>CM076575.1:1386437075-1387057183 GCA_034641835.2 Pinus albicaulis
ATAGAAAAGCTAGCTTTAGCAGCCGTTCATGCTGTACAGCGACTCAGACATTATATTCTTCTACGAAAAACTTATGTTTTGGCAACCGCCAATCCATTTCATTTTTTTCTCAGTAGGCGAGTGATTGGGGGAAAATACAATAGATGGATTGTGATTTTGCAGGAATTTGATCTTGATTTTATGTCTGCCAAGTCCAAGAAATCATTGGTTTTCGCGGAATTGATCTCCGAGTTGCCCTGTGGGGATGAGATAGTCTATGATGAATCCTTTCCGGATGAACATTTGTTTCTTATCTCTCCACAGGATCCTTGGTATGGAGATATAATTGTGTATCTTCAGACTGCGAAGTTTCCCTCTACTTTTTCGAAATATGAGCGTCGTAAGTTGCGTCACTTGGCTAAGAATTACTTGATTATTGGTGATGCTTTATACCGTCGAGGGGTTGATTCAATCCTGAGACGTTGCTTAACTCTCGAAGAAGCTGAGGCTGTGCTGAATGATTGCCACAGTGGAGCTTGTCGTGGTCATTTATCTGGGCTTGCTACAGCCCAAAAGATCTTGCGTGCTGGATACTTTTGGCCTTCGATTTTCAAGGATTGTATGGAGTCGGTCAAAAAGTGTCATCCGTGTCAAGTTTACACTCGAAAAATGCGTGCTCATCCAGCTCCGCTTTTTCCAGTCATTACTGTCGGTCCCTTTACAAAGTGGGGTATTGATTATACTACTTGTAACCCGCCTTCGGCTAAAGGTCACAAGTACATTATTGTAGCAGTAGACTACTTTACAAAGTGGGTCGAGGCTATGCCTACTTTCGGGAATGATGGTGAGACTGCAGCTCTTTTTCTTTTCAACCAGGTTATTGCTCGTTTTGGTATTCCTAAAGAGATTGTCACTGATCATGGCAGTCATTTTCAGAATAGCATGATGGCTGAGTTGGCTCTAAAATTAGGTTTCCGGCAGGAGCATTCATCTCCGTATTATCCTCAGGCCAATGGGCAAGTGGAAGCCGTGAATAAATCCTTGAAGACAATTCTTCAAAGGACAATTGATAAAGCTAGATCCAACTGGCATATTATGCTATATCCTGCACTTTGGGCATACAGGACGTCAGTGAAAACTGCAACTGGCTTTACTCCGTTTCAGCTAGTGCACGGGTTGGAATCCGTATTTCCCATTGAATGTGAGATTCCTTCTCTTAAGTTAGCTGTTGAACTTCTTCCTGACACTTCTAGTCTTGAAGAACGTCTCCTTCATCTAGAACATCTCGATGAGCAGCGTCGGGATGCTGCCACGATGAATGAAGCACATAAAAACTGAGTTAAAGTTCAGTACGATAAGGCGGTCAAGCCTAGGGTTTTTTCGGAAGGTGACCTTGTTTTGGTCTATGCCCAAGAAAAAGATGCCCTGGGGGCAGGAAAGTTTAAGTCTATGTGGTATGGCCCCTTTATCGTTAAAAAATTCCTTAACAAAGGAGCATATACCTTGGTTGACTTTGAATGGAACGAGTTGCGAGAGCCCAGAAATGGGCTCTATTTGAAAAAGTATTATGCCTAGGCTTTGGCCTGGCATTTTGCTTTTGTATATAGTAGTTATGCTTTGTACATATCTGGTTGTTTTTCGATTTTTGATGCGATGGTAATGTTTTTGATCTGCTTTGGCAAGTTGTGTCGGATGTCATGAGTCATTTTGGTTTCGCCGATGGTGCTAGTAGACACACCCGGAACTTAGCTTCCGCGGCTTGGGTGCTTCATTATCCATCCGGTCAGCTGCTAGTATCAAGAGGGGTCTGCATTGGTCTTGCTTCCAATAATATAGCAGAATACACTGCAGTTGTTTATCTACTCTCGGAGGCAATATCTTTGGGTATTGATTCGTTGGTAGTTTTCTTGGACTCTCAGTTGGTGGTGTCACAGTTGAACAATACTTATCGGGTTCGAGATCCATTTATACTCCGGTTTTTCTTGAGGGTACGTTTGTTACAAAGATCATTTCAATTTTTAACTTTCATTCATATTCCTCGAGCTGAAAATTGGTTGGCAGACTCATTAGCTAATCAAGCAATTGATTGGCACATTAATCATTCCATACAATAAAATTTAATCATCAAAAACATCATACATTTTCATACATTTGTTACATCACATCAAACATCGCTGTATATATATAATCAGAGTGTTCAAAACTATACAAAAATTTGGATCCATAAGTCATACAAAAACTTGGGCTTATGCCCGATCAGGTTCAGTCTCAAAAAGTATATAGTCATCTGATACATCATATCTATCTACTACTGAGGTCCCTACCCAGAAGTTGTGTTCCTATAGAACACAATCGCAGTGGCAACTCGGCGGAATAACCGTACCCAGTCACGGGGTACTCCTACCACTCGTCTCTGGATGGCTTCAGGCAGATCTTCCACTGCAGCCATAGGTACTTGGCGGGTTAACCCCTCCAAGTTCCTCTGTACAGCCTACAGAGTTCTGTCTGAATCTACTATATCCGCTTCGCCCCTGCGACGCTTATGTCTCGGGTAACCCTCAGGTCGCACTGGTCCAATATCTGTTTCATGATCATTCTAAAATTGTAAGTCATTTGAATCCAATCAAAAACATGTTTTTTTTTCACATTTTTTCATACATATTGAAAAAATCCAAAAAAATTATATAAGTCAAAAATCGTAAACTTACCGACTGTACCCCACGCTGCGCCTAGTGGAAGGACAAGATTTGGATCGCCACGAAAGTCCATCCCGGCATAGGGATAGTTGTCCACCACGATGATTTGTTCTCTCCACCATTGGAAGAACTCATCATCTCAAGTGGTCCGGGGAACTTCACTTCCCCCCAATCTCTTCATCATGTCAGCCCAGCGGACAATTCTTGGGTCTCTCGAGTTGCTGATGGTAGAGATCACTCTAGGTCTTAGTACTGGAATCTTCTCGAAGAAAAATGTCATCAAAATTGTACCATATCCAAAATGTTTTGTCTTTGCTTGGCGGATAGAGGTCAATTGTTGCTTCATGTTCATCAATAGGGCTGTGCACCAATCATATATATGAGTTAAGCATTCCACTGCTATGCTCATTTGCGTCCTGGATGCCTGGTGTAGAGAAGCCGATCCTGCTACTCTCCCAATGGTAAAAAGGAGGATTTTCATGTGCAAATCCCTCAAATCTTTGATTGCAATTTGAGTTCCAACTTTCTTGGAACCCTCTACGCAGTACACGTGGATGTAATCTTCCACGGTGAGCCCTCCCAAAGGCTTACCGTGCAAGTCTACTGGCTCCCCTCTCCAGGAGAGTCCAGTGATAAAGTATATTTCTTCCACTTCAATGTGTATTGGCATCTGATCTATCATAAAGCAATCCTCTTCCGGTTCCCAATAGTTCACAAGCATTTCAAGCAACCGGACATTGCTCTTCATATTTGGCATTTTGAAAAACTTGAGTAATCCACAATTCTGAAGAATATTCAGTGATACTTGGTCCTGCATGACTTCATTGTCTATTGCACTGTGTTCACACTCTCTCCATGATATGGTCATCCTGTCAAATTTCAACAATTCGTTCATTAGCCACGCAATTTTTTATTTTGGGTCGCGCATACGCGACTTTCTTTGTGCACAGTCACGTGTATACGCGACTTGGTCATTACAAACCCGCGTATGCACAAACCCGTGATTTTTAGCAAGATATTCTACGGTGAAAATTCCTAAATTTTAACTTATGAACGGAAAAAATGACTAGCAAGGATGGTTGATGAGCTTACCTGAGAAATTCGGTGGAATTCGACAGTCGGTTGCTCCTGATTTGACGAAAGAAGCTTTTTTCTCCAGAGCACTTTTTTCCAATCAGTAATGTAACAATGAACCAAATATGAGGTAATTTGTCTATTTATGCCCAAAAAGTTCAAAATTTTCGCAAAAAATTGTTATGCTTATTTTTTCGATCTATCTTAAGCTGCATAACCCGGATGCTTGGAAGTGCCCAGATTGGTATATTTTCAGGTACATTTTGGCGATTTCGAGAATTTTCCCTGTTTCTTGATCCATGACTGCGGACCCGTCATGGCAGGTATATGATCTTCACTGGCATATAGGTTAGGGAATCCACTTTCCATTGCATTTTGCATACTAGACTCCATTCTAATCACTTTCCATAGGGTCGATCCCATCAGGTCATGAGTATTACACCCATTTCACTCGCCGATTATTTAATCATGACTTGGTGGTAGAGCCTTCCTTTACATGGGCTTCCTAGTTAGTTCCTCGCTATCACTTGTTGCCCATGCTGCGTTTTATGTAGGCTTGGGAGTCCTCTTTAGTCCCGCCATGACTTATGTGTTGAGGCTTCATTCTTCTTCTTCTTCACTATCATTTTTCTGGCTATTACCCTAGAGGCTCCCTGGTGTTGTTGAGTTGTACTACTGCATTGCATATTGGCTACTTGTTTATCCTGGCCTTTAGCCGGCTTCATTTGGACTCGATGTTTAAGCCAACTTTTGACCTTGACCGTCTGTACAAGTTAAACCATTGCATGCACTTAGCTATCGCGACTTGACACCCTTTACCCATGGATGGAACATACCTCTGAGTATCGCTTACCAGTTTCCGCCACCTTGCATTGAGCATAGGATTTTTCCTATCCCAGGAACTAGTGCATATGTTCTTTGATACTCGTTCTATCCATTGTACTATAGCATTCTTTTATTCTTTTTCAGGCTTACTATATGAAAAAGAGAAAAAAAATCAACTATAACAAAAAGAGCGGGAACGGGATGTAACTTCATACTTTTATGGCAGTACAGTGTCAGTTTATCGCCCTTGAACAAAGCATATACACTTATATATCTTTCCTCCATTTGGGATGGTTTTAGTTTGACCTAGGTTCAGCCTTTACCTTGTTTCACTTGTCAGTCCTCCCCCGGTTGGTTATCTCTTCCAATCATATGGAGAGTTTGTTCTGCCTCCTGCATAACAGACTTATACAGTGTCACTTTTTACTGCCATGGTCATCATGAGTCGTGCTTTTGTTCAAGGGAAGTCTAACCAGAGTCGGCCATTTTGCGGTGTCTCTTGACTCATTATTCAGTCGGCCTTCCCGGTCTTGTCAGTATCTTGTTCTATCACATCAGATGTTTTGGTCTTCTGCTCGTGCTGGTTTGAGAAGGTCCCCATTGACTTCTCGCTGGCGGGTTTGTCTCTTATCGACTACGACACATTGCTCTGAGAGCAAACCTAGAGCCGCACCCTGGCCCTATTTCCATCATTGATAGGTGACCTTGTGCTCAGCATTTGATCATCATTATGGGTCTTTGACTGAGTGGTTTCCCCTGTGTTCGACGTCAGCATACATTATCACACTTGGGATTCGTGCAGTACCTTGATTTCTATTTGACCCTATCGGTGGATATCTCGCCTCTGTGTCAACTTTCATTATTGGTTGGTTCAGAGGGTTTCTTCCGTGCGCTAGCTTCATCTTGTGCATGTCGAAAACGTACTTCGGTTTGGTTCCGTCACTCTACTTCGTCTGATTCCTTCCAAATCTTGGCCTGCGGGTTACACTCGCGCTGGACTGATGTGGGATGCCTTAATGCCTTCCTTCCAGCAGATCTTTTCCCATCGACTCCGACTCATTGCTCTAGGAATAAGGTCTAGAGTCTTTTTGTCAGTACCTTAGGGTTTGCAGTCATCAGTGGCAGACTCTTCGCTATCGACAGTGGGGATTCATCATTGCCTCTTGATTGGTAGATTCTTTCAAGTGTTTGACTTCAACTCATTCATTCGCACTTGTCAGATTGTACTAGGGCACCTTGACACTCATTTTCATTATTGGTGGGTTGTCTCGCGTTGGTTAACGGTATACATCATTGACCGGTAATCCAACGATTTCTCACATGGTCAACTTCAGCTCATTTATTCCCATTGTGTAGAATTGTGCCATAGTGATCGGTGAAGACCTCAGGTTGCATCAGCATTTCTCGGTTCACTTTTGACATTCCATTCAGTTTCTTCCAGTGATGCCATTCACCCTTATATGTTGCAGTGTCAGTACAGCAGCATTCTATATGTTGGCTCCCGAGTTGCGTGATAGTACCATTTGTTCCACCTCTTATGATTTGGTACTTGGAGATTCAGTTACTTATATGATCAGACATCCAGTTTCAGCATCATTGCTCAGCTTTCTATATATGTGATACTTGGACATTGATTCAGACTTACACTTCCGGGCCATGCTCAGATGATTCATTATGTACTTTCAGTTCAGCTATACTTGTATACATTTTGGATCTATTATGTACTTTCCATATGATGTATTTTTGACTGAGCATGGGTATGCCCGCCTCAGCATGAGTTGACTCTCTGTTTTCTTTCATTGGTTTTTGGCAGGCTGAAATCTGGTGAAGTCTTCTCTTGTCCTTGCGAAGTTCTTTCTATGTGCATAATACATTTCGGCCATCATGTACCCCTTCTGACCTCATATATTAGGGGGCATCTGTTATAGCATCATTTTTCACCTTCATATGATTCATGATTTCTTTTATGGCTTTGGGCACCCATTCCTACAGACTTGAACAAATTCACTAAAAAACAGTGTTAAAATTCCCATACGCGGGTATGCCCAGAATTTTCCGCGTGTATATGTGAGTCCACATGTACTTTTCCGCGTATGCCATTAAAACCATTAAAAAAATATATAAATTCCCTATTTTCGGACTGGGTTGATGGTTACTCCAGTAGTTCAACCACCCCAGTACGTGGCCAACTGTTTCCAACTGACTGAAACTACTTTGAGGGAGTATAAAAACCCCTCATGTGCATGGCCTAAGGGAGAGAGAAATTTTATAGACATTATACTCTGTTGGAATCCCAATTCAAGTCTGAATTCCCGTGCCTCCTGCACTTTCCCAGATTTATACAGGAAACCCTTGTTTCCTGGAGATGTTCATCCATTTATATGCCATCTCGAGTGCACAAGTCTTGAAAGAATCTTAGCGAGGCAAGGGCAGGACGGATCAGGATGACGGTCTGTTCGAAGATCGTGGAAGGATTCAGGTGATCTCTCCATTTTTACTACTGTACATGCCGTTCATAATAATGAAGAACCATCTTGTTCCTGAACCTATGTGTTAACATTTACTTATATGTGTGAAAAGATTATCATTTAAGCATTTATTATGGTTTATATAATGTTTCACATGGATTGCACTAACATTTAGGAGAATTATATGCTATACAACTAGGTTTCCGTGCACATTCTTTCTTGTTTTCCAGGTTAATGAGGAAGAAGGGTTGTTGGGGGTTTGGACTCTGAGGGATCTACATCGAACGTAGGACTACGGGTGAGTTCTACTATCGTTGTTATCTAGTTTTTTGCATTCAAGTATGGTTGTGTGTGAGTCCTTCTGAATAGCATGCCCTGATCTGTGGAGGTTTTGACCCAACAAACCTCTAGGGTGATTTTCCCCGAAACAACATTCTACATTCCCATATCATTGCATTTGTCCCAAATACTGTGGTAAAATATATCCTTACACAAACTAATCCATATTGGAAAAGTGGAAAATGGATTGCAATTATTCTAGAATATGACATTGATATCAAACCCACTAAGCTCATCAAAGGTCAAGGATTGGAAAAACTAATGGTTGAATCCAATTTCCATGCACTGGACATAAATTTTATAGTTGCACTAGATGAATAGGAAGAGAAGGTGACTCCACATGTATCAGAAGCTTTTGCTACCTCTCCTTGGTATGCGGATATTATTTTTGTATTACTGAATTTACAAGCTCCTCCTATTTTAACTAAGACAAAATATATATTTCTCAAGTTAAAAGCTATGAAATTTTGTATTTCATATCAGAATGTGTATTGGAAAGATGTTAGAGGTGTTTTACTAAATTGTTTATTGAAGGATGAAGTGGACAAATTCAAACAGGAATACCATCAAGGGGACTATGGAGGAAATTCATATTGGAAAACCACAGCCAAAAAAAATCCCCAAGACCTGGTTTTTACTGGCCTACCTTGTTTGCAGATGTTCATAATAAAGTTACCACATGCCATTAGTGCCAAATATTTGAAGGAAAGAGAAAAAAAATTCCCTTTTCATTGAAACCATTTTCAGTTGAGGTTCCTTTCCAACAATGGGGTCTGGATTTTATTGGAGAAATACATCCAAGATCTTCAACTCAACATAAATGGATTTTTACATCCACTGACTACTTCACCAAGTGTATTGAGGCTATTCCAACCAAACAAGGTACAGACACTGTAATCATTCAATTTTTAGAGACGGTATTCTATCTAGATTTAGCTATCCAAATAAGGTCATTACCGAAAATCTTGTTGCTTTCAAATCAAAGAGAATGATTGAATTTTGTCATAAATATAACATAAAGTTAGGACACTCTACTTCTTATTATCCACAATTGAATGGGTTATTTGAGTCTTCTAACAAGATTTTAGTCAAAATCATAAAGAAACTATTGCATGAAAATAAAAAATCCTGGCATAAGAAGTTGATTAATGCCCTATGGGTTGATAGAATTAGCACTAAGAAATATATTGGAATGTCTCATTTCCAGTTTGTATATGGAGTGGATACAATTGTTCCTACCTCCCTGGAAATTCTTGTGCTAAAAGTGTTGCAAGAATCACAATTAGAGGAGAATGACTTACAAAGAAGGATAAATCAAACCATACAGTTGCACAAATATAGGGAGGAGTTCTACAACAAAACTCAGGTAATTCAAGACAAAATCAAGAAGACCTATGACAGAAGGACTAAAGCATATGATTTTAAATTGAATGATCTAGTTTTGAAGTGGGATGACATAAATCAAAAAAAAAGGAAAGCATGGTAAATTTGATAGTTTGTGGAAAGGACCCTACTTAACTGGAGAAGAACTTCCAAGTGGACCTGTCAATGGAATACTACTCAAAAACTATTTTTCTTAAGAATATATAAGTTTTCATTCATATCATTGTGAATATCATTTTATTCTTCTACTACAAGTGTGGGTGGATAATATCACAAATTGAAGCCAGAAGAGAAGGCCCTAAGCTTATGATGATTTGTTGCAATATTTATAATAACAACGATGAATCAATTCAACTGTAGAATAAGGAAAACAAGCCTAATGGATCAAGATACTAGTCTACAGTGTTCTTGGCACCTCACAAGGAGGATGCCATCTCCATTGGAGCCATTGTTAGGGTCCTATAATTTATAGGATAAATTGATAAATATATGTTGATTTGTATAGAAAGATGTTGTAAATAATATTTCATCTTGCAAATTATTTCCAAAAAAATGGGTCATAAAAATATATATATTTGTGGAAAAAATGAAAGAAATAAAAATATGAAAAAATAAAAATAAATGAGAAAAACTCCAATAAGTGAGCTAGTCTAAATGCCACTCAATCAAAAAGAAAATAATTGATGTATAAACTTTTAAAATCAAAAAAATGCTTTCTAGTCGAAATGCAACATTAGAAATAAATAAAATAGGTTTAAATAATTAATTTCACCATTTACCCACGATTAGCTAAGTTGTAATAAAGTTAGTTTGCATTAGTTTCTTTAATTAAGTATGTTTAATTAGATTAACCACACCATTTAAGCGTGATTAGCTGAGTTGTAATGAATTTTTTTGGATGCGAATCTTTGTCGTTATGTAATAAACAGTGTACAACATCCAACGATGTCGATTTAACCCGCCCGATCTAACAACAGGTCATCGAGTTCGGAACCCCCTAGCCCCTTCAACGATTAACCATGGTAGGGGTCCAAAAAGTGGTTTTTTCCTTTCCCACTTTTTACTACGTGGTGCCCTCTCATCCTATTCCCACCCCACCCCCACCTAAAACTATTTACTGCCCCACCCCCCTTCTGAAATCCACTCCAACCTTCTCCCACCAAAATTGTTAACCATTAACTTTTCTCCCTCGTTCCATCCCTCTCATGCCACATATCCCCTTACCTCCACTCCCCTATTTCCATGTATTATATCCCACTCGGCCCCACTCCCTCTACCGTTACACTCCTCATCCAACCTAGTCCCGCCATGTGGCCTATATGTTACCTTGATTAACGGATTCACTTCATTAATGTCTAAAACCCCAACGGTAAACCATTTTTGTATAAATTGACCATTATCTCGTTCTGGTGGCCCCTCCCGCGTACTATTATAAATCTATTAAGAAGGTAAATTTGTCACAGTGAACTAGTTAGCAGTTGAACATGGCATCGCGACCCCAATCAACAAAACCAGAACTTGTACAGTGTCAAATCATCAATCTCACTCGTCATAGGTGCAATTATTGAGCCACAAAAATTCAATTGATATAATTGTTCTTTTATTTTTTCATCATGGCCCATAAATGAAAATCTAAAAAAACATATGAAAATCCCAAGCTACCTCCTATAATAGACCTAGACCACCTGCCCCTACTAGATTAGAAATATAAAATTCTTGAAACCATTTGGGAATTCAATATTTATGAACTTCACAACTGGTTAAAACAAAACTTCATTGATCAAAGTGATGAATTGGGTTTGTGCGACTCTTTCCTTCCCTGATTCATCTTTCTCCAAACCTATCACTTTCCTAAATTTGTGGCATGGTGCCATTCTATATATATCCCTAGTCAGAGGGAAATTGTAGCCCAGAATGGTGACATCCTTTTCACCATAACCCCTGAGTCAATAAATCAAATGCTACAAATTCTTGAGTCAATAAATAAAATGTTACAAAATCAAAATATTGACTCTTTGAAACCATTCTTGGAAGGGTCCCTCATGGATCTCTACAAGAACCTTACCTTCCCTAACATAACCAAAAATTTTGAGATTTCCTTACCTGAGGATGCCCAATTACCTAAGAAAAATCCTCCTTATCCAACCTCCATGTTCCCTGAAATGACAAAGAAAATCATCTCCATAGTTTGTTTTTTACTAGGCTATCAATCTGATCAATGGGTTGATGAAGCCATCATGGGATTTTTGTCAATTTTCTCAAAGGATGAAAAGCCCTCAATTATTTTCAACTATAGTGAGTTCTTAGCAAATAACATTCATGAATAATTCCTAAATTTTTCCACAGAAGGAAGCTTCAAGCATGTTTTAGTTTTAGCGTATTTTTTTTATTCCATCAGGCAGACCAATTTCAATTTACATTACAGAAATTGAATGAGAAAGGAGATGACTACTCTGTAATTCATTGGACTTCCATGGTAAGGGAGCATACCAATGAATTTACGTACAGTGACTATGTTTGAAAATTCTTATATACAACTTCCTGCCTATTGAATAGTGATGTTGAACCAATTATAGGGCCAGAGATAAAGAGATTTATGCATCTTAGTGAGTAGACTAAGACATGTGACTGGTACTTTTACCAAAACTACACTGAAATCAGAGTGTATGGATGTGAATTGCCTCTATATAGGTTACCTAAATTTTCCCTATGAGGATCTTTTCATTAGATTATATCAGATAGATGATTAATATGGATGATCTACATTTTTTTGCAACACAAAATAAGTCCCAATTTAAAATCAAAACACGGTTTGGACCCTTTATTTGCAACACCACGGCAGCAGGCAAGGAAGTTGATTTGCTCCCAAAGAAAATTAATTTCAAACTCAACTTCACCTGTTCATATGAACCGTTTTGCATCATTTCAAAACTCGGAGTAGAACAGAAGACTACTCCTTATACTCACACTCCAAGGCCTGAGATAGAAAATTTTATGAATCAAGATAAATTGGAGGAGAATACTTTACAGGAAGTATAAGATCAGGTAATATCTACAACAATTTCAAAGGCTCCATAACCAAAAGAGAAAGAGGAAAATATGCCAAGGCAAGATGTTTCCCCTTCAGTCACAGAGATTAGAGTGAAATAATTCCAAATTTATAAGAAGAAGCAGAAGACCAGTCCAGCACCAAATTCTCTGCATGAAGATGATGAACAGTCTACTAAAGTTCTAACAAGTTCTTGTGCTTTTGTTTTCCCAAGAATTGAAGAGATTTTTAAAGGATCTCCATCCTCCTTGGTCTCTCAAGAGCCTCTAAACACATCTCAGATAGCATAATTGGTTCATGACCAAGCTGAAACAAACATATTTTCCAAGTACAAAGAGATTAAGAAGAAAAATGAGATTCTTAAGGCTACCGCTTATTCCCAATTTTGGAAACATACAACAACCTCACAGCATAGGCTTCTCTCTTCCTTTGACACAGAGAAAGGATAGATGCAAATTTCTTTCCTCCAAGCAGAATTCCTTTTCCCAAAACTGCAGATGACTACAAGAAGTCTATATTTTCCTTTGATGTTGATCATATTTGTCCCATTGATCAAATGGACATGCAGAAATAAACAGGTGAGATGTTATATTCAACTTTGACAAACAAGGAAATCATAGCTTCCAAAATGCAAGCTTCAATCAATAACATCCAGACTCAATTAAAACTTTATAAGATATACTCTTTGGCTAAATACACAAAAAAATAAATCTTTGGAGGATCTAGTGATAAAACTAGGATATGATCCTAAAGATGTAAATTTTTTTGAAGAAATTATTAAAAGAAATAATGCAGACATTGCAATAGTAAGGAAGCAACTCAAGCTTCAATCAACTAAAGATCCTCAAGCAAAGGAAGTTGGACACTTATAGAAAGATAAAGAATATATATTCAAGATCATCATTGAACAAAATTTTCAAACTAAACAAATGGATATTGAGATGGAGAATTTGTTAAAGGAAGAGGAACAGTTCTCTCAGTTAGCAGTCATTCCACTCATAGCAGTTCCTATTGTAGGTATAGTTCACATTGCAGGTACATCAACAGCAAAAGGGGTACAGTATAAATATGCATCAAGAGAATTAATCAAGGCCATGGAAGACCTGTCCATCAGAGGGCAGGAAATTGAAAAGTTGAAATATCAGCTTAAAAACATTCAGGAACAGAAGTTAAAAATTGACAATACATATGTATCATAGTTTCAAAATGTAATATCCCAAAATAGGGAAAATCTACAACAATGAGAATATCTTAAGATATTCCAAAGTTGGAGCTACAGCAATACATGAACACAATATTGTAAACACAACAAATATGATCATGTCATGAGAGAGAAAAATATTCATCCATCATCTTATTAATGGATCAGCAACAAGTACAAAATATCATGAGGGACATGCCACTCAAGCGAGAAGAACAAGTCTCCAATGATCAAAACAATAGATACATGAGATGCTGCAACTATATAGAATGCCGAAGAGTAGTGACTACGCAGTCTATATTAGTGTAGCCGCTGTTGTAGATGTACATACGTGAAATATGGCTGAAGGAAACAAAATAAATGCCCAATAATGAAGATATGGGCTCCAATATAAGATTTCTAGCCAACCCGGAAAGGATTGCTAGAAATACCAGAAAACATACAATTTGATAGGTTAATGTGCCACTGCAAAATGGATATGATACAAAATGAGGCTATGAAAGATCTAAAATACTGATGTCCTCCTCCAATATTATTTCTAATTAGAAGGTTGATCCCTCTACTCAGAAATAGACCCTCCCGATGAGCTCAATGAACTCTCCCAGCAACTGCCTCTGAAAATAACGCGGATCTGGATTGAAACTGCACTGTGAGGGATGGTAGATGGTTGGCTTGATGCCAAAGATATGAAAATATGCTTTGGATTCCTCCTTGTTGATCCTCTAATGGATAGACAAGCTCTCCACTGAAAAACAAGCCCAGAAATGACTCAAAGAGACCCTCCTTTGCTGCACCCTGCAACACAACCCAGCTCTAAACAAAAATTGCATTGTAGCTTAAGGAGGTAGCTTGGCCAAAATGACGAAATGAGGAAATGTAGCCCAAATAACCTTTCCTTCCCTGAGGATTAGGTAGGGATTCCCGACTGGGAACACCCTTGTGCTAAATAGCACTACAACCCTGCTAAAAAGCAAGAGGAAGCAAAGTCTCAATAGACCAAAGAAAATAATAATCCAAACATGAATAACAATGGCTACCCTCCTCTCCATATATAGCAAGTGCTCCTCTCCACAATGGGTCCCATCCATATGTGCCACCTAGCTCATGCAAGTTGTCCTCCATTAAAACTGTGCAGTCCATCATGGAGATATAATGTATCTAGACAGTGCACATGGACTTGGTCAAATATGACTGAATCAATACGATCCAATCTTGTTCACACCTGTAGGTGCTCAATCCAGTTTCTTATTCTTCCCCTTTTCACATGAGGAATTTTATTTTCCCTCCTAAAGAGGTTAATGGGCCTTCCTACCCATTTTATTCATCCACCTAGTGAGAATGTTAACTATAATGTTCCTTTTAGCTTGAGGCTAAAATTTGGGAACATTACAGTCCTCCGCTCCAAAATGTTGCTTGTCCTCAAGCAATTGTATAGGGAGAGAAAAATTCCTCCCCTTCTCCTTTTGTGGCCTCCTCATCAATAGTCCCTACCACTGCTCAAGATAATCTGCAACAAATCTTCCATCCATTGTCTCCTCCCAAAGATGCATAACCAAATGGATCACATCATGAAAAGGTGGTAGGTGTAAATGGAAACCTCCTTGCTGTCCTATGGCCTCCACAAGGTATGATTGATGATCAACATGGGGAATATTATTCCCAATAAGTGGCTCCCTGACCCATGCTATCATCCAAATCAAATGAGCCATTCTAGGTAGCTCATCAAAGAAATCCTCAACCCCGGTTTTATGCAATGTGTTGGGCCTGAATGGAGAGTTTATGTTTTCCCATCCAATTAGTTTCTCTCTCCATTTGTGGTAAGTATGGGGGGTTGATGATATTGGGTTGAAATTTCATGGCCTCCAAAAATGGCCCAAGATACCCCATCAAACAATTCAACCATAAAGTGCCTCTTACAAGAACTCAGGTTCTTCAAATGACTTTTCCCACAAGAAGACAAGATGTGGAAATCATGGCTTGCCCACTGCTCCTCCTACAACATACAACATGTAAAGTAGGGAGGATCATACTTCCAATGGGAATCTCCACCTCATAGCACACTCTCCAAACAAAGCTTCTCATGAACATTAAAATGTCAGCAATACATGGAAGCATAAACAATTGGAAACAAGTTGTCATATGACAACTGGAAAGTGGATCAAATTTCCACACATGGAACCTGCGCGATGCATCCCATGCCTGCCTCAAAAAAAATAACAACAAGTGCTTTCCCAGCCACTTGTTTTCTGCCACAATCATTCTAAAAGATAAAAACATGATAATACAATGTGGTGTTAAAGGTGCACACCAAAAATCATGTGGCTTCTCCCACAAACCACCAACAAAATAGCCAATCATAATGCCACAAGTGGCTCTAAGTACATCATCATCTAATATGCAAGAAGGGATAATCCTCCTTGTTACAACATGCTGCTCATACAAAGAAAATAGGTACAAAATATAAAGTGAAATTGTACATCCTCCGTTGTGTACTTGAGACCTTGGGCTGAAATGGTTCAACTGGAAATTTTCCCTCACCTCCAAAGAGTAGGGAAGTGGTTGTGACCTCTCCTCTATCACCATTCTAGCTATGCATCTCTCCATATGCTGAAATATGTCATGTTGGATGCCCTCCCAAATGAACTCCTCTGCCAAATAAAAAGATGCATCATAATGCATGGAAAGGAAGTCCTCATGTGATGCATGAAGCAACTCCTCCTTGAGCTTAGAAGTTCCAGTCAAGAAGATATTTCCATGAGAATATATGACCACATCATCCATTATATAATCATCATCTCCATCCGGGTCATCCAAAATCATGCATGCACCAAGATCCTTGGAGTACTCTACTCAGAGTTGAGACCTCCAATATGATCAATCCTCCTAAGAGACAGCACCGGTGATCTGGCATGTGAAGCTCTCCTCATGCTGCTTCCTGCTACTTTGACATCCCCCATGGAAAATTCTCTCTCTAAACTCTTCACCTCTCCAAAATCCAAGAGTGGTGAACCCAAAGACAAGATGTCTCTCATCAACTCTAGATCTGGTGGCCTCCCAGGTGGAATGCCTCCATGTAGTGAGACATCAAAATCTGAAGTGGATTGTATATATGAGTGGACTCAGTTGTCCCTCTCTTCACTACGTAGTGCAGTCCCCTCCCTTTTTGCAGAAACCTCCTGAAATAGATAAGGGTGAATGCTCATCATCCCTTGATGTTGATCTTTCTCCTCTTCTCCCATATATGAGAATGCCTCATCCTCAATGAGAGACCCTTGATCTTGGTCATCTCTTGAAGGAGGAAACTCCATGTCTTCACAAATAGAAGAGGGCTCTTCAAGAAGTGAGGATCTTGCCCTTGGAAAAATATCATGCATGTTTTTATCCCCCTTAAAAATATGGAGTGGAGTTGGTTTAATAGGTCTCTCCAACTCATGCAATGTGTTTGAGTTTTTGGTTTTAACAAATGATGGTTCACAATGTCTTAAAGTAAATCTTCTCAACAATTCCTTAGTGAACCCAACATAAGTTTTTTACATTTTCATGACAAAATGAAGTATAATTATCAAACCAAAAATCATGGGCCATACCTTTGAGGTGAAACGTTGCTACTCTAATGGCCTCCTTCTCTGAAACTTGGTGTAGCTGAAAATAGGAATCTATCTCTTCTACCCAAGCTTTGGCTGTGCATTCTACTGATCCATCAAAGTGAGATAGGAATATTCTACCTCTCTTGCTTCTTTTGTGGCTACTATATCTTTCCTCCTTGAGTTTTCAAAACCCTTGGAAGTCCAAGTTCTCCTTGAATCTCCATGATTGATATCCATACTCCCGAAGATAGTCACTCAAGGTCTCCTCCCTTGGTACATCTTCTTCCTCCATCCTTCTTGCAGTAAATGTGGGCAATAGACTACGCTGTGGATCTACATGTGTGGCTAAATGCTCACACCCATCCTATGAATAGCTAGGGCCTGCTTCAAACCCCTCATAAATCTTCTACACTCCTCCCCTTTCATCTCCTCGAGATCTTCTTTGATATTCTTCATAGCTTGGAAAAGAAGCAGGGAGATCCTATCTTCCTTCATTCCTCCAAATAATGGAGTCATGCTTTTGTTTCCTCTGCACAAATTTTATTTTCTGTGAGAATATTTTCCTCCTAATGGCATAATGTCTTGGATGCACAGGCTGAGCCAAGATTATTCTTTGATACCACTGTAATATCCCAAAATAGGGAAAATCTACAACAATGAGAATATCCTAAGATATTCCAAAGTTGGAGCTACAACAATACATGAACACCATATTGTAAACACAGAAAATATGATCATGTCATGAGAGAGAAAAATATTCAGCCATCATCTTATTAGTGGATCAGTAACAAGTACAAAATATCATGAGGGACATGCCACTCAAGCCATAAGAACAAGTCTCCAATGATCAAAACAATAGATACATGAGATGTTGCAACTATATAGAATGTTGGAGAGCAGTGACTGCGCAGTCTATATTAGTGTAGCTATTGTTGTAGATGTACATACATGAAATATGGCTGAAGGAAACAAAAGAAATGCCCAATAATGAAGATATGGGCTCCAATATAAGATTTCTAGCCAACCCGGAAAGGATTGCTAGAAATACTGGAAAACATACAATGTGACAAATAACCCAGGGGTTAATGTGCCACAGAAAACTGGATCTGATATAAAATGAGGCTATGACAGATCTGAAATACTAATTTCCTCCTCCAATGGTATTTCTAATTAGAAGGTTGATCCCTCTACTCAGAAATAGACCCTCTCGATGAGCTCAATAAACCCTCCCAGCAACTGCCTCTGAAAATAATGCAGATTTGGATTGAAACTGTGCTGTGAGGGATGGTAGATGGTTAGCCTAATGCCAAAGATATGAAAATATGCCTATGATTCCTCTTTTCTTATCCTCCAATCGATAGACAAGCTCTCCATTGAAAAACAAGCCCAGAAATGACTCAAAGAGATCCTCCTTTGCTGCACCCTGCAACACAACCTAGCTCTAAACAGAAACTATGTTGTAGCTGAAGGAGGTAGCTTGGCCAAAATGCTGAAATGAGGAAATTTAGCCCAAAGAACCTCTCCTTCCCTGAGGATGAGGTATGGATTTTCGACCGAGAACACCCTTGTGCTAAACAGCACTGCAACCCTGCTAAAGAAAAAGAGGAAGCAAAGTCTCAACAGACCAAAGAAAATAATAATCCATGCATGAATAAAAATGGTTTCCCTCCTCTCCATATATAGCAAGTGCTCCTCTCCACAATGGGTCCCATCCATATGTGCCACCTAGCTCATGCAATTTTTCCTCCATTAAAACTGTGCAGTCCATCATGGAGATCTAGACAGTGCATGTGGACTTGGTCAAATATGACCGAATCAATATGATCCAATCCTGTTCACACTTGTAGGTGCTCAATCCAGCTACTTATTCTTCCCCTTTTCACATGAGGAATGTTATTTTCCCTCCTAAAGAGGTTAATGGGCCTTCCTACCCATTTTATTCATCCACCTAGTGAGAATGTTAACTATAATGTTCATTTTAGCTTGAGGCTAAAATTTGGGAACATTACACAAAAGAGTCACAGACTAACCTAGAGAATTTAACAGAAAGAAAATGATTTGTTATGGATCAAACACTTGCACAAGCTAAGGAGAACATATGGACTAAAATAAATGAACCTATCACTAAAATATTGCCCTCTATTGAGATCATTTTTTAGCAGGAGGAGCTAGTGCAGAGATCAAAGGGGGTCATTGAAAAGGTAAAAGATAGTTTAGAACAAATGCGAGGTGAAGAAAATACATTGATAAAGGTTATAAATTCAAAAACTAAGGATGAGCTAGAGGAATTTGAGATTGCAGATAGGACATAAACCATCCTTGAGGTAAAAAGAATCCTTATCAAAAATAATATGATGTTTCAATTAGAAAATATATACCACAACTTGGAGGCCAACATCCAAAAATTTCACAGAAAATTCAATGGGTTGCACCAAAAGGGGCTGCCAGGGTTAAAAGGAATTGGAGACAAGTTAGTCAAGTTGGAAGATTATCAGCAAAAATTTTACACCATAGCAAAGCACACGTCAAAGTTTTCCTCCATCAAAAGGAACTATCATAGGGAAATATTTCATGGAGGCTTTGAATTTTGACCTGCTCGTTAAACATGAAATAAAACATTTATTCTTAATCAGAACAACTTTCCAGAAATATACCGATGTGGATGAAACGTGCATGAAGTTAGTTAAATTATTTGTCCCATATGAGAATAGATGGGATAAGTTGTGTAAAATTTTGGGGTAAAATCAGTTCTACATCTTCAACAGCAAAGCAGTGATTATTCAGGCCTAGTCATCACCTACAATCCTCGAAGATAGTGCTAGTAGCTTCAACAGTTTTAATTGTCCTATATTTTTGTATTATTTTTAAAAACAGTTTTTGAGATATTTTGTAATAAATCTTGATATTTTAAATCAAGATATTTTGTTAAGAATTGTATAAATACTTCATAATTCAAAGTATAATGTGCTAGAAATTTTATGAAGAAAGAAGGTTTGATGTAAAGTTGTTCACTGAACTAAAGGTGATCATTTTCAGTAATATAGAAATTTTTTCCAGGATTCATGTTTCAGACGAATTGGTGATGTTCTTCTCAATGTGAAATTTTTATTTCTCTGTCTTTCCCTATGTTTTTCGCATATGTATAGTTTAACTAAAATTAAGGGCTAAATTTGTTTAATTACACTCTACTCTGGCTTATAAACAATATTCATGTTTTCACTCTATTATTAAGTATAGAATTCATCTCAGCATGTTCTATATTTAATTTATTCCTAATATTTTCATCTTATTCACCCCATAAATGCACAAAATATCCAATAGTCTGCCTACCTTGCCCTGTTAAAATTGATCTGTTATTTCTGCACTTGATTTACTTAAGGTTTATTACTCCATTTCCCAATGGCTTATTCTTGAAGTTTCAACCAATATTTTAAAAATAAACCTTTGAACTCAATCACTAGCCTAATACCTTTAATCAACAAATCTAAATCATAAAGAGAGATCCATCTCTGGAGCTGGAAGGGCTAGATCTCAGCTTTACAAGTGGTTTTGTGGTTACCTCTGGATTTCTTCCCTAGCCTTGGGAAATTACGGAGTGCTAATAGGCCCTAAAAATCATACCAAAAAATTACAGTATGTGCAATTTCATTCACTTTTTATGAAATTCAAATATGATGCTCAAAGGGAAAGTTATAATGATTATTTGTGAGACACCTATTTCTAACTGTATTATGGAGCATATAGAAGCTCTAACATCCTTGGACCGCATCTCTCAAAATATAGCAAACCAAGGTCTGAAATTTTAACCTAATGTTCATCAATATTTCACCTCTATGTGCTAACAATTTCGTGGTTTTAAGCTTCACTAAAAAAAAAATGTTATAGATAAAATGCCACAATGACCCGTTTAAAGCAGCAAAACCCTAGGATCAAGAGCTATGATACCAAATTTAATGTTTCCATATCAAAATAACATTAGAACATAAGAAAATATAGATCAATGACTTGATAATAAGCCATTTCAAGGGGGGAACCTCCATTTACATCACATAGATGAGAAATTATCAGATGATTCAAAGAACAAGACCTCCTTCGTATATATTGGAATCTAAAGGGTCAAAATAAAATTAGGGCCTACATAAAAATAATAATGTAAGGGCGCAATAATAAAAATAGTGCGATTTTATGGGGCACACAATAAAAATATAGGGGCTACATTAGTATTATAGGGACCTAACACTTGAGTACTCACCCTCTTCACATATGCCTAGTTTCAGTAGCATTTTCAAATTATTAGTTTTGTATGTATAGATAATAGGCCTATTTTACCATGGGTATTGACCCATTGTATTATGAATTAGCTGGCTCATGTTATTCCTCTTATGCACCACCCTATTCTATTACTTATTTGTTGTTGGTGTTGATCTTATGTTCTTGTTACATGTATGACGCAATTCAAATGATTGCTCCCTTTCATCTAACCTTTTACTGCACAGGGCCTTCACATATGCCCATTTTCATTACCACGGACCCATTATACTGGGATTTTAAAATACCATAACCTTTTTTTCTTTACCTCTCCTATTATGATGATGGTTATATCTCAGAACCTTTTCCTTAATTCTATGTGATCATGGTTTGTTATAGTATTCTTAACATACTAGGTTGTACTATATCGAATATGTTCCTAGGCTCACAACCCTTGGGTGTTGGACTTTGGCACTTTGTAACCTATCATTGTGATTGTTGTAGCTCAATTTTTCATGGTCAAAATATCAAATATTTTAGCAATCAAGGAAGGAACTGAGTCGGGTTTCTTGTTGACTCGCGGGGAGAATAGTATGTACATTGAAGCTTTTGATAACACACCTCAATTTTTTTAATTTTAAAATTTTAAATATGGTGCAGAAAATGGGTTTTATAATGTTATTGGTAATCTCAGACAAATATGAAAAGTCATTGGTTATTGATTTTATAATTATTTTGGAGTTCCATATTATTTTTTATAAAATATTATTGGTTGTATGACCATACCCAATTCCCAAGTTAATAGTTGTTATACAACTAGCTCACAAAAAAATAGAAATAATAGATCAATGACTTAAAAAATATCCTCTTCGAGGGGGAAACCTCCTTTACATTACAAAAATGAAAAATTATTGGATGATATAAATGACAAGACCTCCTTTCTATGTATAGGAGTCTAAGGGGTCACAATATAATGAGAACCAACATAACAATAATAATTTAAGGGCACAACAATAACAATAGTGGGCTTCTATAGGGAACAATAATAACAATATGGGGACTACATGGGCACAAAAATAACAATAAGGGGGCTACACTAACAATAAAAATAAGGGGCTACAAAAGTATTATAAGGACCTAACATGCCCCTCTCCTTAAAAAAAGTGTTGTCCTCAATGCTTGAGTAGTTTTGGATGCTTCTGTATGAAATTCTTATCCTAGCGGGTAAGTTCTTCCATCTAATGAAATACTCTGAAATTAATCGATTGTGTAAGTGTCAGGTTCTTGTTTCCTTGACTGCTTCTGGTTCCAATATGATTTTTCCTTCCTCGTCAATTTCTAGAAATATTGTTTGAATTGGGAACTTGTCACCTATAACCTTCTTTAAGCATGAAACATGGAAAATTGGTGCACTTGAGAAGATGCAGGAAGCCCCAATTTGTATTTCATAGTACCAATATTTTGCAACACCTTGTAAGGACCATATTACTTTGGTCATAATTTATTATCCTTCTTAGTTTGCTTGAGGGGAATTTGTTTATATGGTTGTAACTATAAAAATACCTAGTCACCTACATCAAAACTTCTTTCGTTGCAATGCTAATCTACCTGTTGTTTCATTTGATTCTGCACCAAAGTGAGGTTATCCTTTAAGAGTTGGAGAACTTGTTGTTGATGCTCGATGTATTCTTCCACTTCTTGAACCTTATAATTTTCTCTTAAAGATGATGTGATGGACAGTGGATGACTTCCATAAATGGGGTCATTTTTGTTGCCGTATGGAAGGAAGTGTTATACCACCATTCAGCTGGAGGTAACCACTTGAACCATTGTGTTTTTTTATCATGTTATCACACCCCATATTTCCCAAGGCTGAGAAAGGAGACTGAAGGAGGTAACCTCAAACCAATATTTAGATTTGGTAGCTAGCCCTACCAAACCATAGAAGGATCTCTCGATGTCAATTTCAAAGTTAATGAGGAGAATGGAAAGGAAAATATCTTATGCTATATATAGTCTTAGTGATTTTGATTAGGTTTTTGTTTTGAATTTTGCTGGATAGGAAGTGTGGGTCTAGGAACTAGGTCTAGGTTTCAAGGTCAGATTTCAAATGAACAGCTGCAGATATAAAAATGAGGTTAGGTAGGTATACATGGAAACACGTATAGATTGTCATTTTGGTAAATTTTTTGAAAAGGGGAGAATCAGAATGAGGATATAACATATGAGTTCATTCATCAGAGGAAGTAGCACAAATTTATGAAAATCTCATTAAACGGAGCACAAAAGTAAGAATTATGCTTAAAGACTCATAAGATCATCATATGAAAGAATACATGTGATTGTATGAAAGCATACACATTCAATTTGATGGTAACATTGAGAAAAAAAAATTCCAATAATTATACCACTGGAGTCCCAAAATTATAGTTGCAACATGTCTTTGATTTCATTGTAAAAAGATGCACATAAGCTCCACCCTACAATATCAACTATCCAACCTCTAGAATGACTTGAGTTTGAGTACATAAAGAAAACTAGACAAGATGCCACTTCAATGGGTCGAAACCTAATCCAAAACAACTAGTTAATGCACCTAATGAGTTATTGCCTAGTTTTTAGGGGAGTTAGAAACAGTCTCCCCTATTTTAGCTAACAAGTAGGAGTCTTTGTCTCCTTGATTAATCACAAGATCCCTCAATAATGAGGAGCATAAATAGACTTCATTAACCATGAAACAACTCATGAGATGGTTGTTACCTTGAATATTTGACCTTTTTTTGAGCACACAACAGAAATCATTCTACACGGCATTAGCGTGCACAGAAGAAAAGTAGCCTGCTTTGAGAGAAGTGTAGTGTGTAGTTGGAGGGGCTTTGAGGTGGATTTTATGCATTTTTTGTTGATCTGAAGGTTGGATAAGGTAGCCCTAGATTCCCTCTAGCCATCTAAACCTTGAAGCTTGCAACATACCATCTGTAACACACTCAAAACTTCATTTCCCCAAGGTTACTCCAGAAGCGTAGAATGGGTTGAAAAACAGTGGCAGAAACATGAAATTTGGGGTGTTTTCTGAGTTTTCCTCCAAAATTAGGAACTGTCATTCAAAACCAAAGGCATATCTAGGATGTACCCATAAAAATTCATCCATAATTGCAAGGATAACCTCCATTGGAGCCCCTAAGAAAAAGCGTAGTGTGGCCACGCTACGCTTCTATACAACTGAAATTTCCAAAATTTCCCAAAAATCCAAAATTTTCAAAAAATGTTCTGCAAAATAGGGCTCAAAGGATGATCAATATCTCTCTAACCATAAAATGCTTTGAAAAAATGAGAGATTTTTTTCTTATTTGATACATTATGAACAAACACCTACTCCAATTAAAAAAAAAAAAATCCCATTTTTTCAGAATCCAAGTTTGAAGTTGGTCACTCAAAAATTGTAGAAGCATAGCGTGCTCTCAGCAGAAGCATAGCGTGGTCTTTAATAGGGTATTTTGTGGCCTTCACAGAGGAGGTTTGGGATGAAAGTGATATGGTTGGAAATTTTATGATGTATTATACACAATGGATTCATCAAGAACTGCAAGCCCCTGCTCCAAACCCCTGAAAAATTGACTTGAAGACAACCTATCCAAAAGTGCAGAAAAATACCTAGAGAAACTATATTTTGGGAATTTATCTCAAATCATAATACCTGTGAATAAACGGAAGTATTTTTTTGTTCTTAGGGCTATTATTGACAAAAACCTCTTTCACTTTTGTCAAATTAATCTCCATTAATTCAGAAAGTAAATTTGAAGTAGGATTGTCCCTGTGTGCAATGTAAGCCCTAGCAAATGATCACAAAACTCTAAAAATGATGCCATGGGTCTGAGTAGGCTCAAACCTAGAAACTTTCCCTCCTTTTTTGTACTTTTTCTTCTCATTTTCCATGGTTTTTTTTTGTATGATTGAAACCCTAGCTTGATAGGAAGGAAGGAAAGGGTGAAACTTAGGAAAACAAGGGAAAATGGGGCAGCAATTTTAGGGAGGGAAATGAAGGGGATAGGAGTTAGGGAAAAAATCCTAAAAAATTAGGGGAGATAGGGTAGTGTGTTAGTAACATATTAAAATTAGAATTTCTTGAAAATAGTGAGGTGAAGGTGTGAAAATGTGGAAAACACAACCCTAGCCTAGGAAATTGGCAATGGAGCAACATAGGCTAGAATTTGTAGGAAAAATGGAGGAAATGAAGGGAATAGGTCAGGGGAATGATTTGGGGTAGTATGTGAGGTGTAGGTGAATGTAGGAGAGCAAGAAACTGATGGTTTTACCACTGAAATGAAACAAATTCACAAGGAAATGAAAAGCGCAGTGAAACCCTAGGAGAAGGAATTTCACTAAATTTTTTGAGAAGATAGATGCATAAGAGGAGTTCCAAATGCTACTTACTTCTCAAGGAGATGTTGGAAACTATGAAATGCTGAAATGAACCCCTGTGATGCTTGATTGGCCTCCAATTTCAAAATCGCAACAAGTGATCTAGAAGTGTAGCGTAGGAGGTAAACTTGTGTTTTGAGGATGAATTTTGATGCTATGGTCATTGGGATGATGCTCAATGATGGAGAGGTGCTCAATGAAAATGAAATGAACAATTTTAATTATTTGAATTGGCATTTATAAGATGTAGGTCGATTTTTTCTTAAGTCGTGGAGGTGAAATCATTGATCTTTTTGAAAAAATGAATGATGGGATTGCAGCGTAGTCAGCGTCGTCTTTTTGAAATGAAAATATTACCTTTACCTTTATTTTATTTTATTTTAAGTTTCTAACTCCCTTTAATGGTGACTCAAGTGATGGACATGAATCTTTTTTCTTTTTATGACAATATAATGACAAATCAAGTGAAATCCTAAACCATGACCTAAATGATGACATGTTAATTGTTTCATGACCTAAGACACTTAAACGTAGACATGACCATGATGAGTGATGATAAAATGAACAGGCGGAGGGACTATCACTGACCTAGACAATAACCAATGATCAAATTTTATTTGAAAACTTATTTGAAACTATAAAATTTTACTTAGGACCCTATCAGCTAACCTTGAAAGAGTACATTTGATTACTGGTGACTGACAAACACTAACATTGGCTGTAAATGGGGATGGAAGCTCCTTTTAGGAGGTACCAAGAACCTGTAGACCAAGTAGCCTCGTCCATTGGGAAATGTATTCAAAAACAAAAACAAAAACTAGACACTTAAATGACTAACTGAAACAAAAACTAACTTTGACTCAAAAACTTGATTACTGAATGAACTAACTTATAGCAGTAGACCATGGGGATCTTAGGGACTTCACCTCGAGCTTCAAATCCTGATGATAACCGCCCACCTACTAAATATATATATATATATATATATATATATATATATATATATATATATATATATATATATATATATATATATATATACAATCATGGGATATGATCCCTCTAGTGTAACCAATCCAGCAAATGTCTTATTATTTGAATCTTTCTCACACTTGCCTTCAGCGGGAAAAAGAAACAAAAGATGGGAAACTCAAAGTGTCCATTGAACATGTGTTCATGATTCATAAATACAAGAAGGTTAATCTTCCTAGATGGCTGCAAAAAACTGACCAAAGGATCATGGAGAACATGCAACATGAGCTTTTATGTATGATTTAAAATGGAAAAATAAACCTCCTTCCAAAATGTTGGTTTTTCTATGTATTGAATCTAATCACCTTCATCGATGAATGTTGCAAAATAAACCTTCATTACTAGTTGTAAAAAAAATTCCACGAGATCCTGAAAATCAAGAAAAATTAGCTCTTGTTGATTTGGAGGAATCAAGAAACATCCTTCTATTGCAATTGGCTGCTCTTTGTGATGAATTTGAGCAATATTATGATCTTGGTCTTCAAAAAATTCTGAACATATAGATGAACCAGTTTCCTCTTGAAACAAAAATTCAAGAAATGAAATGTTTGATGAAGAATCTGAATGGACCTCCTCATCAATGTCTCGGTCTCCTTAACATTGTTGAATACCTTCATATAATTCAAGGTAATGATCGTGATCTTCATCAATTGATTTATGATTAATATTATCTTCAGTCAAAGAAGACATTCTTTGTTGGAAATGTTCCTAAATACAATATTATTTTGCAAGATTCTTTAGAACAAACTCTTCTCTTTCACTGTTCTCTTCTTGATCCTTGATAATCTGATCAGTTTCATTTCTAGCTACATAAAATGTTGTCTGTTGGGAATCCACTTGAATGTCATGGCAACAAACCTCTTCTATTTCCTCCTGATGAGAAAATAAATCAAATCAAGCTTCTTCAATCTCATAAGACATTAAATCTAGATCATAGATGTCAATTCCCATACGCTGAAAAAGATCATCAAACTTTCCACAAAAACTTTCTATAAACACTATAGAAGGATCAGTTTGTTTGTAATTTTTACAAAATGTTGCATAGAAATATTTAAGAGAACATAGACTAGCAGATGGAAACTTCTCATACCAAAACCTTGCACTTTATTCTAAGGTCTCCATAAATATCTTCATCAAGCAGTCTTCATGAATTTCAATCCCTAGCCTATTTATGTGCATATGAAACTTAATCAAAAGCAAAGCAGAATCATCTCCTTCTTGATGTTTAAATTTAGGCAGATATGTTAACCAATCAACACGAGGAATCGATTTTGGAAAACCAGAGATATGAGATCTATCCATAGGATCATACCTTCTAGCAGTCGAATCCATCTTGAAAACAGTGAATTCAACAAGAAGTTCTTCACGCTACCAGTTTTTGAACAATGGAGTCACCATGAAAACTTTGAACTTTTGTATTCTTCGACACTGGAGTCACTGGGTCAAATATGCATAACCTTCTTGTTCCTGACCATTGTTCACCATGAGAAATCAAAGCTAATATTTGTCGTTATTTCCCACAAAATATTTAACCTTCGCTCCCTGGCAACAGTGCCAAAAATGTTATCACTCCCTCTATTTCCCAAGGCTGAGAAAGGAGACTGAAGGAGGTAACCTCAAACCAATCTTTATATTTGGTAGCTATTCCTATCAAACCATAGAGGGATCTTTCAATGTCAACTTCACAGTCAATGAGGTGACTGGAAAGGAAAATATCTTAGGCTATATATAAGCTCAGAGATTTTGATTAGGGTTTTGTTTTGAATTTTTTTGGATAGTAAGTGTCAGTCTAGGAACTAGGTCTAGGTTTCAAGGTCAGATTTCAAATGAATAGCTTCAAAGATGAAAATAAGGCCATGTAGGTATACTTAGAAACACATTTATATTGTCACTGTGGTATAGGGTTTGAAAAGGGGAGAATCATAATGAGAATATAACATATGAGTTCATTCATCAAAGGAAGTAGAACAAATTTATGAAAATCTCATTAAACAAGGCACAAAAGTAATAATTATGCTTAAAGACTCATAAGATCATCATATGAAAGCATACATGTAATTTAAAGAAAGCATAAACATTCAATTTGATGGTAATACTGAGAAAAAACAATGCCAATAAGTATACCATTGGAGTCCCAAAATTATAGCTGCAACATGTCATTGATTTCACTATAAAAATACGTATATAAGCTCCACCCTACAATATCAACTATCCCACCTCTAAAATGACTTTAGTTTGAGTACATATAGAAAACTAGACAAGGTGCCACCTCAACGGGTTGAAACTTTATCCAAAACAACTAATTAATGCACCTAATGAGTCATTGCCTAGTTTCTAGGGAAGTTAGAAAAAGTATCCCCTATTTTAGTTAACAAGTAGGAGTCTATGTCTCCTTGATTAATTACAATATCCCTCAATCAATGAGGAGCATAAATAGACTTCATTAACCATGAAACAACTCATGAGACAGTTTTTACCTCGAATATTTGACCTTTTTTTATTATCACCTGTCCAGAAATCCTTCTATATAGAAACGTAGCGTTCCTAGCAAAAACGTAGTGTGCTTTGACAAAAGCGTAGCATGTAGTTTGAGGGGATAGGGATTTTGAGGTGGATTTTATGCAAATTTTTGTTGAAATGAAGGTTGGATAAGGTATCCTTGGATGTTCTCTAGCCAACTAAACCTTGAAACTCACAAAATACCACTTGTAAGACACTCAAAACTTCATTTCCCCAAGGTTACTCCAGAAGTGTTGTGTGGGTTGAAAAACAGTGGCAGAAACATGAAATTTGGGGTGTTTTGTGAGTTTTCCTCCAAAATTAGGAATTGTCATGCAAAACCAAAGGCATATATGGGATGTAAACATCAAAATTCATCCATCCATGAAATTTTGAACTCCATTGGAGCCTCTGAGAAAAATTGTAGTGTGGCCACGCTACGCTTCTGTACAACTAAAATTGCCAAAATTTCCCAAAAATACAAAATTTCCCAAAAGTAATCTACAAAAATAGGGCTAAAATATTGATCAATATCTATTTAAACATAAAAAAATTTCCAAAACTGAGAGATTTTTTATTTCTTTGATATGTTATAAACAAAACCCTCTTCCAATTTTCAATCATACTTTACCATTTGTTCAAAATCCAAGCTTGAAGTGGGTCACTAAAAATTTGCAGAAGCATTGTGTAGTATTTGAGAGGGTGTTTGGAGGCCTTCCCAGAGGATTTTTAGGCTTCAAGTGGTATGGTTGGAAATATTATCTTTTCTAATACACAATGGAGTCGTTAAGAATTGCAAACCCCTACTCCAAACCCCTAAAAATTTGATTTTAAGACAATGTGTCCAAAAGTGCAAGAAATGACTTGGAGCAACTGTATATTGAGAATTTCTCTCAAATAATAACACCTTTTCATAAAATGAAGTAGGTTTTTGTTCTTTGGTCTATTATTCACAAAAAAAACTTTCACTTTTTTCAAATTCATCTTCATTAATTAAGAAAGTAAATTTGAAGTAGGATTGTCCCTCTGTGCAATGAAACCCTAAAAAATGATCCCAAAACTCTAAAAATGATTCCATGGTTATAAGTTGGCTCAAACCTGGAAACTTTCCCTCCTTTGTTTTAAGTTTTCTTCTCATTTTCCATGGATTTTGTTTGTATGATAGAAACCCTAGCTTGATATGAAGGAAGAAAAAGGTGAAACTTAGGAAAACGGGGGAAAATGTGATGCAGAAAATCTGGGTTAAATCAGATTCCCGCATATAGAACAATGAAATCTTCCTCCTTTCTTAAACATTGAATAAAAACTCATTCAAATTATATTTGCTTCAAACAAATATACATATAATCGAAAGAGATCTTATACAAATAAAATGCATATATAAAATAACATCATAAATCTTCGGCCATATATTACAATGGAGAGCTTCTTTCAGCTCTTGGCCCTTTCAAAGCTCTCAAATCAGTTCACACTCTCTCTTAATCCCTCACTTCTCACCTCTCTCACCATATTTCTTCCTTACACAACTCCTCTATTTATACATAAATATGGATTTAATCCATTCCAAAAATCTCTCCACACAAATCTCAACTAGATCTAAATTAGATTCATTCTAGGTGTACACTCAACAAAGTCCCATACATAGAATTCCTACTCCCTAAATTTGCTACCTAATTCTATTTCACTCATATCCTTTTTAATTATTAAAAGAATATATATAAAATAATCCTCACCTTTACATTTTTCTCTCTTAAATTATTAAAATGAATAAATTAATTAATAAAATAATTAAAAATCCTCACCCTTTATTTTACACAAATAAATAATAAAAATTGAACTTGATGCTCCTGCATCAAACTCCCAAGGTTGAAATTAACCATGATTGCCTAATCATGTGTTTCGGATCTTTGTCTTCCTGGATCCCATATCTTGTGTTGCAATTCTCCTTTTTTTGCTACTTTTGTTTGTTGTTTTTCTCCAGGTCTCCACACTTTATTTTGAATTGCCCCACTGGGTATGTTTTCACATTCTTCTATTGTCTTCCTCTTGTTGCTTCTTCTTTGTTATACTGGCACTGGCTGCTTCCGGGATATTGTCATCATTATCCTCCTTATCAGTCTAATTTCTCTGTCCAATAGATCTTCTCTAGCATCTGTAACAAAACATGTATTCACAAAACAATTATTAAAATAAAAAATATAAGGCCTCGGTGCCTCTTTCTCCTCTGGCAACATTTCAGTATGCTGCTTAGAAATTTCTTCCTCCATCAACACATCAGTATGTTGATGTAAATCCTCAATGAGACTGTCAGCTAGTCCCTCCTCCATATCGTCTGTTTGAAGAATGTCTCCCTATTCTTTGTCTTTCTCTTTCAGTAACTCACCCTGAGTATAGATCCTCTGCTTTTCCAAATCTCTTCTTTGAAGATCTAAATTTCTGTATAACTTAACAATCTCAACTAGAGTAGAACTTGGAAACTTTACACAACTTTCCATACCTTCGTTTGTTGTTGACCAATCATCAGATGGTCCTTCTTCCTCTTCTTCAATATTCTGCTGAATATTTCCATGAGACCCCTTTGTCTTCATTTCTTTCTGAGATCTTGCTATCTCGGCATCATTCTGAATAGATTTCAGATTCAACTCTTCTTCTTTAACAAACTTCAAAGTTTGTTCAACACCCTGTGATGTACCTATAATCACATACAAATCATTAGTTTTAAAAACATAAGACCCAGTGGTCTCACTTGATGCTTCAGTCATCATATCTCCTTGTTGCTCTAAATCCTTCATTTGATTCAGTTCCTCTGTAAATTTCTCTTATGTCTCATCATGACTTTCAGAAAGTAATGGACCAATTTCTGGATTACATATCAAATATTCCTTTAAACTGAGTAACTCTTCCTTCAACTAAACATTCACTCTATGTTCCCACATCACTTGCAATCCATGCCATGTGATTTTCCTCTTCATACTCCATCCACATCTCTGGTCTACTTTAATCCTCCGTAACATTTCCATCAACAACTCAAGACGGAAATTTATCTCAACTCTCTCTCTATCAATTTGCTCCTGGATCATCCTCATGCCATTTGACTTGGCATCTTCTTTCTCATCTCTTCTGCTATGGTCTTCTTCAGAACCTCTGCAATGACCTTCAGTAGTCATCTTTGTCTCTATCTTCATGAGTTCATCACTCACTCACCATGAGCTATACTTTAAATCCTCTACAACAGCAAGTCCTCCCTGCTGCCACTTACCTCACCAATCCTCTCTCTGGACTTAGTCTTTTGGCAAGCACCAATTATCTATTCTCTGGGACCTCTTTGAGCATATCTCTGCTCTCTCTAGGCTTCAACTCACGTGCACACAATTTTCCTTCTTATCCAATCTCCGTTGGAATTCTTCAAGGTTCTGCTCCACACTTTACTTTCATTCAGAAACTATTCTTTCATCAGTACTGTTAAAATTGTAATCTTTGTTTGCTGAGATCTACAATCTGAATTCTGAAAATATTATCTTCAAAACCAAAGTTAAAATAAAATATATCATCTCACCTTCAAGATCTCTGTGTGATCTTGTTCCATCTCTCATCTACATTATATCTCCATGTGCGATCATCTTTCGGATTCAAAGTCCGATCTCCATCAAACATACATTCTTTGCAATTCTCAAAAAAAAAATTGAATCTTCAAAAAGGACTATTTCCATTCACCCAACTCCACACAAATTCCATTCACACAAATGTAAGAAACCCACACATTATGATGTAGGAAATTAAATAATCCTAAACTTACACTTTCAATTCAACAAACTTTGCCTTTTTGTAAAAGTATGGGCTTATTTTCTTTACAAAGGTGTAATTGATTTAAAACTCGCTGGTGACACTACAAGCTCCTCTTTAAGCTACCAATTTTTACCATACTTATTAATTCAAAACAAGTAATGATCTCTAACACAGAAATAGAGTCGCATCTCCTACGTTGGTTAATACATCCATTTAATAAACATGCAATACTTAACTCACAAAAAAAAAAATCTATGCAGAGATTGCAATACACATTGATGGAATCTCGAAGGTCGATCTCTCGAACCATACAGGATTGATGGCATTCTAATGTTGATGCAAAATCGCATTACTTCAAACAGTGTAATGTTCACCATCCACTACGGTGTTCCATTCATATTACGTTGATGGTAAAACGTATAGATTTAGGATTTAAATCCTTGAGCTTCATTTGAAGCCTCCGCACACAGCATCGATTTAAATCAAATGCAGTAACTGTATCATGCAACAGGAATTTGTTTACACAGTGCGTTGATCATCATACCCCGTAGCATTCCAAAATGCTACCATACCTTCACAGTGGTAGCGGTCTACCCCTCTCACGGCTCCTATAGTGCTGGTGGCTGTCGCCTATACGGCATTGGTATTTACCAATTCGAACATCACGGATTTAACTCTGCTTCAAAAGAAAAATGAGATTTCATTTGTTCTGATTTCTCATGCCTCACAGATGGAATAGGTAACTGTCGCTTTGACTGGTTAATTCCTTTTGGCTCTGCAAGAATACGCCTCAAACCCACATGCCTGAAGTTTCACAGCTTGGTGTTTCATATCTCTGCGTGTACGTATCTCTTCATCCAGAGATCAAGTTTATGCTACGATTGTCATAAACCTTACTTCTGCATTGATTAAGTTCGCATTAGTGATAGTGCTCACAACAAGTATTAAAGCGTTGTTCTGCACCACTTTAAATTAAATCTCTACGTTGGTTCATCCACACGAAGTTTCCTGCGTTGGTTAGCTTCAGGACTAACAATAACACTTAACAAGCTTGAGCTTTGGACTTTGTCCACCTGCATTCACAACGCATATATATATACAAAACAGGCATCTTAACAAGCTTTGATACCAAATGATGCAGAAAATTTGGGTTAAATCAGATTCCCGCATATAGAACAATGAACTCTTCCTCCTTTCTTAAACACTTAAGAAAAACCCATTCAAATTCTATTTGCTTCAAACAAATAACCATATAATAGAAAGAGAGCTTATACAAATAAAACGCAGATATTAAATAACATCAGAAATCTTGGCCATGTATTACAATGGAGAGCTTCTTTCAAGTCTTGGCCCTTTCAAAGCTCTCAAATCACTTCACACTCTCTCTTAATCCCTCACTTCTCACCTATCTCACCGTATTTCTTCCTTACACAACTCCTCTATTTATACATAAATATGGATTTAACCCATTCCAAAAATATCTCCACACAAATCTCAACTAGATCTAAATTAGATTCATTCTAGGTTTAGACTCAACAAATTCCCGTACATAGAATTCCTACTCCCTAAATTTGCTACCTAATTCTATTTCACTCATATCCTTTTTAATTATTAAAAGAATATATATACAATAATCCTCACCTTTACATTTTTCTCCCTTAAATTATTAAAATGAATAAAATAATTAAAAAGCCTCCCCCCCTATCTATTTTACACATATAAATAATAAAAATTGAGCTTGATGCTCCTGCATCAAAATGGGGCAGAAATTTTAGGGAGGGAAATGAAGGGGATAGGCATTAGGGAAAAATCCTAAAAAATTAGGGGAGATAGGGTCATGTGTTAAGAACACAATATAAGTGGAATTTCTCGAAAATAGTGAGGGGAAGGTGTGAAAATGTGGAAACCACAGTCCTATCCTAGGAAATTGTCAATGGAGTAGCATAGGCTAGGGTTTGTAGGAAAAATGGAGGAAATGAAGGGAATAGGTGAGGGGAATGCTTTGGGGGGGGGTATGTGAGGTGTAGATGAGTTAATTAAAATATGAAACTAAGGGTTTGACCACTGAAATGAAACAAATTCACATCGAAATGAAAAGAGCGGTGAAACCCTAGGAGAGGGAATTTCACAGAAATTTTTGAGAAGATAGATACATAAGAGGAGTGCCAAATTCTACTTACTTTCCCAATAGATTTTGTAAACCTATGAAATGATGAAATAAATCCCTTTAAATGGTTGCTTGTACTCCAATTCAAAAGTGTAGCAAGGAAACCAGAAGCATGGGAGAAAATTAGGGTTTTCTGATGGATATTTGAAGTTAATGCTGAGATGAGACTTGATAATGGAAGAGAGCTTAATGAAATTGGAATGAGAAATTTCAAATTCTTTGGATGGTATTTTATTATTTGAAAATCAATTTTTTCTAGTGATGGACATCATATGGTGTTTTTTAGAAATGATGTGATGTGACTGTAGCATAGTCTTTTGAAATGAAATGTTACCTCTACCTGTATTTCTTTTGTTCCTAAGTTGCTAACCCACTTTAATAGTGACTCAAGCTATGAACATGACTCCTTTTTCTTTTAAATGAATGACATTATGATGACCAATTAAGTGAAAACCTAAACCATAACCTATATGATGAAATTTTAACTTTTTCATGGCCTAAGACACTTGAATGAAGACATGACCATGATGAGTGATGATAAAATGAGCAGGTGGGGGAAGTAGCACTAACCTAGACAACAACCAATGATCAAAGTTGATTTGAAAACTTATTTGAAACTATAAAATTTGACCTAGAACCCTATCCACTAACCTTGAAAGAGTACATTTGATCATTGGTGACTGGTAGACACTAACATATCAGATACAAAGCAACGAAGATACCCTGCAAACATTTGTTAAATAACTCAGTTTTCCCATCATATTGAGGATGATAGGCTGAGCTATGAGCTAGTTGAGTACCCAGTCAAGAAAATAATTTCGTCCAAAAAATTCTAGTGAAAATGGGATCTCTATCACTTACAATAATCTTTGGGTTTCCATGTAGCTTTTGAATTGTTTCCATAAATGCAGTAGCAACTATACTGGGTTTAAATAGATGGGATAATGAACAAAACTGTGCATACTCTTTAAGTCTATCAACTACCACCATGATGACACTCTTTCCTTCGGACTTGGGTAAAACTGTGATAAAATCCATTGAAACTTCCTCCCAACATTGACTTGGAATGGCTAAAGGTTGTAACATACCGAGTCTTAATTGTCTCCACATTATTCTATTGGAAAACCAAATATTTTGCCACAAATTTTTTAATATCATATTTAAGGCCATCCCAAAAAAAATTATTCTTGGCCCTGTGGTAATATTTTTTAAATCTCGATTTCCCTCCTATGGGAGAGATGTGAAATTCCAAAAGAATATTTTTTTGAGTTGGGATTTCTTACAAATATACAAGTGATCTTTGTACCATAATGAATCATTTCTCCAACTAAATGTATCAGATGTATTGGGATTTTTCTGCAACTTTTGAATGAGTGTCCACACTTCTTCATCATTCTTCCATTCATCCCTTGGTTCGGTTATCCAATTTGGTTGGATAATAGAAATGGAACAAAGAAATGCTTCCACATCCTCATCCTTTCTTGAGAGTGCATCTGCAGCAACATTTTTCTTCTAGTTTTTGTACATGATTTCAAATCCATAACCCAACATCTTTGTGACCCATTTTTGTTTTTCTTCTGATGATAATATTTGTTCCAAAAAATATTTAAGACTATCATGATCTGTTTTTACCTTGAAGTGTCTTCCCACTAGGTAAGGTCGCCATTTCTTTAATGCATATAGTATTGCCAATATTTCCTTCTCATAAATAGGTTTTTGTAAATACTTTCCTTTAATTAGACGGCTTTTAAAAGAAATGGGTCTTCCTTATTGCCTTAAAAAAACACCAATTCCATTTCCTAAGGCATAAAAATCCACAATAAATGGTTTTGTGAAGTTTGGCATAGGTAAGACTAGTACTTGGCACATTGACTATTTAATATATTTAAAGGCCTTAGTTTCTTCCGAGGTCCAATAAAATGCATCTTTCTTCAGTAATGTTGCAATAGGTGTTGCTATTCTCCCACAATTTTTAACAAACTTGCGATAATACCTTGTCAACCCAAGAAATCCTCGAAGTTGCTTTATGGTTGTGGGGATTTTCCATTCCTTAATGGATTTAATTTTTTCAGGGTATACCTTATCACCCTCATGAGATACAATATGACCCAGATATTCCACCTCTCGTACTCCAAAAAAAAATTTGGAGGTTTTTTCATGTAATTGTTTCTCCTCAAGTTGTTTGACCACACTATCAACATGTTGAACATGATCCTTCCAAGACTTGTTGTAGATTAGTATATCATCAAAAAATACTAACACAAATTTTCTAAGGAAAGGTTTGAAAATGTTATTAATCGAACCTTGAAATGTAGAAGGTGGATTTGTAAGGCCAAAAGGCATGACCAAAAATTCATAATGACCCTCATGAGTTCTAAATGTTTTTTGGGAATGTCTTTAGTCTTCATTCTAATTTTATGATATCCTGAATGAAGATCCAACTTGGTGAAGTAAATTGCTCCATGTAATTCATGCAATAATTCATCAATGAAGGGAATGGGAAATTTATCTTTAATAGTGAGCTTGTTGAGCTCCCTATAATCCAGACACATGCACCATGATCCATCCTTCTTGTTCACCAATGTTACTAAAGTAGAGAAATAACTTTGATTAGGTTGAATTATACTGGCCTCTAGCGTTTCTGCAACCATGCGTTCAATTTCACTCTTTTGGGCATAAGGGTATCTGTAAGGCCTGATGTTTGGAGGAGCACTTCGTGGAATCAAATGAATAGCATTGTCATGATCACAAATAGGTGGGAGCCATTTGGGAATATCAAATACCTTGGAATGATTTTCCAAAACTTTTTGGAGATCTAGAGAAATAGATGATTTCTATGTTTGAACCTCCAGTGAGAATAATTGTGCAATTACGCCCCATTGCTCTTTCTTTAGAATCTTTTTCATGCCATTATATCTTATTATATTTCTTGGTTTCCCTGCGATACCCCTTAATTCGACTTTCATTCCTTCCCCAAAAAAAATCAAGAAAAGTTCTGAAAATTAAAATATATCGTACCCAAATATTGTAACCATTGGACTCTTAGTACAACATCGGCACCACCCATTAGAATGGAAAGAATTGGACTACTCAATACATATTCCCCCATGGTTAGCTTGATATTATGGCACTTTACAGAGCAATTTATAGTTCCTCCATTTGAACCATCACTTGATACTCTATAGTTGGATATAGGAAGTAATTTGATTCCTTGGCTATCTTACAATGAATAAAATTATGGGTACTACCTGAATCAATCAACATGTAGGTTTTAACCCTGTACAAGAATTATCTACAAAAAAAATCTTAAAAAATAAAATAAACAATAGCAAGATCATAAAACATAAAACAGATAAACACAAATATTTTCCCCTGGATCCCAAAAGCGGGACTACCAACTTGACTTTTCATTATATTCCTTTCAATGCTATAACACATATATATACATGCCGAAGCATTCATAAACCCCAGTCCATTAACCCTGGATTAGAACATAAATATAGTTCCCTTGACTGGATCTTCAAAATACCATGGGAAGAAAACCACAATGCCCAAAACCATGTGCAAACCCATGCACAAAACCATAGGCAGGTTCGCCCACCTAATATAGGGTCCAAAAAAAAAATTGGGGCGTTGTTAGTCATGGAAAGAATATAACACACACCCAATATTCTCCCACTTGTTGTTTTATTTCCACATGAGGCCACATGAGAGCTTAGTCATTGGTCAAACCCTGCAACGCCCATTGTTTCTCTACACCAAGAGAAATTCTCAGTGCTCACAGACTTCGTCAATGCATCTGCAACATTCTTCAAAGTGTCCACCTTTACTAGCAACACATTTTTTTCCTCAACCATATCTCTCACAAAGTGATACTAAACATAAATGTGTTTTGTCTTCGAATGATATGCAAGGTTATTAGCCAAGAAAATTGCACTTTTCCTATCACAATCTATCCTTATAGCTCATTGCACCAACCCCATACTTGAACACAATCTCTAAAACCAAAATGATTCCTTGCTTGCATGAGTGGTTGTCATGTATTCTTCCTTTGTAGCTGAAAGAGCCACTACAGACTATATTTTACTCCTCCAATAGACTGCACCTCCAAATAGGCTAAACACGTGCCCACTTGTAGATATTCTTTGTTCCAGATCTCTAGCCCAATCTACACCAATGAAGCCACAAATATCCAAAAGTTTGTCCAATCATGTTCTTCCTTGGTAGCACAAACCCTAATCACTAGTTCCACATAAATACCTGAAAACCAGCTTCACTATTGTCTAATGCTCCTTCTTTGGTTTTGACATAAACCTGGTCAATAATCCCACTTAATGTGCAATTTTTGGTCTAGTACAGACCATTTCATACATCAAGCTACCCACTACACTTGCATATGGAACATGGGGCATGTCCTCTTCTTCTTCTTGTGTCTTGGGACACTGTTCAGCAGATAAATTTACCCCTACAGGAATAGGAACCTTCATTAGTTTACTATCCTGCATACTAAACCTCTGCAATATTGTCTCAACATACTTCCTCTGGTTTAACCAAAGCTTTCTTTTTCCCAATCTCATTTAATTTACATGCCCAAAATATAGTGTACAACACCAATATCATTCATGTCGAATTTGAAGAAAAATTGGGTCTTCAAATCCTAGATAATTTCTTTGTCATTTCCAACCAGCAACATATCATCTACATACAAGATAAAATAAACAACATGGTCACCAAATAATGTAAAATAAAAACAGTGATCCTCTTTGCTTCTGGTGAAGCCAAGTCCCCATATATATGTATCAAATTTTTTATACCACATCCTTGTTGATTGTTTTAAACCATAGAGAGACTTTTTTAATCTGCATACCAGTTCTTTCTTACCCTTCACCGCAAAGCCTTCAGGTTTCTTCATGTAGATTTCCTCTTCTAGATCCCTGTAAAATAATTGTGTCTTCACATCCATATGTTCTACCTAAAAATCAAATGAAACAACAACAGATAAAAGTAATCTAATAGAATTTACCTTGGAAATAGGAGAGAAAATATCACCAAAATCAATTCGCAGCACCTGGGAATAACCTTTTTCTACCAACTAATCTTTGTATTTCTCCGCCTTTCCTTTTTCATTCATCTTCTTCTTAAACACCAATTTTCTTCCAATGGGTTTCCTTCCAGATGACAAATCCACTAGATCCCATGCCTTATTTTTGTGCAGGATGCCATTTCATCAACCGTGGCCTCCTTCCAGAGTTTTCCATCCTTTGAATCCACTACCTCCCTGACAGTTCTGCTATCATCAAGATAGATAAAGAAAAAAATGAATAGAAATAAAATGGACTATACTTTTCTGGATGCCTTCTTTCTCGAACTGGTATTCTCACAGCTGGATTTTGTGGCTCCTCCTCTTCGGAATCTTGTTCGGTTTTAGAGTCTGATTCTTCCTCCTTTAGCTCAAACTCTATCTTCTCATATTCCTTTCGTAGGACTTCATGTTTAACAACATATTTCACCTCTCTAAACAACACATCTTTCTTGTACACGACCTTCCTTGTTTCTAGGTTCCAAATCTTATAACCTTTTAAACCATCCTTATACCCAATAAAGATTCACCTTTCATATTTATTATCCAACTCGTTCATTTTCTCCTTTGGAACATGTACATATGCATCACATCTAAATACCCTCAGATGTAAAAGAGATGGTTTCTTACCATTCCATACCTCATGTGGAGTCTTATCCTCCAACGTTGATGAAGGTGATATGTTAACTAGGTAGCATGTAGTCTCTATTGCCTCTGCCCAGAATTCATGTCCTAACCCGGTACCACTAAGCATGTTTCTTGCCTTTTCCATCAACATCATTGATAGTATTTATGAAGGAACGCAACAGAATACACATATAACCATAAATATAAAAATGTAGTAGAAATAACACTTCATTTCATTATATCAAAGAACTTAAATTTGTTTACAGACAAAATGGAAATAAACTAGATAGGGTGTTGGTAGCTTATCTCTGAAAAGATATGTGGTGGCTACAAGCCTTTGAACTAAATTTTACAATGAGGCTATAAGGCCTATATATTATTGAGAAATTATGTAAAACCCTAAACATCCAAAAACCTAACCCTAGGAGATGAAACGCCAGAATATGGGCCCCGTCGGGGTAAATTGGCACATCAATTTCCCGGGATCGTAACTTTGGCATATTATCTTTGTTTGATACACATGATACATCGTTAGAAAGATCTATCTGAGGACTACAAATGCTAACAAAAAATATTAATTCTTGAACAAAATCATAATGGTTGGAGGTTTGATGCCCAAAAAATTTCGTTTAGGGCCTCAAAACGGCTCTGGAAGTTCAGGACCTGAAAAACTGCTAAAAATAGTAAACTATGCTATAATTAAGGAAACTAAAAAACTGAAAGAAACAATGGTGGGGCCCCAAGTGGAATAGTCAGGTGCCCACCAATATCCACCTAGATCATTCCTCCCCCCTTAGGAATCAATGGTCCCCATTATGTTGAGTTCCTCCATGAGATGAGGAAACTTCTGTTGAACTTGGTCCTTGGTGAACCACCTGCCTTGGTGCAGGAGTTGGCTAGCTTTGACAACCCGATATAGTTGGATCTTTTGCTAGCAAGTGTTCTTGATTTTCATGTCCATAATAAAATTTGTGGTGGTCCGTTCCATGGATTCCGGGTTAAACTTTGTTGATGTGAGTTGTTTTGCAATGTCAAAGGTGTCCAGTAGAGGTGGGAAATAGGGTCGAAGGCAGTCCACATTGAATATTGGGTGCAGAACAAGGAATGGTAGAATATTGAGCTCGAAGGCATTGTTCCCTATAGCCTTGGTGATGGTGTCCGACCCATATCAGAGTGGGTGAAGCTTGCGGTCGAGTCCAATGAGTCGCTCCTTCTGCAAATGTAGCCACACTTTGTTTCCCACTTGGAAGCGGTGTGGCACCCGATGTTGATCATGTCATTGCTTGTACTTAGCATTGGCTTTGTCCAATATTTCATGAACCTACTGGTGGATGTGTTGAATGTGCTCAATGAATTTGTTCGCTTTGTTAGCTTCATACTAGACATGAGTTGAATCAGCCTCAGTAGCCACAAATGGCATGGCTACATCAATGGGACATGGGGGTTGGAACCCCAGGCCCACGTGAAAGGGGTTGTGTTTGGTTGAGCTGTGGAGATCCTGGTTATAACTATGTTGTACATAGGGAAGGCTTTCATCCCATGCGCGTGGATGCTTTGAATTGTACATGTGCAGAATGTGTACAATCATCTTGTTGACGACCTCTGTCTGGCCATCAGTTTGGGGATGGAAAGTTGTGGACTTGGTTAGCTTGGTGTCCAGCATTGACCAAAGGCTAGACCAAAATGTGTTGAGGAACCTGTTGTCCTGATCTGAGATGATAGACTGTGGGATCCCGAAGTGCACCCACACTCATTCAAAGAAAATTTTAGCAGTGGCTTCTGCTATGATATTCTTCTTGTATTCTAACATAATGGCCATCTTCGAGAATCTGTCGATGACCACGAAAACACAGTCGTTTCCATGCTTATTAGAAGGAAGGCACGACATTTAATCCATGGATATGGATTCCCAAGGTCGACTAGGGGTAGATAGCGAAGAATAGAGGCCTTGATTCTTGATGATCGGTTTGGAAATGAAGCAAGCAGTGTAGGATATGATGTACTTCCCAACATCTTGTCGAAAGTTTAGCCAATAGAAATACTTCTGCAATACTGCCACTATTTTCTTGACCCCGAAATGCCCAGCAAATCGACTGTAGTGTGCTTCCCAAATCATCTTGGAACGCTCGCTTGAAGGAACACAAAGGTGTCCCAAGTGACATAGCAATGCATCCTGGAGGTGAAAATTTGGAACTTGCATACCATCCAAGGGTGTCTTGTATGTGTAGCCGAATTCTGAATCGCTCTTGTAGAGAAGTGTCCAATCAAAAGTCTCGTTCCCACAAGAATTGAGAATGGTGGTTAGCGCCACGATCAGTGGTTGGTTGATGCAGTCTGCAACATTATTGGTGTTTCCCTTCTTATACTTGATGTTCAAATGAAATTGTTGTAGATATGTGGACCACTTCTGATGGCAATCGTTCTGCAACTTCCCTTATGTCTCTATGAACTAAAGGGGTCGGTGGTCTGTGTGGATGACCATGTTGGGTGTGGAGCCTGATTATCTTGTTTATTTTGTATCAAAGTGTTGGACCCCTGTACCTTAATGGGGCGGCAACTCCGCCCGTAATTAAACATTGCCTGGGGGATCCAGGGGCGACGGCTGCGACTTTATGGAGCCCCCCCTAGCGGGAGGGTTTTGGGGGCAGCGCCCCCGAAGCTAAAAATAGATGTAAAATTGCCTTGTAAAAGTATAGTAATTTCTAGTCAATCTGGTATGTTCATTAGGCGGATGATCTGATGGTAGAAGTTATTTTAGGTCTAGGGTTTTTTGCCCTAGAAGACAACCCCTCACTTTGTTTGAGGGTATTGTATTGCGGCTGTGTATTGAATGTGTATTCTCGGAGTGAGAAACAGATAGGGATACTATGAGAGAGAATATAGGATATTACAGCAGATCTGTTGTATGTTGTGTCTCTTCATTTTGTTGAATAATAGAAAGGAAGAACTGGTTGTTCGAGGTGGACGTAGCCCAAACTGAGTGAACCACGTATATCTGTGTCTCTCTAGTTTTATGTGTTTTTTGTGCTTGGATTTTCCTCATATTTTATGTGTTGCATTGCTCTGTAATATATAATTTTCTAATAGACCATTTCCTTCCCCAAAATGTAATGCTTCCAATGGTGGCATGCCTACATAATGGAATGCATTTCTTTGTCATAAGTGGGATACTTGCGGACTATGTTGGATAGTGTCTCACTCTGATATGCCACTGGATGCCCTTGTTGAGTAAGAACTGCCCCAATAGCATACACAGAGGCATATGTATCAATCTCAAATGGTTGTTGCAAGTCTGGTAATGTGAGCATTGGGGCAGAACAGAGGCGATGTTTCAATTCTACAAACGCCTTCTGTTGAGATTTTGACCAAAATAATTTTTCTTTCGCTCCTCCCTTGGTGACTTGACTCAAGGGCCAAGTGATAAGAGATAATCCCAACACGAACCTTCGGTAGAAATTAGCAAGACCCAGAAAGTTGCGAAGCTATTTTAGAATGGTTGGGGCCAGCCAATCCTGAATTACTTGGATCTTGTTTGGATCCACATGCACCCCTCATTCATCAACAATGTATCCCAAATAGTGAACCTAGGTCATGCCAAAAGAAAACTTCTCTAAATTGGCACACAACTTGTATTTCTGCAATGTTTCGAGGACCTGTCGGATGTGGTGGAGGTGCTCTTCCCAAGTCTGGCTGAAGATCAGGATGTCATCTAAGTAAACTACTACAAATGAGTTGGTGAATGGCCACAAGATGTCGTCCATCAGCCTCATGAAGGTTGCGGGATCATTCATCAACATAAAAGGCATGACCATCCATTCAAAAAGGCCCTCTTGGCTTTCAAGGGAGTCTTCCACACATCGGAAGGTTTGATTGGTACCTAGTGATACCCAAACTTAAATTCGATCTTTCTGAAATATTTCACCCCTTTGAGTTGATCCAGAAGGTCATCAATTTGCAGGATCGGGTACCTATTCCAGACAGTGATCTTGTTCAGTACTCGATAGTCAATACAGAGTCTCCAAGTCCCATCCTTCTTCTGCACCAACATGATCGGGCTCCCACAAGGTGATGAACTCAGCTAGATGTGACCTTTCAGCAGCAGCTCTTGAATATGCCTCTTGATTTCATCATTCTCCGGAACAAAGCATCAATAGATCAGTCCATTAGGCAGCGGCACACCTGGGGTCAAATCAATGGGGTGCTTGACCTCACAGTACAGAGGCACCCCTGTGGGTGAGGTGAAGATTTCCCCGTACTCCTCCACGACCTTGTCCATTTGTCGTTGTCATGTGGAGGAGCCCTATCTAGAGGTCGTGGCCATTCTTCTTCTTTCCCTTGGGGCAAATCATCAAGAAAATAAATTTCTCGATTTTGGAAAAGAGCTTACTACATTGTTTCGCAATAACCAAAGAGATAGCCGCGAGCGGTGGTACCTCTGGTATCCTATACAACTCATTTCCAAAAGTAACAATAACATCGCGAGGTCAGGACTAATATACAGCATGTCACTTCCACAAGTATGGTTGGCCTAATAATACATCACAAACATCAAGAGAAGCAATGTCACATAATACCTCATCTGTGAAGGGCTTGATGTTATAGGGAAGGCAGCACTATTGGCTGACGCGGAGATCTTGTCCTTGGTAAAGCCACCCGATGGTGTACAGTTGTGGGTGTTATGGTCGAAAAGCCCAAACGCTTCACGACCTTTGTTGAAATGAGGTTCTTTTGGCTCCCACTGTCGACAATGAATTGTAGCGGGGAACCCTTTACCCACATCTAAGAGTGGAAGAGACACTCCCCTTCCTCTGGATCTTCTAGTTCCTCCTTCTGGATCTCTGTAGTGGAAATGGTGGAATTGGGCTTTGCATCAATAATTTGCTTCCCTTTGTCCTTCCCCTTGTTAGGTTTTGATTTAGATTCGGAGCATGCAATCTCCATTGCCTCTGCCAAAAATTCATGTCCTAACTTGGTACCACTAATCATGCTTCTTGCCTTTCCATAAACATCATTGATCCGGATTTATGCAAGAACGTAACAGAATACACATATAACCATAAATATAAAAATGCAGTGGAAATAACACTTCATTTCATTAATATCAAAGAACTAAAATTTGTTTATAGACAGAATGAAAATAAAATAGCTATGGTGTTGGTAGCTTATCTCTGAGAAGAGATGTGGTGGATACAGGCCTCTGAACTTTTTGTTACAATGAGGCTCGAAGGCTTATATATTATTGAGAAACAATGGAAAACCCTAAACATCTAAAAACCTAACCCTAGGAGATGAAGTGCCTGAATATGGGCCCTGTTGGGGTAAATTGGTACATCAATTTCTCGGGGTCGTAACTTTGGCATACTATCTTCAATTGACGCACATGATACATCGTTAGAAAGATCTATCCGAGGACTACAATTGCTGACAATGAATATCCAGTCTAAAATGGACTTATATTTTCCAAATATGACTCTATTCCGGTTTGATGCCCAAAAAACGTCATTTAGGGCCTCAAAACGGCTCCGGAAGTTCGGGACCCGAAAAACTGCTAAAAATAGTAAATTGTGCTATAATTAAGGAAACTGAAAAAATGAAATAAACAATGGTGGGGCCCTAAGTGGAATAGGAAAGTGGCCACCAATATCCACCTATATCAATCCTTATTCTTTTTGCAACTCTATTTTGTTGAGGTGTGTATGGAGTAGACTTTTGTCATTCCATACCACACTTCTTACATAACTCTTCAAATTCCTTGTTACAGAATTCTCCTCCATTATCTATCATTGGCACCTTTACCTTCTTCTCTATCTGGTTTTCCACCAGAGCCTTAAATTCTTTAAATCTGTCAAAGACTTCATATTTCTTCCTCAAGAAATATATCCATGTATTCCTTAAGAAATCATCTATAAATGATACATAGTACACAAACTTACCCAGTGATGGAACCGACACAGGTCCAAACACATCGTTGAGCACAAGCTCTAATACCTTTGTTTCCCTCTTAGCACTAGAAGGGAAACTCACCCGATTATGCTTCCCATATACACAATCTTCACATAAATCGAAATCTAGAGAGAAATTAAACATACCTTCTACCATACCATTACCATGCAGTATCTGAAGGCCCTTCTCTTCGATATGTCCAAGCCTTTGATGCCATACCATGGTCTTTTCTATAGATACCGCTAGGCTTTCAGCTCCACTTTCAGGACCCATAGAACTATTACACTCATCAATAACAGTGCTACCCAGAAGCTTGTACAAAGTTCCAATATGAAATCCTCACATCAATACCAGTGCTCCCTGAACCATCTTTCAAGTATCTTTCTCGAACACTATTTTTACACATGCATCATCCATATTTCTTATGGAAATAATATTTTTGGCCAATGTAGGAATATGAAGAACACCAGGAAGTGTTCTAATCCTTCCACCTTGGAAATTCAGCTTGACCTTTCCATGTTCGACGATTCTAGCCTTCCTATCATCCCCTAAGAAGACATCACCACCATCATATTTCTCATACTCGCAAAACCACTCCCTATGGTAAGTGAAGTGAGAGGATGCACCTGTGTCAATAAAATATGCCTCATGATATACATTTTTATTTAAAGAAGAAGCCAAATACACATCCCCACATTCATCTGAGGTGGTTTTCACCTTTTCATATGGAGCATCATCAGATCCCTTTCCTTTCTCGGGAGCTTTAGATCTATAGTCCTTTTCTAAGTTCCCTTCTGTTAATGGGAAATTTTTTCCGGCCAACAACAAGGGATCTCCCCGATTAAAAGCCCCAACTAGACTCTAAACTGTTTGGAATAGGGATCCCGTCCGGGGTGTGGGTCCTTTGGTCTCAAAAGAAATCAATGAACCTGCAGACACACACTTATTCAAATAACACAAGATACATGATTGATGAGTCAAACATGTATATAACACTATGCGTAGCGAGGAAAAATAATAAAGCATAAACGCTGAAGGAAATGTTGTTAAAAACACATCATTGGGGTCATGCTTGTAGGCTGTTCTGACCACAAAAGAAACAATTATTTATGGCAAAAACGCCCATCACTTCCTGAAAGATTTAGATGATAATACAAATGCTAATAAAAAAATTCATTAACATTCATTAAGAAAATGAAATTAACTGAACATTATTAACACATGTACAAAGAACTATAATGCATAAATGATTCCATTAAAAGCACAGCTCCATTAATCAAAATATGTTTGAAACTTTATAATAAATACCCATAGTGTTAGCACAACAAAACACATTGGATCCAAAAGGAGTTATAACAAGTATCTGTATTCATGTGAAAAAGTGTGTTATCCTTCTATACAATGCTCTATAACTCTTAAGTCCCAAGAAAAAGATCCTTTTACAAGTTCCCAAAGGATTATTTATAGGAAAAACTTGCCCTTTGGGCTTCCTTGACTTTTCGTCTTCCTGACCGTTGGGCTGCCTTGCGACCCAGACTATTCTGCGACTTGTGACCTGAGCCACTGATGCGACATTGCGACTTGACTGGATCTTGCGACTTGCAACCCCCAGCAATCCGCGACCTGCGACCTTGATAATTTTGCGACTTGCGACTTCATGCAATCTGCAACCTGCGACCACATGAAACAACAGTGTCTATCTGCTGGAGATGTCATGGCCGTACTAAATGGATCTGCCTATGTTGGTAAGTGGGAGAGTGGTGTTTCTGTTTTGAGTGATATATTGAGAATCTGCATAATGCGGGTTTTGTGGTTGAATTGAAGCCCAGCTCTGCATCCTCTGGAGAGAGCTAGCAGTTCTCTTAATCTAGGTGGACATTGTTGTCCCCTTAAGTTACCTGCAAGTCAACAAAGTAAATCAACATTTTCTCATTTTTATTTGCAAATAAGCGTATTTAAATCAGCCACATGTATATATATATACACACACATTAGGGAGTCAATATACGAAAGCAATAATTTTATCAAATTTAAAATCAGTTGGACCCCTGTGTGGTCAAATATTTTGCCATTATGTCCTCAGGGAGAATGGCTTATGTGGGTTATCTCTGTGCTTATTAAATCACTGTAACTTCCATTGGTATCGCTATGGGCTTAGTGCTGAAAGTGAATCCGTAATCACTTCACATAGATGTGGCTTAATCACTGAGACATGATCCTCCCTCCTCCTTTCTGAACATGGTACTATATAGAAATGAATTTATGAAACATGGGCATAAACACGGATCCATTGCTCCTACTTCCCCTAATGATATGGGTCCTCCATATTTTCGATTCTTGAAGCGGCATATCTTTCAAGTTTTTGAAGGCTTTTGCATCAATACTAATCACATAAAAAGAAAAAATACTTCTTCTATGATCGCAGAGGCCTAAGACTCATGGCGCGCTTAGATGCTATTGTGATGTGAAGAGTTTACCACTTGAGATCTCTCTTCAAAATTATTTCGTGCATCCTGTAGTGCATTAGCATAAGGTCGCAAACTTTGGTGGAATTCGCTGAGTCGAGTGGTCGCATCTTGGATGAGTTTACGTGTTCTGCAACCTGGCGACTAGGTCATACAATCGCATGGTCGGGGGTCGCATAATCTGTCAACTGCCTCAGTGAGTTGTTTCGCAACCTAGCGACTTGGTAGAGGTCGCATGGTTGCAAAGGGACTGGGTCGCAGCCCTTGATCGACAGAAATGACCCCATAAGGTTGCAGATCCACAATACCTTACTCCTCCACCCCCTTTTTTGTTGGAAATGAAACTGCGACTAGTCATTCTCCCGGCCAGCTGCAAATGGCATTCATCGGGCTGCGGTAGTTTTTCTAAGCATGGCCTGGTGTAGTTTCATACAAGGTGTTTTAGGTGCATTGGGTAGTAAGTATCGTTTTGGATGCATCTTCCATTACTGAGGTATGTACCAGGCTTCCACACTGAACACCACACTTGTAGCTGTGTTTTTTCTTCAGTCTACGTTTAAGAGCAATGCACAAGAATGCATGTGGTTGTGATACCTTGCCGTTTCCATTCCGTAGTTCTCGACATTCATCCCAATCCGATGTCCTGTTAAAAACAACCTGCGCCTCCATTTTTTTTATTTCTTTACACCTCTGACCTCGAATATACCTGTAACAGCCGATATTTGTGTTCATTATTTTTGGTTGCTTCTATATCCATCATGTAACCGTCTAGCACATGGTTTGAACAGTCGATTAATTAATCCTGATGGGTAACCACGTTTCTCGGTGTGGTGCCTAATGCATGCTTACTCTTTAAGCGTTAGCTACAGCGATGCTCAAGCCACTGTCGTCGATTACACTTCTCTTGAGATTTGATTACGTGTGTTCCCTCCCTTTTTTTTATTTCAATGCTTCGTGACTTGTCCATGGTAGTGGGACATGCATCATGTTTGTGCGTGATTTGATAGGGGAGCATAAGGTTTACACCTTAGTCTCCTGCTTCTTCCATTTAAACTAAGCGTTGCCTTATTGGGCATAGTTTCAAATCAATCCCCTTTTGTATCCTTGTGCGTGGATCGTGTGATTTTCATATAATGGCCAAACAATATAGGAGGGATGCCACATTGATATAGGTATAAAAGAAACACAAATTTTTTTCCTTGCCGAAGTGCAATAGCGCCCAAGCTACCAAATTCTATATCGTGGGCCACCTCATCTTGAATTTTCTTCTGTCCTCCATGATCTCTACTAGGAAAATGAAGAATAGGAGCGTAGCTGGTAAAGAAACAAATGAAGAATAGGAGCGTAGCTGGTAAAGAAACTTCCCAGACAACAATTATTCCTTTGCACTTTTTAACTTCAAAAAAAAATGCTCTGAAAGATCAGGGACAAAACTTAAACAGATGAATGTATGCAACAAGCTTCCATGTGTATAGGAGCCATCTCATCATTCAGGTTTGATGATGGATTCACTTCTTGTTGCCCGCTTAAAATAGTACACATAGATTTTTACATCATAAGTGGTTGCATACTTGTGTAGAAGACGTTCCATAGTATACCATTCTTTATGTCCCTCTCTTGAACGGCAACCAATTCTTGGCATATGAATAGATGCTGACTTCTGAGGGGCTGAGATGGAAAATTTTTCCAAACATCCTTCCAAATGAGGTAAAGAGATATCACTGTGGGCTACTTTAAGCCTAGGATTATATGTTTGTACAACAGCCAAAGCCACCCATTGTGAACCTTCATTTGATATGTCCAGCTTATTTTCATCTGAATTTCTTCCTGAGATTTGTATAAGATGTAAATCTCCTAAATGAAGATCTTCACACTCATAAGCTTTCCCATAAGAATCAGGAACTATTTGAGAAAGAGTAGCTAGGGCATCAAACATGCCTCCACTTCCCCAATTGCCAGAATTGTCAACACAACTCAAAATTATTGTCGGTTCAGAAGAATGGCCTTTTATAGGATTTGTACAATCTCTAAAGACAAAATGTACTTCACCATTATCTGAATTTGGTACAACACTTACACTCTCAGATGTAACTTGAACAGCTAAAGAATTATAACCAAAAGCTTCCCATTTGGCACGTTTTTTATCTTCGACTTTTCTCCGCTTCTCAGCTTTAACTTCCTCTAATTTTTTATCACTGCGTGAATATGCCTGTTTCCTTCCTCTCACATTGCCACCCAAATCCTTATTCAATGATTCATCCTTTGCTTTGTTCATCCAAGCCTCAAATGCAACTTGATCAGAAATTCTGGCATGCTTTGAGTCTACTTCCTTTGCATATTTTGCAAAAGACACATCATTTCCAACGTATGTGTAAACAGAATCAACACCTCTCAATTCATGAGAATGGAGCTTAATTCCTTCGTCATCTAAGTCAGGGGAAGCATAGCATCTTCCCAGAACCTTTTCAGCCACATTTTTCACATTAGTAAAGTTCATTTCGCTCGAGCTTCCTTCTATGTTGTCATGATGGGTCAAATTTGTACAGGCCATAAATTATTATGGACCTCAAATCACCACCTACTATACCGTCTGATCCATGTGCTTTTGGATTAGCATCATCATGGCCAATAACATTGTGACTAAGCTGCAATTTTCTGTTGGCCCTTTGCATAATCACCTCCTCAACTGTGTTTTTTGTTACAATGCTTATTGTGAAGACATGATGCAGCTGACCAATGTGATGAGCACGCTGTAATGCTTGCTTGTCAACTTGTGGATTCCAATCCTGCTCATAGAAAATGACAGTATCAGCTCCTGCAAGATTCAAACCAACACCACCAACTCGAGTAGATATTAAAAATACAAATGCTTCACAAGTATCATCATTGGCCTTTCTGATGTCACTTGACTCTGGCAGTGTTGATGCTTTGCCACCGAATCTTTGCATAGCTGCAAAATGCTCTTCTTCTCTTACTGATCCAGCAAGACGCTCATAAGAATACCTTCGTAGCTCTAAGTAATCCTGAAGAATGTCTATTGTCCGCGTCATTTGAGAAAAAATCAAAACACGATGTCCTTGACTATGCAGCTTCTCAAGAAAAATGTCCAAGATGATGAGCTTTCCACTCGCCTAAACCAAGTGTTCACCTTATTCAAATGGCTCTGACTCCACACCATTGAAAAGATAAGGATGGCTACATGTCTTTCGCAGTTGTACCACAATATTTTGTAAATATTGATGTTGAGTGCCTGAAACACTTGTTTGAAGCTTGGGAAACTCTTGATGCAATACAGATACATAAATTTTCTTCTGAAGTGGGACCAATGGAGCCAGTACTGTAACCTCAGATAGTGGTGGAAATGTAAGAGTTCCATTATTAACAAGTAAAGCTTTTGTATGCCGAAGCATGAATGCATGCACAATATATCTTAGCATCTTAAACTGTTTGCTACATCCAGAGGTATTGTCACCTTGAGTCATGGTTGCAACTTGCTTGAATGCAGTGATGAAATCTGTTAGTTCACTGAAAATCCAAGGCATACAAAAATGTAACAAAGCCCAAAGATCAGAAAGATTTTTCTGCACAGGGGTCCATCTGATATAGATGTTTGTTGGCTCACATGTTCAACTATGGATTTGAGCATCTACATTCTCCGTTCTTTGTCACCAACATAGCTGAGAACTCTCAGTCTGGGACAAAACTTGGAAAATTCAATTGCCCAGCCATCCATTACGCTTAATGGACACAACACCAAAAATGGCCCTGGGCATTTCCGTTGATCTTTCAAGTAAGCCAACAAACTTATAGCCTGCAATGTTTTCCCAAGTCCCATTGTGACCGAAAGTTCCCTTGACTGGCGCGGTCTTATTTCCTACGTACGTGCGTTAGACGTCTTCCACTTCTCATGTTTCAGCTCACACTATTCTTATCATTCTCATCGACGTGGTGATGACATTTTTGATGTATCATCTGTGGGATTGACCTGTATGAAACATTATAACATTAATTAGTTTACAGTTACCCTTTAGAGAACGATGCCCCCCAAATAATAAAGATCAGATTATGAGCTTGGTGAAGTGCCAAAACCGAGTTCCTGGACAATCCATGGTGCAAGAGATTTTAATGTAAATACACAAAAGTTTCCATTCGAATGTATGCATGGCGATCCCTTCACACATGACGCGGCTGCGGTAAGAGTATCTCGTCATAATGGTGAGAAGGCTCATGAGGGGCTTGGGACAAGTTACGAGGATATCATCATTTACAGGCCAGGTTAAAACCTAATGGCTAAGCAGGTAGAAGGGGGACCCGAAATTTTAAATATACCCAAAATTTTGGGTCTTGTTGTAGCGGCTACAACAAATGGTGAACCACTGGTAGAATTCAGCATCTCTGTCAATATCACAACAATATTCTGAATCAAGATAGTGATGCAAGAGAACATTGAACAAGTTCTGCGTACCCTTTGTATTACTCTGGCCTTTACAAGTATTCCCAGTCCTTGTGCCTCGGCTAGGTCTCGCTAATCAAAACACACCGAAGTGGGAGCTTACGGATGCCAGTAGCTTGTTTATGATGTGAAGAGAAAGGCAGTGGGTTTATTATTTTCAAGATTTTTTAAAGTAAGTTTCCGGTGTTGCTCCGCTGCCAGTAGGCCTGGACAGTACCCCGGCGGATTCACTTCAAGAAATCACAAACGTTTCTCCGCTACCAGCGACCCTGGTCAGTACCCCGGTGGAGTCGTTGCATTACCTCTCTGCCTAGGAAGCCTTTCTCGATCCTGTACCCTTATTTGTTTCATGTGCTTGTAGCACTTATTTTCATGTGCTCGTGGCACTTATTTTTCATGGGCGGATGAGGGATCCCGACTTACTTTACGAGCAAGAGAGGTTGTTTCTTGTTTTACAGAAACTGAAAGATATCCTGATTTGGATTTGCCCTTGTGCCAAACCTTCACATCCCATCTACCACAATAGGCGAAGCGCACAAAACAAATCATTAAAATTTCCAAGACTACGCTGGGCACAAGGCTTAGGCTTACAATTATTGAACCATTCAAACTCATTAGGTTTCCAAAAATAACTGGCTCGTATCTCCATGGCTAATAAATTTAGACTCAGAGGCATCTTTTTGAGAATGTGACTTCGATGACTTATCCTGCGAGGAAGATGCCTCTTGAGATAGCCACCACAACCTCATGCAAACAATGGGATTATTATTTCAACAATCGGGGCAAAACAAGTCCGCAAGGTGGTAGGGTTTCGATGAGGGCTCGTGCAGTGACAGGCGATATGATGGAAATGATGTGAGGAAGAGAGTGTATGACGCAACGTAATAGGCAAGGCTCAAGATGCAATGCAATGCCATATGCGAGAACGATCAACCAATTGTAGGTGGAAAAGAGGCGCAATACAAGCAGTGATTATTTATGCAGCAACAAGCAACTGAAAAAGAAATGAGTGGAAAATACTTGTAACATGATGATGCCTAAGATATTAATAGTAAACAAAAATAGTAAACACAATTTCAAATTATAACGTAAAAATTTGGCAAGTAAACCTAATTAAAAACTTTGAACTAACAAATTTTTATTAACATGTCCTAGCTAGCCTACACCTAAAACCCTAGTTTAACCAATGATGGGGTCGAATTATGTGAAATCAACTTTCCAGTGCAGCCACCGCATTAGTTCCCATCCTGAAACAACCACAATGCTCGGGATCAGAGCTAGTATCCTAACAAGTGCAGAAACAACAAAACTTACCTGAAGAGCATGTGCAATGGCCAGAAGATCATGGATACTTACCAGAGAACATGCCAGAATGGATTGTGCGAGGTGGATTCCACTCTCATCCTGATACACAACAATATGTTCTTGAAACTCAACATTTTTTATGAATGACACAAACCAATTCATGCACAACCTTAGGTCCGACGGGAGGGGGCTAAGACGTTGCCTGTTTGCGAGTATATTCATCGAGTAAGATCCGTCGAACCAAACGGAAACCTCATCATGGTGTGGAGGATGATCAGTTTTATGGAATAGAAACAATGAGCATGTGCTAGGCGAATTATAGGTGCTTGCGCATTCAAGTGCAGAAACCCTATTTTTGAAAACCCTAGTTCGGGATTGCTCCTGGGTTTGGTCAAGGGTATGGGGATCTGAATCCACATTTAGTGGATCCTGAAATTCCTCACCGCCTTGAACAAACTCTAGACCTTCAAGCGGGGGGCTTCCCAACTTTGATTGCTTGGCAAGACCAACAAGCGGATTGTTGTGATCATGAAATGTGGTGATTTGAACAATGTCAGTGGGCTTTGAATCAATTTGGCAGAAAGTTTGTGCACTGACATATTCGTAATACAATGTATCAAATTCTTTATCTTTGCCAGGATGGGGTGAATTTACCATAAGGTTTTCGGGCAGTTGAGTGATTTTCCAAAAATCACATGTTGGTGCCTGATTGCAACTGGTACTGGCTGGGCAACAACTGGAAATATTAGAGACAATGGTCGGTGTTTTCTTACCAGTGAATAAATTGGGGTATATCAGCTGTTGCACACCAACTACTGGGGGACAGGAATATGTGCTCAGGGAGATCTTACTAGAATGAAATATCCATCCAGATGAAATGATATCCGACGTGGTTATGCTGGGAGGAGTATGGTACTTGGGAGTCATTATTTCAGAAACCCTAAGTTGAGAAACCCTAGTTAGAGTTGTTTGAGGGGTCTTGTCAGGATCAGAAGGACTAGGGGTAACAGCGGGCAGAAGCGGAAGTGCTTTGATTCCCTGATAGGTACTCAGATCTTCATAAAGCGGATTATAGTCAGCAGATAGATACGAGTTACAGTCCTTGGCAGTATGAGTGAATATGTTTTCAGATAAGCAGTGATCACTCGAACCATCGATTTGATCAAGTCGGATACCTGGCATGTTAGGCTCCCCGAGAGTTACCAACTGGGATGGATCAATAAAGAGGACATCTTGAGGTTGTCCAGATAGGAAATCGCCCCTATGGTTTTCTAAAGATTCTGAGTGAGACAGATCAGATTTAAAAGATTCATCGATTTTGAACTGTGATTGCAAAACACCTTCTGCGTGCTTATGATTGTCGCCAATACCAGTATAAGGAAATTTTGAATGTCTCGAAGAAATTACTGGTGTGGTAGACTCGTGAAATAAATTGAGGAATAATGAACGAAAAGATTGAGCTGCATGGGCATTAACCATACAAGGTTTTTCAATACGCACATCCGTGTCATTCAGAGAAAACAATGATCTGGCAGGCCTTGTAAGGGAATCCACTTCATCCGAGATAAGATTCGATTCATAATCAGTATGCGAATCAAATTCAAGACTGTGTCCAGGGAGACATCGAGTGGGCTCGAGGTAGGTTTCTTGAACCTGGAGGGATGTTGGGCCCATTTGGTTTTCAGGCTTTGATTCAACAGGGTGCGTGAAATATTCAAAGGTAGTACAATAGGCTTTATCCTCATGCAAGTGTTTATCCTTGCTCAGAACTTTCAAGGTGACGAATCCACTACCCAACAACTCAGGAGGAGAAGCAAGAATATCACAAATAGCAATACTCTCCTTGGAGGCCTGAATGTGGTCTGGACTCAGGGAGATGGACAAGGAAGCATTAGGGACAAAGTCTGAACAGCTGGTAACTTGCGGGTCATCATAGGGAACACTAGGATCAGGCTGGGTTGCTAACTGAAATTGTTCAAGGGAAATGAGAATCACATACCTGAACTATTCACTTAAACATTTCCAATCAACATCCCTTTCAAGGAACTCAAAACAATAATGAACAAATCTGATAGAGAATTCATCTAGAGGTTCCTGAGGTTCCATTCTAATGTCATTTAGCTTTATCAATACACTTTGAAAATCGTACCTATGAAAAGCTTGTTGTAATTCACTGGCGAGTTTTTCAAATGAATGGATGGAATCTTTCGGCAATGTGTGGCACCATTGCTTAGCACGACCTTCGAGAGTGAGGAAGAAAAGCAAGCAAATCAAACCTTTATTGTCAATTTTGAAGCACTCCCCAAAGTCACAGAAATCTAAAAGGTGTTGGGTCATAGATACTCTATTTTCACCATTGAATTTTAACTGGGACAAGTGATACATAAGTTCATCAGGGATGAGACATCGAGGCTCATAAAACTCTAACAAACATCTCAGGAGAATGATTTGGCAACGGGCCATTATAGATATGAGATTAACTGCAGGCTCTAAGGGCTCAGCTTGTCATCTGGCCCTCCTTCTGGCACCAATTTTGTTGACAGGAAAGTTTGTCCAGCCAACAGCAGGGGATCTCCCCGGTTAAAAGCCCCAACTAGACTCTAAACCGTCGTCTGGGGTGTGGGTCCGGCTACCTCTTAAGTCTCCTTTCCTTTGGTCTCAAAAGAACTCAATGAACCTGCAAACACACACTTATTCAAATAACACAAGATACATGATTGATGAGTCAAACACGTATATAACACTATGCGTAGTGAGGAAAAATAATAAAGCATAAACGCCAAAGGAAATGTTGTTAACAACACATCATTGGGGTCATGCTTGTAAGTTGTTCTGACCACAAAAGAAACAATTCTTTATGGCAAAAATGCCCATCACTTCCTGAAAGATTTAGATGATAATACAAATGCTAATAAACAAAGTCATTAACATTCATTAAGAAAGCGAAATGAACTGAACATCATTAACACAAGTACAGAGAACTATAATGCATAAATGATGCCATTAAAAGCACAGCTCCATTAATCAAAAGACGTTTGAAACTGTATAAGAAATACTCATAGTGTTAGCACAGCAAAACACATCAGATCCAAAAGGAGTTATAACAAGTATTTGTATTCATGTGTAAAAGAGTGTTATCCTTCTGTACAATGCTCTATAACTCTTGAGTCCCAAGAAAAAGATCCTTTTACAAGTTCCCAAAAGAGTATTTATAGGAAAAAATTGCCCTTTGGGCTTCCTTGACTTTTCGTCTTCCTGACCGTTGGGCTACCTTGCAACCCAGTCTATTCTGCGACTTGCGACCTGAGCCACTAATGTGACCTTGCGACTTGACTGGATCTTGCGACTTGCGACCCCTAGCAATCCGCGACCTTTGACCTTGATAAATTTGCGACCTGCGACTTGCCAACATCTGCGACCTGCGACTTGCCAACATCTGCGACTAGCGACTTCATGCAATCTGTGACCTGTGACCTCAGTCAATCTGCGACCACGTGAAACAGCGGCTTCTATCTGCTAGAGATGTCATGGCCATACTAAAAGAATCTTCCTGTGTTGGTAAGTGGGAGAGTGGTGTTTCTGTTTTGAGTGAGATACTGAGCATTTGCATAATGCAGGTTTTGTGGTTGAATTGAAGCCCAGCTCTGCATCCTCTGGAGAGAGCTAGCAGTTCTCTTAATCCGGGTGGACATTGTTGTCCCCTTACATTACCTGCAAGTCAACAAAGTAAATCAACATTTTCTCATTGTTATTTGCAGATAAGAGTATTTAAATCAGCCACATGTATATATATATATATATATATATATATATACACACATTAGTGAGTCAATATACGAAATGCAATAATTTTATCAAATTTAAAATTAGTTGGACCCCTGTGTGGTAAAAAAATTTGCCATTATGTCCTCAGGGAGAATGGCTTATGTGGGTTATCTCTGCGCTTATTCAATCACTGTAACGTCCATTGGTATCGCTATGGGCTTAGTGCTAAAAGGGAATTCGTAATCACTTCACAGAGATGTGGCTTAATCGCTAAGACATGATCCTCCCTCCTCCTTTCTGAACATGGTACTATATAGAAATGAATTTATGAAACGTGGGCATAAACACGGATCCACTGCTCCTACTTCCCCTGATGATATGGGTCCTCCATATTTTCGATTCTTGAAGGGGCATATCTTTCAAGTTGTTGAAGGCTTTTTCATCGATACTAATCACATAAAAAGAAAAAATACTTCTTCTATGATTGCGGAGGCCTAAGACTGATGGCGCACTTAGATGCTATTGTGATGCGAAGAGTTTACTGCTTGAGATCTATGGAATAGCAGTATGAGATCTCTCTTCAAAAGTATTTCGTGCATTTTGTAGTGCATTAGCATAAGGTCACAAACTTTGGTGGAAGTCGCTGAGTCGGGTGGTCACATCTCGGATGAGTTTGCGTGTTTTGTGACCTAGCGTCTTGGTCGCACAATCGCGTGGTCGGGGGTCGCATAATCTGTCAACTGCCTCGGTGAGTTGTTTCATGACCTAGCGACTTGGTAGAGGTCACATGGTTGCAAAGGGACTGGGTCGCAGCCCTTGATCGACAACAACGACCCCATAAGGTCGCAGATCCGCAATACCTTACTCCTCTGCCCCCTTTTTTTGTTGGAAACGAAATTGCGACTAGTCATTCTCCCGGCCAGCTGCAAATGGCGTTCATCAGGCTACAGCAGTTCTTCTAGGCGTGGCTTGGTGTAGTTTCATACAAGGTGCTGCAGGTGCGTTGGGTAGTAAGTATCGTTTTGGATGCATCTTCCATTACTAAGGTATGCACCAGGCGTCCACACTAAGCACCACACTTGTAGCTGCATTTTTTCTTCAGTCTACGTTTAAGTGCAATGCACAAGAATGTATGCGGTTGTGATACCTTGCTGTTGCCATTTTGCAGTTCTCGGCATTCATCCCAATCCGATGTCCTGTTAAAAACAACATGTGCTTCCATGTTTTTGATTTCTTTACACTTCTGACCTCGAATATACCTATAACGGTCGATATTCGTGTTCATTATTTTTGGTTGCTTCTATATCCATCGTGTAACTGTCCAACACATGGTTTGAACAGTATATTAATTAATCCTGACAGGTGCCCACGTTTCTCGGTTTGGTGCCTAATGCATGCTTAGTCTTTAAGCGTTAGCTACAGCGATGCTCAAGCCACTGTCGTCGATCGCGCTTCTCTTGCAATTTGAATACGTGTGTTCCCTCCCTTTTTTTTTTATTCCAATGCTTCGTGGCTTGTCCGTGGTAGAGGGACATGCATCGTGTTTGTGTGTGATTTGATAGGGGAGCATAAGATTTACAACTTAGTCTCCTACTTCTTCCATTTAAACTAAGCATTGCCTTGTTGGGCGTAATTTCAAATCAATCCCCTTTTGTATCCTTGTGCGTGGATCGTGTGATTTTCATATAATGGCCGAACAATATAGGAGGGATGCCACATTGATATAGGTATAAAAGAAACACAACATTTTTTCCTTGCCGAAGTGCAATAGCGCCCAAGCTACCAAAGTCTATATCGTGGGCCACCTCATCTTGAATTTTCTTCTGTCCTCCATGATCTCTACTAAGCATTATGACATTAAGTATGATAGAGACAAATGAAGAATAGGAGCGTAGCTGGTAAAGAAACTTCTCAGACAACAATTATTCCTTTGCACTTTTTAACTTCAAAAAAAAATGCTATGAAAGATCAGGGACAAAAATTAAATAGATGAATGTATGCAACAAGCTTCCATGTGTATAGGAGCCATCTCATCATTCAGGTTTGATGCTGGATTCACTTCTTGTTGCCCGCTTAAAATAGTACAGATAGATTTTTACACCATAAGTGGTTGCATACTTGTGCAGAAGATGTTCCACAGTATACCATTCTTTATGTCCCTCTCTTGAACGGCAACCAATTCTTGGCATATGAATAGATGTTGACTTCTGAAGGGCTGAGATAGCAAATTTTTCCAAACATCCTTCCAAATGAGGTAAAGAGATATCACTGTGGGCTAATTTACGCCTAGGATTATATGTTTGTACAATAGCCAAAGTCACCCATTGTGAACCTTCATTTGATATGTCCTACTTATTTTCATCTGAATTTCTTCTTGAGATTTGTATAAGATGTAAATCTCCTAAATGAAGATCTTCACACTCATAAGCTTTCCCATAAGCATCAGGAACTATTTGAGAAAGAGTAGTTAGGGCATCAAACATGCCTCCACTTCCCCAATTGCCAGAATTGTCAACACAGCTCAAAATTATTGTCGGTTCAAAAGAATTGCCTTTTATAGGATTTGTACAATCTCCAAAGAAAAAATGTACTTCACCATTATCTGACTTTGGTACAACACTCAGACTCTTAGATGTACCTTGAACAGCTAAAGACTTATAACCAAAAGCTTCCCATTTGGCACGTTTTTTATCTTCCACTTTTCTCTGCTTCTCAGCTCTAGCTTCCTCTAGTTCTTTATCACTGCGTGAATATGCCCGTTTCCTTCCTCTCACATTGCCACCCAAATCCTTATTCAATGATTCATCCTTTTCTTTGTTCATCCAAGCCTCAAATGCAACTTGATCAGCAATTCTGGCATGCTTTGAGTCTACTTCCTTTGCATATTTTTCAAAAGACACATCATTTCCATCATATGTGTAAATAGAATCAACACCTCTCAATTCATGAGAATGGAGCTTAATTCCTTTGTCATCTAAGTCTGGGGAAGCATAGCGTCTTCCCAGAACCTTTTCAGCCATGTTTTTCACATCAGTAAAGTTCATTTCGCTCAAGCTTCCTTCTATGTTGTCATGATGGGTCAAATTTGTGCAGGCCATAAATTATTATGGACCTCAAATCACCACCTGCTATACCATGCTTCTGGATCGGCATCATCATGGCCAATAACATTGTGACTAAACTGCAATTTTCTGTTGGCCCTTTGCATAATCACCTCCTCAACTGTGTTTTCTGTTACAATGCTTATTGCCAAGACATGATGCAACTGACCAATGCGATGAGCACGCTGTAATGCTTGCTTGTCAACTTGTGGATTCCAATCCTGCTCATAGAAAATGACAGTATCAGCTCCTACAAGATTCAAACCAACACCACCAGCTCGAGTAGATATTAAAAATACAAATGCTTCACGAATATAATCATTGGCCTTTCTGATGTCACTTGACTCTGGCAGTGTTGATGTTTTTCCATCGAAGCTTTGCACAGCTGCAAAACACTCTTCTGCTCTTACTGATCCATCAAGACACTCATAAGAATACCTTCGCAGCTCTAAGTAATCCTGAAGCATGTCTATTTTCTGCGTCATTTGAGAAAAAAATCAAAACACGATGTCCTTGACTATGTAGCTTCTCAAGAAAAATGTCCAAGATGATGAGATTTCCACTCGCCTAAACCAAGTGTTCACCTTCTTCAAATGGCTCTGGCTCCACACCATTGAAAAGATAAGGATGGCTACATGTCTTTCGCAGCTGTACCACAATATTTTGTAAATATTGATGCTAAGTGCCTGAAACACTTATTTGAAGCTTGGGCAACTCTTGATGCAATACAGATAAATAAATTTTCTTCTGAAGTGGGACCAATAGAGCCAATATTGTACCTCAGACAGTGGTGGCAATGTAAGAGTTCCATTCTTAACAAGTAAAGCTTTTGTACGCAAAAGCATGAATGCATGCACAATATATGTTAGCAGCTTAAACTGTTTGCTACATCTAGAGGTATTGTCACCTTGAGTCCTGGTTGCAACTTGCTTGAATGCAGTTATGAAATCTGTCAGTTCACCGAAAATCCGAGGCATACAAAAATGTAACAAAGCCTAAAGCTCAGAAAGATTGTTCTGCACAGGGGTCCATCTGATATAGATGTTTGTTGGCTCACATGTTCAACTATGGATTTGCGAATCTGCATTCTTCGTTCTTTGTCACCAACATAGCTGAGAACTCTCAGTCTGGGAAAAAACTCGTTGAACCTTTAATTAAACTGAGAGGGGGGGGTGAATCAGTTTAACACATTCCTGATCTTTTAAAACTTTTCATTAAACTTATTTACACCTTCATTTCATATCCAATTTAATGTGTGAGTAATCTTAGAACGTAACCAGCAAGTATTAGTATAATATAGCAGTAGACTTAATATGAGAGTAGCAGGTATTAAGCAGATGATACATATCATATCAATACATAAGTATTATGCACAGAGACACCAGATATAAGTGGAAACCCATAAAGGGAGAAAACTACATCTTATTATTGTTGTGATGCAAAGGCAAGCTCCAACTCCCTCTCACCATTGTTTTTCTGCAGGCACCAACCTACAAGAGGCTCCAACCTCAATTCTGCAAGCTACAACTTGCAAGGAAGCACCAACTCCCTCAATTTATCAAACTGATTGTTTGCTGATTTGCTTCAGATATCAGCTCTGTTCTGTAGCTTCTCTTTCTGCTCTTCTTTTCTTAATTTTCTCTACTTTATTCTTCTATATTCTGCATTCTCTATATTTTCTCTTTCTCTCTCTCATTTAGTTTATCAAATTGATATTATATATATAGAAATTCTCACATGATTGTTTGTATTCCACAAGGAATTTGGAGTGAACAGTCATGACTCTTTGGCTTCTGTCTTCTTATTCCTTTTTCCAACTTATTTTTAGAATTACTATAATATGTACAAATTTCCATGCTACAGTGGGATTTTGTCTTTTCCTTAGGATACTTGCCTTTGTATCACAAACAATAAAAAATAAATTACAACATTTACATTCACATTCTTAATTACATATTTCAATTTTTACTCAGCTCCTTTTCTGGATTTTAGCTTTACTGGATTTGTCTTTTCGTGCTACCGTTAAGAACCTGTTCTGTATACACTTTGTTCATTGTCATCTGCATATTCCCTATTTTTTGTGCTTATTCACCTGTCCAACTCATTCCTGTACCTATTCTTGTTCACCGAACTTTCATCTCTGCATGCTCTCCTCTTCTTTTTCCTTTTCCATAATTGCATTCAAGTTTCATGCCCAATCATTTTCCAAGTCCGAGCAATCTCACAATCTCTGCTTTGTTCTACGCTGACAGTTCCAATGCTTAAATCTAAAGTGTTAATAAATCAACCATATTCCTAGTACTTTTCAATATTTCACTTAACTGTGTGTAAATGCATCCCAAGCTTCATTTCCCAAAGCTGTGCGCCATCCTGACAATCTCACAATGCCCAATTCTCATCTTTTTATTCAGTAAGGGTCTTCTTAATCCTCTGTTAAATTCATTCATCAAATTCTTAGAATTTGATTAATGAATACCTTTACAACCTTATATCTCCCAATATAACAATTCCTTTGTCAAAATAAAACCAACGCACTCAACCATCCACAATTCTGGCAATTCAACAGGTTCTTGTTTCTGGGACTGGCAATTAAATAAAACTCCAAGCCAAGGGATTGCAGTCTCACTACTTAATTCTTCTTTTGGATTTACTTATCCTTTGATCCAATCTCATTTTACACCCGAATAAAAATGCTCCCACACTATTCATATTCATACATTATACGCACAACATAATATCTCAACCTATATAATATATATATGCAATTCATTCACGCAAATAACCCGACATCTGTAAGGATTGACCGCCAATACGATTAAACTCTTTTAATATATTTCACCGGACCTTATACTAGGATTTCAATACGTCGAATAACGTTAATGAACCATATTCATTACATATATCTCCGCCGGGGCCCACAATACAATCAAACGAACGCATACACCGTGCCTTGTTAACCCACGCGCCCATCCGATGGTTGGTATTACGTTGCCTGATCCAACGTATATTGCTCAATCAACATGCGCAAACAATAACGCGCGATGGCGCTCCGTTAAACGGTGGTTTTACTATTCATCCAAGGACACGCATCGATCAATCAATGGAATCGCTGCGAAATTCCAAAATACCGGTTCCACTTCCCCGCTCATGGTTCCATCCATATTTATTATTTAAAAAATCGCTCACTTTTCAATGTATTATTATGATTCAACTCTGCTCCATTCAATTATATATATATATATATATATATATATATATATATATATATATATATATATATATATATATTTCAACTATGGTTCCGCTCCATTCAATTATAGATATATATTTTTTCGACTATGGTTCCGTTATACTCTGACGCAGAGTTCCACCATTAATAACCCTTGTGGCTATGTGTACAGTGCTCATCCCCACAGAGCCTATTCATGCTAGTTCGCAGAGCTCATTACACTCTAGGTATGTACAATTTAAAAACACCACATCGACCAGAAGTCGAGTTCTTCAACTAAATACAGAGCATTTGAATATAAAGTCCGAAAATTAATTTATATTATGTGTAACGCCCAGCTGTATAAAAAATTCTCGGAATTTATATATATATATATATATATATATATATATATATATATATATATATATATATATTCTTGGAATAACATCGGTTTCTCTGCAATAACAGTTGTGGCTCTGCCTCTGCCGCTTCTGTCACTCTGCCTCTGCTTCTACTGCTGTGATAACGGCTCTGTCTCCGTATTTGCTTCATCTACCTCTGCCTTTCTCCTTTATATTCATTTCCTCTTTGCTGCCTCCATTGTCTATCTTTGTCTCCTTGTAATTGTTCATGTCTCTGCATCTGCTACCTCCTTTGCCATCAATGACAACATTTCCAACAGTCTCCCCCTTTGGCATTGATGGCAATGCATTTCCTCTCTTTGCCTGCTCTTTCTCCTGTTGTTTGGTCTTCCTCCCCCTTTGACATCAATGGCAAAGGGTTGCTTTTTGCATTTCCTCTCTCTGAGTTATGTTTAGGCCCTCTTCTGCTGACTTTGTACAATGCTGTTGTTTGGTCAATTTAGTGTGTCCTAAATTGCTACATTAATTTATCAATCCGGGATTCGTAAGCTGATGAAGTGTGGCACACTATATGTGCAAGATAACATATCTCTTACTTTTTGTCGTTTTTGGATTTTTATGAAATTCTAAAAGACAAGTATGGAGACAAATATTCAAGACAATGATGTCCTTCTAATGATTTTCCAAACTTCAAAAGAATTTTAAAACACACAATGACAAAATTTATTCTTCAAAGAAAATGAAATTGCATCACTATTCTAGTCAAACAAACAGTGAACTACTGATCATGAAACTCATTATCCTTGCTGCTGTCCAAATACAAAAGAAACTATGCTTAAAGAAATCCAAGAGTTGCAACAAAGTAAATCTAAATCAAATTACATCAACTTATATTCTGATCCCTCACCATTAGTCCAGCTATGGTTTTCAGAGGTAACCATAAACAACTTGAGCAACCTGATATCTAACTTGTAGAAAAAGAAACTGATATCAAACTACACACTCATACTTCAATCCCTCACCATTAGTCCAGCTATGGCTTTCGGAGGTAACTGAAAATGACATGAGCAATTTAATATTTCTAACTTGCAGAAAGTAAACTAATATCAAACTACACACTCATACTTCAATCCCTCACCATTAGTCCAGCTATGGTTTTCGGAGGTAACTAAAAATGACATGAGCAATTTAATATATCTAACTTGCAGAAAGTAAACTAATATCAAACTACACACTCATACTTCAATCCCTCACCATTAGTCCAGCTATGGCTTTCGGAGGTAACTGAAAATGACATGAGCAATTTAATATTTCTAACTTGCATAAAGTAAACTAATATCAAACTACACACTCATACTTCAATCCCTCACCATTAGTCCAGCTATGGTTTTCGGAGGTAACTGAAAATGACATGAGCAATTTAATATATCTAAATCTAACTACTGAAGCAAATGTGCAAGACTGAAATAAACAAACAGTGATGGAATTAAACAAAAACTAAAGAAAGTAAATTAGCAGAAGGAAAATATTGATTCCATGTCATTAGTCATTATAAAAAGATATGCAAGTGCCCGGGCTACCTATTGTAATTTGAAACAAGAACACTGATCAGTTAACCACAACATAAAACATGAAAGATTATGGACAGAAGTAAAATGTAAAGCATGAAAGATTATGAACAGAGATGAAGCATAAATACCATGAAAGATGCAATGTATAAACACGTGAATGACTTATGGCACAATGAACTTAAAGAAATAAAACAGGAAACTATACAGTAATGCACAAAACCTCAGCGTGTGCAGGGGCCCTCTGCACAGACCTCGGGCAACAACCTTCAAATACGAATTACGCTTGGAAACAGAGTCTTCTTATATATTAAAATGCAGTCATAACAGAGAAATGATATTACAGCACAGTGGCAACGCAATTACATTACAGAGCTATATGGAGGCTAACTATTATGCATATGAAAACACGTTATTTATAACAAAGGTGATATAACTAATTCCCTAAAGTTTGTGCTGATAGAGACACGTGAACCATCACGTCCAGAGATCCAACATCATGGCCGCGGTGAGGAGTAAATCTATGAAGAGTGGATGTTGGATTCGGCTTATGGAGCCGTGTACAGGTGTTGATGTGTCTCCCGTAAATTAGAAACGGTCATACAAATCTTCACGTGATGAGAAACAGAGTCTTGTCACCGTGGGACTCTACGGTTGACTTCCACTTGGCCACCTTTGACCACAGCCTCCTTAGGTGAATTTGCCCGAGCCAATAGGACACGATCCATGTCCACATCATTTCTGACTTGCCCATGTGGCTCGAATTCCTGAAGACACCTGCAACATAGACTTTCACAAAATGGCTGCGAAAAGTTGCAGCAGCTGCGGAAAGTGGCAAAATTCCGCAGCTAAATGAGCAAAAATCTAAATCAAACAGCAGACACAAAACATATTTAAAAACCATTTTTAGAAGCCTTTTTATACCATTGTAATGACATGGATGACTTGTATGCTCTGTGAATGAAAGACCTGAAAGTATATAGAAAGATGTATCAGACTAAATAAATGCCTCCATAGTGGATACATAAGGACTTGTTGGAGAGAACACTTGGAGGACAATGTGAATTCTAAGTGATGAACAAACTGATGGTCAGCTTTCTTCGCCTCAGGAGTTACTAAAGTGAGAATAATGACATTTCATGTAATACATTGCATGCTTTTGGTCTCAGCAGATAGCACTGGATTAATGATAACTTTAGGATAATAACTTTGGTGTTCTCTTTTGCCTTAATCTTTTGATCCTGAGGACCTAATTCATGCTTTCCTTGCTGGTTGTTCTCCCCCTGAAATGATATTTTCGTTTTTGTTCTCCCCCTGAAATTGTGCTTTCTCTTTATATCAGAGAGTAGCATCTGCAGATACTACTCCTAGTTTATCTCTCAAATATTGAAATGGTTCTCTAGCAAGAGGTTTGGTAAATATATCAGCGATATGTTCTTTTGTTGTACATATTCCAGCTTTACTATCTTTTGAGCCACTTGTTCTCGGAGGAAATGATACTTGATTGGAATATGTTTAGTTTTTGAGTGAAGTACAGGATTTTTAGATATACTTATAACACTTGTATTATCACATTTGATTGAAATAGGTTCATCAATGTTTACCTTCATGTCTTGAAGAGTTTTCTTCATCCACATGACTTGTGTACAACATGTTGTTGCTGCTATATATTCTGCTTCAGCTATAGACAGAGAGATGGATGTTTGTTTCTTGCTTAACCATGCCACCAGACTTTCTCCTAGATAGAATGCACCTCCACTTGTACTCTTCCTGTCATCCACACAGCTGGCCCAATCTGCATCTGTGTATGCTGATAAAGTGAAGTTTTTGCTTTTAAGATACCAAAGTCCATATTGTGTTGTTCCTTGTAGATATATGAATATTCTTTTGACTGCAAGAAGGTGATTTCGTTTAGGTGTTGCTTGATATCTAGCCACTAGTCCTACTGCTAGCATGATGTCTAGTCTTGATGCAGTAAGATACAATAGACTTCCAATCATGGATCTGTAGAGGTTTTGATCTATATCAGCAGACCCATCATCAGTACATAGCTTGCAACCTGTGGTCATGGGAGTTGACACAGGTTTGCAGTCCTCCATTTTGAACTTTTTCAGCATTTCCTTTAAGTATTTTTCTTGTGAGATGAATGTACCTGTGTTCTTTTGTTGAATTTGCAGTCCCAAGTAGAAACCGAGTTCTCCAATCATGGACATTTCAAACTCTGTTTTCATCTCATCAGCAAACCCTTTTTCTAGTTTATCTTTGTTGCTTCCAAACATAATGTCATCAACATACACTACAACAATCAGGAGTTCATTTTCATGGGCTTTTATGTATAGATTGATGTCTACTACACCTCTCTTAAAACCCTGTTTTTGCAAATATTTATCCAGTCTTGAGTACCAAGCATGAGGAGCCTGTTTCAGTCCATATAGGGCCTTCTTCAGTCTGCATACATGGTCTTCTTTGTCTGTCAATGAGAAGCCTTCTGGTTGTTCCATGTACAATTCTTCTTCTATATCTCCATTAAGAAAAGCAGACTTTACATCCATTTTATATACCTTGAAGTCTTGGTAGCATGCAAATGCCAGGAACATTCTGATAGCTTCCATTATGGCTACAGGGGCAAATGTTTCTTCATAATCAAGTCCTTCAATTTGTGTGTATCCTTTGCAGTCCAGCCTGGCTTTATTCCTGATTACTTGTCCTTTCTCATTCATTTTTTTTTTGAATACCCATTTTGAACCAATGATATTCTTCTCAATTGGTCTAGGAACTAGTTCCCAGGTATTGTTCTTCTCAATTTGGTCCAATTATTCATTCATTGCTTTTACCCAATACTTGTCCTTGCTGGCTTCTTCAAACTTCTTTGGCTCTATTTGTGATAACATTGCTATGTATACTTCTTCTGTCTGTTCAGTTAGTTGCCTTCTTGTTTGCACTCCTACACTCTTGTCTCCTATGATTTGATCTTCTGGATGGTTCTTTTGAGTGTATCTTGAGGGGGTTTTTGAGTTCAGTTCAGCATTTTCTAATGTTTTGCTTGTTTCTTCATCATCTTGGTCCTCTTCTTCATGATTTTCAGGATGGTTGTTGCAGTCTATACCTCTTTTCTTGTTTGGAAGTTCTTCATCAAATCTTACATCAATACTTTCTACAATTTTTCAAAGAGTCTTGTTGTAGCATTTGTATCCTTTACTCTTGGATGCATATCCTAAGAGTATTCCTTCATCTGCTCTTGCATCAAACTTCCCCAGATTTTCATCATTATTCTTTATGTAGCACTTGCTTCCAAAGACTCTAAAGTGCTTTATTGATGCAGGTTTACCATGCCATATCTCATAAGGTGTCTTGTCATTGTTAGGTCTTAAATGAGCTTTGTTTATAATATGTATTGTTGTGTGTACAGCTTCTGCCCAAAAGGTTTGAGTAATGTTACTCTCTTGCATCATAGCTCTGGTCATTTGTTGTACAGACCTGTTTTGTCTCTCTGCTACTCCATTCTGCCAAGGTGTCCCTGCAATGGTAAATTGTTGTTTTATTCCATGTTCATTACATAGGTCTGAAAAGTCATAATTTGTGAATTCTCCTCCTCTATCTGATCTGATACATTTTAGCTTGCATCCAGTTTGATTTTCTGCTAATGCTTTGAATGTCTTAAACTTTTCCAGTGCTTCTGATTTGTTCTTGAGAAAAGCAACCCATGTCATTCTTGAGAAATCATCTATTATCAGCATGAAGTAGGATTCTCCACTTGGTGTCTTAGTTCTAGCAGGTCCACACAGTTCCATGTGCACAAGCTGGAGTGGTCTTCTTTTTGATAGCTCATCTTTAGATCTAAAGGATGTGCGAGTCTGTTTCCCCAATTGACAAGATTTGCATATGGTATTTGAAGGCCTTTTTATTTCTGGCATGTCTCTGACAACTTTCTTCTTGCTCAGTCTGATGATATGGTCGAAGCTGAGATGTCCCAATCTCCTATGCCATAACCATGACTCCTCAAGTTTGCTAAGATGGCAGGCTTCATCCTCCTCTTTTACTATGTAAACATTACTCTCTGTTCAAACACCTTTGAGCAGAGTCTTTCCTGTTGTGCTTGATCTGTCTTCACAATCTTGTGCTCTAAAGAGAACTTCACAGCCTTTGTCACACATTTGACTGACACTCAGTAAATTTTCTTTCAACCCATCTACAAATAGTACATCTTGGGCCTTTCCTCTTCCATTATCTATGCTGACTGAGCCTTTTCCCTTGATCTTACCTGATTTATCAATGCCAAAAGTAACATTGCCAGATTTCTTTTCATCAAGAGTTATAAACTTTCTTTTGTCTCCAGTCATATGTTTTGAGCAGCCACTGTCCAGGTACCACTGGCTTTTCAAGTCTTGAGCAGTTAGAGCCAAGTCACATTTATTCTCCTTCTTTATCCACTGGAGGCACCCTTTTGTTTGGTATCTTTTGTGAGGAGATGAACTATATCTTCTTAGAGGACATTTGGGAGGTATATGTCCAACTTGATTGCATACACAACATTTGATCATAATTTTTGTAGAATTATGAGTGTGAACAAAATTTCTTTGATTCATAAATCTCCTTGAGGTGTTAAACATCAATCTTTGTCCATACTTTCTACATTCAATGATTTTATGACCAAATTCCTTACAGCAAAAGTAGTAACCATAGAAGTTATTTGCATACCTGATGTAAGGTTGTCTCTTCCATTTGTTTGCTTGATGCAGTCTCTTCAATGTTTGCATCTTTTGCTGGTTTGAATTACTCCTCCTTGCATGACAATATGCAGCAATGTGTCACAGCTTGTGGCAAGCATAACAGGTGGCATTCTTCATAGGATGGAAGAATCTCCTTTGATGGTTTCCAAATTTTACATACTCAGGGGTCTTGGTATTTATTACATTCTTTGCTACTAGTTATTTTTCCTGATCTCTGTCTTCCTTATTACAGATTTCTTCTTTTGAAGGAATTGTTTGAGCTGCTTCATCATTCTTCTTTTATTTTACAAAAAGAATCTCTCTATCAACCTTTTCTTTTCCTTTACTTGATTCTCCTTCATAGCCTATTCCAGTCTTTATCATAGGGGATCTTTGAGCAACCAGAATTTCATTCAAATTACTAGATCTTGTTGTTTGAGAAGAGTTTATAACCACTTTCCTTTGAGCATTTTATAATTTCTTCCTGAGACATACCACTTCTTCTTCTAACTTTTCTTGTTCTTGAGTTTTTTCTTTGATTTGCTTAAGTAACATGTCCTCTATCTTCTTGGCTTCTTCAAGCTCTATCTTTAGCTGCTTAAGAACTTCTGAATTATGTTCTTCTCGTACATACTTGAGGAGAATCTCCTTTTGTTTTCTGCACTTCAGCTTGAGTCTATTAATTTCTTCTAAAGCACTTCTTAGCTCCCCCTCAAGGTCGACTTCACCTTCTTCTTCTTCATCTTCTAGCAAGAGACCTTCAAGTTTTTCTATGGCCATAAATAAGAATTCAGAGGTTCCTTCTTCACTTGAGGATTCATATGAATCTTCAGATATACTACTGTCTTGTTGAGCATAGAAGGATTTTCTACTGAACTTCTTTCCTTTCTGCCAGTTCTTTGATTTATTTTTCTCTGACTCTCGAGCCTGATTCCTTACTTTCTTGTGAGGACACTTAGCAACATAGTGTCCCACTCTTCCACAGTTAAAGCATTTGAAGGTGAGTTTACCTTTGTATTTACCTGAGCCTCTATCCAATTTCTTGACAATCTTTTCCTCTTCTTCATCCGCGCAAGATCATATGTCTCCCTCTTCTTCTTTCTTCTCTTCTATTTTAAAGGCCGCTTCGCTCGTACTTGGCTTCTTCTGTGGGAGCCTCATTTCATAGGTTGTTAGATTTCCAAGTAGCTGGTTCATGGTCAAGGTCTCCCAATCAGTTGTTTCTTCTATTACAAACACCTTTGGATTAAACCTGGATGGAAGAGACCTTAGAATTTTTTGTACAATTATACTTTCTGGCATTTTTTCTCCAAGAGCTTTCATATTGTTAATAATTTCTGCAGCTTTTAGGAAGAAATTGGCAATGTCTTCATCATCATTCATTTTTAAGTTTTCACAATGGGCTCTATATACTTGAAGTTTGGCAGTCTTTACTTTCTTGTCTCCCTCGTGTATGTTCTCAAGAGTATCCCATATTTCTTTGGCAGTGTCTTTGTGCATTACTTTAATAAACTCTGCTTCACACAATCCATTCAGGATGGCATTCATGGCTTTTATGTTAGCCACAAAATCTTGTTTTGTTTCTTTCTCTGTGTCAGTTGCCTTCGGGGCATATCCTAATTCCACAGCAGCCCAGACTTCTATTCCTAGAGACATTATGTATGTCCTCATTCTGATTTTCCAGAAAGCATAATTTTCACCAGTGAAGAAAGGGGCTTTGTTGGTTGAGCATCCTTCTTTACTAGCCATCTTGGGAACCTAGGATCTCCTTTCAGCTGTTAGACTGGTACTAAGGAACTTGGCTCTGATACCAATTGTTGAACATTTAATTAAACTGAGAGGGGGGGGGGGGTGAATCAGTTTAACACATCCCTGATCTTTTAAAACTTTTCATTAAACTTATTTACACCTTCATTTCATATCCAATTTAATGTGTGAGTAATCTTAGAATGTAAGCAGCAAGTATTAGTATAATATAGCAGTAGACTTAATATAAGAGTAGCAGGTATTAAGCAGATGATACATATCAGATCAATACATAATTATTATGCACAGAGACACCAGATATAAGTGGAAACCCATAAAGGGAGAAAACCACATCTTATTATTGTTTTGATGCAAAGGCAAGCTACAACTCCCTCTCACCACTGTTTTTCTGCAGGCACCAACCTACAGGAGGCTCCAACCTCAATTCTGCAAGCTACAACTTGCAAGGAAGCACCAACTCCCTCAATTTATCAAACTGATTGTTCGCTGATTTGCTTCAAATATCAGCTCTGTTCTGTAGCTTCTCTTTCTGCTCTTCTTTTCTTAATCTTCTCTGCTTTATTCTTCTATATTCTGCATTCTCTATATTTGCTCTTTCTCTTTCTCATTTAGTTTATCAAATTGATATTATATATATAGAAATTCTCACATGATTGTTTGTATTCCACAAGGAATTTGGAGTGAATAGTCATGACTCTTTGGCTTCTGTCTTCTTATTCCTTTTTCCAACTTATTTTTAGAATTACTATAATATGTACAAATTTCCATGCTACAGTGGGATTTTGTCTTTTCCTTAGGATACTTGCCTTTGCATCACAAACAATAAAAAATTAATTACAACATTTACATTCGCATTCTTAATTACATATTTCAATTTTTACTCAGCTCCTTTTCTGGATTTTAGCTTTACTGGATTTGTCTTTTCCTACTGCTGTTAAGAACCTGTTCTGTATACACTTTGTTCATTTTCATCTGCATATTCCCTGTTTTCTGTGCTTATTCACCTGTCCAACTCATTCCTGTACCTATTCCTATTCACCGAACTTTCATCTCTACATGCTCTCCTCTTCTTTTTCCTTTTCCATAATTGCATTCAAGTTTCATGCCCAATCATTTCCCAAGTCCGAGCAATCTCACAATCTCTACTTTGTTCTACGCTGACAGTTCCAATGCTTAAATCTGAAGTGTTAATAAATCAACCATATTCCCAGTACTTTTCAATATTTCACTTAACTTTGTGTAAATGCATCCCAAGCTTCATTTCCCAAAGCTGTGCGCCATCCTAACAATCTCACAATGCCCAATTCTCTTCTTTTTATTCAGTAAGGGTCTTCTTAATCCTCTGTTCAATTCATTCATCAAATTCTTAGAATTTGATTAATGAATACCTTTACAACCTTATATCTCCCAATATAACAAGTCCTTTTTCAAAATAAAACCAACGCACTCAACCATCCACAATTCTGGCAATTCAACAGGTTCTTGTTTCCGGGACTGGCAATTAAATAAAACTCCAAGCCAAGGAATTGCAGTCTCACTACTTAATTCTTCTTTTGGATTTACTTATCCTTTGATCCAATCTCATTTTACACCTGAATAACAATGCTCCCACACTATTCATATTCATACATTATACGCACAGCATAATATCTCAACCTATATAATATATATATGCAATTCATTCACGCAAATAACCTGACATCCGTAAGGATTGACCGCCAATACGATTAAACTCTTTTAATATATTTCACCGAACCTTATACTAGGATTTCAATACGTCGAATAACGTTAATGAACCAAATTCATTACATATATCTCCGCCGGGGCCCACAATACAATCAAATGAATGCATACACTGTACCTTGTTAACCCACGCGCCCATCCGACGGTTGGTATTACGTTGCCCGATCCAACGTATATCGCTCGATCAACATGCGCAAACAATAACGCGCGATGGCGCTCCGTTAAACGGTGGTTTTACTATTCATCCAGGGACACGCGCCGATCAATCAATGGAATCGTTGCGAAACTCCAAAATACCGCCTTCCGTAGAATAGTGGTGCGATGAAATCCACCGTTCGCTCCAAACCACTGTTACTATTCATTGGGTTATGGTTCCACTTCCCCGATCATGGTTCCATCCATCTTTATTATTTAAAAAATCGCTCACTTTTCAATGTATTATTATGATTCAACTCCGCTCCATTCAATTATATATATATATATATATATATATTTCGACTATGGTTCTGCTCCATTCAATTATAGATATATATTTTTTCGACTATGGTTCCGTTATACTCTGACGCAGAGTTCCACCATTCATAACCCTTGTGGCTATGTGTACAGTGCTCATCCCCACAGAGCCTATTCACGCTAGTTCGCAGAGCTCATTACACTCTAGGTATGTACAATTTAAAAACACCACATCGACCAGAAGTCGAGTTCTTCAACTAAATACAGAGCATTTGAATATAAAGTCCGGAAATTAATTTATATTATGTGTAACGCCCGACTGTATAAAATATTCTCAGAATTTATATATATATATATATATATATATATATATATATACATATATATATATATATTCTTGGAATAACGGTTTCTCTGCGGTAACGGTTGTAGCTCTTGCCTGCGCCGCCACAGTCACTGCCTCTTTGCTTCTCTTCCCATTGTGATAATGGCTCTATCTCCGTATTTGCTTCCTCTGCCTCTGCCTTTCTCCTTTATATTCATTTCCTCTTTGCTGCCTCCATTGTCTATCTTTGTCTCCTTGTAATTGTTCTTGTCTCTGCATCTGCTACCTCCTTTGCCATCAATGACAACATTTCCAACAAAACTTAGAAAACTCAGTTGCCCAGCCATCCATTACGCTTAATGGACACGACACCAAAAATGGCCCTGGGCATTTCCGTTGATCTTTCAAGTAAGCCAACAAACTTATAGCCTGCAATGTTTTCCCAAGTCCCATTGTGACCGAAAGTTCCCTTGACTGGCGCGGTCTTATTTCCTGCATACATGCGATAGATGTCTTCCACTTCTCATGTTTCAGCTCGCACTATTCTTATCATTCTCATCGGTGTGGTGATGACATTTTTGGTGTATCATCTGTGGGATTGACCTATATGAAACAATATAACATTAATTAGTTTACAGTTACCCTTTAGAGAACGATGCCCCCCAAATAATAAACATCAGATTATGAGCTTGGTGAAGTGCCCAAACCGAGTGCCTAGACAATCCATGGTGCAAGAGCTTTTAATGTAAATACACAAAATTTTCCATTTGAATGTATGCATGGCGATCCCTTCACACATGGCGCGGCTGCGGTAAGAGTATGTCATCATAATGGTGAGAAGGCTCATGAGAGGCTTGGGACAAGTTACGAGGATATCATCGTTTACAAGCCAGGTTAAAACCTAACGGCTAAGTAGGTAGAAGGGGGACCCGAAATTTTAAATATACCCAAAATTTTGGGTGTTGTTGTAGCAGCTACAACAACTTCCTTTTCGCATTTCCTGTACACCTTTACAAGCTTTCCTGGAGGTTTAGATCTCCCTATAGATTTAGATCTCCCACTTGAGAACTTATTTTTGTTTCTATTCTAGGATCATCCTCATACAGACAAGGCATCTCCATTCTTTCCCTCCATATTTTTCTTTCTCATTTACTCCAATAGCAAGTCTGAGACAATTTCATCAAACTTCAAGGTAGTTGTATTGCTACTTATTGCAACAACTAGACTCTCCCACGAGTCTGGTAAAGAACACAGCAAACTGATGCACTTATCTTCATCTGAGATTTTCATATCAGGAGATAGAAACTGACTTACCACAGTATTGAAGGCGTTTAGATGCTCTGTCACCGAGTCTTCGTCCTTCATACTTAGGTTATACAACTTTTTCCACAGGAACAGTTTGTTCACTAGAGGCTTAGTTTGGTACAAATTCCCTAACTTGTCCCACAAATCCTTCGCCGTAGCTTCCTCAAATAGATTCAACAATACTGAATCTGAGTTTCACAACCGTATTGTGTTATTTTCCTTCTGATCCAAATTTGCCCAATCTTCATCTAACATTGTCGTTGGTTTAGTACCTGGATCAACCGCGATCCACTTATCTTCATCCACTAGCAGATCCCCCATCTTGAGCTTCCACAACTCAAAACTTTGACCATTAAATTTCTCAATCTCTAACTTTCCACTACTCACCATATTCTCTCACCACAAGAATCAATCCTGCAAATCTCCCACTGAATATGGTCTACCACAGGCCTGAGCAAAGAAACCCCTCAGCAACAAAGGTATCCCCTTGAAGCCAAAACTACTCTGATACCAAATGTAGGTTTTAACCCTATACAAAAATTATCTGCAAATGAACTCTTAAATTAGAAAATAAACAATAGCGAGAGCATAAAACATTAAACATAAAATAGATGTACATAGAGATTTTCCCCTGGATCCCAAAACGGGAACTACCAGCTTGATTTTTCATTATATTCCTTTCAATGTTACAACACATATATATACATGTCTAAGCATATATAAACCCCAATCAATTAACCCTGTATTAGAACATAATCGTAGTTCCCTTGATCATATCTACAAGGTACCATGAGCAGAAAACCATCATGCCCAAAACCATGTGCAAATCCATGCACAAAACCATAGGCAGGTCTGCCCACCTAATATAGGGTCCAAAAAAAAATTTGGGCCGCTGCCCCGAACTCCATGCAGGGGGGTTGTGCCCCCCCCCCCTCCCCCCGGCACCCTGTGACCCCCCAATTACACTCGGCACAAGCATGGGGGGTTGGCCCCCCCACTCTTACCCCATGCTTCTCACCTGAGGCTAGTCGTGGAAAGAATATAACACACACCCAACACAACACTATTACCTATTTCTTATTGAAATGTCCTTCTATCTTGAGAGTTTAAGGAGTGGTAATTCCTACCAATGCATTACAAGATATGGTCGGATTCATTTCTTCTTTCTCTAGGGTTGGTTCCTGGTGTATATCCTCTTCTTTTGACATTTATTGTTCATTTTCTCCCTCGTCTTCACTATATATGTAAAATAATTTCTTCTTATAACACTTATGACCTCTAGTTTATTTGCTATGACAAATGTAAAAAATCCCTTTGTCTCTTTTTTCTTCCAGGTGTTGTGGTGTCAACCTTGTAGGTTGCAGAAATCTAGGAGAAACAACACTTCCATCTTTATAGTTGTGAGTGGTAGACTTCCTTGTTTCCATAATTTTGTTTTCAACTTTTCTTTCCACCCTGAATGCCTTATATAATGAATTAGGTTGCCAAAGGTGAACCTCATGTTGGATGTTATCCTTTAAAGTACCTATGAATACATCAATCATATGTTCCTCTAGAATATCATTTACCCTTATATTCAATTATTGGAAGTCCTCAATGTGCTCCACCATTGAACCCTTTTGTTTGATATTTATCAATTGGATAAAGAAGGTGTTGCTCTTTGTATCCTCATAATATGCTATCATTTCCTCCGTAAAAATTGACCAAGTGACAAGTGGTTTATGAGATCAAATCCATCGATACCATAAAAATTTATTGTGTTCTAAATATAAAGTTGCAATGTTTACCTTTTGTGTGTGGATCACATTATGGAGATCAAAATATTACTCCAATTGCAGTATCCATGTTATCATATCCTTGCCATAAAACTTCCTCGTATCTATCTTTGGAATGTGATGGTTCTTAAACCCCACATTAGAGTCTCCAAAATTGTGATTCATACTCCTTTTGTCCTCAGCATGATTTTCATGGTTTACCTTGTCACCAATGGAAAGCCTTTCTTGCAATAACTCTGTCAACCCTTCCAACTTGACATTCATCGCATCCAGGTCTATTTTAAAAACCTCCATGTTTCCTTTTATACCATCCATTTCTCTTTTTAAGCCATATGTATCCCATTTTAAGCCATCCATGTCCCCTTTTAAGCCAGCCATGCCATCTTTGGTTTCTCTTTGTGAGAGTGAAATCTGTTGCACTTGGTCCCTTAACTTTGATATATAATGTTGCATTTCTTCCTCTTCATGCGTCATAATAGAGCTTTATGAAGGCTTAATTGGCGTAGAATCCTTTTGTTTGGGAGGAATTTTAGATCCAAATACTCATATATGTGTTTCAATGTGCCCTTTGAATATCCTCAACTAATTTTTTCATACAAAACTTATGCAAATTTAAAATAAATACACACTTTTTTCTTGCTTTGTAGGCACTCGATATCGAATCTCTTGTAGCTCTAAAATTTTGGATCCTCAAGGTCTTAAATATTTTCATGTGGTAGCCCTCTAATTCTTCTTTCCAACCCCACAAGTTAAACCAATATTTGAGTCTTTAAGAAATAGTTATGCTCGATCTCCCACGATGTCTTGATTATAGACTGTTTTGGTAGAGAAAACTTGTGTGGAGTTCCATGTGTCATTGTTTTAGCCTTTGGCCCTGAAATTCCTACAAGAAAAACTACAGTTAGTTCTCTTTTCACACCTTTTTTACAAAATTCAAATTCAATTCCTGAAACAAAAGTTATGATGATTTTCCCTAGGTCCCATTTTTTAGACTGAATTTTGGAGCCTGCAAAAACCCTACCTTCCCCAAATCATATCTACGAAAATATAGTGAACCAATATCTAAAAATTTTACACAAAGGCCACCAAGATTTCGGATCCATGTGATCAAAATTTTATCTTCTAAAGCCTCACTGAAAAAAAATGTTATAGCAAAATTCCAATATTACCTATTTAAAGAAGCAAAACCCTAAAATCCAAAGCTATCATACCAAATGTTAGGAAACCAACTCATAAAAAAATAGAAATAATATATCAACGACTTAAAAAATATCCTCTTCAAGGCCTCTTTGAGGGGGGAACCTTGTTCAAATTACATAAATGAACAATTCTTGGCTGATAAAAATGACAAGACCTCCTTTGTATATATAGAAGTCTAAGGGGTCATAATATAATCAGAGCCTACATAACTATAATAATGTAAGGGAACAACAATAAAAATAGTGGGATTCTATGGGGCACAATGATAACAATATGGGGACTACATAGGCACAACGATAACAATAAGGGGGCTACACTAACAATAACAATAAGGGGCTACACTAGTATTATAGGGACCTAACAATATCCATGATGGTCACTTTTTACACAATCAAATTCCACCAAGGGTAGTGCTCGCACAAGGTGTTGAATCAAGGGAGGAGCCCACCAAGGATTTAGTATAAGTGCTCAATGTGTCGAGGAAATGTGATGGCATTGGTGTATACACACACCAACAAAGTTCTTTACCTTATGAATGTGGGATATATCATGACAATTCTATGTATTTGTCTTCTGTGAACTGGAAGTGGCATAATGCAATCCCTTGTTATGAACAATTCTTCAGTGTAGTTTTTGAATATCATATTTTCCTCTTTGATGGTTTTATTGTTGGATTTTTCAATAAGTTCCTTGAATGTCTGACGATGGGACATCTTAATTTTGCAAGCAGGTTTTAATTTTTTTCAGAAGCACAAATTGTTATTCGAATATGTGAAAACCTTTGTACCTTGTGGGATCATGCAATTCCTTTAATTCCCTCTCTTATAAATGAGGAAGATATCCAAATTCTCAGTGATTTACTTACCAAGGAGGAACTAAGGGATGAACATGTAAGAGAAAAGCATGACAAGAGGTTCAAGGGCATGTTTCAAAAACACCAATAGTTTGAGTACTCGACAAAGTCTTATAATACTCTGGAACTTAGTGAGAAAATTCAGATCAATATTGGATTTTTTATTGATAAATACATTTAGAACCGTCCAACTACTAAGAAAAACTTGGAGAAAGATGGCCATTAGACATCTAAGGAGGCTCAAAATATAGAAGGTTATAGTTTATCATCCCAAAGAAAGAAAGAGTGAATTTTTGTTGAGGAAAGCATGAGTTTACACAAAAGAATGAGGGAGCCTCAAAAAAATTGTGGATTAAAGGATTCAAATAATACATTAGAGATGGGAGATATTCAAGAGGTAGATCAGTTCAAGGAGAGAAATTTGGAGCACACAAACCATATGAATGCAATTATTAATGTAAATGAAAACATAAATGAAATAATAAATAGTAACGCTAGAAGCAAAGTAGAAAGTGTTGCAAAGATTGATCATGAGGACAGTTGAAGATAAATATATTCTCTACAAAATTTCCATAAGCCATTTATTTCCAAGGAAATTATTTTCGCTCCAAGTAGTTGAGCAAACATAGCAAGGGCAGTGAATGCATCATATGCTTAGAATGCATCTTCAATTCCATGACAACAATATTATGGACCAATGGTAGCGTTATGGAATATGGGCTTCATAGCAAAGGTTTTAACTTCTCTTTCACCTTCCTTTGAGGAAGAATACAGAAAAGGAGATGGTCTTTCATTGAAAAATCTCACGTTACTGCTAACATATATGTTATGCAAAATTGTGATCTATGGATAAATCAAATTCCCTAAGTGTGGTGCTAGGCACTTAGAACAATAGATGAAAGACTTTGCTAATACTTTCTCTAAAATAAGAATATACACAAAATGATAGCAGAACCTACTTTTGATCCAAGTGCTTCTTCTTCTCCTTTTTTCGTTGTTTTTGTCACGCTCAATCCAACTCAAATCGTCGGATCAATTCCTAAAAACACAAACATAGAAAAACAAACAACATGCATATACAGATATCTACCTATTTTAATCACTCAAATCAATTAGATGTGAAACATATATATCATTCAAAAATCCATTGCATGAGAAATAGAAACATAAAGAGATACATATATGAGAAAATGAACAACAATATTTATTAAAGAGTAGAAGGGGGAGGTTACAACCAATGATCGATTTGATGCCACCGGCTCCAGCTTCATCCCAGCCTCATCACATCAAACAACACACCAGCAGCATATCAGTACTTTCACTCTCTCAAATGAGAATCCAGCAGCATTTCTTTACCAAAATTCTTCCTTCCCTGGCACTAGGATCTATGCTCAATTTATAGGGAAATTGATGGTAGTTTCTCAATGAATGACTTTCTAATAATAGGCAATACATGTTCCCAAATTTAGAGGTGTTAGATGGACACTTGGATTCGAAGTTTGACACATATGGACTCTTCTAGAAGGAATTGTCCATGTGGAGATTCCTGGAACAATGAGAATTTCACTCCTAGGTGACCAACTCACTCTTGAATGTCGGGAAGTGCATTTCAGTGCACCCTTGAATGGAGGATGCTGCATATGCAACGCAGTTAGTTCCTGAGTCAGTGTTGGTGAGTTCATAAGTGATATAACATATACTTCAAACCTTGTAAATCTCACAATAGAATCCATGAATGAATTGTTCTTCTCTTAGGGCATATAGCAACTAAAATGTAAGGGGATGATATACCCTATTTCATTGGTCCTGGGGATGATGTCCAATTTGACCAAGTCATGGGGAATGATGCCCAAATTGACCTATAACCCCCTAAAGCATGAAGTCGAAATAATAATAATATTTTTGAATGAGATGCTTTATGATGTGATGAGTTGTAACTGAAGCGGAGTGGCGACCTGCATCAATCTTACAATACATTACATCATGATATTTTACCTTGATCACAAATTGTTGAGGGATGCATTCACATGCTCAGCACATAAACTATCTAATGACATGTACATACTTCAGAAAGTCATATACATTGCAATGTTGCCCAATACAGACATGCCTAAAAATATAGGCCCTTATTCGGATGACGATATGTATGTAAGGTCGTCGTACAGATGATGTGTACAAAATTCCTGAAATCGCAGCCCAGATGGCTAAAACTAGATCTGGGGTCTTCTTATCTCATTCACTCGATCGTTTGGGTACAAGTCTAGCCATGTGAATATATGATTTGTATTCAAACATCGTAAGACATTGTTTGATTACCAGCCAATGATGTGAGTTGTTAACAAACGCGAGAGAACCACCATTGATGTTATTAGCTCTCAAGGTACTGCAGTAAATTTTGCAAGGCGTGAATATATGATTTGATGTCGAACGCCAAACAAAATCTTTTAGTCAAAGGTCTGGAAGCGAGGATCTTTTCGATGATGTAACAAGCCTCATGGTACTGGAAGATGATGTTTCTAAGTAAACTTCCTGGATAATGATTTGAAGTCGACAGGAAGCCAATTTATCGCGAAACGGGAGTTACTGATTTTGGAGACAAAATGTGACTTGATATAGCAATGTTTAGGGATGACTGTCATATGAAGACCTAATCTAGGACTTCTAACTAAACCAATACGACATTGAAATTAAACACAACATGAAGGAGAATAAAATATTTCTATCTTCAACATTTATTTGATAATAATATACAAGTAAAATTTATCTACAACATATTAAACAAATTCATTTCTTTTCTCTTTTTCAGCAATTTATATAAGTAATTAGCAATACATGTATCACTCGCTTGGTTGAGATGCACCTGATTTTTGTTGAGACACTCCTGCTAAGCTACCCGACTAGATTTACCTCCCAGCCAACTAGGAATGAATTCCTAGCCTAGGGAAACTCCACAGGCTCCCTAGCCCTCCGAGCCCAAGTCCAACCAGCTATAGTGTGTCCGAGTGGGAATCAACACCCTCCAACTCCAACAAGACCAACAATCTCCTCCAATGCCAAACAAGACCATGAATCCTCCTCAATGTCAAAACAAGACCATGAATCCTCCATAAGGCCAAAACAATACCAAAATCCCCCACAAGGCCAAATAAGACCAAAATCCCCCCTTTCCTCTCATCCTCCCCTTTTATATCTTTTCCTGTCATCCACTTCAACTACTTACCATTGATTTCATGACTGCCCACCCATCATTCTCATTTATTAACATTGACTTTCCTACCATATATAGATATTTTATTCAAAAATAAATGGAAGAAGATAAAAATGTAAATTGAGATGACATATTGGATGTACAAAATCTAGATATTTGATTTTATAATTAAATGAGGGAATGTCATACCTTATCTACAAGTTAAATTGAAATGACATATTGGATGTACAAAATCTAGATATTTGATTTTAGAATTAAATGAGAGAAGGCCATACCTTATCTACAAGTTAAATTGAGATGACATATTGGATGTACAAAATCTAGATATTTGATTTTAGAATTAAATGAGGGAAGACCATACCTCATCTAAGATTTGATTTGATAAGACATATTAGAAATGAAATAAATAATAAAGGTCATATCAGTAAAATAAAATAAAATTACAATTTCACAAGTGTAGATATTACTCAAATATTATAAGTCATTATTTACAGATTAATTAAAAGCTAATCAAAATTTGCCTTATGGAAACAAGTGGGGCATTACATACACTCCTCCTTTAGAAAACTTCGTCCCGAAGTTAGAGTGAAAATGACAATGATTTTGAAATAAGGCATAACAAAATAGAGATAGATATAGTAGTCAAATTAAGTCAAGCAATGATACCACCTCCCATCAACAGTCTCCAATCTAACTTATAACCTCATATCCTTCCTAACCTACTTCCTACACAAATTCTCCTTGGAAAATTATTTTCATCATTGCAAATATAATATAAGTTGTCATCACTCAAAATATGAATTAATATATTGTATTCATTTTATAACTTTCTATACAATTATCAATTCCCTACTCCTTACTAGGGCAAAACAAAGATGAAGGGCATTCATTTCTTCAAACGCTTACAACACTAGTGTTGAATGAATCTGCATTTTTCCAAGCTAATCTCATTGATATATAAGGAAAATGTAACACTCATAATACCAGTACAACTAGACAACTTTTTTACTCTTTTTTTTTATATATATAAGGATAAATGTATAGTTATTAAGGAGCATTCTCTATTTTAATTACGAAATGAGACCCTTTCTATCTAAACTTCTCATTCCTTGATAACATGATATTGCTTCCAATATAATATGTTTAAATTAGAGATAAAATAGAGATAAAATTAAAATTTAGAAAATTACTAACACTAGAGATAGCCTAACTCCAAGAATGTTGTGGAGAATTGGACCCATGGCCTCTCATTAGCAATGTGTTGTTAAGGAGTGTAACTCAACCAATTGAACAAGCCTTATAAGATATTTTCTTTTATTTTCCAATTAGTAATACATATTTTAAATATATTATGACAAATTTATTATTATTATTATTTTATATATTAAAACAAATTTATCATTAATAAGTTATTGAATTTATACACACTCACACATAATCATTTATTATGAGAGTTGAATATCAAATTAGGCTTCCCCATTTTATTTGTGTTTTCACTTCAAATTTTAGGGTAAAATATCAACTCAATTTCCATACTAATGCTCAAGGTTAAGTATCATAATTCAACAATAATTGTGCAATAATTTTATCCTCCACATATATGCATTAACAAAACTAGAATGCACAAATCTAGCATCTGGTTTTTTAATGTTTAAAACATTATCTCTACCTCATGCCTAGTAATAAACGAGAGTAATTCAAGATCCTTAACTGCTCCATAATTCAAGGGATCTTGTATTGTAAACATTGTTTTCCACCACATGGCATTAGTGTCAACTATATTATTTTCCAGAGGTTACATGAGAACAGAACTATCAAGATTAACAAAACAATTTATTAGATATAACTAAACAATTTATTAACAACTACATGATAGTGGTTATCAATTATAATTAATAAATAAATAAAGTTGATATCTATCTTTCTTTCATAAGATTGTTTAATATAATCACACGAGGGTTGATAATTGCTTCTTGATATCCAACATAAAGTTATCATTTTCACTTCAATTCTAGTTAACATGCTCTACTTTGTATGATTTTCTTTAGAAAAAATAATTAACTAAATAACCCCTCAAACAAATTAAACCTTATTCCCAACACTAGTGAATAGTTTGAAAATTTGCAATTTACTAACAAATTTTGTTAAGAAAAATTGTAACTTACTTACCAACTATGTTAATAAAATTTGCAACTTGTTTACCAACTATGTTAAGAAGGAAGGATCATGAAAATAATGCCTTGTCGAAACCAACTGTTGCAGAGAATAGCCAAACCTCCGGCCTGACGAAGTGTAGAAGAATAAGAATATGAAGGGCGTTGACCATAGAAAATATTAAAAGGATCTCCAAGTAAAGCTCCATCTACATAGAACTTTGGGGGTGTGGTAAGGCCATAACCCGAAACACTTTCCAGTAGTAAATGCATTAGAAGCCACATAAATTTTTTTTTTACAACTTGGGATCTGTTTTCCTTCTAACAATATCAGGGCTGTTCCCCAAAATTCTATGGCCGTGCACAGTGCCGTTCTCTGATCGTAGAGAATTGACCCGACGATAAGCCTTCCTAGTTGAATGCCTATTTTTGTTTGCTTTATAAGAGGCCAAACAATCCTGAACAGGTAAGATGGCAGTTCCCATGGTTCTGCACAATGGCCGTCTACGAAGCAAAACAAACTACCCCTATTCCAGCTAAAACTCTACTTTTTCTACAAACAAAACCCCTTAATCTAGAAAAATAAAGGACAAAACAATCTAAAATCGGGATGAACAGGAAAAAAAATGGCATCCCTCTATACCCAGTGGCATAAGTTGACAAGGATAAGAACTGAAACATCAAATCTCTAAATTTTATGTAAAAATTGTCCCCAGAAAATACTGAAGTAGATGGATCTGGCAATCAACAATTAAAAATAATTCAAAGATCTTTGTAGTAAATTCTAGGGAACCAACAAATCGAACGACTTTCAAGGCCTGGAAATGCTAATCCAATCAGTATACCACCCAATGCTTTACATTTTCTGCCAAAATGACCCGAAGCCTTGAAAGATCTTTGGCTTCAGATTTCTAGACAACCCACCTAAAGATACATCCACAAGGCTTTTATATTCCAATTATCCACTTCATTACAGCCCTTAATCAAGTTACCCCAAAAATATGCAGGAATATACAAATCCCCAAACCAAAAAAAATACTCTACAGAATCTACGATATCAAAATACCCACAACAGGCATATGCAGAACCAGTGGAAACTGCCCATATATTCTCACAATACCCTTTATAGCAGACAACTCTGCCGACCCTCGAATTGCCCAAACCTCAATAAAAGCGCAACGGCCCTCTCCACAGCCCAAACTAATTCAAATTCTGGGTATCTTCATAATTCTTCAAAACAGAGCATTTGGGTAGCCAACCATTGGGAAATTAAATCTTTAAGGTCCACTAAAATCATAGAAGCCCACGAGAACCCTAACAGACACAAAGCTTTCAAGGGTTTAAAGCACTTACTCGTATATAATTTGCAGTGTGGATCTGTGAATGTATCTTTCTCTGAATATCAGACACTGAGTATTTCTTCCACCACTTTCATGACCCTTCCCATCGTGGGTTCAAGCCCCATGTTAGGCATTATTGAGATTTGGTAACCAATATAAAAGCTGCAACCATTATCTTCCACAAAAATTTGTTGGAAATCCAGATCCATGAATTCCATTTGCAATGAATGATTGAAGGCGACCCCATCTCCACCTACGAAACTTCTGAGACATTAAAACCCATTTTCCATCCCAATTCTATCCTCAAACGAGGAGATTTCTGCGAATTGCTCCTGCATTTTTCACAGACGACAGCAATGGCTGCCCAGAATTGGAATTTTCGAAAGCATTGGAATGGGACCTTCAATTTTGACCCACAAGAGCCTGAAGCTTCGTCGTCAGACTTCGACACCTGTGGGTCATCGCATGCCAGCGGCTGGGAAGCTACAAGCAGCTCAGCTCCCTCGCCCAACAGAAGACAATTGGAGAGACCCAGAAGGGATATGCAAGGGAATCCATGGAGAGGTTCTCTGAGGCGAGCTGGGGTAGAACGAGTGGGGTAGAAATCAAGGGAACTCAATGTTTTGTGAAAAGTAATGGATGCTGTAATTATTCAGATATATGTATAACAAGAGCTCAATTGGGTTTAGGTTGAATAGTCAATTGGGTTTAGCTTGAATAGTTAAGCAATTGAGAAAAATGTTGTTATCATCCCTACACATGTAAAATGTGAAGTGTAAACTTCATAATGAATATTATTGGTAAACAGTCTCTCAAAAACTAAAACACTCTCTCTCATATATATATATTATTATTGACGACAAAGTAATTATATATTATTATTGATGACAAAGTAATTTATGTAGAAAACTGTGTTACAGGACATTTCTGGAAAAAAAACTGTGTCACAGGACGTTTCAAAACTTTGTATAACAGTTTTCTCCAAAAATTACTTTCTCAACATGAATCACAACATGAAATCCAGAACTATCTATTTGGTTCAGCCAGAGCTCTCTATTTAGTTCATAAGGAAGACTGGCTATCCTATCAGAGAGAAACGATATGAAAAGCTATAGTTCAGTAAAGAACAAATCTATTTTTATTGCCCGGATGAGCAGCGGTAAGTTCATCTTACCCAAAGAAATGGAAGTTTTCTGAATAAAAAAAGGGCCAATGATAGGTTTTTTAAACTTATCCCACTCCACTTATTGTTGCCTGGGCCAACCCAGAGCTGTAGCTGCCAAACTAACCAGAGCTCACTCCTATTTCGTTAGTGAAGTCAGAAGGTCGTATTCATTCGGCCTCACTAGCACAATTCATAAAAGATCTTAGTGGCCAATGCCCAATGAGCGAAGCGATTAACCGGTTGTTCGCTGTAGCTGTATCGGACCCCAGCAACCAAGGCAGCCGTAGTCTTGTTCGCTGACCCAACTAAACTTCTCTTCCCGGCATTAACTCTATGAGCGGGAGGTGCAGGAGCTGGATCTCTGTAGTGTAGAAGCTGGATCGATTTCTGCATTCCAAGAAAGATATATATATATATGTGTGTGTGTGCGCGCGCCTAAGACAATGAGAAAGACACGTGAACTATACCGAGTAATGTAGAGGAATAGAGTAGTCGAATGGCTGCCGAAAAGAAAGGGCCATGATCCAGGACAAGGCTTGTTTAGCATGCAGCCTTGCCAACCAAATTTTTTTTTTACATTTTATTCGTAAGTTTTTCCTTCTTTTGCCAATTCGTGGATCTCTGAGCTGTAAGTTCGTGAGTTTCTGAACCGCAGATTCATGTGTTTCAGAACTGCAAATTTGTGGATTTTGTGTTGCAAAACCGTGGTTATTTGAAGCCACGAATTCTTGTGGGATTTTGAGTTGCAATTTTGCGGGCTGTTGGAGCTGCAAATTCGTGGGTCTGTGGAGCTGTTGATTCTTGGGTTTGTGAGCTGCAAATTCGTGGATTCTGGAGCTGCACAAATTATGTATTATGGAAGTTGTGAAATCGAGGGTTTTGGCGCTGCAAAATTTGTGAGATTCAGAGTTAAAAAATTGTAGGCCTGAGAGCGGAAAATCTGTGGGCCTTTGGGCAGTTTCCGAAAATGCTGGGCTGTTTCTAAGAGAGATTCTGGCACCCATTTTTCACCAAATTTCAAGTAAATTCGTGACGTCATTCTTCAGCATTTTGTGGATGGCTTTTCGAGAAACGGCGTTGATGGCTCTTCCAGCAAGTTCCTTCTACTAATTTAATTTGTAGCGACGGATCTGGAGAGAATGGATCTACTACTTGGTAGCTAGGGCAAACGCAGTAAGATGAATCTTTGAATTTCTGTGCTCGTCTCTCTGACTCAGCAGCAAAGTGATATTTCGTGCCTTATCCCTTAAAACAAAGAGGAAAACCGAACTGATTTTCTGAGATGCAGAGCAGAAAATTCGCGTGCCTTGGCAATTAAAAATCATCCACTAAAGGATGCCTTTCAGAGAGTATCACAAAAGGAGAATTCTACAAGGCTATCTTTAGCTCTACGACAGCAGAACATTCATTGATAGTGGAGCAGTAAACAGAGTCAGTGCCGAAATTTTAAATTTACTTTGAAGTGAAAATTTGATAAATGCCTTACATATTCCCTTATTCAGATTCACGAGTGTCAGATAAGATACCCTGATTTAAATAAGGGAAATTGATTTTCAAAGCTTGCACTAAAAAATAGACTTATTCATATTAATAGTGAACATTTTGAGGTTTAAAGATATTTGAATTCACTGGATTAAGGTAGTAGAAGTTGCACTGTTATTAGGACTTGCAGTGATATTGAAAAGCATCTATGGCAATGGTGCATCAAAAAGTGAATCATTACAATGCAAAGCACTTGTTTTTAGTATATAATTAGCACAATTACATTTATCAATGTGATTGATATACATCGATAGGCGTATATGAAATATATTTACAATCACATTCACCAATGTGGTTGATATACGCTGATAGGCCTATATTACAATGCAAAGCACTTGTTTTTAGTATATAAATATAGTAGTGATAAAGTATTTGATATCAATCTAGGAATAAGTTTTAACACTTCAACTTACTTAATAGACTTCAACAAATATGCATGCTAAAGCTCATAGGTCTCAAGGGTGGCAACCTGGCTCTGATACCATATGTGAAGACCTAATCTAGGACTTCTAACTAAACCAATATATCATTGAAATTAAACACAACATGAAGGAGAATAAAATATTTCTATCTTCAACATTTATTTGATAATAATATACAAGTAAAATTTATCTACAACATATTAAACAAATTCATTTCTTTTCTCTTTTTCAGCAATTTATATAAGTAATTAGCAATCGAATAATACATGTATCACTTGCTTGGTTGAGATGCACCTAATTTTTGTTGAGACACTCATGTTGGGCTACCTGACTAGATTTACCTCCCAGCCAACTAGGAATGAATTCCTAGCCTAGGGAACCTCCACAGGCTCCCTAGCCCTCCGAGCCCAAGTCCAACCAGTTGTAATGTGTCCGAGTGGGAATCAACATCCTCTAACTCCAACAAGACCAAAAATATTCTCCAATGCCAAACAAGACCATGAATCTTCCTTAATGTCAAAAGAAGACCATGAATCCTCCTCAATGTCAAAACAAGACCAAAATCCCTCCTTTCCTCTCACCGTCCCCTTTTATATATTTTCCTCTCATCCACTTCAACTACTTACCATTAATTTCATGACTAGTCCCTATCCTTTTCATTTATTAATATTGACTTTCCTACCATATATGGATATTTTATTCAAAAATAAATGGGAGAAGACCAAAATGTAAATTGAGATGATATATTGGATGTACAAAATCTAGATATTTGATTTTAAAATTAAATGAGAGAAGACCATACCTTATCTACAAGTTAATATGAGATGACATATTGGATGTACAAAATCTAGATATTTGATTTTAGAATTAAATGAGGAAAGACATACATTATCTACAAGTTAAATTGAAATGACATATTGGATGTACAAAACCTAGATATTTGATTTTAGAATTAAATGAGGGAAGACCATACCTCATCTAAGATTTGATTTGAGAAGACATATTAGAAATGAAATAAATAATAAAGGTCATACCAGTAAAATAAAATAAAATTACAATTTCACAAGTGTAGATGTTACTTAAAGATTATAAGTCATTATTTACATATTAATTAAAAGCTAATCAAAATTTTCCTTATGGGATCAAGTGGGGCATTACAATGTAATAAGCTTCATGGTACTGGAAGATGATGTTTTTAAGTAAACTTTTTGGATAATGATTTGAAGTTGACAAAAAGCCACTTTATCGCGAAATGGGAGTTACTGATTTTGGAGACAAAATGTGACTTGATATAGCACTGTTCAAGGATGACTGTCATGAAAATGAAGGTTTATGAGTATTGCAGAAGGATGAGTATTCACTGGATGACTTCTCTTGAACATGTTGGCGACATTGAGATGATTTGGAAGCATTAACTCAAAACCGAAGTGAAGGTATGGTGAACCATAGGTATGAATGAACCGTCAAAAAGATTACCCAACCCAAAAGTTACAATGATGAAGTGAAATGTCATGTTCAAGAGCAACCTGCTACCGTAAAAGTTCTGTTCACTTTCCCAAATTTTCCCCGGTCATTTGTCGGCTAGTATCTCTTTATTTTTTAACAAGCTTGAGGAGTATAACATATTCTTGATCTATAATTAAACCCTTCATGCAAATATGCATTGTTATTTAATAATTTAACAAGACTAATGATAAATGAAACTCGATTCTTGCCATGATCGACAAGCCCATCGCTATTTTATGTTTTAACAAGCCTAACTGTTAAACACACACATGGTGTATGAGGAAAGATAAACACACACATAGAAAGATAGGCATTCGTTCCATCTTTATTACACATAGATGTACATTTATAATACAATGGTGTGACTCTTGGATTCATCTTCCAAGGTCACTTGGACTCCTTTGTGACTCTTCGTCTTCCACACCTACCCATGGATGATTAGGTGTTCAACATTCCCCACTTAATCTGAAGGGGTATGTGTGAGTCCACAAAGAGAGTTGTAATACAAATCTTCAAAGTATGCATGGCATCACTTAGGCTGAATCAGCTCTCTGAAATGTTGACATAAAGAGGTGGTTTAAGGATGACCACCAACACTGGAACGCAACGCTTATTACAGTTCTCGGAACTCTTCCAAAACTGGCAAGAAGCTAAGAGCTTCTACTAGAGGAATTGTCCCTCATATTTAAAGGGAGACCTTCAACCTAAAAGAAGGGAAGTCTACAACCTGTGATGGTTTAAGGATGACCACCAACACTGGAATGCTAAATGCAATTCCTGGAACTCAACCAAAACTGGCAAGAAGCTGAAATCTTCTGCTAGAGGAAGTGCTCCTAAAGAGGAAGAATATCAACCTCACATGGATGGTTTAAGGCTGTCCATCAACCAAAGGCATGCTCATGGGCATCCGTGTCTCTGGCTACAACTCTGAATCTGGAATGACGAATTGTGGCTCAAGCTCGTTTGAATTGTTGTGTCTCTGGCTACAACTCTGAATATGGAATGAGAAATTGTGGCTCAGGCTCGCTTGATGTAGCATCGAAGCTTGTAGATGACCACCATTTTACCCCCTGTCAGGTACAAGGTGAGATGATGGCGAAAAATCAACTGCAAGTTTGCTCAATATTCGAGAACAAGTTCTGACATGTGACTTAAACATCTTCTTGGCTGCTGATGCCCATTGCCAAGAAGCGATCCATCCAAGATGAATCTTTGTTCTTGCAGGAGGCTTGTTTCTAAAGCATCTGTGTGAAGAATAGGTGTGCCGACCACAGTGCTTGCATGGATGAAGATCAAAACAGTGATCTTTCATATGGCCAACTCGATCACAATGTTGGCATTTTAAAATTTGTTGTTGTTGTTGTGGAAGTGGAGCAGGATCTGGAACAGCCGCAGGTGAACTGTCATAAAGAAATCCAACACTCTGAAATTTGATGGGCTTGGAGTAGTCCGGAATATGAAAGGACACATCCTTGTCATATCCAAGACCAGTTCTGTGCTTGTTGTGGACAAGCTCTTCCCAAGGTCTGATGATGGGCTTGGGAAGTGCAGACTGAATTGTTGCATCTGCATGTAAATCTGCTCTTTTACAAGGAACTGAATGTGAATCAACTACAATTTTATATTCTTGCTTCTGATGGGAGTCCTTCTCAATCTTCTGAACATAAACAGGTTCAGAATGATGACCCTTTTGTTGAAGTTCATCTTGTTGAAGCTGAGACTCCAACTGCAAAAACTCAATCTTGTCTTGTGCATCTTGCAAACAACTTTGAATATTAAAAAGAGCATTCTTGCTTATTTTTACCATATCATGAACACCGGAATGAATGAGGTTATTCAACAACTCTAATGCATCATTTATTTTAGCCATTTTTCTCAACAACTCAGGCTCAAAAAAGGGTGTCGACTTCAACCGATAATGCACTCGTTTACAATGTGATTCAACTTACTTTCAAAATAATACAAGTGACTTCAAAGAACTTCCAATTATGGAATTTCCAAAGAACAAACTCTGCTGGTCAAATTATGGAGGACCTCAAGGTATAGACTTGGTTGTCTAACCGGCAAGCAACAATGACTTATATCAACAATTTCTCAACAACTCAAAGTTACACTTCAAACACTGATTGCAACTATGAATGAAGAAGCAATATCCACTCATAATGTAAGTTCAATACAATGTCACTGCAAAATATTTTTGTAAATGTGTAGCAAAAACTAATGTGCAATAACCCTTTAAGGTAGATGATTTATCTCTTCTTCAAAGAGCTTTTTTACATCAACAACAACTCAACTGCAAAAGAAGGAGATTAAAACACTTTGATGTTTGACCTTGCTATGCTACTTCACAATAAAAACTAAGAGAAACTCCAAAAATTAGAAACTCTGTGTGGCCAAACTATGAGTGAATGCCACTGTTGTTTTGAGAATGATGACCAATTTACAACTTGTCTTCACATTGTCAAACTCTTTGATAAAGTCACCCTTCTATATATGCCAAAAATCACAAAATTCACTTTCCACTATGTATACAATCCATCTACTTCATATGCCATTTCCTCTCTCTCTGCTGTTTTTTTTTTTTTTTTTTTTTTTTTTTTTTTTTTTTTTTTTTTTTAAATTAGGGAAAAACAGAGGTATTATCGGGGAGGTTTTAACTAGGGGAGGTGAAATCTAGAGACGAATTTATCTGGGGGAGATTTTACCGGGGTGGATTTAACTGGGGGAGGTGTTTTCTGGGGGAGGGTGAAACTGGGGAAGGTATTTATGGGGAAGGTGAAGTTGGGGGAGGCGACTACTGACTTTTTTTAAAATATAAAAAAAAAGGCTGAAATTAAAAAAAGAAAACACACTCTGTGTGGGTAGGAGGGAGTCCGAGCGGTCGTAGGTAATGAGGAGGCAGCGGGTGGGGATGGGTAGCAGTGAGCGATGGGGTGAGCGCTGGGGAAAAGGGCCGGGGGGAAGGGTAGCGAGGGTGGAATGCAGGTGAGGGCTGCATGTTAGAGTGTTGAGGGGAGGGCATAGGGTGGTGAGGGGGTTGTGTTACAGGTCAAAATACCTCCTCATCAGCTCAGAGGAGAAGACAAATATGGAAGGAATACAAAGACCTAAATTAAACCTATTTCCACCAAGGTGTTGCCTCTCTATAACAACACAAGAGTGTTATAACGCATCTGATCAGTGAATGTGCCACGTTAGTGGCTAGGGAAACACTCTGTTTACACTAGAGGGAAGCGTTACCCATGTTTTAAGTTTGAAAAGGGAAAAAACCGCGAAGAATTATTTGAATCTCCGGCTTTCCCTCACAAGAGAGTCAGTTCACAAAGGAAACTGCAAAGCACCAATTCATTATTGGTCAGTGCCATAAAATACTGAACTCCCAAGGAGGTAAAAGCATAGAGATTAAAGAAACATCTTAGTTTTTTCTATTCCAAACTAGTGGAAAGAGAAAGGCAACAATGGCTTTCTCCCTCTCCTATAAAAAGGAGCTGAAGGCTCTTAGTTGAAGGTCGAAGGATTGCTAACGTTCTGAATACTTGTGAAGTAGAGAATAGTGTTATAGTGTGAAGGCCAAGAGTCGAAGAGGTTCCTAGAGAGCTTGTTGACTAAGACTTCACTACTTGAGAGATAGAGAGATTGGAAGGCTGAGGAGGGCTTGGTACAACCGACGGTTATAATCCTCCTTCTTTCAAAATCAATAGAACTGTATCTATTTTTTCCATTCGATGCTTAATATTGTCATTATTGTTTGAATATTTACATAGTATGATATGAATGGCTCAGATGGGCATAATTTAGAGGTTCATTATATATTTGCTTAATTGATAGGATATATGCGGTGTTAGAAATTACACGAGTGCTTTGATTGATTGCAGGACTAAGATTTGGAGCCGGTGAAGAAGGACTCTTGTTTCGCTGCCTAGTGCTCTCCAAGGGACTCCAAGATCGTCAAAGAGGTAATTTTCTATCGCATTCCATCAAGTTGTTTTAAGTTAATATGAACATGTATATGCCATCTTTGTGAACTATACAGCTAATCTTACTGTCTGCCTCGGGCACCAGAAAGCCCTGAGAGGGATATACGATAACCAACAACCCAAGCATTTTACCCTATAACAGAATTGGCGACTCCGCTGGGGAGTTTCCCCATAGTTTCCGGACTATTTCTTTCTTCCTTTCTTATTTCCTCTGTTCACAGATCCTTCCGACCAGTACTTATGCCCAGTAGACATTTCAAAAGCTCGCAGAGTTCAATCCTGTTTTTGTTTGACCATCTGAAGAATTTTTCCCTGGCTAACGCTACCCCTGTAGGTTTTCCAGTGCGTTATAACGCTAACTCTGCTTAAATATAGTGCGTTAGTCTCTGGATTAACGTTGTCTTTACCCAGAGACAGTGTGTTACTCAGCCAAAACTTGTTGTTCACTACTGTGATTGTGTTTTAGCTGCAGAGTTTTTTGGCCATCAGTATATCTTCTTGATTGAATCCCTATGCTTGTTTACTAAGCTGGCATTTCTGTTTGTTTGCTCTTGTTTGAAAAGTTAGTGTCAAAAGCATTTACTTTTTAGAGAAGAATTTTTTTTTTTAGTTTTTTATGCATCTAGCTGAGTTAATTCTGAAATTTTCAGTTCATAGATTGTTAAGAAGAGGTAGACAGAAGTCTGAATCTTTAAATTCGAACTATGTTATTTGAATGTTAGTGCATGGATGTTGAAAAGAAACCTCTCCTTGTAGAAATACTCTTCATCGAATTGAATATTTAGAGCATGTTTTGCATGGTTTCTTGAGTCAGAGTCTCATTACATTTCATACGTCCACTCCCCCTCCTCAAGACTAATAATCAAGTACACTAAGAATCAAGCGATAATAAAATCAATCACATTACTCTTTTTTGAGCTCACACAAACAGTAGTTCAGGCTAGGATCTTGGGTTAGGAACAGTGAGAAAATCACCCAAGATCTCAAAACTTGAAACTAGAGTCATTAATGAGCGAAACCCTACTGCACTCATATTGTCGGGACCGTTCCTTTACCAGAGCTCAGCGCGAGACAACACTTGGGTGCACAAGAAGTTAGCCCGCCTTCGACTACATCTGGTGGGTGTGTTATATATTGGGTTTCCCTTCAGGGATGTCGAAACTAGATCAAGGATCTAGGTATTCTGCTCATATAGCATATTTTCCTTGACCGTGGACCCCCCTGATGATGTCTGTGATTTGAGGTATCTTTAGTGGCCATAATTTTTAGGGACTTACACAAGGTGACTGGGATGGGTTGTCCTGGTACCTGAAACAGACGGACCCACTCTGTCTTCGGTATTTAGGAGGGTACTCGTCTTCACGAGAGTGCTTACACCTATTGTCTAAGGTTCGAGTGAAGCTCTAGAGTGACCATAACTGTACTTTCGACCAACCCTCTCTGTATACTATTGTGATACTGGATTTCATCACCAAAAAACGGTAGTACTCAGACAGGGCACCCTATTCTGGCTGCTTGCTGATTGATTTTAGAGAGTCCTTTTTTATTTTTTAGGTGTGTGGTTACTGTCATTGAGACTTTATAATACATCACAATTTATTAAAATTTGTTAAAATTAAACAGGTCACCGTGGCGTCCCCCGACCCACACCGTCTGTCTCGACGACAGCAAGGTCTACCTCCTCTCACTATTGAGGAAGAATTGAACCTTGGTGAACCCGTGCCTTCTACAAAAGAGCAGTCTCCTCTGACTAATCTTGATTTTCACATAGCCTCATATCATCCAGAATTTCTAGAGGACCCTTTCACTGAAGGGGTTGTACCTCATTACAATCCTCCGCTCACTGATCTGTCGAGGCCTGTGATAATACAGATTCCACCACGCCAAGATATGTCTTCGACCGCACAAACATCCATTTCACCACCAGCATCCACAGGGTCGATGCCAATGGCAACCATCCCAGGTTCGCCACCATCCTCCCCGTCGGTGGTCAGTTCTATGCCATCACTGGGTAACCCCAGTATTCAACATATACCTACTCCCAACCCTACGGTCATCACAACTGTCAGCAGCTTACCGAATCCTTCGGCATCTACTTCTACCGTGACCACGTTGGGACCCACGGTAGCTCCTCCCACGAGTATGACTACTTTGGTTCCTTTTAGCAACCCTTTCGGTTGGAACCCTCTGCTGAGTTCAAACCCCTTAGCCACTATACTAGGGGGCGGTGTCACTAGCACTCAGGTAGCAGGGAAAATTTCGCTTCCCCTGCAATCCTTAGGACAAATGGGACAACCTATTGTCAATACTTTTTCCCTTAAGTGGTTCAAATTTAGGTGTAGGGTCTATGCCGTTGCCAAACTATGCAAGTAGTAGCATGCCTCCAGGTAACTCTATTGCATTCATTTGGACTAACCAACCCCAACCTCCATCTGGAATGGGAGGGCACTTTTATACTAGGGGCAACCAACCGTTCGCCCCGCAATACAATATGCCGTATGGACAGCAACAGTATGTCCCTACTCCTCCACCTATCGGAAGTTTTTATCAAAGTCCCACTTATCCTCCTGGTAACACGTTGATGGGTGGACCCTATGGTCTAAGTAGTCAACCCATACTGCCTTGGTTAGATTCGGGGGCAAATCCACAATTGCCATTTTTGGCAGCTTTGGACATTCCCGATATCCATAAACTGACTAACGACCCCATCAATCACAACCCACTTTGGCCTCCAGTACCGCATAAGATTCCTTCTGACATCCCGAAGTTTTACGGGAAACAAGGGGATGACCCAGCCGCACACATCACTACCTTTCATATATGGTCTATATCCAATTCCATGGTGGATGATAGTGTCCGGCTTCAACTGTTTCCCCGCACCCTTACAGGAAATGCCGCCAAGTGGTACATTGAATTTCCACGCGCCGCCATAAATCTTTTGGCGCTTTAGCGATGGAGTTCCTAAAGAACTTCCAATTACCAATCAGATTTGAAACCGGAACGGAATTGTTAACCTCGCTGCGCAAGACACTGCCACCCACATCTCCGATCATATTCATGAATGGAGACGTAGGAGGAGGCTAGTCAAAGCGCCAATCCCAGATCATCTCTTAGCCAATTGGTTTTGCAAGTCTCTTTTACCCCACATCTCTAAAGACATTGGCCTTTCTGGTGCGGTTACAGAAGATCAATGTATTTTCCGTGCCCAGGATTTGGATTTAATCTATTCACAATCCGGCACTCTATACGATCTACTCCCCCATGCCCCTGGTAACCCAAATCCTCCGGCCACTCAGAAAACCGGAGCACATGCCGACGATCTCATTGGCACAATCTCCGGTGTGGCCACAAAGCAGTCTCGGGGGCAAGCCTCCCAGCCATCTTCGGCTGCCACCGCCCCTCACCAAACGACTACTCTTTCTACCACTGAGGTGAATTCTGTGCAAACCTCACAAAAACCTAGCGGGAAAAATAAGAAAAACAAGAAAAAAACATCTTCTTCGGAACAACAGTCGGATAATCAGAATAACCCTAATCAAAAAAACGCTGCCAAAAATGACAAAGGGAAGGAAAAATCCATGAAATTTCCTTGCAAGATCTGTGCGGAGGACCACTTGACATACAAATTTCCTCGGTTTCAGGGATGCACCAATTTTATTGCCAACAAGTATTTTGGGCAAACACCTGTCGTTCTTCATAATCCTTTCCCTAATCAGCAGCAACAACATCAACACATGGTTGACAATCCGCCACAACCCCATCAACGGGGAAATGGTGGTTCACATCCTTCCGGTGAAGGACCATCTGCCATTTATGGCATTGAGAGTGTTGAACTTCAAACTCAAGCCAAGCTTTATGGAAATCCTACCATAGATGCTCAAGAACCTGGAACTAGTTCAAATCCACCGTCGCCCAACGATTTGTATATCGAACGGCCTACTATTGAACCCATGATTCTTCCCCCCAAAGGGACACTTCGACGCACAACTCATAACACCTCTACACGTGCAGCCCAAAACTACAACATTGTAGAAGATTTGGCACAGACACCGTCAGCTATGTCTGCTCTCGAAGTATTACAAACATGTCCAACACAAAGGAAAGCCTTGCTTTCGGCCATTGGTGGAATAGACCCCCAGGATTCCATGCTAGCTATCTTTGATATGGAAAAGTCTAAACCTCGCCTCTCACACCAACTTGCATTCCAGGTGCAGGTGGTGTCGAAAGGGAGACCAATCCATCGCGTTGTCATAGACGAAGGTGTTTCGACCTGCGTTATGTCACAAGCTTGCTGGCTTGCTTTAGGTTCTCCTACCTTAACACCGTCGTCGAATTCCCTCAAAGCTTTCGATGGCCATGCGTTCCTCCCAAAAGGATACCTTGCTAGCTTTCCCATCACTCTGAGTGGGAAAACGGTAACCATGGACATTGAAGTTGTAGATCGCCATCTCGACTATAATCTATTGCTCGGTCGCAATTGGTTTTATGCCATGACTGCCATTGTTTCTTCAGTCTTCTGACTCATCTTATTTCCATTGGATGGGAAAATAGTCACAGTGGATCAGTTATCCTTCTACACCCCTGTTTATTCCACGTTACCAAGTAGCACTGTACCCCTAATAGGAGGTCGTTCTGACTCTTACGTCAGTATTGGTACCGATCTTCTGAAGGCATCTTCCCTACTGGGTTGTTTTCCTCCCCCGCCGCCAGAGATCCCACATACGGTTGCAATGATATCCACCACTTTGGATGGCTCTATCGACCCTTGGATCATCTCGGCACCTTCAGACATTGATTCCTGCAGAGATCAGATGCCGCTCTCACCAGCTGAGCTGGCCTACCAAGCCATCCAAATTACATCTGAACCCTCCACTGCTATGGTTTCAACCGAAAGTACAAACCTCCCTCCCATCACAGTTCTCTCTAAGGATCTCCTCAATGAAGTCTGGCCTACAGACGAAGCTATTCGAGAGATCGTGTCTTTAGAAGAACGACCTTGGGGAGAGTTTCACCATCCCGCTTCGATGATTGACTCGGAGGCGATAAAAACTGAAATCCCATCTTTTGACCAACCTGAGATAGTTCCCTCCGCTTATACGACTATTCAAACTATCGATTCAGAAGGGAACATGGGTAATCTTTCTAAGAAAATGCTCATTGATATCTCGGTCAAAAACGGGTATCGTGGAAAATATTCATATTGGAGAAGCTTGCAATCCTGAGGAAATTGCGCACTTCACATCCATTTTCAAAGAATTTCGCGATGTGTTTGCTTGGTCTCACAAGAAGATTCTCGACATAGACCCTTCTATTGACGAGAAAGAGATCAAGAAATTTTGAGCGTTCTTTTTATGGTATTTTTCTTGCTCGTTAATCCGAAAAACCTCGAGTTCCCTTCTTTGGACTTGTTAAACTTATACGAAGTTGATATCGAGCATTCTTTTTATGGTCTTTTTCTTGCTCATTAATCCGAAAAACCTAGAGTTCTCTTCTTCAGACTCGTTAAAACCGTGAAGAAGCATTGAGTGTTCTTTTTAGGAACCTTTTTCTCGCTCATAAAACTGAAAAAACCCCGAGTTGACTTTTTCGGGCTCGTTAAACTACCACGACAGAGAGCAAGGAGCCATTCTTTTCCTCTTTTTCAAAGCTCTTTAAACCGAAAAAGTAACCGAGTTTTCTCCGCGTGACTCGTTAAAATTTCACGGAGGGCACTAAGTTTTTCTTTGTTGGACTCGTTAAAATTTCACAAAGAGTATTGAGTTTACTCTGTCTCCTCGTACTCATAACAAAATGAGGTAGACGTCCATCGAACATAGATTTCTCACTTTTCCGGCTTCGATGGACTAACTCACGGAAAATGAACTATTTCGGGCTTACTATTATCCCTTTTCCATGCCCGGTTATCAAGACATGACAAAGGTACCCCAAAGACTCTCTAAATATGAAAAATTCACCGAGTTTTCTCGTCTGGACTCGTTAAACCTACTCAGACAGGGCACGGAGTTGTCTTTTCTGACATTTTTCAGACTCTCTAAATATGAAAAATTCACCGAGTTTACTCATCTGGACTCGTTAAACTTAATTAGACGGGGAAAAATTTCGACAAAATGGATACTACCTCTGTTACATTTCAGAAAGGTCGATTTGGCAGCAAAATTCTTGAACATGGCACTTCCCAGAAAACACTTTCGCAGTTAGCCGAACCCTACCATCTATGAGTATTAGCCTTCATCTCCCAGTGTCCCTGCACTGGTAAAATCCTAACACACTCTTTGGTGTTCATCAAGCTTCAGCTGCCTAGTACCCTGCTAGAGTGCCTTCTATTGTTCAAGCAGATCTCGCTATCTACTACTCCTGTTATCAACCAAACCGCTCATTATGCCAGATATTATTTGTCGTCCGACATCCCCATTTCCTCTTCATTATCTCGAATCATAAACAACATCAGTTGGTTTCCGTTTCGTGTTGATTGATGTAGGACGCCTCAGTGCCTACCTTTCAACAGATCTCTTCATATTAACTTTAGCATCTTATCCAGGAAGTTGATCCAGAAACCCACCAGTACCTAGATACTTACAGACATAAGTGGCAGGTAGTCTTGTGTTTGATCAGGAGTCTTCATCATTGGCTCTTGGTCGAATGATTCTACGAGTGTTCGACTTAAACTCATTTTATTCACACTCGCTAGATTGTAATGTGCATCTTAGGGACCATCATCATTATCGGTGGCCACCTTTGCGTCTGTTAACAGTTTTCATTATCGACTGGTAATCAGACGATTTTTCACATGTTCGACGACAACTCCTTCATTCACATGTTGAGAAATATGCAGTTTAAGTGAATCAGTGGTCAAGACCTTGGGGAAAAGGTTACATCATTAAAGTTGTGTTTCTTCCCCCAAGTTGTGATACTGTTTATGGAGACAACTTCTTTAGCCTGATCCTGTTATGATAGACACTTAAACATTGTGCTTATCAGTGGACAGATTCTTCATATCTCTATTCTAGAGAAATCATGTTGTTTAAGCTACTGAGCATGGGAATGCCCGACTCAAGGAAGATACTATATTTTATGACATATGTTGTTGTTTCAGGTTTTCCTCAGTCTTTCAATCTCTTTATCTCTACACAAATTATAAAGTATTTCGACCATCGTCTTCGTCTCTGACCTCACACTTTAGGGGGCATCTGTTACAGGTCAAAATACCTCCTCATCAGCTCAGAGGAGAAGACAAATATGGAAGGAATACAAAGACCTAAATTAAACCTATTTCCGCCAAGGTAACGCCTCTCTATAACAACACAAGAGCGTTATAACGCATCTGATCAGTGAATGTGCCACGTTAGTGGCTAGGGCAACGCTCTGTTTACACTATAGGGAAGTGTTACCCGTGTTTTAAGTTTGAAAAGGGAAAAACCCACAAAGAATGATTTGAATCTCCGACTTTCCCTCACAAGAGAGTCAGTTCACAAAGGAAACTACAAAGCACCAATTCATTATTGGTCACTGCCATAAAAGACTGAACTCCCAAGGAGGCAAAAGCATAGAGATTAAAGAAACATCTTAGTTTTTTCTATTCCAAACTAGTGGAAAGAGAAAGGAAACAATGGCTTTCTCCCTCTCCTATAAAAAGGAGCTAAAGGCTCTTAGTTGAAGGTCGAAGGATTGCTAACGTTCTGAATACTTGTGAAGTAGAGAATAGTGTTATAGTGTGAAGGCCAAGAGTCAAAGAGGTTCCTAGAGAGCTTGTTGACTAAGACTTCACTACTTGAGAGATAGAGAGATTGGAAGGCTGAGGAGGGCTTGGTACAACCGATGGTTGTAATCCTCCTTCTTTCAAAATCAATAGAACTGTATCTGTTTTTTCCATTCGATGCTTAATATTGTCATTATTGTTTGAATATTTACATAGTATGATATGAATGGCTCAGATGGGCATAATTTAGATGTTCATTATATATTGGCTTAATTGATAGGATATATGTGGTGTTAGAAATTGCACGAGTGCTTTGATTGATTGCAGGACTAAGATTTGGATCCGGTGAAGAAGGACTCTTGTTTCGCTGCCTAGTTCTCTCCAAGGGACTCCAAGATCGTCAAAGAGGTAATTTCCTATCGCATTCCATCAAGTTGTTTTAATTTAATATGAACATGTATATGCCATCTTTGTGAACTGTACAGCTAATCTTACTGTCTGCCTCGGGCACTGGAAAGCCCTGAGAGGGATATACGATAACCAACAACCCAATAATTTTACCCTATAGCAGTTGGGTGGGGATTAACATAGTTGTGAAGGGGCCGTGGGGGAGAGTGAGGGTTGGGAGAGGGAGCGGTGAGTGGGGGCGGTGAGGTGAGGGCGAGCGTAGGGGTTGATCGTTGTGCGAGCGCCGCAACGGTGAGGGCGGGCAGGCGTGAGGAGTGTGCAGTGAGGAGGGGGCAAGTCAGTTGGGATGAGCGGTGAGGTGTGGTGCGAGTGCTGAGGGGGAGTGGCGAGAGGGGACGGGAGAGGGGCCGAAGGCCGAGGGAGCGTTGAGGAGTGGTGAGGTCTGTGAGTTGGGTGGGTGTTGGGAAGGCCGACACAGTGGCAGGGAGGTGGGAGATTTGTGAGGTGAGGGCCGAGGGCCGAGTGTTTAGAATTTATTTATTTATTTATTTTTTAATAGTAAAATATACAGCAGAGGTTTGCAGAATTTCACAAATATACAGCAGAATGTTTTTTGAGGGAGTGGTGCAATTGCAAAAACAGGAGAATTTGCAGAAGTATTTGTTTGCAGAAATGTGCAGAATTGTTTGTAGAAATTGCACAATGGTGTGCAGAAACAAAATTAGGCAGAATGTGCAGCAAAATTGCAGAATTTGCAGTAAAACTTAGAATTTTTAGTAAAAACCCACTTTAAACAATATTTTTCTAGCAGCTCTCCAATGTGCAGAAATAAAAGTAGGTAGCAGAAATTGCAAGAAAAATTCAGAATTTTTCTTTCAGAATTGCAGAATGGCAGGAGTAGTGAGAAACCTGTAGAGTTTAAGATGCACAATGCTGCTCTTCACAAAATTAATTTCTGAATGCTGCAAAATATTGATGAATACTGCAAAGATTACTGATGCAGAAAATCTCTGAATGTTGCAAAAATGACCAGAATTTTTGCAGATATACACAAACCACAAAAACAAATGGCTCACTCAAGGTTGAGCTAGTTATGAACGTATCAGTTCCAATACCATGTTAAACACACACATGGTGTATGAGGAAAGATAAACACAGACATAGAAATATAGGCATTCGTTGCATCTTTATTACATATAGATGTACATTTATAATACAATGGTGTGACTCTTGGATTCATCTTCCAAGGTCACTTGGACTCCTTTGTGACTCTTCGTCTTCCACACCTACCCATGGAGGATTAGGTGTTCAACACTAACGACAGTGACAACCCGGTCATTTTTCATATTTAGAGAGTTTGAAAAAGAGGTCAAAAGAAAACTCCATGAGTCCTTTTTGGTAAATTTGTCACTTAGATCCAAAAAAGTGTAAAATGATATCTGAGAGAACCTCCTAGACATGTTTGACTAAGGTTTTCCTTTTTCGTAAATAACCTATCTCAGTCCGGAAGAGGGTTAAACTTATACTGAGTAGATTTCATTTCATTTAGTTTTACGAGCTCAAAAAGAAAAGTGTTCGGTAATCATTTCATATTATCGGAGTCTGAAAAGAGCTAAATAAGACTCCAGAAGTTCCTTTTTCATCGTTATTAAAGCTCTAAAAAGAGATAAAAGTGTGCTTCAAGTCCTTTTTTGTTTTTATCAAATCTTGAAAAATAAGGATAAATTATGCTTTGTGGTCAAATCATTCTTGAAATAAGTGTGCACGACTAATCTGCTATGTCAGATGTACACCTGTTCAAAACTACATCAAATGGATTAAAAATACATGTTTCATGATAAAAAATGAATAAAACCATAATCACAGCAATAAATACGATTTGAAAATAATCAAATGACTATTAAAAGACTTGTATTGTTCATTTTTACCATTTGAAGTTACCATTTGCATTTTGGAGCTCTAAACCTGTTTTTGCTCCTGAATTTCAATTATCGATTGCGATCGATTCTGTGGACGGTTTTCCTCACTGTTCAATCCAAGTTGGAGCTATAAACCTCCTCTTTCCTTAAGTAGTCTTTTTGTTTCATTTCATTGCAATTTTTTAGGGATTTGGGCCCCTTAGGGAAAATTTATTTTTCACATAGGGCAACGCACCCTTGAATATCAAAAGGTGCATTGCAGTGCACAAAATTGAAGGCCAGGTGCACTTGCAACGCACTGTCCCTTGACTAGGGGTGCGTTGGGCGCAATTCACATTTTTGTTCTTTGCAAAGTGCCCAAATTTTTCCTGGTTTTTTTGCATGAAATGGGTCCTTATGATTCTTATGGCTGTGTTTTAGGGATTCGACGGACCAAAATGACGATTAGTACATGGAGGGAAAGAGAACATGAGGAACAAAACATGATTTCCCTAAATGATCTGGGTACTGTAAGAGCCCTCAAAGGCTATGGGTTGTTGAAGTACTTCAAACTATCAAGTATGAGGCAACAAATGGAACTATTGGAGTTCCTTGTTCGTTCATGGGATCCACCAATTAAGGCATTTCATATTGGGGACAAAGTGGTCCCAATTTTAGTGGAGGATATCTATTTTCTCACAAGATTATTGAGGAGAGGCTTGCCTATTTCTCTTTCAGGGTCTTCTCTTGGAGGAGAGATGGTGAGAGATTATATATTGCAATATTCCAATCCAGGGGCAAAACCTAGCAAGTATGGGAAAATAAACATCTGCGATGTTCATTATTTTCCATTGAGAACCATCTTATTCACGATCGCAAAGCTTGCTGGTACCGCTACACTACACGTAGCAAATAGATCTTACATGCAGTATGCACTAGAGGGCTTAGAACCAACAGTTTTCAATTGGGTTGAAGTTGTACTCTCTCAAATGAAAGAAAAATTGAGCAAGGCAAAGGGAGGAAGGAAGAAAATTTCAACTATGGTTCGATCCTCAATTATTTTTCCTTAGAGCGGATTCCACTGATGCAACCTCAGCATGTGACGCTGGGTATATCTAACCCTAGAGATCCAAGGATGAAGAGATGGGTAGAACTAATGGCTAGACATGTTGGTCAATCGACCATCATGTTCTCAACTGCATTCTTCGCCTGGTTCAGGTGACATATTATCACCATTGATGATAATGCATATGCAGGCATCGACTTCCGAGGAGATCCAGATTTAGTTTTACCAAAAGGCGCTCAATGGGGTGCAATTGGTAAGAATTTTTTGACCATGTTTTTTTTTATATTTTTCTAAGGTTTATACATGTTTTTTTATTTTAATGTTTTCCCAAGACTAAACTAAAGTTTTTATATATGAAAATGTAGGTCGAGTTCGGCCAGTGGGATAGCTAGAGCAGGGAGCGAATGAGCCAGCAGAAAGGGTTATCAGGAAAGCAGTCCTTCAAGATTTGGATATGTTTGAGACTCTTGTTGAGCTTCAGCAGCACATACAGGGGTTGACCTTCGGGATTTCGGATTTCCAGATCGAAGAGTTACCCATGCGACTGTAACGCCATACTATTGGCGTTCCTAACCGTTGGATGCAGTTACTACATATGATAGCTAGATCAGTAGCATGTTATCAAGAGCACCACTAGTTTAATTTTGACATGTTGCATAAATTTTGAGGTCAAATGACCAATGTGTCTTGGGCACAAATTTTTTAAAAACCTATAACTATCTATCTATTTTTTTTTTAATGTTTTCCTATGTTTATTGCGCAATCCTATTAAATTATGTGAATGTATCTTTACATGTGTTGAAAATGTCTATTTATAACATAATTCGCTAAAGAATCAATTAATGTGTTCAAGTTTCTGGAAATGTGTTGATATTGACTGAAATCAAAATGTCTTTCCATAAGTCGAACTCTTATGAACATACGATGTAGCGTTGGATTGCTGACAGTATAAACAATAGTAAGGTGTAGTACCACAAGTTTTGAGTCTAACCTAATAATTATGCGGTTAATACCAAATGAAATGGCATTAGAGAGATGTTCGATAAATGTGCTATACTCAGCGATATTGTTTGTAGATCGAATGATACAAATCCCTTGAAAAATCACTAACTCATCGTTCGGAGCGAAAATGGCCCACGCTGCAGAGGATAGATTATGCGTACTACGACTACCACCATCATCATACGCAACGAATGGTTCCAAAGCTTCAGATATTTGCGATGAAATGTAAAGCGGATTACTAAATTCAAGAAAAAATTAGAAAAACAAACCAAGACAGTAAATGAAAATCAACAGCATATATAAAATATAATACAACAGTTCACTACACTCATGTTTAAGAATAGTAATGTTTCGGATACAACCCATTTTGGGGATGCACCAACGAAATTCCATCGTAATCTACCAACTCGTAGGCACCCTTAGCAAGAACTCTTTTGAAAATATAGGGGCCATGCCATAATGGCTCAAATTTCCCTATCTATTACATCAACTTCCTGATCATAAAGAAGGACCAAGTCACCCTCTAAGAAGATGCGAGGTTGGACATGCTTGTCGTATTGCACCTTTATATGTCTCTTATGCGCTTTGTTAGCCAATGCGGCTTCATGAAGCATTTCATCAAGATGGATGAGGTTAAAAAGACGTGCTTCTTCAGTAGAGGTGTCACTTAACAAGTCGATTGCAAGTTTTAATGACGATATTTCACATTGGATTGGAAAAATAACTTCTAGACAATACACCAATTGAAAGGAGGTGAATCCAGTTATGTTTCTCACCGAGGTTCAGTACGCCCTTAAAGCTGAGTACATGATTAAATTCCAATTTCGTTTATGAACTCCTATCATTCGTTAAAGCATTCGCTTAAGAATCTTGTTAATAGCCTCAACTTGTCCATTTGATTGTGGATAATAAGGAGTAGAACTATCATGGGATAGTCCTAATTTGGCAGTCAACTCATTCATCATATGATTTCGAAAATGCGAACCATGATTTGTTACTATAGCTTGTGGAACCCCAAACCATGAAATGACATGATTAAAGAAAAAAAATACAGGTGTTTGTCCCATGTTATTAAATGTAGGCATCGCTTCAGCCCACTTGGTAAAGTAATCTACTGCGACAATAATATAACCATGCCCCTCGGATGAACGAGGGTTACAGATCATGAAGTCAATGCCCCATTTTTTAAATGGTCCCACAGAGACAACAGGATTCTTTGGCACTAGCGGTTTGCGGATTTTACGATCAAATATCTGGAACGCATGACAAATTCTTACTGCGAGGATGCAGTCACGAAATATGGTAGGCCAAAAGTAACTGATATGGAGTATCTTCTGTGCGGTAGTGTATCCATACAGGTGTCCACCACAAGCCCCAACATGACAATCATTTAAAACATTTTTGGCCTCCTCTAAGTGAGGCACCTTCTTAAAATTGTATCAACACCACGACGATAAAGTGTATCATCAATGATCAAATAATCTTTGGCTTGGTATCGAATACGTCGTTGGTCATAGTGAGAGGCATCAAGCCGAAAAGTTTGGGTCTGGAAATAAATGATAAAATCCCCATACCAAGGATCAGATGATCCAATCAGAAACAGAGAATCATCATGAATAGATGGTTCTAATGTAGTAGCAGTATTATCAAAGGGAAGGTTGCAGAGAAGTTCAGCCAAAACCAAAGACTTCTTTGACTTGGATTTGATAAATTCCAAAGCGAACTCCTACAAAATGACAATCCATTTTGAATACTTGCCCCCTAGAAATTGACGTGATAATATGCAATTCATGGGGTTGCAATCCAAAATGACAATGGTCTTCTGGAACAGGATATAGTGGTGAAATATTTGGACAGGTTGAACAACCGCCAAGGCAAGCTTTTCTACATATGAATACTTCACTTCCATATCATTGAGATTACGACTCAAATAATAGATCAGATTTTCTATCCCATTTTCTACTTGGACCAGCACCATAGAAATCATCGTATCAGCCATGGTGATATATAAGAAATAATCACTCTAATAATTGGGGGGATACATTAATGACGCCCAGACAAGTGTATCCTTGACAGCATCAAAAGAAGCTTGCGAAACCTTATCCCAATGGAAGAGAATCCCCTTTTTCAAGACCCGAGTAAATCCTTTAGCCATTTCGACGTAGTTGGGTACGAACCTCCTTAGGAATTTAGCCTTTCCTTGAATTTTCTATAACTGAAGCAAATTTGATGGCGCAGGCAAATCAAGAATGGCCTAGACCTTTAGTGGGTCGATTCAAATTCCTTCTTTTGAGACGACGAATCCTAGAAAATGACCATAACCAACACAAAACACACATTTGTGTGGATTGAGGCATATTTTGTAGTGTCAGTAGCATAGAAAGATAGCTCTCAAATTCATCGGGTGATCAGTCCAGTTTCGTGAATGCGTGGGTAAATAATCTAGATGGGGTTGAACAATGTGCTTGATATCATTGAAAGCATAATCTATTGCTCTCTGAAAGGTTTCCCCAACGTTCTTTAAACCCAATTGGGAGTTTCTGATATGCGAATGTGCCCTAGGGATAGATGAATGTTGTCTTATATTGGTCCTCTGGGCAGATATTTATTTGATTATAGCCAAAAAATCCATCTATGAACAAAAATATTCTGCATCCATCACAATCATCAATAATCTAGTCGATAAATGGAGTAGGATAGTTGTCTTTTGGACAAGCAAGATTGACATCCCAATAATAGACACACACTCTGATGGTCCCTTGTTTCTTCATAGCAGGAACAATTTGGAAACCCACTTAGTTAGCAAAATAGGTTAAATGAAACCAGCACGCAAAATTTTTCTACTTCTTCTTTAATGGTAGCAGCTTTCTTCGAATGAACAGGACGAAGGTGTTGATGTACCGATTTGACATCAGGGTACATATTAATGGTGTGTTCAACGATACTAGTATATATGCCTGGAATTTCCTTGTAAGACCAAGAAAATACATCACGAAATTCAAGAAAGAGAGAGCGATATGTTTCGAGTTCTGATGGAGAACAAAACACGTCGACATGAATGTTTTCTACAATTCCAAGTTTGGTAGAAATATCGATAGAAATGGTTTCTTCAATATTTAATAAATTTCGCTCAGATTCGATTGCATTAATGGGAAAAGTATTCGAAAATAATGTTTTTTATTAATGGGTGATATAGTTCAATAAGATTATCTTCTTCACAATCCTGAAGATGGGAGCGATGATGATTATATTCCCATGGTTCTCCTTATGGCATCATGGATTCCACAATATTATCATCTGTCAAAAAAGTGAATGAAAAAGGATCATATGGATTGCCAAAATCTAGTGAATGATCAACCCAAATGACCGGCGACGATGATTTCAGATTCACCGCCCAAGCCATGTAGATTTATTTCTATGCTAGCTCAATTGGGCTAGGCCACGGAAATTCATCCAACGTAACAACTTCAGAATCACCCATAATCTTCCTTAAGCCAGGTGGAGTGGAATATATCATGTAATAGGTCTCTATGCTTGCAATTTTTGCCGATGTCACAGGCGGAAATAATGCAAAGGTTCCCATGAGAGTGGAATCCTTTAAGATACCTACACCAATGTTATGAAGTGCGATTTGGGGTGTGTGAACTAACAGAACGCTTCCATTTACTTGGGAACTGGAGGCAAAGAAGAATAGTTGATTGATGACTGTGATGACACCTTTATGTGGAAAGGCGATCATTATAAAATATGTAGAGATGATCGCATTCATAGCATATTCCCATGGCCTTCCAAGTAAAATTTTATAGTCAAGGGGTCCATCAACAACCTCAAATTCAACATTTACTATTTTTACCCCTAGTTCAACATGTAAGTTATTGGTAATACCGCAAGGCTTATATGTACGTCCGTCGAAAGCTTTCAACGTAGTAGGCAATTGATATAGGCGCGACGAGCCAAGTGATTTCCAGCAGTTTAGAGACATAATGAATGTAGATGCTCCCTCATCAATAATAGTACGATGAACGAGGTGATTAAGAACATTTATTTGGATGGAGAATGCCAATTCTGCTGGTAATTGTGGGACATAGCCCGCATGATTAAAGACTACGAGATTGGAATTTGTCGGATCAATTCCACCAATTGTTGACAACAAAGGCTACTTCTGGGAGGGACAATTTTGAAGCACCTCAAGCGCTAACATAGCTGAAGGAGATTGAGCCAAATCTTCAACTATATTATAATTTTGAGCAGCTAGGGCTCGAGGATTAAATGTTGATTTATGAATGACTCCCTTCGGTGGGTTGATTGTCAATTCAAGAATAGCAGTTGGTGGTATCGATTACGTAAACGGATTCATGGTCAAATTAGTAGGTTGATCGGTAGCCTGACTACCGTAATATTTATTACGCGTTGACACCAAAACATCAGTCGATGGCTTCGTGACAAACAGCATAAGCACTTGGGAACTAGAAGTTGGATCCGTAGCAACCAAATTTGTGTTTGGATTCAGAAATGGATCTTTCAACAGTATGGATGCATGCAAGGTCTTAACCAATTTTGAGACTTCGGCGCGGTGAGGATAGTCTCGAACAAAGTGTTCCTCATTAAAAATTATGCAAGGGTAACTAGGTTTCGGATTTCCAGTTGATTGATCAAATGATCTTTCCTGCAGGGTAGAAGTTTTATTTTTCTTTGATTTCCCATTTTTCTTACTTCTGGGTTTCTTGTCACTTTTTCCCTTATCAGATGGCACGGCATGGATTTCGAAAGAAGGCACAACATCAGATGCAGTAGAGTGATGTTTTCTTGCAGTACCGATCATACCGTCTCCATCATGAGAGTCCTTAGATGGAGGAGGAACAGTAAAATTAGATCGCGGCGCATTGGGAATTTTATCGTAGAGCATGCGAGACTGAGTGTAAATCAAGTCTAAATATTGGACACGAGAAATGACCTGCTCTTCAGTGACGACACCACCCTTAGTCACATCCTTAGTTATAAATGGTAAGAGGTACTTAATGAACCACTCAGCAAGGATTTGATCAAGAACAAATGTCTTAACCATTCTACGATGACGACGCCACTCATGAATATGATCATTAATGTGAGTAGCATTAGTCTATTTAAAATTAGTCAAGAGTTTCGTTCCAGTTTCATATTGTATGGGTAATTGGAAGTGGTTCAAAAATATAGTAGCTATTGTAGTGAAATTATCAAATGAAGCTCTTGGTAACTCAATGTACCATTTCGCGGCTCGACCAGTGAGTGTATGTTGGAAAAGACGTAGTCAAACGGAGTCATCATTTAGGGATTTATATGAACACCAAAAATGATAAGTCATAACATGCGTCAACGGGTCTTCCCCAGGGTTTCCATTGAAATTAGGAATATCTGAGGATAATTTATGAGGTATCACCGGCCACCAAGGAGCGTAATTGATTGGATCATTGGTGAGCTGGTTTAAATCCGATAACTCTAAAGTTGCAACAAAGGGAAACTATCTATTTAAGTTGGGTTGAGCATAGCCAGGGTATGATGGAATTGCTTGGGAAACAGGCCTTTGAGCACTAGCATAAGGAATTTATTGTTGGTAACCCAGATAGGGTATGTTTTGATAAGAAAACGCTTGAGGATTTGCTAACCAAAACATGGGTACGCTACTTGTTGAAATGAAGGTTGTGGCATTTGCACTTGTGGCTACCAAGGGGTTTGTCCGCAAATATTATAACCCAAACTAGAATATCTTGGATTCAATTGTGGATAAGTATAACCTAGTTGCGGCTGCAACATCCCATAATATGGTAATCCATCTTGTGAATAAATGATTCTGGATACAGGTGGTTGTTGTAAACCATCTGAAGGAGTTGGAGTCTGAGGGCCCAATACTTGAGGGTATTGGGTTGAAGGACACGCCTGAGATGGTTGAGGTACAAAAGTTTGATTATGTAATAGGGGTAAGGATGTATTAACAAGTGGAAGTGATGTGGGTGCAACAGGTTGAACCAGCTGATACGAGTGCACAATCGTTTGTGGTTGGATGGGTAGAGTGGTCTGCCACTGACAAACATTCATTCTGACATTAGGATGACCAAATAACGATAGATTACTATAAAAATGGGTGACCATAGGTTACCCCCCAGCATGAGGAGTATAATAAGATGGAAAATATTGTTCTCCAAATGTAGGGAGTCTAGTTGAAATTGTATTGGATGGAATATACCTAGATGGACCAGCTTGATATTTCTCTGATGACGTATATAAAGGATCAAATCGTTCAATACTCACTATAGATTTACCAGTTAAAATACCAGATGATGACATTGGTGAAGTCCATGGGTTTGAGAATGCACCAGAGAAGGTTCTAGATAAAGATTGGTAACCAGGTGGGACGGAAGGTCCACCATATAGATGTGACTCTAGTGATGTTGTGAACATCAATGGGGTAGCAAGAGCAGGTGTTGTCGCAACTGGAATAGATGGTCCAGCCAAAGATGTTGGCTCAAGCATGGTTATTCGAACAAATTTATACCCTGTTGGATCTACGAAAACTATAATAGACACAGGATCAACAAAAGTAGATGAAGATGATTAAGGAAAAGACTCATACAGGTAAATATCCACCCCAAAATGAGTAGGAGTTAAATGTGTTTCGTCTTGTGGTATTTATTCAATCGAAATTAAACTAGGTGGAAGGATTTCACCGTCAGGCCCAAAGTATATTTCAGGAGGTTGACTGCGCAATATGGGAGACTCAATGGCTACAATAAATTGTGGGGCGACCGATACAAGAACAAATTCCGGTCGTTCGACTTCGGGATTCGGAGGTTCTGGCAAAAAAGTGACAGGATCTGGATCAACTTCCAGTTGAACACGTCAGGTTCGAGAGGTATGGTCTCAGTGATTGGATGGATCGTGACCACAGGTAGCTAAGAGGAATCCATTGTCAAGATGAACTGGGATTTGTAGAAACAACTCGAGATGAATCTGGTATATGTGAGGATGATGTTGCACCAGAGGTACTTATAGTACTAGTTTCAGTAGAATGATGCCACCTTCGCCAACCAAAAATAGCTTCTGGTGGTAAAGGTGGTTTCAGTGTTATTCTACACGAATGATGGGGAAAGGGATGTTCTTCTTCCACAATGACTGATTTATTTTATGACCGAAAACAAATAAACAAAATAAAAGGGTAATTCTAGGCAAAAGGTTTACCAAGTAATTGTGAACTGCAGAATACCTCCTAGCGAACCAAGAATTACGGGTAGGAAATCTCCCCGAATGCTGTGTTCGGTGTATCACAAGTTACAAGGCGGTCGACTCAATTCACTATGGATGGATAGAAACCTAAATTTTTCCTCCCAAATATACCCAAAGGTACGTGGAGGCCCAAGTCCGTATTAGCGTTGTCTAATGAGAAACTACACAGTAAGAGCACCCCCTTATATTTTTCGTACTAGAAAAACACCCTATATACCCAAAGGTATGTGGACGAGCTCAAATATACTTACGTACATGGAGTGAGGTATTACACTTGGAATGTATCGCAGATAAGTTAGCGACAACTACTACGTTTAACGACGTTGGAACACGTCTCTAACCTAGACCTTCTAAGTGTTATCGTTATGGTTCCAATGCTTTCTTAGGTAAATTGATGTAAATTTTATGTTGATCTTGTTTAGAAAGTTTTTCTTTGAGGTTCACCGCATGATGTGATGGAAATTCCTAAAAATTCAAACTAAAATGATAAGAAAAATTTCAATTTAAGATTTTTCAATGAAAATCCTAGCTACTAAGGGAAAGAGCAATTAGGTTTTAGAGCAAACAATAAAGAGCACAAACTAAAATGCATCTTTCCTAACTTGTTCCTATGCAACAGACACAATTGACTATATGCACATGCATGTTTTTTTATTCAGCTCCCTTAATGTGAATGCAAGAAAGGAAACCATTTGCATCAAATCAACAAAAAACAAGTGTTTTATTCTTTGAGAAACAAGGAATTTAACAACAATTTCTCTTTTAGGAAAATTGAAGAATGGAACTACAATTTTTCCTACAGGAAACTAAGTATGAAATGACGATTTCCTTTATGAAAACAAATGGATCTAATGCATAGATAAAATACTTTGAATTTGATTTTCCAATGATAAAGAAAAACACAAAAGAGACATTGAACAAATTTACTTTTCAAAGGAAGAAGAATCTGGTAAGTTCACTGGTCTCTAAGAGGTATTAGACAGTTGAGAATACAGAAAACAAATGGCTGAGAATGATAGAATGACAAATTTGAGTGGAATTTGGTTGGCTAAGGGGGCAGCACAGTCTCTAAGGGGAGGCAGTGTGTTGCAGTGCAGCACTGAGTAGGAGACAGTGCACTGCAGTGCACTGTGTCTTGACCAACAGTGTGTTGGGTGCAGCAGTGATTGAAAATGCAAGCTACATAACACACTTCTAATGCAATTCTTTCAATCAAAATTCTAATAACTGAAATTATATGCTACTTATGAGGATTAGCAGAGGCAAAAACACTAGGAATGATAGGAAACTCCCCAACAGAGTCACCAATTTGTTATGCGGAATTGTGATCTACGGATAAATAAAATTCCCTAAGTGTGGTGCTAGGCACTTAGAACAATAGATGAAAGACTTTGCTAACACTTTCTCTAAAATAAGAAGATACATAGAATGATAGAAGAACCTACTTGTGATCCAAGCACTTCTTCTTCTCCTTTTGTCGTTGTTGTTGTCACACTCAATCCAACTCAGATCATTAGATCAATTCCTACAAACACAAACATAGAATAGCAAACAACATGCATATACAGATATCTACCTATCTTAATCACTCAAATCGATTATATGTGAAACATATATATCATTCAAGAATCCATTGCATGAGAAATAGAAACATAAAAAGATACATATATGGGAAAATGAATAGCAATCTTTATTAAAGAGTAGAAGGGGGAGGTTACAACCAATGATTGATTCGATGCCAGGAGCTCTAGCTTCATCCCAACCTCATCACATCCAACATCACACCAGCATCATATCAGTACTTTCACTCTCTCAAATGAGAATCCAACAACATTTCTTTACCAAAATTATTCCTTCCATAGCACTAGGATCTATGCTCAATTTATAGGGAAACCGATGGTAGTTTCTCAATGAATGACTTTCTAATAATAGGCAAGACATGTTCCCAAGTTCAAAGGTGTTAGATGGACACTTGGATTTGAAGTTTGACACATATGGACTCTTCTAGAAGGTACTAGCCATGTGGAGATTCCCGGAACAATAAGAATTCTGCTCCCATGTGACCAATGCACTCTTGAATGTCAGGAAGTGCATTGCAGTGCACCCTTGAATGGAGGATGCTGCATATGTAACGCAATTAGTCCCTTTAGAGGTAGTTTTGGTGAGTTCATAAGTGATCTAAAATATGTTTCAAACCTTGGAAATCTCACAATAGAAGCCATGAATGAATTTTTCTTCTCTTAGCGCATATAGCAACTGAAATGTAACGGGAAGATAGACCCTATTTCATAGGTCCTAGGGATGATGTCAAGTTTGACCAGGTCATGGGGAATGATGCCCAAATTAACCTATAACAATATCTCTATATGTTTTTCTATGCTCTAGTGATTTAATTTACAATCTTTTTACTCGATTAATTAAATTCTTGGAATAATTGCATGTTTCTACAATATTGACAATCTTACAATGTTGTGACATGGAAATAAGGTGTGAGGATCCAAATTTTGTGAAATTTCATTTTATTTTCATTCAAATATAGGTATCGCCCTCAGGATCTGCCTTAAACATACATTTTAACTCTCAAGGAGATCACTTCGACCAACAATCTACGACCCTCAACATTCTTTTCCCAAATCAGAAAATTTTGATAAGGTAAAATAGTCAAGTTTTAAAATTACAGGAGGGTAGTGCAAGGTTGTATCAGTAAAAGTGGTCATCATAAAATCTACAACCATGATTACTTGTGCCACCCACCACCCATTTTTTTCTAAAACCGCTACAAAGGGAAGTCATAAAGTAATTTTCTGGTTTTTCAAAACCACCAATGTTTTCCAATGTGTGCACATAACAAAGACATGGGACTCGCACAACTTTCAACCATTGTTAGGTCCCTATAATACTAGTGTATCCCCTTATTATTAATGTTCGTGAAACCCCCTTATTGTTATTTTTGTGCCCATGTAGTCCCCATATTGTTATTATTGTGCCCCATAGAATCCCACTATTGTTATTACTGTGCTCTTACATTGTTATTGTTATGTTGGCTAGGATTATATTGTGACCCCTTGGACTCCTATATATAAAATGGAGGTTTTTTCATTTGTAGCATCCAAGAATTGTTCATTTATTTAATTTAAAGGAGGTTTCCCTCTCTAAGAGGCTAATTTCTAATTCGTTTATATATCTTTTCTTCTATTTTGTGAGTTGATTTCATAACATTTGGTATCAGAGCTTTGGATTCTAGGGTTTCACTACTGCAAATAAGTCATCTTGTAATTTTCACTATAAATTTTTTTCTACGAGTCCTAAGCTGAAATTTTTACAACATGGATCTAAAATCTTTATAAACTTCGTGTAAAAATTTCAGACCTTTGTTCACAATATTTTTGGAGATATGATCTGTGGAAGTTATGGTTTTTGTAAGCTCTAGAATTTCATCTCAAATAGGTGACTGAGGGAACATCATTATAAGATTTGATTCATGCATTGGATTGAAATTCTGTAAGAAAATTCCTAAAGTGCACAGACTTTAGTTTATTTTTTATTGATTTCAAAGCTGAAGGTCGAAATAGTGACATGTGGATTGTTGTACAAGTTTTCTCTACTAAACTAGCCCATAATTAGGTCATTGGGGGAGATTGGGCATAACTTTGTCTCGAGGAATCCAAATTAGGTCTGACCTATGGAATTATAAAGAAGACTTAGAGGGATACTACAAGACCAAATTTCAGATCTTGAAGATCCAAAATCACAGAGATAAATTAGGTTCAATATCGACTCCTAAAAAGAAAGAAAAAAGTGTGTATTTGTTTTTTAAAATTGCATGACTTTTGTTTGAAAAAGAAGTTTGAAGTGATTCCAAGGGAATATTGAAGAATAGATATAAGTATTAGATTCTCAAATGCCTCCCAAAAATAATTCTACACCCATTAAGTCCTCATAAATCTCTACTATGACACATGAAGAGGAATAAGTGCAACATATATACCAAAATTATAGGACAAGTGCAACAATTTTTGCTCTCACAAAGAGAAACCAAATAAGAACTAAAAGGTGGCATGGATGGTTTAAAAGGTGAAATGAATGGATAAAAATCAGACATGCATGGGTTGAACAATGGCATGGAAGGTATAGAATCAGCACTGAAAGGAAACATGGAATATTTGAAGAAAGACATGGAAGGTTTGAAGGAAGGTTTGACAAAGTTGCTACAAGAAAAGCTTCCTAATGTTGAAAAGGTAGTATAGGAAACTCATCATGAGAACAAAATAAATTTTAATCATGATTTTATAAACTCTAATGTTGTACTGAAGACCCACCATATTCCAAATATTTATATGATGAATTTTGATGGCAAGGATCTTGTAACATGGATACTACCTATGGAGCAATATTTTGATCTCCGTAATGTGAAAAACACACAAAAGGTATGTATTGCAACTTTATATTTAGAACCCAGTACATTTTTATGATATCGATGGCTTTTCTCTCACAAAAAAAAATTCAGTTGGTCAATTTTTATGGAGGAAATTATATCACATTACGAGGATACAAAGAGAAACACCTTCTTTGGACAACTGATCAATCTCAAACAAAAGGGTTCAATGGTGGAGCACATTGAGGACTTCCAAAAATTGAATATAAGGGTAACTGGTATTCTATAGGAATATAGGATTGATTTCTTCATAGGGACTTTAAAGGATAACATCCAACATGAGGTTCGCCTTTGGGAACCTGATTCGTTGGAGAAGGCATTCAGGTTGGCAAGAAAAATTGAAAGCAAAATTATGGTGACAAGGAAGCCTGCCACTTATAACTATAAATATGGAATTGTTGATATTCCTAGACTTTCACAACCTACAAGGTTGAAACCACAAAAATTGTAAGAAAAAAGATCAAAAGGGCTTTACTACAGTTGTGATAGCAAATATACTAAAGGTCATAAAGTGTGCTAAGAAGAAACTATTTTACATAGATTGTGAAGAGGAGGAAGAAAATGAACAATAAGCTTCAAAAGAAGAGGATATACACCAGGAAGCAACCCTAGAGAAAGAAGAAATGAATCTGACCATATCATGAAATACATTGGAAGGAATTACCACTCCTCAAACTCTTAACATAGAAGGAAATAACAAGAAGAAAAATGTAATAGTGTTGACTGATTCGGGTAGTACCCATAGTTTTATTCATTATAAGGTAGCCAAGGAATTGAATTTCTTCCTATACCTAGCACTAGAGTTTCAAGTGATGGTTGCAACTGGAGGAACTATAAATTGCTCTATAAAGTGCCATAATATCAAGCTAACCATGGGGAAATATGTATTGAATAGTCCAATGCTCTCCATTCCAATGGGTGGTGTTGATGTTGTACTAGGATTTCAATGGTTAGAATATTTCGGGAAGATAACTTTTTATTTTCAAGAAATTTTCTTGATTTTTTTTTGGGAAGGAAAGGAAGTTAAATTACGAGGTATAGCAAGGAAGTCGGGAAATATAATCAACTCAAATGTCAAGACAGCTTCTAAAGAAAGAACAATGAGGTGTAATTTCACAATTATTCTCACTAGAGGTTCAAACATAAAAATCATATATTTCTCTAGATCTCCAAAAAGTCTTAGACAAGCATTCCAAGGTGTTTTAAAGTCATAAAGGACTCCCACCTATTCGTGATCATGATCAGGCTATTCATTTGATTCCAAGAAGTGTTCCTCCAAACATCATACCTTACAGATATCCTTATGCCCAAAAGAGTGGGAATTAATGTATGATTGCATAAATGCTAGAGGCTAGTATAATTCAACCTAGTCAAATTTATTTCTTTGCTCCAGTAGTATTGGTGCACAAGAAGGATGGATCATGGCATATGTGTCTAGATTATAGGGAGCTCAACAAGCTCACTATTAAAGATAAATTTCCCATCCCCTTCATTGATGAATTATTGGATCAATTATATGGAGCAATTTACTTAACCAAGTTGGATCTTCGTTTTGGATATCATCAAATTAGAATGAAGAATGAAGACATTCCGAAAACAACATTCAGAACTCATGAGGGTCATTATGAATTTTTGGTCATGCCTTTTGGCCTTACTAATGCACCTTCCACTTTTCAAGGTTTGATGAATTCCATTTTCAAATCCTTCCTTAGAAAAGTTGAGTTAATATTTTTTTATGACATACCAATCTACAACAAGTCTTGGAAGGATCATGTTCAATATTTTGACCTGGTGCTCAAACTATTGGAGGAGAAACAATTATATGCAAAAGTTCCAAATGTTTCTTTGGAGTACAAGAGGTGGAATATTTGGGTCATATTGTATCTCATGAGGGTGTTAAGGTAGACCCTAACAAAATTAAATCCATTAAGGAATGGAAAATCCCTACAACCATAAAGCATCTTCAAGGATTTATGGGGTTAACAGGGTATTATCGCAAGTTTTTTAAGAATTATGGGAGAATATCGGCACCTCTAACATCATTATTGAAGAAAGATGCATTTTCTTGGACTCCAGAAGAAACTAAGGGCTTTGAACATCTTAAAGAGGCAATGTGCCAAGCACCGGTCTTAGCTACGCCATACTTAACAAAAACCTTTATTATGGAATGTGATGCCTCGGGAAATGGAATTGGTGCGGTTTTAATGCAAGAAGGAAGACTCGATGCTTTTTAAATTCATCCAATCAAAGGAAAGTATTTATTGAAACCTATTTATGAGAAGGAAATGTTGGCAATACTACATGCACTAAAGCAATGACGACCTTACCTAATGGGAAGACACTTCAAGGTAAAAACAGATCATGATAGTCTTAAATAATTTTTGGAACAAATATTATCTTCAGAAGAGCAGCAAAAATGGGTCACAAAGATGTTGGGTTATGACATTGAAATCATCTACAAAAAAGGGAAGAAAAATTTTGTTGGAGATGCACTCTCAAGAAAGGATGAGGATGTGAAAGCATTGCTTTTTTTGCCATTTCTATTATCCAACCTGAGTGGATAACCAGAGCAAGGGATGAATGGAAGAATGATGAAGAGGTGTGGACACTCATTCAAAAGTTGTAGCAAGATCCCAGTACATCTGAAACATTTAGTTGGAAAAATTATTCATTATGGTACAAAGACCGCTTATATCTTTGTAACAATTCTCAACTCAAACAAAAGATTATTTTGAAATTTCACACCTCTCCCTTGGGAGGGCACTCAGGGATTTTAAAAACTTACCAAAGGGTCAAGAAGGAATTTTTCGGGATGGCCTTAAATCTAATATTCAAAATTTTGTGGCAGAATGTTTGGCTTTCCAACAAAATAAAGTTGAGACAATTAAGACTCCAGGTCTGTTACAACCTTTATCCATTCCAAGTCAATGTTGGGGGGAGGTTCCAATGGATTTTATCACAAGTTTACCCAAGTCCGAAGGAAATACTGTCATCATGGTGGTAGTTGATAGACTTACCAAGTATGCACAATTTTTTGTATTATCTCATCCATATAAGGCCAGTACAGTTGCTACTGCATTTATGGAAAAAATTCAAAAGCTACATGGAAACCCAAAGATTATTGTGAGCGATAGAGATCCCATTTTTACAGAAAATTTTTGGACGAAATTATTTTCATGTTTGGATACTCAATTAGCTCATAGCTCATCATATCATTGTCAATCTGATGGGAGAATTGAGATAGTGAACGAATGTTTGGAAGGATATCTTCATTGTTTTGTATCTGGTATACATACACAATGGGTCAAGAAGTTACCTTTGGTTGAATGGTGGTAGAACACTTCCTTCCATACTGCAGCAAAAATGACCCCATTTATGGCACTTTATGGATATATTCCACCCTCCATCACCTCATATTTAAGAGAAAATTCTAAGGTTCAAGCAGTGGAAGATCACATCAAGTATCAACAACAATTTCTCCAAATCTTAAAGGATAACATTGCCTTGGCGCAGAATCAAATGAAACAACGAGAAAATCAGCATCACGGCGAAAGAAGTTTTGATGTAGGTGACTCGGTATTTTTGTTGCTACAACCATACAAACAAATGTCCCTCAAGCAAGCTAAGAAGGATAATAAATTATCACTAAAGTATGATGGTCCTTACAATGTGTTGCAAAATATTGGTACTATGGAATACAAATTGGAGCTTTCTACATCTTCCTGAGTGCACCCAATTTTTTGTTGAGATTCAACAAGATGATGAACTTAGTGAAAATTAAGCACCTTCACTAAGTGGGGCCCGCAGGCTATTTTTAGGTGTATGTCTATTTTTAGACATTGTGAGTATATTCTTTAAGTTGCAAGATGCTAGTTGTAGATGGTTGGTCAAATGTGAAAAATAGATGAGATTCTATTTTTAGAATATTGGCGAAGTATATTTATAGATCGTCAATCTAAAAATAGATGCATGTCGATTATTATTAGCCCTTAATAATAATCAAACAATAAACATCAACTTATTCTCTTGGAGCACTTTATTTCAATGAACAGATTTGGCAAATCAGTGGGTTGAAGGAATTACGCAATTCCTAGGGTGGTTGGTGACTCATGCATGGAGGACTCAGTTAGAACTAAAGTGGAAAAGTTGTGACAGAGTTTGAAGAGTATTTATGGGAGTTGTTATTTAGTTTAACTCAGTTAAGTGAGTTAAACTCAGTTGTGCTAGTTGTATCTAGTTCTAACTGAAGATACACTAGTGAGAGTTTAGTGAATTAATTATTTAATTAATTCATAACTAGAGACTCACTTGCAGCTAAACAAATACAATAGTTAACTACTTGCATGTCAGTTCCAGTGTAGAGCCAGTGGAGAGATGGGTGAAAGGGTGAGATGGAATATCTATTGTGACTATAGTGATGCATTCAATGCATCTGACACACATTGGAGATGCCAATGAGGATTGCGCAGTCAAGGCAAGGCCAATTCGAATTCATTCAGAGGTCTTCTTCAATAGGGATTGCACAGTGGAGGCAGGATGTCAGGAGGCAAGAAATTGGTGCATGGATATGAAAATTTCTGCATGACAGTGTGTAATGATTTTTGATTGTATCAAGAGCTTGAAGTACTAAGATGTGTATGAGATTATTACATGATCCATTGATATACATAATATTTGATAGTTGGGGTTTCTAGCTTTAAGATTTCCTGTTAAACAACTGTGTTTATGTGCGATTGATTTTTCTTCATATGTGTTTTTCAATTGGCGATTTAATTTTCGCAAAGAATTAAGTGGGAGGATTATGTATTTAACATAAGATTAATTTGTTAGATCAAGAGAATCTGGTAATACTATCAGTATTAATAAATTTATACATTTTTTATGTTTCATTCTTAAAGAAGGTTATAGGTGACAATCTCCTAGTTCAAACAATATTGCTAGAACTTGATGAGGAAGGAAAAATCATATTGGAACCTAAAGAAGACACAAAAACAAGAACTCGATAGTTACGAAATTGATCTATTTCAGAGTATCTCATCAAGTGGAAGAACTTACCTACTAAAGATTGGACATGGGAGGATGAGAATTTTATACAGAAGCATCCATAACTACTCAAGCATTCAGAACAACACTTTTTTTAGGGAGGGGCATGCTTAGTGTAGCCCCCTTATTGTTATTGTTGTGCCCATGTAGTCCCCATATTGTTATTATTGTGCCCCATAGAATCCCACTATTGTTACTATTGTTCCCTTACATTGTTATTGTTATGTTGGCTAGGATTATATTGTGACCCTTTGGACTCCTATATATAGAAAGGAGGTTCTTTCATTTGTATCATCCAAGAATTATTCATTTATGTAATGTAAAGGAGTTTCCCCCTCGAAAAGGTTGATTTCTAAGTCGGTGATCTATCTTTTCTTCTATTTTGTGAGCTAGTTTCATAACAACCACTGTCGAAGCTAGCACGCCATCCACTTCACCTTCAATGTGTGCATAATGACAAATTGGAACCATGCGACATTCATTTCCCTTTAAATATGGTTTTAAATGTGTTACTCTAGGTCGTAAGACAAACTATATGCATATGAAACATTGTAACAAAAATGGATGAGACTTTATAAAATATTTAATATTATATATTATTTTAGAAAAAATTAAATTCATTAATTTTGTAATTTATTTTTATTGGATATTCTCACAAAAAATAAACAAAAAATTTAATAAAAATAATCAGTTTCGTAATTTTTTCTTGAAAATTAGTCTTGGGGAGAATAAAGTCTTAAACCAACGTTGGGAATGGGTTTGCAAACTCTAAATTTGAGAGACTGTGTAATGTAAATATCTCTAGAATATTAATAAAGGGAAACCAAATTGATTCCAAATCTTGTGATGGATTATAGTATGTGGTCCTTGTTTCTTCTATATTCTTTACATCTTTATTTTTCTTCATTTGAGGTAAATGTATGATGCAGTGGGTCTTTCTTTAACGAAATACAGATTTATTTGTGAAAATACATGTGTATCTTTGAAGGAAGCCTTAATGGGTGCTTCATTGCCTACTCACTATCATCTCCTTTGTTCTCATTGTCTCATTCCCCATTGCCTTCTTTGGGTGTAAACATTGGATTCCTTTTGGCCCAATGTGATAAACTCTATTCCAAACTATTTCCTCCTCCATTTGTAAATTTTTAGAGTCTGCATTCACTTAAGTAAAGGCCATTTTGGTTGAATGAGTTCAACCTCGAGATTAAGTTAACATTGTGCTAAATAGTGTTTTGCCTCTGGACAATCATCTTATCAAAATATCTATCAAGTTTTGTGGATGTCTTGGGCACTGACCTCCTGCAACCAAAGGTTGTCTCCAAGGTACAACATTTTTTGGTGTCGTTGTCAAGGAACGGAGAAACGAAACTATTTTTATTTGGGTATTAAGATATATTTCTTGATGGAGAACAAGATTTAGATATCGAAGGTTGATTGTTTATCCTTCATCTGGCGACTCTACTAGAAAATATTTTACTGAAGAGAAAATTTTGCTGACAAAAAATAAAGAAGCAACATGGAATAACCAAGTATCAGATGTTGGGATTCTTCAAAGAATTTTTTTAACTTTTTATCAATTTTTTTATCTATTTTCTCGTACATGTCAAGAGGATCATTTCTTATCTTATATCTTCTGACTTATCCAAAACCTTAGTTGTGTATTTTTTCTTGAAACAAGAGGATTCATATTCTTCCTATATTGTAAATCTTGATTCCATTCCTTCCTCATAATCAAAAGTTCAAGATCATATTTGCATTATAATCCCTCATGAAATTAACCAATCTTTTCAACATGTAAATAAAGAGACTCATTATCCTCTTTGATATTCATTACTTCACCTTGCAAACAACCCACTGCTATTTAGTCCAAAATCATGGAAAATTTTAAACCATTGAAGCTTCCCTCAATCCTTCATTATTACCCTCAAAAATATTTTAAATATTTTCCTCAATTCAATGGGGAAGACAGTGTCACAACGAAGCATCACATTTTGGCTTTTGAATACTTTCTTGACATATTTGATACTATTCATGAAGATGTAGTTTTGACGTTTTTTTGTCATTCATTAAAAGAAGATGCTAAAAAATGGTTCCAATATTTAAAGGTGAGTTTCATTATTTCATTGAAAGATTTTCAAAATATCTTCCTTATGTATTGGAGTGAGCATAAGTATTATTAGCAACATCTCTTATAATTCTACACCATGCAAAGGGAAGGCAGTGAATCAGTTATCAAGTTCAATAGGAGTTTCCAAAAATTTTACTTCAACATGCCAAAAGAAAATTTCGCTCCTGAAGCTAAAGTTATGATATATTATTCAGAAACCTAGGAATTTTATCTTAGGAAAAGGAGGCCTTACACTCTAAAGTAGATGTGTTTTGATGCACAAGAAATTGAGGATAACTTGTGGGGTTGTGGGAAGCTTCAAGGTCATAATTTTCATGTAAATATGGGATCAAACCAGCAGGAGAACGAATATAAATGGCCCCCATCTGATTTAAGTTTGTGTGTTTAAAAATGAGTATGCATCATCTTCAAAATTTTATGCTTCTTCTAATATTATGGTTTTCAAGTCGATTTTTTCCGAGTTAAACAAATTTTGTCAGCAAGATAATTTTACACCCGCAGTTGATGATTTTCCATTTCATGAGTTCACGAATGGTTTTGACATATCATTTATTCAAGATTTTTTTGTTGAAATTGGCGGTATATGGTCACATTATACAAAGCATTTTTCCAATGGTGATGAAAATTTCCTAGTTTCTGGAAAAAATTGATCACATCAACAATTTTTTAGCAACAGCACATTCCACACTCTCCAAAATTTTATTTTCGGGTTAATTTTGCTTTAGCAGAGGTGTGTGAAGAATTGAATAAAGAGTTATGTAGACATATTCTAAAGCATACGGATTTTTATCTGATTATCCAAAGAAACTAGTTATTATACGACATAAAGAAAAAAATTAAGCGATTGGACAAGAAGATATTTTTCTTGTGCATTTTATGACCCAATAACAGATTATGTGACAGCTTTCTTAGGTCGGCAGCCAATATCAGTTTGGAGTATATGCTAAATGTTCTCCCTAAAAGATATTTTTTGTTCATGCCTACTTTTATTCTCAAAATCTAGAATAGGGGACTAGTGTAAGGTCCAGAACTTAAAAGTTGGCATGGTTTCATTGGAAAATTGATTTTACTTAATTAATTAAGATCGGTTTTGTATATAGGTAGAGACATTGTACATAAATAAGCTCAGCTACAGAGCATTTAATTTTCAGTTTGCAAAGGTATTTATTTCATTTTGTAGGTTCAGGAGAAGACTTCCAGTGAATAAAGTTTTAGGGAGATTTTCAAATTTTACATATTCAAGGAATTTTTTAGTACATGCCCAACAAGGCTATTGGCTTGAGGTTCTTAGCATTTCGCAGGCAAAGTGTTTCCCCAATTGGATTCAATATTGTAGTCGATGTTGTAGCTCAATTTTGTATAGTCAAAATGTTGGACCTTTTTAGGATCAAGGAAGGCACTGAGTCAGGTTTCTTGTTGTGGTTCTTAGCATTTTACAGGAAAAGTGTTGTCCCCTATTGGAGCCGATGTTGTAGCTCAATTTTGCACACTCAAAATGTCGAACCATTTTAGGATCAAGTAAGGCACTGAGTCGGGTTTCTTGTTGAGATTCTTAGCATTTTGCAGACAAAGTGTTATCCCCAATTGAAGCCGATGTTGTAGCTCAATTTTGCACAGTCAAAATGTCGGACCTTTTTACAATCAAGGAAGGCACTGAATTGGATTTCTTGTTGACTCGCAGGGAGAATAGTATGTTTCATTGAAGCTTCTGATAACACAGGTCAAAATGTTGGACCTTTTTACGATCAAGGCACTGAATCAGGTTTCTTGTTGACTCGCAGGGAGAATAGTATGTTCATTGAAGCTTCTGATAACACATCCCAATTTTTATAATTAAAAATTTTTAAATCGGGTGCAGAAATTGGGTTTCATAATGTTGTTTTATAATGATTTTGGGTTTCATAATGTTACACTGGTTTTATAATAATTTTGGAGGTCGATGATTTTGGGTTTCATAATGTTACATTGGTTTTATAATGATTTTGGAGTTGGATGAAATTGTGTTTCATAATGTTACATTGGTTTTAGAATGATTTTGGAGTTTGATGTTATTTTTTACAAACAGTTATTGGGTTTCATAATGTTACATTGGTTTTATAATGATGATTTTGGAGTTCGATTTTATTTTTTACAAACAGTTATTGGGTTGTATGCCCAGAACCAATTTCTAAGTTAATACCCACGATGATCACTGATTTTGGAGCTCGATGAAATTGGGTTTCATGATGTCACATTGGTTTTATAATGATTTTGGAGTTGGATGTTATTTTTTACAAATAGTTATTGGGTTGTATGCCCAGAACCGATTTCCAAGTTAATACCCACGATGATCATTGATTTTGGAGTTCGATGAAATTGGGTTTCATAATGTTACATTGGTTTTATAATGATTTTGGAGTTCGATGTTATTTTTTACAAACAGTTATTGGGTTTCATAATGTTACAGAGCAATGATCACTGATTTTGGAGTTCGATGAAATTGGGTTTCATAATGTTATATTGGTTTTATAATGATGATTTTGGAGTTCGATGTTATTTTTTACAAGTATTGGGTTGTATGCACAGAATCGATTTCCAAGTTAATACCCACAATGATCACTGATTTTGGAGCTCGATGAAATTGGGTTTCTTAATGTTACATTGGTTTTATAATGATTTTGGATTTTGATGTTATTTTTTACAAATAGTTATTGGGTTGCATGCCTAGAATCGATTACCAAGTTAATACCCATGATGATTAATTTTTAACTAATAAAGGTTCACCAAGGAAAGTGGCCACACTAAGTGCCAAATCAAGGGAGCATCCCACCAAGGAGTTAGTATAAGTGCTCAATGCATCAAGGTTCATACAAAGAAGCAAGTAGTTATGCTTCAACTATAACATTAAATGAGATTGATGCAGATTCTAATTGGCAAATACCCCCTATTTTTCCAAACCAAATGTATAACATGTCGTTATACAAATATTATGCAAAGACACAAATACGACAGAACTTTGTAGATCTTTCATTCACATCTCAAGACAATCCAATTAAAATACCATTGCTTGAGAAATCCCAAATAGACTGGGAAAAGTCTAAAGGCTTCAAGTACTGCCATCTTGGAGAAATAAGATTTGGTCTTAATCCTCTTGTAAGACCAAAACTAGATATCAAAAGCCTCTGTGGCGTTGTTGATACAAGACACAATAAATTATCAGATTCTATAATTGGTGGATTTTCCAGTCCTCTTCATGACGGCCCCGCATTCGAGAGTGTTTACCCAAGTCTTATGTATCACTGGATGATCCTTATATCTACCAGTTCCTTCAGGCTTATATCCATCCTCAAGGTTTTGACATGTCTATAAATTCATTAATCATACAGCTCAAAACCCTCGCCATTGTTAGGTTTGGCAATGATAGTATTCCACCTCTACAAGCACATATAAGAAATACTTCTCAGCTTGTGAGTGAAGTGGAATCAGCCTCCAGTAAATCCACCACACCTGTTACTTTTGAGTGGACTAAAATTTTGTATCCTTTTGAATGGGAATCACAATACTGTAAATACAGCCAAGCTTACCAAAACCAAGAACTGGCTAAAATCCAACCCAAAACAAAACCCGTAACTTTTAGCCATGTTACTCAATATTTTAGAACAAATCCTGTTGTTCTAGAAGCAATTCAAAAGATACCCAAGGGAGTTTCTGGACTTCCTATAACTAGCTCATATACTGCAGAGCTAGTCAGAGAACATAGAGGTCAGCACCAGTAGTGTCCAACCTACAACCGGCTGATAGACAGCTTTGGCATTCATGCCAGAGAAAGTCAAAAACTGGGGAAGAGTCTCCAGATTGAAGAACAAGGTACTGAAATACCTAAAAAGAAACCACATCACTTCTTCATGTTTTCACTACTCCCAAGAGAAGAAACTTCAAAGACTGTAAAAGTCACCACAGGAGATGAAAGCTATATTCCAGGAAGGAATTTTCCTTATGTTCCATTTAGGAAATTTGATGATGATGGTCAAAAGAAAAGGGAATTTCTCTCTTATTCCATAGTGCCAGAAACCACAGCTTCAGGCACAAATACTTCACAGATGAACTATGCCAATCTATAGTTAGATCTCACATCTAAAAACATAGATGATTTGCATAGAGAGGTTCTTAGAGTCAAACAAACAGTAACAGAAGAAAAATCACTCTGTGAAAATATTCTAGGTAGATCTGAGCTGCTAGAACACCAGATAGATGACTTAGCCCAAGCCAATGAGAAACTTGATAAAAGGCTAGTCACTATTGAACAAATTTTATCCATTCAGGTTCCTTTACTGAAAAATTTAGGAACAAAGAAACCAACACTAGATTATTCATCTGCAATGGATAAACAAAGGATATCTGCATTATTTTCAGATAATCCAAACACCAAGCTAAAAAGGACTTTTAGTTTTGGCTTAGTAAAGTCTGAGCTCCCAAAATGGAAATTTGGGGAAGAGGAGCCAGAAGAAAATGAAGACTATGATGATGCAGTCTTCACATCAATTCACTTCTTGCAACAGGTGCAAGAAAAGGGCCCTACATTCAACCAGGACCATTATAAACAGTTCCTTGTCGTTCCAAAACAAGAACCAGGAACTCCACAACAGATAACTATGGGAGAATATTCATCAAGCAGAAATACACTCCCAATATCTGTTGTAAATACTAGTGCATCCGCAATCAATAGTGCAATACAGTACATGCCATAGGAACCCATGTTCCTTCCAAATTTTTAGCCAAAGGTCAAACTTGAAAATGGTATTACATTAATGGCTAGTTGGTCGACAAAAAAGAGAGCAGAAAACCCCACACAGAGTCTAAGAAACATTGCACAAGAAATTGTCAATGGCTTTGGTGGTCTTGCCCATACATGGTGGCATTATGCTTCAACAGAAGCAAAATAAGAAATTCTAGGACATGCAGATCTTATTTCCCAGTTGTTACTTGCACTCAGAGTCCAGTTTGTTGGTACATCAGTTGATCATGATCCTGATCACTAAAAAGACCCTTTTCTCTCAAAACAACTTGGCAAAATAACACTGCTAAATCCCTATTTTTGTCACATGCAAGAATGGCTTATCAAAGGAAATGCATATCTATACCCTGCCTTTATCTGCATATATATTCAAAGCATTCCAGGAACATTACCAAATGCGATAATGCAATAATTCATAGATAAGAAGAGCTCTTTTAATGGTATGACTTTAGCAGAAGAAAATGATCACATAAAATTTGTGATACAAGACCATTGCTTAGCTAAGCGGATGTAGAAAGAGTTTAAAAATTATGAAAAAAATTTCAGTAGCTATGTCTACTCTACAATCGGCCAAATGCCCAATTGGGGGAAGGTAAAATACAATAGAGATGACCCACATCTTTGTTCATGCAAATCAAAGAATAAATGGTCATCCAAACCAGAGTGGAAGAAACCATATTCATCCACAAAATCTTACACAGCTGGAAAGAAAGGTTTCCAGAAGGAAAAAGTTTTCTTTAGAAGACAAAGCACACCAGCCAAATCAGTCAGATGCTTCATCTGCAATAAAGAAGGCCACTAGGCTAATGCCTGCCCACAAAATCTGAAGAAAGGAAGACTAACAACTTATGTTGAACTATTAGATTATCAGCTTGAACCCAGGTATTGGGATTTGTTCTTTTGTGACATTGATGAAGAACCGAAAGGAGAAATATTTTATCCTGATTTTCAAGAAGAAGAACAAGAAGAAGCTGAACCAGAACAAGATTCTGATTCAGAAAATGAGAGCCTGCAATCATACCAGTTTTGTATGTTAAGATTTGAAAACATGTTGGTAGATCTCAGGAAGTAGCTAGAAGAAACACCTCCTTACAGGATGGGATAAAGAATGCATCTCCAAAATCAGATCACTGAATTGGAGAACCAAGCCAAATATTCTACCCCACCAACTAGTCACCTCTCAGACAAGCAATAGGATGAAGAGATAAAATATGCATTCTCTTCAGACTGACATCCTTCATAATTGTATGCTAGTCATCCCTCAAAGCATACAGCGCGGAAAAAGGTCAAAAGAGAAATGTTAAAATCTGTTGAATTACAGATTGAGGATAAAAAGGAAAAGGTCAAACAACTGTGTTATAAATTAAAGAACTCAAAGAGAGATTGAGAATAACAAGATCAGAAGTTGAATATTCATCTGATGAAGATCTTGAAAAAACAGTTGATGAAAATTTCCAAGAAGAAGAACAACAAGGTTATGCACAGAAAGAATATCATGGACCCGACTTTGATTCATCTAGCTATCCACGAAAATCCATAGCTTTGATGAGTCAACCCAAATTGTACATTACCCTGCAATTTTGTCCTCTAGATCATAAACCCTATTTTTTAGATTTTTTATTAGATTCAGGTGCTCAGCTCAATTTAGCTAGACATCTAGCAATCCCTCCATTTTATTGGGATAAGTCTAATGAAGGTGGATCCACCATTACTGGATCACTTTTTCCTATAGAGCACAAGGTCTTAGATTTCACTGTTGCAATTCAATCTAACCCTGTCAAATGTACATTCCTTGAGTTAGATGATATTTCGGCTAATGTAACTTTAGGTAGTGAATTATTTACCAGGTGGTCTCCCATTTCTATTGACAACCAAAAAAAATATTTTTCCATGACTATAAACCAGAATTATGTACAGATACCCATGAAAAATTCTTAGTCTTTTGTAGTCCCAAAAAATCCAAAAACAGCAACACCCAAGCCTGCTGAAACCCAGAAAAAAAAAAAAAAAATTGTATCTGTTGATCAGTGGTTGTCATTGATGTCAACCCAAGCAGCACCAGGGGCTAACCCAATATTGCATGGGAATTTTGACCTGAAAAATTACTATATTCTGGTTCAAGAATGATTTTGATGGTTTATACTTGTCGAGATGTTTCCATTGATATATGGCACGCCACGTAATTCTTCACGATTTGAGAGATATTCATGTTTGAAGCTTATACCCCCAGTTAGTGGACTAAAACCCCATAGGGTTGTGACATGGGTCATTGAAAATTCATTATTAATCTTTTTTAAGCTCCTAAAATCCCTCCCACGTTCACTTGTTGAAGCCCCTCTCAACCTAAGCATTTATATAAATTGTGATCATCATATCCTCCTCATGAAGGGATTTCGCCATCTGAAATAGGTCATCGTGGAATTTTCGCTATAAATTTTTTCTACGAAGATTCAGAAGCTGAAATTTGTATGAGGCGAAGCTGAAACCCTGAGGAAGCTGTTGTGAAAATTTCAGATCAAGGTGTGCAATATTTTCGGCGATATGATCTGTGGAAGTTAAGGTTTTTGCAGGCTCCTGAAATTCATCTCAAAGAAGTGACCTTGGTAAAATCGTCATAACTCTCTCTCTTTGAGTATCAGATTGGAATTCCGTAAAAAGTGGTAGATAGTGCACAGAGTGTAGTTTTCTCTCTATAAATTTTAGAGCCGAATGAAGAAACAGTGGCACGTGGCAAGCAGTACAAGTTCACTCTGCTGAAATAGTCCATAATTAGGGCATTGTGAGAGATTGGGTATAACTCTCTCTTGAAGAATCAAAATTGGGTCAGACCTATGTCATTAGAAAGACGACTCAGAGGAATACTATAGGACCAAAAATCAGATATTGGGGATCTGAAATAACAGAGATACACCAGATTCAATATCGAGCTCCTAGAAGGCAAGAAAAATGTAGATCATGTGTTGTCAAGGGTTGCAAAGGACCAGACTTTCTAGGGCAGCAGAGCAAAGCAAGGTGCAGCAGAGGGTAGCATGACAAGAGCAGCAACCAAGGTGCATAACAGCAGCAATAATTTTTAGTATGAATCTTGATTTGAGGTGTATGAAAAACGACCACTTTAGCTGCGCATAAAAAACAGCCCTAACAGCAGAAATGACTGCTAATATATTCAGATCTGTAGTTATATGATCAAGACAAATGCTGCAAAAAACTAGATCTATGCATTAGAAGACATTAAACAGTAGAAAAATAAGATTTACTCCATAGATCCAATATAAAAGACAAGAATATATCTAATGAAATTTTTATTAATGGCACCTGGGAGGAAAACACAAGAGGGTGTTCCCTGTTCTCCTTAATGGGATGGGTTCTTGTAAGTACTCATCACTTCAGATTTAGAATTCTTCCCTCTTGATGGTGTAGAAAACCCAAACAAAAATGGAAAAATATGGCTATGACAATGGATCAATAGCCAGACCAAGAGTTGAGATTCAGAGTGATCTTTAGGCAACAAAAGGTGACAAATAAATGGGAAAACCCTTCTATTTATAACAAAATATTGAGTTAGTCTAGAGATTGGTGCATAATTAAAATATTATTAACCAAATCTAGATCCAACTTTTATGGAATATTTTATTATATTTGTTGGAGGGAAAAGGAATTTGACTAGAGTCAAATCTCCTTATTTGTAAATAATAAATAAATAAATGATTTATTTATCATTTTAAGGATGTAATTAAGTAATAATAAATAAATAAATGATTTGTTTATCATTTTAAGGATGTGGTTGAGTAATAATCAAATAAATAATTATTTATTTAATTATTAAGGGTGAATTAGTCATATTTAACAAAGAATGTTATTTAAATAAGATTTAAACAATTATTCTTTAGAAAATAATAAGATAAATAATGATTTATCTAATTAATTTCTTTGTTTTGGGTTAAATATAACCAGAAATATTAATTAAACTATTGTTTAACTAATTATTTCTTGAGGAAAATCAAACAAATATATATTTATTTAATATTTCCTTATGGGGTTTCCTGTTTAGACCACAAACAACTTAATAAAGGTGATTTACTAAGTTATTTTCATAGTGAAAGCAATTTTACTTGGAGTAAAATTGGTCTTACATGATGTACTTGGGTCCATCTAATGATAATAGGTTAGATGACCAAAAAATGGTGTAACAAGAAGTTCATCACATGAAGTCTTCAAGTGGGCAGCACTGCATAAAATCATTGTAAAGGTATCATTGTACTAAGTCATTGTAAATACATTATTGTAAAAATTGTACTAGTGTCTATCTTCCAAGAGTTGAAGAGGCAGTGTCAGGTGGTATTGGATCATCATTAGGTGGTTGTGTCGTAGTTGGGGTTATGTTCTAGTGTGTCTTCTTCTTCTACATCATTCTATATCATTGTAAAGTGGACCATTTTCCCTGGTACGGGAGTTCATTCTTCTTTTATTCTTATACAAGGTGGTAGGGTGGTTCTAGGGTGAGTTGTAGCTCATTAGGTGTTGGGGCATCCGTTCAGTTGACTACTGAAGAATCTCGGGCATTGAAGCGTCCATCGAGTGGGAGCTGGAGAAGAATGATTTTCTAGATTCTAGGAAGTTGGAGTTTTATTTTCAATTAGAGTTGAATATTAAAGAATTATTAGAAAAGCATTAGGTGGTTTTTTTCTCAGAGTGGGTTTCCACCTTAAAAACTGTGTGCATTTTTGTTCCTTTTGTTTACTGCTATCATTGTACAAACACTGATAATAATTGAAGATTAACTAATGCTCTAATTGAAAGGAATACTGATTCACCCCCCTCTTAGTATTTCCAACAATTGGTATCAGAGCTTGGTTCCTTCAATAGTATTTTGACAGCTGGAAGGAGGTCATGGAGCATACCAAGAATGGTGTACCTCTATTCAATGAAAATAATTATGCACTCTAGAAAGGAAGAATGGAGGTCTATCTCTTGGCACAAGGTTATGAAGTATGGGACACTGTTCAAAATGAATTTACATCAACCGCAGATGAACAAGGCAAGAAGAATTTGGTAAATGATGCAAAAGCAAAGAATATTATTATTAGTGGACTTATTGAATCTCCTTATCATAAGGTGTTGGGTTGTAAATCTGCCAAAAATGTATGGGACAAGCTTGAGAATATATATGCAGGTGACTCAAATGTCAAATAAGCAAAGCTTCAAATCTATAGAGCAAAATTTGAGCAACTCAGAATGAAAGAAGATTGCAACATTGCTGCATACTTCCAATACGTTGATGAAATAACCAATACTCTAGAAGGATTGGGAGAGCCAATTGACGAGAAGACTATTATACGGAAGATTCTTAGAACGTTACCAGGGAGATTCAACCCAAAGGTATCGGTCTTAGAATACAGTGCAAATCTAGACAAACTCAGAAAGAGGAATTACATGGAGTTCTCATAGCATATGAAATGAGACTTGATGAAGAAGAGGGTACTTCAAATCTAGAAACTACGTTCGTTGCATCTAAGAAAACCAATAAGGACAAACAACCTTCAATTAAAATGACATGCACCTGCAAGTGTGAAGAAAAGGGAGATGATGGAGAAGGTCTTTCAGATGAAGAATATGCTTACTTTAAGAGAAAACTAAAAACAGGTAAGGGAAAATTCAAAGGTAAACTTCCATTGATACGTTTCGGTTGTGGTGAGGTTGGGCATTTCGCAGCAAAATGTCCGAACAAAAGTGATGGCAACTCAAAAGGAAAGAAAGGCTTTAAGAAATTCAACAAGCAAGGCAAAAAGAAAGGATCCAAAAGGAACTTTCTCTCTAAAGAAGATAGCTCATCATCTGATGAAGAAAGTGACAGCAAAGAAGAAGCCAATGATAAAGTATTGTTTATGGCCAAGCACAATAAACAAGAAGTATCAAACAATGAAGAAGAAGGGTTGACCATATAATAATTTTATGAGGAGGCAATCAAGCTTATAAAAGAGCTCAATGCTGAAAAGATTCGATCCAATACTCTTGAAGAACAAGTTCGAGGTCTCAAAATTGAAGTTGAAGAACACAAATGTATTGAAGAGTCACTTCAAAAGAAGTTGGAAGAAAGCAACCAAGAAAGGGAAGCATTAGAAGCCGAAGTAGTCTCGCTGCGTAAGAAAGTGAAGAAGGGAAAAACTATCCAAAACTATGCCAACAGCTCAAGGGCATTGGAAGAACTCATCAACAATCAACGATCTTACAACAATAGAATTGACCTCAGTTACAAAGAAGAAGAAGCAGGACCTTCTACAACAAAATACAATGAACCTATGAAATCTGACATACATGTAGACTTCATTGGACAAGATTCGCAAGCACATCCTTGGAAGACGATTCCTCGACAAATATTTCCATCTAGGTACCAACATATTTTTCATGGCTATTGTTATTCATGTGGAAAATTTGGTCATAAAGCTGTAGAATGTCACACGTACCCTATGAACCAATACAATTCCAAGAGATTCTTCAAATATGAACCTCCTAGGGCTCAACGAAACATCAATAGATTTGAAAATTTAAGAAATAATATGGAATGTTACAAATGTCAGAACTTTGGACACATAGCCAGAGACTGCAGACTTGAAAATCCTCCAGAAGAATCTTTGAAGCCACAAAATGAACAAACATGGAAGAAGAAGAAGACTGATAATTGTGCTCTCGCTCTCAAGGCTTAAAAAAATAAAGATGTGTGGTATGTTGACAGTGGTTTCTCAACGCATATGACTGGATATAGAAAGAAATTTGTATCTCTGAAATAGAATAAGGATGGAACCATATCCTTTGGAAATGATGGATCTTCAAATGTTATAGGATCAGGTACCATTACTCTTGGAAGAAAAGATGTTATAGCCAAGAATGTTCTATTGGTTGAAAACATGAATCAAAATCTGCTTAGTTTTGGAAAAATGTGTGATCAAGGACACACAATGTTATTCAACTCCAAAAAATGTGAAATCAGGAAAGGCAAGTATGGTAAAATTGTGGCTACAGCAAGTCGAGCTCCAAACAACATATATGTTCTGGATGAAGCAACTAAAGCATGTCTACTAGCTAAAGAAGATGAAAGTTGGTTATGGCACAAATGAATGGGTCACATAAAATTTGACAATCTTGTCAGGATAAGAAAAAAGGAAGCAGTACGAGAAATGCTGAAAATCTCAAAACCTTCCAACACACTATGTGAGGCATGTCGGCATGGCAAGCAGACAAAAGTTCAATTTAAAACAAAAGAACACTTTTCATCACATCCATTGGAATTGATACATACTGATCTATGTGGTCCTGTGAGAACAAAAGGCTTAGACGGAGAATTATATTTCATGTTGATGATAGATGACTATACCAGGATGACATCCGTCAGTTTGCTAAAGAAAAAATCTGAAGCAGTTGAGTGCTTTAAGATCTACAAGGAGTTGGTTGAAAATGAAACTGATTTGAAAATAAAGTGTTTAAGATCAGATAATGGTGGATAATTCACTTCCAAATTATTTCAACAATACTGTGACGAAAATGGAATAAAAAGGCAATTTTCAACAACACGAACACCTCAGCAAAATGGAGTTGCTGAAAGAAAGAATAGAACTGTACAAGAAATGGGTAGAACAATGTTGAAGAACTCAAAATTGGATGAAAAATTCTGGGTTCAAGCAATTGATACGACAGTCTTCATTATCAACCGAAGTCTTCTCAGAAATAATTGCAACAAGACTCCATATGAATTATGGAAAGGAAAACTAGCTAATGTAAAATATTTCAGAATCTTCGGAAGCAAATGTTATATCAAAAGAGAAGATCAAAATTTGGGTAAGTTTGAATCACGTGTTGATGAAGGTATCTTTGTTGGTTACTCACACAAAAGAAAGGCCTATAAATGTTATAATCTAAGACGAAAACAGAAAGTGGAGAGCATAAATGTTACATTTGACGAAGATGGTGTTCTAGCAAATAATGATGAGGATCTAGAATCTTTGAAACTTGAGATAGAGGCTGAAAAAGACACAGATAAAATTGTAGAACAAGAAGCAACTATCAACGAGGAAGAAGTAAACAATGATCATCAAGATATACCATAACAACAACAAGAAGCTCCTCCAAGGAGAACAAAAGAATGGATTCAAAAGAACCATCCATCAAATCAAATCATTGGTGACATAAATGAAGGGCAACAACTTTGTTCATCACAACAAGCTCACATTGTTTTTCTAGCAACCTTTGAGCCTAGAAGTTTTGAGGAAGCCAGCCAGAATGAACATTGGGTAGCAGCTATGAATGAATAATTGGATCAAATTGAGAAGAATAACACCTGGGAATTAGTTCCATGACCAAAAGATAAAAATTTCATTGGGACTAAATGGGTGTTCAGGAACAAATTGAATGAAGATGGGCAGGTTACCAGAAACAAAGCAAGATTGGTTTGCAAAGGCCATGCACAAGTGGAAGGAATTCATTTCGATGAAACATTTGCACCAGTTACCAGAATGGAAGCCATCTGAATGTTTCTCGACTATGCATGTTCAAGAAAAATCAAATTCTACCAAATGGATGTTAAGTCAGAATTTCTGAATGGAAAATTAGAAGAAGAAGTTTACATCGAACAACCTTAAGGTTTTCTACTATTAGAAAAAGAAGACTATGTTTGCAGGTTAAAGAAGGCTCTATATGGTCTCAAGCAGGCTCCCAGAGCATGGTATGCTCATCTTGATGGACATCTACGTCAACAAGGGTTCAAGAAAGGTACTGTTGATAGCAATATTTATGTACAAATAGATAAAGATAATTTAACAATCGTTGAGGTATATGTGGATGATATAATATTTGGTAGCAATGATGATTGACTAAGTAAGAACTTTTCTACAAATATGCAAAGTGAGTTCGAGATGTCTTTACTTGGTGAGCTGACATACTTCTTAGGGCTTCAAATATCTCAGCAAGAGAAAGGAATATTCATATGTCAAGCCAAGTACATCAAGGAAATGCTCAAGAAATTCCAAATGGAAGATTGCAAACCCGTCCTTACTCTGATGGTAATAGGTTGCAAATTGAGCATAGACGACTCATCTAAGGATGTGGATTAGAGGCTGTACAGATCTATGATTGGTAGTCTTCTATGTGTAACAGCCTCTCGGCCAGATGTTATGCAAGCAGTTGGACAAGTAGCAAGATTCCCAGTAGCACCAAAAGAATCACATATTATTGCCGTCAAAAGAATTCTTCGATATTTAAAGGGCACGTAAGAATATGGCTTGTGGAATCCCAAGGGTAAAAATCTCATTATTCAAGCCTTTACAGGTGAAAATTGGGCAGGAAGCGTTGATGATCGTAAGAGTACTAGTGGAGCAGCATTCTATCTAGGTGGTTGTCTCATATCATGGTTGAGAAAAAAGCAAACCTCAATCTCGTTATCTATAGTGGAAGCAGAATACATTGCAGCAGCATCATGTTGTACTCAAGTCCTTTGGATGAAACAAACTTTGCAAGATCTTCAAGTATAATTCAGTGAGCCTATTCCCATATTCTGTGACAACACTAGTGCCATCAGCATCTCCAAGAATCCTTTCATGCATTCAAAAACAAAACACATTCTGATCAAATATCATTTTGTTAGAGAACAAGTCGCTGAAAAGAATATCAAACTTGAGTATGTTTGTACAAAAGAACAAATTGTTGATATCTTCACTAAACCTTTACCTCATGAAGCATTTGAATATATTCGTCAGAAGCTTGGGATTCTCCCAAGTTCTCATTAGATTACAGGTCTGCAGGACAGTTGTGTGTTAGGGGGAGTGGAAGTGTGTACAGGTCCGCAGGATGGTTGTGTTTAAGGGGGTGTTTCCCTTTGCCATTGATGTCAAATGGGGAGAGAATGTTGTAGGAAGAGGTTTCATGATCGCAGGGGGAGTACTTGTGTTGCCATCAATGCTAAAGGGGGAGATTTTTTATCAGTGGTTGTCATTGATGTCAACCCAAGCAGCACCAAGGCTAACCCAATATTTCATGGGAATTTTGACCTACCAAATTACTATATTCTGGTTCAATAATGCTTTTTATGGTTTCTACTTGTCTAGATGTTTCCGTTGATATATTTCATGCCACGTAATTCTTCATGGTTTGAGAGATATTCATGTTTGAAGTTTATACCCTCAGTTAGTGGGCTACAACCCCATAGGGTTGTGGCATGGGTCATTGAAAATTCATTATTAATATTTTTTAATCTCCAAAAATCTCTCCCACGTTCACTTGTTGAAGCCCCTCCCAACCTAAGCATTTATATAAATTGTGATCCTCATATCCTCCTCATGAAGGGATTTCGCCATCTGAAACAGGTCATCATGGCATTTTCGCTCTAACTTTTTTCTACGAAGGTTCAAAAGCTGAAATTTGTATGAGGTGAAGCCGAAATCTTGAGAAAGCTTCTGTCAAAATTTCAGATCAAGGTGTGCAATATTTTCGGAGATATGATCTGTGGAAGTCAGGGTTTTTGCAAGCTCCTGAAATTCATCTCAAAGAAGTGACCTTTGTAAAATCATCATAACTCTCTCTCTGTGTATCAGATTGGAATTCTGTAAAAATTTGCAGATAGTGCACAGAATTTAGTTTTCTCTCTATCAATTTCAGAGCCTAATGAAGAAACAGTGACACGTGGCATGCCATACAAGTTTGCTCTGCTGAAACAGTCCATAATTAGGGCATTGTGAGAGATTGGGTATAACTCTCCCTTGAAGAATCGAAATTGGGTCAGACCTGTGGAATTGGAAAGACGACTCAAAGGACTACTATAGGACCAAAAATCAGATATTGGGGATCTTAAATAACAGAGATACACCAGATTCAATATCGAGCTCCTAGAAGGCAAGAAAAATCTAGATCATGTGTTGTCAAGGGCTGCAAAGGACCAGACTTTCTAGGGCAGCAAAGCAAAGCAAGGTGCAACAAAGGGTAGCATGACAAGAGAAGCAACCAAGGTGCATAACAGCAGCAAGAAGTTCATCACATGAAGTCTTCAAGTGGGCAACACTGCATACAATCATTGTAAAGGTGTCATTGTACTAAGTCATTGTAAATACATTATTGTAAAAATTGTACTACTGTCTATCTGCCAAGAGTTGAAGAGGCAGTGTCGGGTGGTATTGGATCATCATTAGGTGGTTGTGTCATAATTGGGGTTATGTTCTAGCGTGTCTTCTTCTTCTACATCATTCTATATCATTGTAAAGTGGACCATTTTCCCTGGTACGGAAGTCCATTCTTCTTTTATTCTTCTACAGGGTGGTAGGGTGGTGCTAGGGTGAGTTGTAGCTCATTGGGTGTTGGGGCATCCGTTCAGTTGGCTACTGAAGAATCGCGGGCGTTGGAGCGTTCATCAATGGAAGTTGGAGAAGAATGAGATTTTCTAGATTCTAGGAAGTTGGAGCTTTATTTTCAATTGGAGTTGAATATTAAATAATTATTAGAAAAGCATTAGGTGGTTTTTGTCCCGGAGTGGGTTTCCACCTTAAAAATTGTGTGCATTTGTGTTCCTTTTGTTTACTGCTATCATTGTACAAACATTGATAATAATTGAAGATTAAATAATGATCTAATTGAAAGGAATATTGATTCACCCCCCCTCTTAGTATTTCCAACAGTATCATTCGCCATTGCTCACAATGATGATTATCTAAGAGAAATCTTTGATAAAATCAAATATCATTGTTCTTCAGATATTCCTAACGCATTTTGGAAACATGAAGAATATGTAATTGATCTTCCTTTTGCAGATGGTATAAAGATACAGCCCATGAAAGCTTTAGCAGATTTAATGAGCCCTACATAGGTAGAATACTTCCAGAAGGAAATTGCATATCTTCTTGACAAAGGTCTGATTGAACCAGCCCGATCCCAATGGGCATACAGAGCAAGGATTTTTATCAATTATAAGCCTTTGAACTCAGTTCTGAAGACGATTGTTTATCCTCTTTCGTGATTTAGATTGGTTAACTATCTACATAGATTATTTACTTGTCTGTTCAAAGAATATCCAAGAACACCAGAAACATCTCCAGATATTTTATGAGCATTGTTTCAAGCATGGTCTAGCTCTTTCCAAAACCAAAAAGGAGATTGGTTTGACAGAAGTTGATTTCTTATGAGCATTGTATATACACACCAGCGAAGTTCTTTACATTATGAATGTGGTATATTTCATGACAGTTCTATGTATACCTTTTGCGCACTCGCAGTAGCATGTTGCAAACCTTTATTATGAATTATTATTCAGTGTAGCTATTGCATACCATATTTTCCTCTTTAATGGCTTTATGGTTGGATTTTTTAATAATCTCCTTGAATTCATAATGATGGGACCTCTTAATTCTACAACCATGTCTTACTTTTTGTCAGAAGCACAAATTGTTTTTCAAATATGTGAAAACCTTTGTACTTTGTGGGATCATGCAATTTCTTTAATTCCCTCTCTAATAAACGAGGAAGATGTCCAACACTCAGTGATTTCCTTAATCAACTAAATTATTCAATATGTCTAGAAAAACCACAAAATGGGACCATTAAAGATGAACTTATGGTTGAACATGTAAGGAAAATCATGACAAAAGGTTCAAGGGAATGTTTGAAAAACACTAGTAGTTTGAGTACTCGACAATGTCTTATAACACTCTGGAACTTAGTGAGAAAACTCAAATAAATATTGGAATTTTTATTGATAAATACATTGAGAACCATCCATATGATTAGTAAAACTTGGAGAAAAATGGCCATCAGACATTTGAGGAGGCTAAAAGTACAGAAGGTTATAGTCCATCAACCCAAAGAAAGCAAGAGGGAATCGTTGTTGAGGAGAACATGAGTTTACATGAAAGAATGAGGGATCCTGAAGAAAATTATGAATTAAAGGATGAAAATAATACATTGGAGATGGGAGATATTCAACAAGTAGATCAATTCAAAATTTCAATGAGAATAATATGGAGCACACAAATATTATGAATGAAATTGCCGGTATAGACCAAAATATAAACGAAAGCATAAATAGAAATGCTAGATGTGAAGTAGAAAGTGTTGTAAAGATTGTTCATGAGGACGGTTGAAGCTAAATATATTCTATGCCAAAATTGCTAGAGGCCACTTATTTCCAAGTAAATTCTATTCGTGCCAAGTAATGGAGCAAACACAGCAGGGGCAGCGAATTAATCATATTCTTGGGATGCATCTTCAATTCCATGACAGCAATATTATGGACCAATGGTAGTGTCATGGAGTATGGACTTCGAAGAAAAGGTTATAGATTATCTTGTAACTTCCTTTGGGGAAGAATACAAAAAAAAAAGATGTTATTTCATTGAAAAATATTACGCTACTGCTTATATATCTATACACATTTAGTCTATGCTCCAGTGATTTAATTTTAATTTTCTTACTCATTTAATTATGTAGGAATTTACAGGGTAAGTTTCTTAGATCAAGAACCAAAGGTCACCGCTCACAAATAGATCACAAATCAGTACACCAGTATAATCACGTGGTTAAAACCCTCAAAGAGGGAAACAGTCCACGGCCTGAGCCAATGCGGCCACTTCAAGAAATTTATTAATATAAAAAAGAAAAGTTACATATGTTTCTCTCATAAATGGTTAACCAACAAATGACCCTCCATGCTCTTTAAATAGAGTTCATGGACCAATCGAGTGTTAAGCCACAGATCAAGTGTCGTTAATACCGAGGAGAGAGATAATCGTTGGATCACTACAAATCGTGACCGTCAGATTATAAGTTACAAATGTACATGGTAAGGAAACACACTTTACCTAACTCTACACTATACTAAGTTATTCTTAATTATTTCCTATGTATCAGAATATCCTAACAAATTAAATGCTTGAAAGAATTTCATGTTTCTAAAATATTGACAATATTACAATGTTGTGACATGGAATTAAGGTGTGAGGATCCAGATGTTATGAAATATTTTGTTATTGGTGTTCAAATACAGATATCGACCTCAGGACCTGCCTTCAACATACATTTTGACTCTCAAGGAGATCACTTCAACCAAAAATCTATGGCCCTCATCACTCTTTTCCCAGATCAGCAAATTGTGACAAGGTAAAATACTCAATTTTTAAAATGACAGGAGGGTGGCTCAATGTTGTATTGGTAAAATCGGTCATCAGAAAATATATAGCCACAATTAATTGCACCACCCCTCACCCATTTTTCTGAAACCACCATAGAGAGGAGTCACAAAGCAGTTCTCTAATTTTTCCAAACCCCTCAATGGTTTTCTAGCATGTGCACATAATAAGGACTTGGTACCTACAAAACTTTCAACCACTATTGAATCCAACACACCATACACTTCACCTCCAACGTGTGCATAATGACAAATCGAAACAATGCAACCTTCATTTCCTTTTAAATATGGTTTTAAATGTGTTATTTCTAGGTCGTAAGTCGAACTATATGCATATGAAACATTGTAACAAAAATGGACGAGACTTCATAAAAGATTTAATATTATATATTATTTACATAATATTAAATTCATTAATTTTTTAATTTATTTTTATTGGATATTCTCCCAAAAGATAAAATAGTTTTGCAATAAAAAGATCCGGTTTCATAACTGATTCTTGACAGTTATCCTAAGGAGAATACAAGCCTCAAACCAACATTGGGAAGGGGTTCAAAGACTTTGAATTTGAGAGACTATATAATGTAAAGCTTCTTGGAAGATTAATAAAGGGAAACCAAATTAATTATACTGAAGGTGTTCTTTTTGAAACACCTCACCACTGATATTCGTCAACATTTTTATTTTCCGCCATTGGTTCAAGGGACAGTTGTAAGATCTGGAATCGCATATGTAATATCTGGCCTTAGGATGAGTCAGTTGGCTGATGAAACTAGATGTTGTTCTTTGTGACATCTAGCACATGAAACTATATGTTTTTCTTTGTGACATCTGGCACACACAGCTACTCTTCTCTATGTGTTTAACATCCCTTGTGTGCTGGCTCTCTGTCCGCAGTGCAGGTGACACACCTCCACGCTTTTATTGGTGCATGATCAACCACTATTTGTTTCCATAACGACGATTAAATATATTTGTTGTTAGTCTCAGGTTAAACTGAATTAACAGTCTTATTTACCTGGGCTTTGTATTTCCATAAGGCGGGTTAAATATTTTTGGTAGCTTGGCCTAATAACATAAGAAGCCGCTGCTCAGCAAGCAGTACTATGCACAACAAGGTCCTTTGAACTGACAACAAGGTCTGTTGAACTGAAAACAGAGCGTTGAGCTTGAGGAAACCCCTAAGCATTGGTGAGGCCACTGTTTATCTAAACAGGGCCGCATTGGGCTTCATAAAATTGGCATTGGCACAAGCATTCATAGGTCGTGTCTTGCAAGCTGCCTGTTTGCTCAACCGCAAAATTCTACTGAAGGATAAAAGCTTTGGAGCAGTTGCTTCTCCAAGATGAGCTCTTAGCCTGCTCTCACCAAGAGTCGTCATCTCTTTCTCTATTGAACGGGTATGATTTCCTCTCTTTCGACCTTGTCAAAATACAAAGGATTCAGTAAGCCTTTCTTGGGTATTCTTTTATGACAACTTTCTTCTAAATTCTTGTATGCCCCATGTGTATTATCTTTTTTAATTATTTTTGTTCCAACTTAAATCATCTTCGACTTGCACTGCTAGCATTTCGGTCGATTTAATTCAATTTCACCTCTCACCTAGTGCTCTTTGCAGAGATCCTCAACAGATCTTATTGATTTATTTTTCTTTGTTGAGATCCTCAACGGAACTTTTGATGATAGATTGATTGCTCCATCCTTTTTTTTAAGTTTCTTCGAGTTTTTAAAATAGTTATTTTTCCTTTTCTTTTCTGTCCATGGTTCTGGTTTTTTCATGTCCTCTTTGTGGGAAATTTTTTTTAGCAAAAATGTCAAGACTATTGCTTCTTACAAGCAAAGTCATGTCAAAAATGTCAAGACTTACATGCAAAATTTAGTTGTTTAGTTGGGATTTTCTCGTGCTCAAGGTTGATGACCTTGATGCTAATACGGTATGCAACCACCAAAGTGTCAAGGTTTCTCACATATCTTGAAGCAATAGGAACTTAAAACTCTTCCACATTCCCATCTTATTCCCATCTTCCTCTACACGTTAGAAAATTTCAAGTTAAAGAACCCAACAAAACTTATGTACTCAACAGAACACATTTGAAAAAGTGCAAGAAATTAACATATCTCCAGTGCAAGAAATTAGCATATCTCACTTGTGAAGTGTAGGATCATCCAATACATATTCATTTACCCACCAATAGATTGCACATATGAGAAGCCCAAACGCCACCATTATGCTATTATGCTTATCATAGCCCTTTTTCTCAAAACTATGCGGTTCAAGCCTGCCTCTGCCCATGTTAACAGTTTATATTTTGAATTTTTGTGGCTTTCAAAGTTTCCATGAACAACCAAATACAAATTTTCTTAGAAGAAAGAACAAATGCAATCGGTTTCATATTTTTGGCGGAATGAAAAAACAATCAATTTCAATTGCACAAAAATTCCAAATTTCAAGCTAATTTCTTCCATTTCAAACTTTACAGAGTTCGATCAAATACATTTAATTTCAGTTTTTTTGGTGAGCCACTGTAGTTTTTTTTCGTAAGCCAGTGCAATTTTTGAAAAAATTACAAATTTCAAGCTTTTATTCGACATTAAAAAAGAAAACGAGCAGAACAAGTGTAGCCTTTTTTTTTTTCGCGAGCTACAATTTCACACCCAGTTTCTCAAAATCCTACTTGGATTTAGAGACATTACCGTCAAACGAAAACAAATCATAGCAGAATCAATTTAACATACCATTTCTCATAATTCCGCTCTAATTTCCAGCCATTTTCTTGAACAAAACCCGAAAATTAACTCAACATACCATTTCTCATAATTCTGCTCGAATTTCTAGCCATTTTCTTAAACAAAACCCCGAAATTAACTCAACATACCATTTCTCATAATTCCGCTCGAATTTCCAGCCATTTCCTTGAACAAAACCCGGAAATTAACTCAACCGGCTGAAGACATTAATACATTAGCAGCTTCTAATTTACGAGCATCACGTGAAAGAAGAAGGTACTCCATCAATGTGCCAAAATCTTTAGAAATTATTTCACATGTGCCCAGAACTAGCTCCCTTCCCTCCAGCAGATTTCAAATGGATTTACTCAAACTTATCCGACATCTCTTTAAACAATTGTAGAGCCTACAGAAGCATTTTCAATATTGAAGTCATGCTCTTTTGCTGTTTAAAAAAAAAAAAATGTATTATTTGGTGTTTGATTGGTCTGCGAAATTGTTAGAATTTTATTAATAGATTCTCATGGGAAAATAAATCTCGTGTTTATTATTTATTTAGAAAATTAAACATATTTAATATATTTTTTATCATTTATTTGGAAAATTAAACACATCTATATTAAATGTTTGAAATTCCCTATAAAAAGTTTCAATTTCTTTAAATATTACAATTTCATTTTCTTTAAATATTAATTTTATTATTTATTTGGAAAGTTATAAATGTTTGAAATTCCCTATACAATGTTTCAATTTCTTTAAATATTACAGTTTCATTTTCTTTGAATATTAATTTTATTATTTATTTGGAAAATTAAACACATTTATATTAAATGTTTGAAATTCAAGGTTTCAGTTTCTTTAAATATTACAACTTCATTTTCTTTCATTTTCTTTAAATAAAAACATGCTTATTATTTATTTAGAAAATTTCTTTAAATATTATAGTTTCATTTTCTTTCATTTTCTTTAAATATTAATTAGTAGTTTCTCATGGGATTATTTTCACACATTTTTTAAATAAAAAAATTGTTTATTATTTATTTGGAAAATTAATCACATTTATATTAAATGTTTGAAATTCCCTATACAAAGTTTCAATTTCTTTAAATATTACATTTTCATTTTCTTTAAATATTAATCATATAGTAAAAATCTTCATTTTATTGAATTATTTTATTATTTATATTATTTTAAAAATTTTGATCTACACACTAATTTTCATAATACATCTAGAAAATTAATTAGTAGGTTCCCATGGGATTATTTTCACACATTTTTTAAATAAAAAAAATGTTTACTATTTATTTGGAAAATTAAACACATTTATATTAAATGTTTGAAATTCCCTATACAGAATTTATTACAGTTTCATTTTCTTTAAATATTAATTATCAGTTTCATTTTCTTTAAATATTAATCATATAGTAAAAATCTTCATTTTATTGAATTATTTAACTATTTACATTATTTTAAAATTTTTGATCTACACACTCATTTTCATAATACATTAATTATAAATTTTAAAATTTTTGATCTACACACTCATTTTCATAATACATTAATTATAAATTTTATATTGCATAATAATTATAAATATTAATTTATTTATTATAAATTATTATAATTTGAATAAATAAAAATGATTATAATTTAATATATTTTGAATAATTATTGTATAAAATATTGTATGCTTATTTTATGTAATAAATGTCACCATTTTAAAGGTATATACTTTCTAATAGACCAGTAAGATGATACAAATGTTATAGCAAAATTAACTTCCAATGACTAAGTGTCAGATTTATTTTAAATTTCTATATTTTGAATGTAAGAATTGTGAAAATCTTGATTATTATTTTAAATATCTATATTTTGAATGTAAGATTTAGAGTTTTTTTTTATTACAAATTTTGTGTGCTAAAAATGAATATTTTTTTGTTAATCATTACTTTTACTTTGAATGTAATTAAATTTATTGATTTCTAAATTTTTTAAATAAAAAATTGTGAGTAGTTGTGTTATTAAAAGCTTTTTGAAATTATGTACAGCTGATTTCCAATTCCAAAATTTAGTTATGAGTTTAGAATTTAGTTATGAGCATGCATTCAGTAGTGGGCGCTATTTTTTACAAGATGGTCTTCTCAAATTTTCTATTCCTTCCGTGTATCTTTGCACCTTTAGGGGCAACTACTAGTTCTAAATCTTATGATGGATTGCAATAGGTGGTGTTTATTTATATTTTGTTATTTTCATCTTTGTTTTTCTTCATCTGAGGTAAATGTGTGATGCAACAGGTCTTTCTTTAACAAAATATAGATTTATTTGTGAAAAGACATGTGTTTCTTTAAAGGAAGCCTTAATGGGTGCTCCATTGCCTCCTCGTTATCATCTCCTTTGTTCTCACTATTTCATTTTCCTTTACTTCTCAGGGTGTAAACATTAGATTCCTTTTGGCTCAATGTGATAAAGTTTGTTCCTGACTATTTCCTCTTCCATCAATAAATTTTTAGAGTCTGCATTCACTTAAGTAAAGGAAGTTTGGTTGAATGAGTTCATCTTCAAGATTAAGTTAACATTATGCTAAATAGTGTTTTTTGTCCGAACAATCATCTCATCAAAATCTTTATCAAGTTTTGTGTGTGTCTTGGGGACTAACCTCCTACAACCAGAGGTTGTCTCTAGGATACAACAACGTTTGGCGCCATTTTTGGGGAACGAAGAAACAAAGTTATTTTTCCTTGGGTATTGAGATATATTTCTTGACAGAGAACAAGATTTAGATATCAAAGCTTGGTTGTTTATCATTCATCTCACGATTCTACTGGAAAATATTTTACTAAAGAGAAAATTTTGCTAATGGAAAATGAAGAAACAACATGGAACAACCACGTATCATATTTTGAGGTTTTTCAAAGAATTTTATTATTTTTTATCAGTGATGTTATCTATTTTCTCGTACATGTCAAGAGGACCATTTCCTGTCTTGTATAATCTGACTATACTAAACCCTCAGTTGTGTATTTTTCCTTGAAACAATAGGATTCATCTTCTTTATGTATTGTAAATCTTAATTCTATTCTTTCCTCATAATAAAAATTTCAAGATCATCTTTGCATTACAACACCTAATGAAAATAACAAGTCTTGTCAACCTGTAAATAAAGAGATTAATTCATCCTCTTTCATAGTCACTAATTCACCTTGCAAACAACCCACTATTATTTAGTCCAAAATTAGGAAAAATTTTGAACCCCTCAAATTTCCCTCAATCCTTCATGATTACCCTCCAAAATATTTTAAATATTTTCCTCGATTCAATGGGGAAGACAGTGTAACAACAGAGCAACACACTTTGGGTTTTGAATGCTTTCTTTATATATTTGATATTATTCATGAAGATGTGGCTTTGAGGTTTTTTCGTCATTCATCAAAAGAAGATGCTCAACAATGGTTCCAATCTTTAAAGGTGAGTTCCATTAGTTCATTGCAATATTTTCAAAATATCTTTCTTATGTATTGGGGTGAGCATAAGTCTTATGAACAACATCTCTTACAACTCTACATTATGCAAAGGGAAGGCATTGAATCAGTTATCAAGTTCAATAGGAGGTTCCAGAAATTTTACTTTAGCTTGCCAAAATAAATTCACCCTCCCGAAGTTGTTGCTATGGTATATTATTCAGCAACCCATCATCTTGATCAGAAATTTTATCTTAGGGAGAGGATGCCTTGAACTCTGGAGTATATGTTTTTTTATGCACAAAAAATTGAGGATAACTTATGGGCTTGTGGGAAACTTCGGGGTCAGAATTTGCATGTAAATCTGGGATAAAATCTGTAGGGGGAGGAATATAAATCATCAATAGCCTCGACAGGGTTACCTGTTAACCATCAATGATCCAGTATCCCATCCATTTATGATTGCAATCCTTAAAGATACATTATGTGTGTGTGTGTGTGTGTGTGGTAGTATTTAAAAACCATTGTCATGGTTTGGTGACCAGATAGCCATTTGTTGGTTGTAATTGAGATGAACAAGTTGGCTCGTGATGAGACCTCTTGTCTTATGGTTGAAATAATCATAAGCCATTAGCCCGGTTTGGTATTTAGTAGTGGTAATGTCAGCCTATTATTTTCCAATGATCATGGTAAGCAAGCTCGTGATGAGACCTATTATCTTTTAAGATTTATATATTTTTGAATTACACTCTAAAAAGAGTATGATTAATGGATGGGGAGAATCATCGACTCCTTAAGAGTTTTGGATGACAATTTAGAGTTAAAGATGCTTAGTTGAAAAATAGTCTTTACTTTGTTAAAGAAAACCTTTATTGATTGATAATAAGATCAAAATATTTTATAATGTTTGAGATTTAAAATAACTTGCAACTTCTATGGAAAAAGATTTCAGAGTTTTATGATAATTATCCAATTTTCAATTGTGTAATATTTTCCTTAAAAATTCCTACCTTCAAAGCGAAAAAATCATAAGATAATTAGAGACGATGATAAAAATTCCAACAGCATGTTACTTAACATTATTTTATAAAAAAACTAAATATGTAAATGTAAATACCTACATATTTACAATAAAATAAATGTTCTTCTAATAAAAGAATTTTTTTAGAATAAGCCCATGAAGAGGAAGAGAGTCTCTCTTTCCTTGTAGATCTTGTAGTATAATAGTTGACGGCCATATTGTTCAGCAATTTGAAATGATCCAAGCCACATTTTCTGGAATTTAGTATGCTTTCCTTTTTCCTCATGTGTCGTGTCCCATTTGAGGACAGGATCTCCAACTTGAAAATATTTTTTGGCAATAGAACTTGCATCAAAAGAAGATTTAATTATTTGTTGATGGTGAGCATGTGTAAGCTTGGTTTTTTCCCTTTCTTCTTCTAATTTAAGTATTTTAGTCATTCTTAATTGCAAATAAGAGGAAGGTGTTTCTTCGATGAATTGGACTAGGGCTAATGAAGGAAGCGCTAGATTCGAAGGAATGATAGCTTCTTTACCATATACCAAATTAAAGGGAGAAGTACCTATGGAGGCCTTCTGGGTTATTCGATCAGCCATAGAGAAAATGTCAAATATTTATGTCAATTCTTTTGGCTCTGATCAACAGTTCTTTTAATAATTCTTATCAGGTTTTTATTGGTTGACTCTGCCAAACCATTCCCTTGGCTATAGTAATTAGCAGAGTGTTTAAGTTTAAATCCCCTCTTAAGATCAAATTAATTCATATTGTTACCTGAAAATTAAGATGCATTGTCCAACATAGGTGCAGCTGGTAATCCAAACCTGGTAATAATGAACTGATCAATGAATTCGATAATAGCATCGAAATTGGCTACCTTTAGTGGAATTTCTTCCACCCACTTGGTGGATTAGTCTGTAGCAGTAAGGATATATGTATGCTGCTTGGAAGAGTGAGGAACAATATCACCTATTATGTCTAATCCCCATTGTTCAAAGGGTTGTTCAATGTTGACCAGTTGAAGAGGTAAGGCTGGTATTTTTTGTTGTCCCGCAGCAGTCTGACAAATCTTGTATCTTCTTACATATGCATGGGTACCTTTGAATAATGTTGGCCAATAATACCCTGCATGCAGGATCTTATGGACAGTGGTATCTCCTCCGAAATTTCCACCAAATGGTCCATCATGTAGCTCCTGCAAAACATTTTGTGCTTCAGACCTTTCAAGGCATCTTAACAAAATAGAGTCATAGTTTTTTTCTGAATAACACATCATTAATTATTTCATATTGATTGGATTTTAAACTTAAAGCTTTTTTGCTTTTATAATTGAGTTCGGGGGGAGCATATCCATTCTTTAAATATAAAATAAGATTAGCATATTGGGACTCAATATCAGTTAGGCTTACCTCATATATGTGTACATTATTACCTGAGTCCTCATCAGTTGATATGTTGGAAGCTCCAGTAAGAAATATGCAAAAACCTTGTCCTCTGACAATTTTAGCTAGTTTTATGCCTATGTCGTATTCTTGCATAGTTGTGACCCAATTTTTCCTCCTTTCTCCAAATTATTTATGTACAAGTAATTGTCTCACTGTTGGGAAACAGACTATTACTTTAGTGTGTGCCTTTAGAAGAAAAGGCCTAAAATGCTTTATAGATTTCAAAACAACAAAAGCTTGGTTCTCCACCTCTAAATAATTTAGTTCAGCACCTTGAAAATTTGAACTAAACAATGAGATGGGTGCCTCGATTTGTTGATCATTAAGTTGTGTTAGAACATCAACATATGATGTTTCAGAAGCAAAAGTATATAAAATAAAATGATCATAAAAATTTGTAGTAGCTAAAGAGGGGGAATTTATAATGGCTTGTTTGATTGAATCAACAGCTTCTATTTCATTGTGACCCCATTTAATGACTAATTTTTTCTTGGTCATGGCTTGTAATCGAAGAACAATTTTGGAAAAATAAGGGACAAATCTCTTGACAAAATTTATCTGCCCTAAGAAAGACTGCATTGATTTATTAGTGTGGGGCAAAGGGATTTTAAAAATTGCCTTAATCCTTTCAATATCAATGTAAATACCCTCTTTGGATACAATAAATCCTAAAAAATTTCCTTCACTAAGAGCAAAGTATGACTTTTTTGGATTGAATGAAATTCCATATTTTTTACAACGTTCAAAGATCTGTTTAAAATCATGATAATGGTTGCTTATTTTCTTGGAGTAGATTGTTATTTCATCCAGGTAAACAACAATTGTTTTGTTTATCATACCTTTAAAAGCTATGTACATGGCTCTTTGGAAGTTCTCCCCTGCATTTTTTAGACCAAACGACATTTTATGATAAGCACAAGTCCCCCATTTGGTCCTGAAAATATTTTTTAACCTATCATCTAGATGAACTAGTATTTGGTTATATCTTGAGAAACCATCAAGGAAAGACACGAGTTCAGAACCTGCCATTGATTGTAAAATTTGCTCTCTGGGTGGCAATGGAAAATTATCCTTTTGACAATCTTTATTCAAATTCCTAAAATCTATGCAAATGTGTATGTCACCATTTTTCTTTCTAGCAAGAACTAAGTTTGACACCCATTTGGAATGCCTAACAAGAAAAATGATTTTGGATTTAAGGAATTTATTCAGCTCATACTTGATTTGATTTTCGATATTGGGGTGAATTTTCCTTAATTTTTGTTGTACAGGTTTTCATTAGAAATCATTTGAATAGTTTTTTGGATAATGGAGGTATCACAGGTTCTAAGGTCTTCATAACTCCATGCGAAAACACTCTTATATCTTTTTAATAATTTAATAAAGGCCAATCTATCATCTCGTGAAAGACCTAGACCTAGATTAATGTTTTGGGGTTTGACATCAATTCCAAGGTTTACTAGTTCAAACCTCAAGGTTTAACTTTGAATTTTTAAGTTATTAACCTTCTTAAATATGTCTTTTAGGTCATAGAGATCTTCAAGTTTAACCGCAGATTTTGGTAGAGCATTTTCATCAGTATTATGTTTCAGTTGTCTCTCGTGTTCATCCTCATCAATTATTTGATCATCGTATGATCCTTCAAATGTTAAAAAGTTTAAAATGTCTTCATCATCATTGAACACACGCTATTTGGTGACATTTTCTGGAATGGGTGGTCAAAAAATTATTTCAATGGAAAACCTATCTGGATTATAATCCTCGGATGGTATAAGTCTAGATGCTACATTGGCCAGAAGGTCAGCACTAGAATTTTGAAGTCTTAGGATACGAGAAATGTTAAATGCTAAAAAATGAGAAGTGAGGGCTTGAAAAAGAGATTGATAATGCTTAAATGGGAAGAAACACAATGAATGGTGTTTCTTACATGTTTTACAATAATTTCGGAGTCTCCAAATACTTGAAGATATTTAACATTTAGATCTATCGATTTATGCAATCCTTGGACCAGTGCCTCATACTCAGTAGTATTATTCATGCAGTTAAACTCTAATTTACATTCTAGCATTTTTTTTTCTCCTTCTGGACTTATTAATACAACTTGCTCCTGCACCATCATTGGATCTAGAGCCATCAAAATACAAAGTCCAAAATAAAGATTTAACTAATGGTTTTTCTAAAATATTTACACATTTAGAAGAATTCGATTGTGAGAATTTTTTGACTTAAGAAGTAGAAGAATTGATTAAAAATGGGAATTGTTGTGCATTAAAATTACCCAAGAATGATTCAGCAGAGTAGTTCCCTAGGATATTGTTGGTAAAGGCGATTGGCTCATTTTCATCTTCAAAATCAGTTGTTGAGTATTTCATATGTTTTTCACGGTCAACTTGAATTTGATTTGGATTTCCATTGTAAGGAAGCCACATATGAGACTAGTCTATGGAAAAATAACCATGGAGTTTTTCAGACCAATCTCTGCTAAAAATTAAACCATAAAAATCAGGAATATCAACAACTAGTATGCCAATGATTTTACACACCTTTGAATTAGAAGCAAGTCTAATGAGAACATAATTCATTTCTCCTAAAACCTTGACTTTGTTTCTATCAAGTTGAACAATGTGAACAACATACTTTTGGGTAGAAATGTTTAATTTCATACAAACTGAATATGGCATTATATTTGAAGAAGCCCCAGAGTCTATCAGGAAATTGTGCACATTTTTGTTGAAAATTTAAAAAGTTAAAAGGAAAGGAGGAGTATGTGAATTTCATCTATCCCCAATCAAAATAGCATCTAAGGAATCAATATTTTCTAATGTATCATTAGGAGGTTTACCTACTCCTTTAGAGGCTTTGGATGTAACAACAGCAGGTATAGGAGAAGCGAGAACTGCATTCAATTCTTTTAGTAAAAACTTATGTTGTTGTTTCAACTTACTTACCTCATGTAGGGATATGTTTTCTTTGATTTTCTTCATGTCTTCCACTATATTGTATTCAATGGTGTTAGATACTACCAAGGTATTTGATGTAGATGGAGAATATGAAGAAGGTGGGACTAATTGAGAAGATGTGGAAGGATATTTTTTATTGATTAACTTTATCTTTAGTAGAAGGGGATGAGGGTTTTGTTTTCAGATTGATTGTGATGAATCAAAAGGACCTTTACTTATGGTGCTAACAACTAAGGCTTCACACTCATCTTCATTATCAGAAGTAGGGAGTATAAAATCCCATAACCCATGTACTTCGACTAGTTCTTCATCTTGATATTCCTCAACAGAAAATGTTGTTTCATCCTCATCCTCATCCTAATCAAATTCATCATTGGATATACTATTGGGTGGTTGAGGATTTGATGTCTGAAATTTCTTGAAATATCTATAAAAAAAATTAGAATAAGACTCAGCTACCTGCTTTTTTATTTCTACCATCTCATTTGACATGGATTTAAGAACCTTTTGTAATCCTTCAATATCAAAAGGATCTTTAGGATTTTTCTTCTATGGTTCATCCTTAAATGTAATCTTATTTGTTTTTCTTTCTTCTTGGGCAGTATTCTTTTATAATGAAAGTATTCTCTTTTCAATAGACAGGGCTTCCTTCATGTTCTCTACTAAATTTTCTTTGTTAGCTCTATCTACAAAAATTGCAATATTGGAAGGAAGAGAGGATATGTACCATTCAATTTGTACATCAACACCAGGATTTGATGTAGTTGGGATTTTGTTTAGCAATTTATTAAACCTGGAATTAAATTCTTTTATATTTTCTCCTGAATTAGCTTAAAGATTAGAACTATCATTTATAAGAGTAACAGTAGTGCTATCATCACCAAACTTGGTTAAAAATTACACCTCAAATATATCCCAACTGGTTATAGTACCTGATGGTAGTGAAAAGTACCACAATCCTGTTGATCCTTGTGATATAGGTGGATATTGGTGGACATCTGCCTATTCCAGTTGAACGCCCACCATTTTTTCTTTCAGTTTATTCAGTTTCCTTAATTGTAGCACAATTTACTATTTTTGACAGTTTTTCGGGTCCTCAACTTCCGGAGCCGTTTTGAGGCCCTAAACGACGTTTTCTGGGGAAACCCCCTCAATTACATTGTTAATATTTTTTTCATCATTTTTAGTCCTCAGATAGATCTTTGTAACGATATATCATGTGTGTCAAATGGAAATAGCATGCCAAAGTTAGGACCCCGAGAAATCGATGTACCAATTTACCCCAACGAAGCCCATAGTCTGGCGTTTCATCTCCTAGGGTTAGATTTTTGGATGTTTATGGTTTTCCATTGTTTCTAAATAATAAATAGGCCTTTGATCCTCATTGTAACATAGTTCAGAGGCATGTAGCCGCCACATCTCTTCTCAAAGATAAGTTACCAGTGCCCCAACTATTTTATTTCCAATCTATCTGTAAGCATATCTCAATTATGAGATCTTAATGAAATGGAGTATTATTTCTACTACATCTCTGTGTTTATGTGTATTTCTATATATTATTGCATTCCCGCATAAGTCTGGATCAGTGGTATCTAAGCGGTCTTCTCTTTCCCAATCCCTATTTGCATGTCCCCAACAAGGTCGGGGTATAAGGAGTTAGGGCTTAATCTGGTTGAACCTTTGCAAGATCAGCCTCACAAACCTTGACGGCCGCCTATGGGGGATGAAAAGAAATCTGAGTGACCATGATATCCTATCAAAATAGTGTTGGAGGAGGCCATCAAGAAACAAAGGAACGTGATGATGGATAACTTTTCCCAGATTCTTCAAAGACTAACCACCGGTGGTGCATCTACATCCAACAGCCACTCTAGAGGCGCAACTCCTTTTAAGGTACAAGTAAACTTTGACATTCCCATATTTGAGGTCCAAATAGATGTAGACGTCATAGATAGATGGTTGAATATATTATAAGGGTATTTCTTGGTTCATAAATTTTCCAACCAGGAAAAGATTACTTATGCACTCTTCAAAGCCACCCCCCACGTCAAGGACTGGTGGGAAACCTACTGTGAGAAAAAGGACGATAGGGAACCCTCTCTGTTTTCAGTCGCACCCACTTGGAATTATTTCTGAGATGCCATCAAGGAACAATATTATCCCATGCGAAGCTATGAGGAAAAATACATACTATGGACTACACTGTGGCAGCAAAGGGATCAAGACGTGCATAAGCTGACGAATTTGTTCCATACCCTGTGCATAAAATTGGGTATCAAAGTTTTGGAGAAACATTGGTGCTGAATTACCACAGTTGTCTGCATAAATACAATCAGGAGGAAATGGAGTTCCTTGACATATCCTTGCTTGGTTCAACATATCGGTATGCTGCTAAGATTGAGCAGAAGTTCAAACAGAAGAAGTGAGACTTTGGATCTGCGAATCAGAAGCAAGGGAAAGATGCCCCCAAACCACAGAACAAAGGAAAAATCTAAGGTGGGGAGGCCCGGGATAACCCGCCAAATCCACAAGAAAAGAACAACACCGTGAAGCCAAAGAAGGACATGGGAAAGTGGTGTGAATTCCATAAGAGCTCCACTCACAACACAATTGAGTGTCGGGCCAAGCAGTCACTGGTGGTCAAGTTGAAGGCTTTTGTATCGTATGCATGCTCCAACTTGTAATCAGAACCCAACAAGGGGAGTGACAAAGGGAAGCAAATTATCGATGTAGAGCCCAACACCACCATTTCCACCACAAAGATCCAGAAGGAGGAACCAGAAGATCTAGAGGAGGAGGAGTGCCTCTTCCATTCCTAGATGTGGGTAAAGGGTTCCTTGCTACAGTTCATTATCAATAGCAGGAGCCAAAAGAACATAATTTCAACAGAGGTCATGAAGAATTTGGGCTTGCCAACCACAACACACGTAGAGTTGTACACCATTGGGTGGCTTCACCAAGGACGGTATCTCTGCGTTATCCAGCAATGTCGTCTTCCCTACAACATCAAGCCCTTCACGGATGAGGTATTATGTGACATTGCCCTGCTTGATGTTTGTGATGTATTATTAGGCCAACCATACTTGTGGAAGTGACATGTTTTATATGAGTCCCAACCTCATGCTATTATTGTTACTTTGGGAAATAAGTTGTACAGTATACCAGAGATAGCACCACTGCTTCCATCTCTTTGGTTACTGCAAAAAAATGCAGTAAGCTCATTTCCAAAACCGGGAAATTTGTTTTCCTGATGATCTGCCCTCAAGGAAAGAAGAATATTGTGGCCACAACCTCCAGACAGGGCTCCTTTGCACGATAACAAAAAAAGGAAAAGGTCTTGGAGGAGTACAGGGACATCTTCACCTCACCGGTAGGGGTGCCTCTGCATTGTCAGGTCAAGCACCCCATAGATCTAATCCCAGGTGCGTTGTTGCTAAAGGGACCAATCTATCAAAGCTTTGTTTTGGATAACGATGAAATCAAGAGGCAGATTCAGGAGCTACTGCAAAAAATTCACATATGGCCGAGTTCATCACTATGTGGGAGCCCGATCATGTTGGTGCAAAAGAAGGATGGGACATGGAGACTCTGTATTGACTATCAGGCTTTGAACAAGATCATTGTCCGGAATAGGTACCCGATCCCATGGATTGATGACCTTTTGGACCAAATTAAGGGGGAAAAATATTTCAGCAACATCGACTTGAAGTCCGAGCATCACCAAGTACCAATCGAACCCTCTGATGTGTGGAAGACTGCCTTCAAAGCCAAGGAGGGCCTCTTCAAATGGTTTTTCATCCCTTTCGGGTTGACGAATTCTCTTGAAACCTTCCTGAGGCTAATGGATGACATCTTGCAGCCATTCACCAACTCATTTGTAGTAGTATACTTGGATGACATCTTGATCTTCAGCCAAACTTGGGAAGAGCACCTCCACCACATCCGACAAGTCCTCCAAACACTGTGGCAACACAAGTTGTGTGTCAATTTGGAGAAGTGCACTTTTGGCATGACCCAGGTTCAATATATGGGATACATTATTAATGAGCGGGGGTGCATGTGGATCCAGCTAAGATCCAAGTCATTCGGGATTGGCCCGCCCCAACCACTCTAACAGAGCTCCGCAGCTTTCTGGGTCATGCTAATTTCTACCGCAGGTTCATGTTGGGATTCTCTCATATCACTTGGCCCTTGAGTCAATTCATTAAGGGAGGAACGAAAGAAAAATTATTTTGGTCTGAATCTCAACAGAAGGCATTCATAGAGTTGAAACATCACCTCTGCTCTACCCCGATGCTCACATACCAAACTTGCAACAACCATTTGAGATTGAAATAGATGCCTCTAACTATGCTATTGGGGCAGTTCTTACTCAATAAGGGCATCCAATGGCATATCAAAGTGAGACATTGTCTGACATAGTCTAGAAGTATCTAACTTATGACAAAGTGATGTATTCCATTGTGTAGGCTTGCCGACAATGGAAGCATTACATTTTGGGGAAGGAAACGATCAACCACATAGACCACCAACCCCTACATTTCATACAAGCACAAGGGAAGTTGAAGAACGATCGCCATCATAAGTGGTCCAAATATCTGCAATAGTTTCATTTGAACATCAAGTACAAGAAGGGTAGCACCAATAATGTTGCAGACTACCTCAGCCGACCACCGATCGTGGAGCTAACCACCATACTCAATTCTTGTGGGCACGAGACTTCTGATTGGCTGCTTCTCTACAAGAGCGATCCAGAATTAGGCCACACATACAAGATGCTCTTGAAGGGTAACCGAGTTCCTAATTTTCACCTCCATGATGCACTGTTATGTCACTTGGGACACCTTTGTGCTCCTTCAAGAGAGTGTGCCAAGATGATTTGGGAAGCGCACTACAGTCGGGTTGTTGGACATTTCAGGGTCGAGAAAATAGTGGCAGTACTAAAAAAGTATTTATATTAGCTAAACCTTCGAAGGGATGTCGGGAAGTACATCAGATCCTGCACTACCTACTTCATTGCCAAACCGACCATCGATAAGCAAGGCCCCTATACTTCGATGCCTACCCCTAGTCGACCTTGGGAATCCATCTCCATGGATTACATGTTGGGCCTTCCTTCTACTAAGCATGGAAACGGTTTTTTTTTGTGTTCATCAACAGATTCTCGAAGATGGCCATTATGGCAGCCTGCAAGAAGAATATCACAGCAGAAGCCACTACTAAACTCTTCTTTGAACGAGTGTGGGTACACTTTTTGATCTCACAGTATATCATCTTAGATCGGGACAATAATTTCCTCGGTACATTTTGGTCCAGCCTCTGGTCAATGCTGGACACCAAGCTCACCATGTCCACAACTTTCCATCCCCAAACTGATGGCCAGACAGAGGTCATCAACAGGATGATCGTACACATTCTGCGCATGTATAACTCAAAGCATCCATGGACATGGGATGAGAACCTCCCCTATGTATAACACAACTATAATCGGGCATGTTAAGATTAAACAAGATGATGAGCCTAGTGAAAATTAAGCACCTTCACTAGGTGGGGCCCGCAGGCTCTTTTTAGGTGTATGTCTATTTTTAGAATGGTGAGCATATTCTAAAATTAGCAAGATTTTTATTCTACATGGTTGAGCGAATTCTATCTTTGCATGAATTTCTATTTTTAGAAGATTGGGAAAAGTCAATTTATAGATCGCTAATCTAAAAATAGATGCATGTCGATTATTATTAGCCCTTAATAATAATCAGACAATAAATAGTAACTTATTCTCTTGGAGCACTTTAATTCAGTGAACATATGTGGCACATCATTGGGCTGAAGTAATTACGCAATTCCTAGGGTGTTTGGTGACTCATGCATGGAGCACTTCATTATAACTGATAGTGGCAAGTTGTAACAGAGTTGGAAGAGTAGTTATGTGAGTTGTTATTTAGTTTAACTCAGTTAAGTGAGTTAAACTCATTTTTTCTAGTTGTAACTAAATATAAACTAGTGAAAGATGAGTGAATTAATTATTTAATTAATTCACAAGTACTCTCTTACTTGCAACTAAACAAATACATCAGTTAACTACTTGCATGTCAGATCCAGTGGAGACCCAGTGGAGAGATAGGTGAAAGGGTGAGATGGACTATCTTTTGTGACTATAGTGATGCATTCAATGCATCTACACTGACATTGGATATGCCAATGAGGATTTCGTAGTGCAGGCAAGGCAAGATCGAATTCATTCAGGGATCTTCTTCAGCAAGGATTGCGCAGTGGAGGCAGGTTGTTAGGAGGCAAGAAATTGGTGCATAGATATGCAAATTTCTACACGACAGTGTGTGATGATTGTTGATTGTACTGAGAGCTCTATGAGTTGAGCTTTGTATGATATTGTTACATGTTCCATTGATATACATAATATATGATTGCTTGGGTTTTAAGCTTTAAGCTTTCCCAGTAAAACATCTTGTTATGTGCGATTGATTTGCTTCATATGTGTTTTTCAAATGGCGATTTAATTTCAGCAAAGAATTAAGTGGAAGGATTTTTTATTTAACATAAGATTAATTTGTTATATTAGAAGAGTCTGGTAATATACATGCATATTGTATAATTTCTACATGGTATCGGAGCAATGTTTATCACTAGAGATTGCAATATTGAAGCGGTGTTGAGTTTTGTGCTGGTGGAAAATTCAAATTCGCTGCAAGAATTTATTGGTGCGACAGTTGAGTAAACAGTGAAATGGCTTTCAATGGGATGCGGTTGGAGTATGCACTCGAGGGCAGCTCCAACTACATAGCCTGGAAGGACAGGATGGAGGCGGTGCTTGAAGATAATGGTCTGAAGGAGTTCATAGATAGCGATGTTCCTAAGCCCACTTCAACGGATGCTGCATTACTTGATTCCTATGAAAAGAAAGTAGCGAAGACAAGAAGAATTCGTTGGAAGGTGTGAAAGACCATATTGTGTCAAGCCTTCACAAGAAAGCCACTCCATTTGCAATGTGGAAGGCTTTGACAGATCTTTTCCAAAGCAGCAGTGACCATAGGAAGTTGGCACTGAAAGATAAGCTCAGAAAAATCAAAATGGAGAAGGGTGACAGTATTCCAAAATATCTCACGAAGTTTTTCCAATGTAGGGATGAGTTGGGGAGTGTGGGAATTACAGTTGTGAATGATGACTTGGTGAGCTTAGCTCTCCTTGGGCTTCCAAAGAGTTGGCACAGTTATCAAGGCTCTGTCAATGGGCGGGAGAAAATGTTGGATTGGGAGCGACTTTGGTCGGATCTAGTGTAGGAGGAGATAAGGTGGAGTACCATGGATGGCTCTTCATCAAAGAATGATGATGAAGAGAATTTCGCTTTGGATGCCAAAGCAAGGAAAGGAAAAGGGCAGAAATCCCATCCAAAATCTGAGGCTAAAGGCAAGAAGCTGGATTTTTCCAAGGTGGTGTGTTTTCATTGTCACGAACATGGGCATCTCGCCACTAACTACCCACAGAAAAAGAAGAACAAGAAGGCTGATGGAGCTGCAGCTAGTGAGGCCCTTGCCTCACAATTTGAACTTGATTTCTCTTTGATCACATTCTTGGTTTCAAGCATAATGGGATCGGTGTGGTATCTTGATAGTAGTGCTTCCTTCCACATGACAAGAGACAAGGATTTGTTTAGTGACTTGGAGGACAACTAGCGCCAATGGCAAATTGGCGCGGATTGCTAACTGACAACAAGCGCCAACGCCTGAAAATGAAAAAACAAAGAATTTCTCCCAACCAAGACCAGACTTCCCACTCCAAGTAGAATCTCCAAGACTCAAATGAACCATGTGATCTAGGCTCAAAGCGAGACAGACACAGATCAAGCTTAGAAAGCTCAAAACAGAGTAAACCCTAGTACCTTACAGGATTGGCGTGACTGTAAGGCTGAAACTAGCGCCAGAATAGAATTGGCGTGGGTAATACACTAGCAACCTGCGCCAATGGGCGTGACTGTCAAGCTGAAAAGCGAACCAGTCGAGTTTACCAGTCAAAAATAAAAAAGAGCAATCCAACAAGCAGACCAGTGATAATCAAGCTATCCAAAAGCCAAATTCACAGAAAGAGCCAGCCCAAAGAGCTGATCAAGCAAGCAGAATCAAGAATCAACCGAAAAGACAAGACAAAGCTCCAAGTGTTCAGTTCATAAACTAAACCAGAGATTGACTGAAACAGCTTTGATCTACTTCGCTAATGCAGAGCAAGAGAATTTCGAAGGCTATCTGGCCAACTTTAGGCTCCGTCTATAGCTCATAAAATGAACAACAACAAGCTAACGATCTGCAGTGGAGTTGCCAATTTGTTGTGGAGGTAAATCCCCTCTGCGAACATAAGCGATCCCTACTAGCCCAGATTGGGTCTAGCAACAATCAAGCACGCTATAGTGCAGGTTCCTAATTGCAGATAAACCAATTAGCGATGAAGGCTTACCTAGAATCCAACGCAGTCATTGTAGAAGAGGTGGCACTCCCGTTCCTCAGCTTTGGCAGATCACAATCCCCACGATATCCTTGATGGGACACCTGCACGTGCGAGAAGCAAAACAAACGCAAGCATAAAATCCAGTAGATGCAACTATATGTCAGTCAGAAAGGACATAACTCATCATTATAAACAACAAGAGTGGAACCATAACCAATAGTCGTTCATTAATAATCAATCAAAGGAAAATTACAACCATAGTTCTGACACCAAATTCTCCTTCAGAGGGGGGTCGCCAGCAGAACACGTCTCGAAAAGCCTGTCAAGGATGGGACAAACCTCTCTCTTCGGATCTTGACGATAGTCTCCTTGCTTGAAATTTGCCTTAAGGGAATTATGGAGGCTCTTGCAGCATAAAGCTCTTGGAAATTTGGGAACTTGAAGACTATCTTGCAATGGAGATGGGCAAGCTTTTATAGATGGAGGAAGAGGAGTTGGGATCCCTATAATCATGGGATTGGCCCTATCATCAAGGAAGCTTCCATGAGAGGTGGAAAACCACTTCCTCTCTATGGAAATCCGTAGCCAAACCTCCCAACTCAAGATAGATAGCCGGTCCGAAATTTGTTAGGACGAAACTTTGGCCATTTATTTTTTAAAAACACCTCTTAAATTGGGTGGCGCGGTGTCGGCTACGAGACGAGCGCCAGGCGGCGCGGCCTCTTTGTAGTATTTTCCCCATTGGCGCAAGTGATGAACTTTCTGCCCGCGCCAATGCAAAAGGAGCTATTTTCATGGTTTTTTGCAAGGAGATGTCTTCAAGATGTCTTCAGGGAAATGAAAGCTCTTGTTCAGAGGGATGTCATGAAAGTGGTTTCAAGGCATGTCACTGCTCACAGGTCACAAAATGAGCCCTCCAATGTGCGGGACGGGGATTTCAGGGACAGTGACAAATTACTGTGTAACAGATGCTCCCTAAAGCATGAGGCCCGAGAGAGAGAGAGAGGTGAAATGCTTTACGAGAACGTGTCCAACTGAAAACTCCGCCATCGAAAAACCTGCATGAAGAAATACAACTGATATCTCAGATACATGATACATATGTGGTATGGGCGTAGCCATCCATAACAAAGTATACAATAATCCAGATCCAAGGCATGGACACAGCCATCCAGTGTGGATTGATGAATAGAATCAGGTATGGTCGCAGCCATCCAGTAAGTGAGTCATGTAACCAATCATAATAATCCAAAAAATCGCAGCCTGGATTACAACAGACACAATCTAGGGTCTTGCGCTCCATCTCGACCTGAACAAAGTACAAGTTCAAGCATGCGAATAAATGGGCTGAAGTCGAACATGTGAGAACATCGTCTGATTACCAGCCAATGATGAAAGTTGTTAATAGACGTGAGAGGTACCACCAATAATGATAATGGCCCTCAAGGTACTACAGGTACAATCTACGGTATGTGAATCAATGAGCTGGCGTCGAACACTTGTAGAATCACTCGATCGAAGGTCGATAATGAAAACCTCGCGTCGAATGCGAAGAACCTTCCATTGAGGCATGCAGGCTCCAAGGCACCAGAAGGGAGTCTCTAGATCATCTTCCTGGGTAATGAGATGAAGTCGACAGGAAGTGACCTTGATCGAAGGTGGGCCATAGTGTTTCCCACATCATCGACGCGAAACAGAGGAACATAGTGTTTTTGTGAATCACGATCAGATGAGAATCAGAGGAAGGTTGGTATTTTCAGAGGTCAACTTCTCTTGAACATATGAATGACATGACAGTGGACTTGGAATTATTTGACATCATAAGATCAGAGGTCATAGTGACGAGGAAAAGAGCAGATGAGAGGTCAAAAGGGATCACCCAAACCCACGGAGGCAAGTGAAAAACGAGATGAGATGTCCCCAACCCGACACAAATGCAGACAAGTGCCATGTTCAAGAGCGACATACTGCCGACACGACAATGATGTTGGTTCCATTTTCCCCACCATCTCGGCGAGTACCTCTTTATTTTTACACAAGCTTGAAGAGGATAAAATATGCTTGTCATATAAATTCATCCTTCAGACGAATCCATCCTAGTACATTTAACGAGCCCTAGGAAGGAGAAACTCGAATAATGTCATGATTGACAATTTCTGATGTCATTTGGGTTTAACGAGTCTGACAAAGGAATAACTCGGCGTCTTTTCATGTGAAAAGAAAACAGAAAAGTAAACTCCAACGATCCCTTTTCATAAATAGTTCCTTAGACCCGAAAAGGTAGAAAATAATATCTAAGAAAATCTCCTAGTCGCAATAGGCTAGGGTATTCATTTTTCCTAAATAATCTATCCCAGCCCGAAAAAGGGGTAAACGTATACTGGGTAGATGTCATTTCGTGTCCACTTTAACGAGATCGAAACGACAAGGGACTCGACAATATTTTCATGTTTAGAGAGTCAGAAAAGAGCTGAAAGATGACTCCTCCTGGAGGAACGAGTGGTATAAAGGGTAACAACGGGTTCCTATAATGGTGGAACTGCTCAAAACAAATAAAGATCAATAGGCTGGCTAACAAAGACCACTCATTGTAATGGTTCCTCAGGAATGGGTAAAATAACCAAGTGAAGGCATATGATCGACCAAGTAGATGGTAACGATGGAATGAGAAAACCAATGCTCATATGGAAAAATAGGTTGATAAAATGGAAATCACAAGAGGTAAAATAAGAATGGTTTCATTTTTACACAAGCTTGAAATCAGGAAACTTTGCTTGAAGTTGGTTTCATTTTACACAAGCTTGAAACAAAGATAAACTATGCTTGAAGCGGGTTTCATTTTTGGAAACAAACTATGCTTGAAAAAGTAAGCATGCCCCCAGCATGGTGACTCAATTCAAGGTACATGCCCCCCAAGCTTCAGTCCATATGAAAGGCAGATGGAGTGAAGGTTCAAATTACGAGATCCAGAGACAGACTCGACTGGGATTTTACGAGATCTTATCAAAGACTCGAATTGAACGGGAACGTGTTTCATTATTTTAACGAGGTTGACACATTAAAAGAATTATCCTCAGGACACCTTGTTTCATGGTTTAAGGAGCTTGGCACAAGACAAGGAACTCTGCTCCGAAGACCTTGTTTCATTTTTTAAGGAGCTTGACATAGGAAAAGAATCATGCTCCGACGACCTTGTTTCATTTTTTAAGGAGCTTGACACAAGACAAGGAACTCTGCTCCAACAACCTCATCATAATGAACAAGAATTCATGCCTTCCAAGAGTTCCACTCCTGATGGAAGGAAAACATCCTGGAATTCGGGACCCAATGCCCCCAGCACACTATGCACGACGGCATTGTCACTGAGTACAGGCACGGGGTAGGTAGCCACATATTTGACCTGCGGTGGGGCAGATACAATGGGTGGATAAAAACCAGGAAGGGATGGTGGCGGGCCTACTGCCACATCAGGACCAAGAGAACGAAAGCTGATCAGTGGTCACAATCCGTCCTTCATGTGGAAAACACATCACGCGAAAGAGGGAGGAGACAAGCGCTCCCATGGCATAGGTGTAATCATGCCCCAAGAGCAGATTGAAATCCAAGGGGCCTGGAACAACCATCACGTCCATATGGACGGTTTTACCTCCCAAAGTAACAGGTAACCTTGAAAATATCCCTAACAGTTGACTAGTTCTTCTGTTAAATGCCAACAGATTCTGCGTAACAGGTGCAAGCGGTGGCGAACCGAAATCATGCCAAGTAGTTGAGGATAGAACACTAACAGATGCGCCTTCGTCTATAATGGTGTTGGGTATGACCAGACCAAAAGCCTGTACTGTGATCTCGAAAGGCACATAAGACGGGAGGCGGTGTCCTGCAAATCGATTCCTATCAAAGGAAGCGACCAGACTACTCGGAGGGGCTACCATCGAACTGCGAAGGTCTTCCCCTGATGTTACGGAAGAAGGAGGAGCCTCCTCCACGACCTCCATCTCGAAGGTGGGAGGAGTATCCTCCAAAACCTCTTTCACGGGAGGCGGAGTAGCAGCTTCTTGAGATATGGGGACAGGAGAATCTTTCTCCAAATCCGAGGAATCTGAAGAAACAAGAAGAACATGAGGGGGATGAGATCCACTCTCGACGGAAAAGACCTGGTGCACCATAGAAGGGACCAGCTCAACCGATCCCACGACCAGTGATTGGTCGGGGATGGATTCCTGAATCTGAACTTCCAAGGGAGTGGGATCGAGCAAGGATGACTCTTGACCAATCAGAGGATCAGCTGGTGAAGGGCTCAAAGAAAACTGTTTATAACCAACTGGGAGGCATGGTGTAGAAACAACCGAGTTGTCCAAGACTCTTTTGGCTTCATCCATATACGGACAAAGGTGAATGGCATGGTGTCCTTCACACAACTTACAGGGATTGGTAATCTTACCCTGCTTCTTAGGAGCTTTACCAGCACCAGTTGAAGATGTGTCCCCAACCTGACTCCCGAAAGCCAAAGGCAATGGCGGACGACCATTAGACCATACTTCAAGTGTTACACCATTTTTTGGTCATCTAACCTATTATCATTAGATGGACCCAAGTACACCATGTAAGACCAATTTTACCCTAAGTAAAATTGCTTTCACTATGTAAAATAACTTAATAAACCAAATTTATTAGGTTGTTTATGGTCTAAACAGGAAACCCCAAAAGGAAATATTAAACAAACCCATTTTTTTTAATTTTCCTCATGGAATAATTAATTAAACCATAATTTAATTATTATTCCTAGTCATGTTTAACCCAAAAACAAAGAAATTAATTAGATAAACCTTTATTTATCTTATTATTTTCTAGGAATAATTATTTAATCTTATTTAGAGAATATTCCTTGTTAAATATGACCAAATCACCCACAAATAATTAAATAAATCATTATTTATTTGATTATCTTTCAACCACTTCCTTAAAAAGATAAATAAATCATTTATTTATTTATTTTTGACAAATAAAGGGATTTGACCCAAGTCAAATACTTTTTCACTCCAACAAATATAATAAAATATTCCATAAAAGGTGGATCTAGATTTGGTTAACATTATTTTAATCATGCACCAAGATCTAGAATGACCCAATATTTTGTTATAAATAGGAGGATTTTTCCTACCATTCTTCACCTTTTGTTGCCTATTAGATCACTCTGGATCTATACACTTGGTCACATTTTTCCACTATTTGTTGTGTGAGCTCCCTTTGAGTTCCATTCTTTGTCTGGGTTTTCTACACCAACAAGAGAGAGAGATTCTAGCTCTGAAGTGTTGAGGACTTCCAAGAACCCATCCCATTGAGGAGAATTGGATACGCCTTCTTGTTTTCCTCCCAGGTGCCCTTAATACAAAAATTCTTTCAAAAAATTGTTCTTATCTTGTCTATTGGTATATGGAGCAAACCCTTCTTTTTACTGCTTAATGTCTTTCTATGCATAGATCTGGTTTTTTGCAGCTCTTCTCTTGATCAACTAACTGCAGATCTGAAGATATTGGCAGCCACTTTTGTTGTTAGGGCTATTGGTTATGCGTAGCTAAAGTGGTCATTTTTCATACACTTCGACAAAGGATTCATACTAACAAATGGCGACTCCACACGGGTTTTAAATTACGACCGCTGTCGTTTTTCATATTCCTGCATATCCAGCTACTTCATACCCTAGGGTTTCTTTTCAACTGTTTATTTTTCCTATTTTTATGTTGTTTTTCTCACATAAAACCCTAAAACATTAAAATTTCTAACTTTCGTGTGTTTCTGGCCCTATTGCGCAGGTAAGCGACATCAGCCGCAACTGAGACGGAAACTTTTCCGAAAATCTGCCACCGAGACAACCGGAACGGGAGGTCGCACTTTTCAGCCCAAAAACTGCGACCTGGACCTCCAGGTCGCACTTTTCAACCTCTTTTCTGCGACCTGCACTGAAAACAGGTCAGAACCTGTGACCTGCCAATTTTTCAGTGGTTTTTCTGCAATTTTTCTGGGTTTTGTTGAAGCTTCTGTCAGGGTTTTCCAGCCTCTGTCTCAGCCCGCTTTGACCTAGTTCTGATCTGTTTTTACTCATCTAAGTGGGAACCTAGCCCCCTAGGGCTTCAATACCCTCCACTTTTTGTGGAAGAGTTTTAGTTGTTTCAGCCGTCTGTTTTTCAGAGTTTCAGCCTTCCCTTTTCCAGATCTGCTACCTCCTTGTCAGATCCCTTTAAATCAGCCTTTCTTCCTTTCAAATCACCTCTTGTCGTTTTGTTTGGACCTCTCTTTAGGACCTCCTCCCTGTCCTTTCCGCTTTTTGCTGATTTCCTCCCTTTTTCCAGCCACCTTGCCTCTGTCTCTTGGCTGTGATCTGCACCTCTTTTCAGCAGCTTTATCCTTTAGATCCCTATCCCTTTTGACCCTAGATCTATTGGCCTCTTTTTAAGTGTGTTTTGACTAGATTTTTGCCCTTTTTTAGATTAGTTTTGAGAGACCCACCTTCTTGGGTTGAATCGATGCAATAGTAGCTGTTATTTTTCTATTATTTCAGCATTATATACTGTTCTCTGCAGATTTATTTTCAGTTATGCAGCACACTTTTTCTCTTGCTCTCAAAATGAAAAGGGTTTAAAAATTAAAATTAACGCACGCCACACACTCACCCTAAGCGAAGAAGAGCCTGGTTTACACCGCCAAGCAAAGACTTTAAAATCAATTGACACTGCACCTATCTACCCTTGTTTCGACTTGATTCTGCACCTCCTTGCCCTTGTGGTCGTTCTTCTTCCCCTTGTGTCGTGTTTGTGTTGTCATCATTACGCCCCCAAGGCGCACTTCCCGGAGACTTCTTGGCCTTCACCCTCAGTTTCCGGTTGATCGACCTGCTCCGTCCCGCCGTCGTCGAGCCAATCCTCCTCCGAGTCCGCACTCCAACTCCTCTTCTGATTCATTGGGTTCTCCTTCTCCTTCTGGTTCTCCCCCTATCACCTTCACTATGTCTGGTCCAGGGCCTAACGCTAGCGGTGCTCCCGGCCCTAATGCCGGAACTACTACTAGCGGAACCGCCACAGGAACTACCTCGGCCATACCCTTGCTGCCGTACATCGCAGGCCTCAGCCTCCCCGATTTCAATCAGTTGATCAATGACCCTATCCGCCACAATGTTGGTTGGCCTGCTATGCCAACCAAGCTCCCCTCCGACATCCCTAAGTTCAAAGGCCTTGCTGGAGAAGATCCAACCAATCATGTCCGATCTTTCCACATGTGGTGTTCCTCCAATTCCATTACCAATGACTCCATCCGTCTTCGTTTGTTCCAATGCACGCTTACCGACGAAGCTTCTAAATGGTATGTAGACCAAGCCACCTCTTCCCATACCACCTTTGCGACCATTGCCCAAGCCTTTTTATCTTACTTCCAACTCCCTCTCCGATACGATACTGGTACGGAGCTTTTGACCTCTTTCAAGCAAACCTCTTCGACCCGCCTTTCCGCTCATGTCCAGGAATGGCGACGAAGACGAAGCTTATGTCGAGCTCCCCCCTTCGAAGATCGGATCTATATGGACTGGTTCCTTTGCTCTCTCTTAGCTCCCATTGGCAAAGATGTCGCCTCCCATTTCCCTCAAACCGAAGAAGCCGCCCTCCAAATAGCCTTGAAATATGACCTGATCTACGCTCAGTCTGGTTATGTTTATACCATCCTTCCTGACCTCCCCAGGCCCGAAGGCGCTAACGCCCCGAGGGCATCTCATTCCGCCGACGGTATCATTGGAGCCCTTTCTCATCCGTATGCTCAACCTCCTATGGGCTATGGTCTCCCTCAGGGAGGGGCCAACACCTCTAGCACTCTTCCCCCTCCCGGTAGCATGTATCTAGGATACGACATGCCTCTTCCTTTTGCCCAACCTCCTGCTTACCTCAATTTTTCCCAACCTAACCATTACCTTTATCCGTAGCCTAGTGCGCCAGCTCCTCCAGCATATGCGCTTCCTTCTCCCTTGCCTCCTCCAAACCCGCAACAGCACCTACAGCCCCCTCCAGGGCAAGTATTTGCACAGCAGGGCGCGACTAATCCCCCTTCTTCTCAAAGAAGGTGGAGAGGAAATCCAAACCAATCTGCCCCTGGTACTCGTGGACCCAATCCTCAAGGTGTTGACCCTAACACTGCCAACCAGCAACAGGGCACTCATCCCAAGCCAGACAGGCTGCTTCGCACAAATATGCCTTGTTCGTGTTGCGGTGTTTATGGTCATTACACCCACGATTGTCCCCTCTTACCCCAGATGCGGCAGATGTGGGAGTCTCAAGCCACATTGCGCGGACAACACACCTCCCCTCATGCTCCTCCTAATGTGGCCACTACCCAACCATATGTGTTTACTGATCCTTTCCCTCAGCAAGGATTCGTGGCTACCCAACCGCCTGACAGCCAGGTCGCCACTCCACCTTCCCTTTCTGGTTCCTCCGATTACCAGATCCTTATGATGCACTCTGATCCTTCCCCAACCGTCGACCTTCACCTTCAAACTTGGTCTCGCCAGTACCCCAAGCCTCCCACTCAGTCTGCCCCCGAGTCCCCTTCTTCCGGTTCTACAGAGCCTCTTTCGATAACCAATGGTCCCTTACATATCCCTCAACCCAAATTTGAGGTCCATCCCAAGATTTCTAAAGGACCGTTATGTCGAAATGCTGCTTCTGGTCGAGCTGCTCATTCGTATAGCATAGTAGATGATTTGGCACAATCTCCTGTTACCATTTCCACACTGGAACTCCTCCAGTTGTGCCCTTCCCAAAAGAAGGCTCTATTATCTGTCGTGGGCGCTGTAGATCCTGTTGATGACCAAATGATTGTCTTCGACGGCCATCAATTAGACCATCCTCCCCTTCCTGCTTCCGTCGCCTTCCAAATCCCAGTCAAAATCTGGAACGCCAACGTTTCTCAGTGTATAATTGATGAGGGGGCATCCACTTGTGTGATGTCCGCTTCGGTTTGGAAGCAACTCGGATCTCCTGAGTTGGCCCCTTCCACAATCACCCTTCGAGCGTGGGACGGCCACGCCTCCCAGCCCATTGGCCTTTTCCGTAATTGTCCTATCACCCTTTCCGGTAAGACTGTTTGCGTTGACGTCGAAGTCATTGACGCTCCTCTAGACTACAACATTCTATTGGGGCGAAGCTACACCTATGCCATGTCTGCTGTCCCATCCGCGGTTTTTTGCAAGATGTCTTTCCCTCACAATGGAAAGATAGTCACCATTGACCAGCTGTCTTACCATGAGCCGTCGTCTCAGACCTCCCCCGAGACGACCATCTCTTCTGTAGCCAATAAGCAAACTGTAGATTCTTTGACCAGTGTCTCCCCCGGCGTCTACAAAGATTCCTCCCTACTTGGAACTTTTCCTGGTCTTCCCCCTCCTCATATCTCTGATCCCAGCTTGTCGAATGTTTGCATGATGCAATCATCTCGGGCTGCCCTTAAGCGACCCGTTTCGACTAGTCAGCAACCTCCGACTCAACCTCACCCACCACAACCTGCTCCTAGCCCTTCATCTCCGCCAGCCGAACCTCCTCCTTCTGGCCCTTCTCCTACAACTAGTATCCCTGAACCCCTTTATCCCTCTGGAACGGTTCCCCCAGGCCTTAACCATCTCGGAGCCGTCCCTCCTAGTCATTACCCTACTGGTCAGATACCTTTCCTGGCTCCCCCTCCCGGAGTCTATTCTGTCCCCATCATGGCCACCCTCTCTCTCCCAAACCTGACCTTGGGTATCCCTGTCTGGTACCTCGACCCTCCGGCCGCTACCCCTCCTGGTCATCCCAAACCCTACATGGCTTTGACCCCGGTTCAACCGGTCCCCCTTGCTTCCTCTGTTGCCACCATGTCCCCAGCACCTCCATAGGACCCTTCTCCTATCGTGACGGCTCCCGGGAAGAAAGGTAAAGCTCGCAAGGGGGCACCCAAAGACAAGACCACCCCAACTGACCTGGCCCCTCCTCCACCTGCAAAGCCTTGTGCCTTGTGTGATGTCGTCGGTCACGCCACCTATGCTTGTCCTGAATTGCCCCGTATTCAGCCCATGGTTAAAGTCGCGTTCCCCGAGTCTACGATCCCTGAAGCCTCCATTCCTTCTTCGTCCGTAACCAAGAACCCCAAGACTCTCTGCACCAACAAACCCTGTGCTTTATGCGGTGTCCATGGCCATTACTCCCACCATTGTCCTCACCTGACGCATTACCGCGCCTCTTTAGAGGTAGTCCGAGAGTATGAGGTTGAACAAAATCAATCCGCCTCTCCCATACTCACGTAGTATGCTTCGGGCCAGCCTGAGGATCCCCCCGCTCCCATCGACATTCCCCCCCCTGATGTTTAGATGACGGAGTCTACTACGACCATTCTTTGCCTATCCTCCTCTGCGAGACCCTTGGAGCCCAGTCCCCCTGCATCCCCCCCTATTGTTTCGCCTGACCCCCTCTTTTCTACCCATACACGAGATCACTCCACCCGTATCTCTGTTGACCTCCGCAGCCCGAGTCCTCGCCATACTTCCGATAGCCCTCATATACCACCCTCTAGTTTGTATATGAGTCATAGTCATCCTGCTCCTCAAACTCCCTCCCGCAGTTGCCGCTCGATGTCTTTTGTACACTCACGCTGCCGTCATTGTCTCTCCTCCCCTCATTTGTTGTCTTGTAACACCATTCTGCAGGACCTCCCGTCCACACCCTTTATCGGTTACGCCGATGGTGCAAGTCGTTGCTCCCGGAATCTAGCCTCGGCAGGTTGGGCCATTTTCACCCCCTTGCATGCCCTTATTCTCTCAAACGGGGTCTGCATTGGTACTACCACCAAAAATCAGGCCGAATATGATGCAGTGTGTGGTCTCTTAGTCGATGCCCTCTTTCATCGCATCCTCCATCTGCATGTTCGTTTGGATTCCCTACTTCTTGTCATGCAACTAAATGGTGTTTATCGTGTGCATAACCCTGTGTTGTTTAGACGATATTTACGAGTGAAACTCTTGATACGTGAATTTGAAACCATAACTTTCAACCATGTACCTCGAGAACAGAATCACTATGTAGATAGTATTGCAAACCATGTTCTAGATTGGAATTTATCACACACATTTCATACAAGACAATAACATTCATAACCATCAAAAAACGATGCATATCCATAATATGTGTCGTAAAACATGTGTTTAGAGTCCATCTACTCTGATACATATGACATGCCCATAGCATGTTACAAAAAACCCAAAACTAGGGGCACCACCTGCCCCTACATACACACTAGGGGGCACCACATGCCCCACACCTACTCACTATCTGGCGGATCCCGAGCCAATGGCTCCGCCCCTGCAGCCCGTAGATCACGTATGCCTTGACCGTCCATCGCCATGCGCCGCATGACACCTCGCCATTCCGAGGGAAGACCAATGCATGCCTCTACGTACTGGTCGTCTAAGTCTTGCCACCCGCGCTCTGAAACTCCGGTCAGCAACGTCCCACATCTACGGCGGATTTCCTCCAGAAGGGCGGCCACATCCTCATTGCGCGCTGCTCTCGACCCACTCGGCCCTGCAGCTCCAGAGGCTGCCGGGCGTCCCATATATCTGGCCGGTTTTACCGGAGCTATATCTACATACCAAAAGTACATGAATCAGTACCATATCTACTATTCAATAAATTTAACATGCCCATACAAGAATAGTTACTTATCACTTACCATCGGGCCCCCATACTCGACCAGGCGGAAGTGGTAGGTCTGGATCCCCACAATAACTCATCCCACTATAGGGATAGTCGTCTATGTATAACGGCGTCTGATCCCAATGGGCAAAGAACTCAGGTCGAAACACTCACCCAACCACCCCTCCTCCTCCTCTGCACAGTAGCTGCCCCCACCGGCGCATCCTGGGCTCTCTCGGGCCCCCATCTAGGAGCTGTATACGAGGCCGCAAGGTCGGGATCTTCTCAAAGAAGAAGGCAGACAATAAAGTCCCATACGAGCAATCGTGGTTCACTTGCCGCTTGCAGAGCGACAACTTTCGCTTTAGCGACACCAGCATCATTTGGGCCCACCCACAGTAGGTCCCACTCAACACACTCTCCACAATCATCATCTGCCCCCCAGTGATGTGATGGAGCACCTGGTTTCCCAGGATACGCAGCACTGTTGCGGCCACTGCACGGGTCTCTAATCTCTCTAGGTCTCGGATCGGTATCCGAGTCCCCTTGACTTGGAGACCCGGTCGACAATGTCGCTCCACAAACTCCATGATATGCCGCCCCCGCGGTAATACTGGCTGCGTGTTTCCCACCATCCCCAATGGCGGGAGACCCGTCAGGAAATACACATCCTGGACTGTCAGTTCGATCCTGTGCCCCTGCACTACAAAGACCTCATGCTCTGGATCCCAGTAACTGATAATCCGGGCCAACAAAGGCTCTCCCGCTCTCATCAAAGGGTTCTCCAAAAGCTTTAGAACCCCAAACCTGGCCAACACACGATGGACGCCCTGATCTGCTTGGATCTCTGCCCGTAATGTAACCAGGTCTCTCTCTCTCTAGTTAACCCGTATATCTGCCATATCTGCACAAAAACATCATTTTTGTCAGCATACAGATCGGGAATACCATAACCAAACACAAAAACCCAACTCTCAGCCATAAAACAGCACTAAAACCCCCTCATCTCCCAGGTCGCAGTTTTCTGCCCAATTCTAGGACAAGTCGCATTTTTTGCCCTGAAACCTGCTTCCCAGGTCGCACTTTTTGGCCCAAAAAGTGCGACCCAGTCGTAGAGATGAAGGAGGGTCTGTTACTGAGATTTTGGGCCCTAAACTGAACTTTCAATCCATCAAAATGAAAGATTAAGGTTAGGCCTCTTACCTGCAACTGACGGATCTCGATTCCAACGGTCGGTTTGTCCGCTACGCTCGCCGCAAGATTTAGGGCCTTCTCTCCTCTCTACATTCACCACAACAACACTAGCAAATGAGTGAATTTGGAGGGAAAACTGCCTTATTAAAAGAGAACCCTTGTTTCTTCTTTCGCCTGCTGCGACCATACCGTAGCCCCGTTTGACAAACCGTCTGCACCGTTGGAAAGCTCTCACCGAGCCCTCAAATGGGTATTTGTTAGTTTTTGGTGATTTGATACTTCACCAGGACACATTTTGTCCAAGAAGGGTCACTTCACCTCTCCTTAAAATCGCATTTCTTCACTTACAACACTTGTACTTGGGGCACCATTTTGCCTCCTTACTTGTCTTTGTTCGTGTCGATTTTCGTCATGAGTTACCATCTTGTACTCATGTTTTCATGGTCCCCCATTGGGCCTTTACTATGTGGCAGCACCATCGAGTCGCCCTTGTTTAGAGCATCCAAGTTGAGTCATCATCGCATTCATGGAGTCTATCCCGAGTCCCTTTGTACCCCGCTATAGCCCTCCATCCTTCATTGCTTGGTCTCTCTCTTGTGTCGCACATTATGGCCTTCAGTCTCACTATCTCCTATCCCTTATGATATTGCGTCAGTCGCTGCCATGTCATTCATGCCCTTTATGCTCTAACAAGGGAAGTCGTCCATTCGCTACTCAGTCCCTTCCATTTCACCATCATCATTAGTGTCAGTCTGTCCATCGCTCTACTATTTTCTCTCATGCCTTAGTTGAGGATCTCTCATTGCCTCACCTATGGCGGACCTCCTTCTGTCAACATCAGCTCATTCATTCCAGAAGCCAGGTCTAGAGGGCGGTGTACCTTGGTTCCGGCTTCCACTCTTGTTCAGTGCCTCGGATCAGGCAAAGGGATCTCTCATTTCCCTTTGACTTGATTGTTTCTCCACTCCAGCTCCTTTCAGCATGACCGAGATCCGTATACTTGATGGTTCAGTGATACAGCAGTAGCTCTTGATGATTCCCGAGTGTGTGTGAGATGTCTCAACCCTCATGAGGGGGTGGCCCTGCAGGTAGCCCCCCACATGCCCGGATGACCTCCTCCTTGCAGCCTTCGATGCAGCTCCAGATATTTGATAATGTTGGCCTTAGCCACTTGCAGCGCCTCTTTGATTTGCATGTATCAGTCAGATTTTGTGAGCCCTTCCCCATTTACAGGGGGCATTTGGGTTGTATTTGTATCTCATGTACTAAGATATTATTGTATAAGTCCTGGCTGTTATCCCAGGCACAACATGTATATGGGATTCCTCATTATATTTTTATCTGGCTCATGATTATGCCAGCTGTACTTTATAGTTCGGTCCCTTGTTTACTGGACACACTATTCTTTTGTACTTTGTCTCGGCGGGCATAGGTATGCCTCCCCCGCCGCCTTTAGCACAGGTACCCTCTCATAAAAAGAGACTTGTTGCACTTGCGAGTCTCGTCTCCTCAGGGTCTAGTTCTTCAGCACACTCGTCTACCTTACATTTCTCTCTCTGACTTCCCTCTTGATGTCTGGTGATTGAGTTCTTACAACGTACTTCGGTCATACGATTTTCTCCTAACACTCGCACGCTGGGGGGCAATCTGTTACACCATTTTTTGGTCATCTAACCTATTATCATTAGATGGACCCAGTACACCATGTAAGACCAATTTTACCCTAAGTAAAATTGCTTTCACTATGTAAAATAACTTAATAAACCACATTTATTAGGTTGTTTATGGTCTAAACAGGAAACCCCAAAAGGAAATATTAAACAAACCTATTTTGTTTGATTTTCCTCATGGAATAATTAATTAAACCATAATTTGATTATTATTCCTAGTCATGTTTAACCCAAAACAAAGAAATTAATTAGATAAACCTTTATTTATCTTATTATTTTCTAGGAATAATTATTTAAATCTTATTTAGATAATATTCCTTGTTAAATATGACCAAATCACCCACAAATAATTAAATAAATCATTATTTATTTAATTATCCTTCAAACACTTCCTTAAAAAGATAAATAAATCATTTATTTATTTATTATTAACAAATAAAGGGATTTGACCCAAGTCAAATACTTTTTCCCTCCAAAAAATATAATAAAATATTCCATAAAAGGTGGATCTAGATTTGGTTAACATTATTTTAATCATGCATCAAGATCTAGAATGACCCAATATTTTGTTATAAATAGGAGGGTTTTTCCTACCATTCTTCACCTTTTGTTGCCTATTAGATCACTCTGGATCTATACACTTGGTCACATTTTTCCAATATTTGCTGTGTGAGCTCCCTTTGAGTTCCATTCTTTGTTTGGGTTTTTTACACCAACAAGAGAGAGATATTCTAGATCTGAAGTGCTGAGGACTTCCAAGAACCCATCCCATTGAGGAGAATTGGATACGCCTTCTTGTTTTCCTCCTAGGTGCCCTTAATACAAAAATTCTTTCAAAAATTTGTTCATGTCTTGTCTATTGGTATATGGAGCAAACCCTTCTTTTTACTACTTAATGTCTTTCTATGCATAGATCTTGTTTTTTCAACTCTTTTCTTGATCAACTAACTGCAGATCTGAAGATATTGGCAGCCACTTTTGTTGTTAGGGCTATTATTTATGCGTAGCTAAAGTGGTCATTTTTCGTACACTTCGACAAAGGATTCATACTAACATCAAGCACCTTGGGAATGCCAGGGAAATCTCGAAGAAGATGGTCTCCCGTGCACAACATGCAAGGGAACTTGACTTTTCTTGGAGGGTTGAAAGGTTTATCAAGAGGAGACTTCTTAGGCGCAATAGCTACAGAGCGAGCCTCTCCTTTATCGGACTTCTTCTTCTTTGTCTTCTTCTTCTTCTTCTTAGCCACCTGGTTACTCGAATCCAGACTTTCACCAGGCGAAGTAGAAGAGGAGGACACAGAAACAGGCGAAGAAGGGGAGAGGTCCACCTTAGAATAAACATGATTTTGTTCAGGCAAAGGAGACGTTTGAACAGTAGGCGGGACATTCGAGACCACAGAGGTTGAAAACAACCAAACGGGCAACCCAACAGTTAACCCAGGAAGGGACAATGTTGCCATATAAGGAGCACCAACATTCCCAAAAGGAGGGAAAAGACCCAGATTCCCATCGGAGGGGATTCCTTGGTTGGTGTATTCTGGAAAAGTTGCCATTAGAAACAATTTTGAGAACAACACCCTAAGGAAACTAACTTTATCCAGGAATATTTTGTGGGCAGTTAATTTTTAAAACATTGAAACAAAACTCTATCTTTTCATCTTTTAAGAGTCGAGAAACAGGAAAAAGGTGACTCTATCACTTTCAGATTGGAAACAAGCGTGAAAGGACAAGCGCTTGATAACCTTTTCAAATTTAGAGAGTCATAAAAGATCGAAATGACTACTCAGGAATTCTAGGCAAAGGGTGTACCAAATAACCGTGAACTGCAATATACACCTTGGTTTCAAAATGAAAGAGAAATCAACCAAGGACTTAACGTACGTGCAAGCAATCTCCCCGAATGTTGTGTTCGGTGTATCACAGGTATAGGGCTGCAGACTCAGCTTCCTATGGATAAAGGATAGAAACCTAGTGGGGTCTCGCTTTATATACGCAACGGTACGGGGAGCACAAGTCTATACTAGCACTGTCTAAAGCCAAGAGGCGAACGACAGCTACTAGGTTTAACGACGCCGGAACACGTCTCTAACCTAGACCTCTAAATGTTTCGTTAATGTTTCAATGCTTCCTTAGGTAAATTGAGTAAATTTTATGGTTGATCTTCAATTATGTTTCGGTTTCAAGGCCCTACCGTATGTCATATGACAATCTCATGTATGTAGCTATATGAGAAAAGAAAACTTTTCAATTCGATGAATGTTATCTAGTTAAGGGAAGAGCTTCAAACAATGATGCAACAAACAACAAAACTAAAAACGAAACTTTTCCAAACTAGATAGCATTCACCGAAGTATTCTAAAACATTCAACGAAGCGAATTATGCAATGTAATCTATGCAAAATTGTCTTTTCCGAAAACTATACAATTGTAATCTATGCACAATTTCCTTTTCTTTTCAAATGATAAGAATGCACTCAATGCATTTTTCGATGAAATGAGAATCTACTTAATGCATGCTTTCAATGAAAGAGAATGCACTCAAAGCGATTTTTAGTTTTCAATCATTAAACAATGTGATCTAAGTTCAATGATAAATCTCAAAAAAAACTTTTCAATGCAATGTGATCTAATGCATTTTAACAAAAAGAACACTTTGAGACGAAAACTAAATAAACGCAAATCTTCTTAACGAAGGATGAATGCAAAAGAGATGTAAACAAACACTAAGAATGCAATCGTTGTTTTAAACACTTTGTAATGAAATCCCTCAAAAGGCGACAAGACATATGAGGTCAAACACAAAGAGGACTTCCAAAGCAAGAGATCAAAACAAGGCATTCATTCCCTTTTACATCAAACAATCATGGAAAGAAGACATTTCAAACAATGAGCAATGTAATCTATGCTCATATAGTGAAAAAACCGGAAGGGAAAGACACACTGGTGAAGGATTTAGGGAAAAAATCTCAATTTTCATACACCCTGAAATTGGCTCGACTTGTACATTGACAACTAGCACCAACTGGCGCGACTTGCACATTGACAACTAGCGCCAATGGCCAATTGGCATGGGTTGCTAACTGACAACAAGCGCCAACGCCTGAAAATGAAAAAACAAAGAATTTCTCCCAACCAAGACCAAACTTCCCACTCCAAGCAGAATCTCCAAGACTCAAATGAACCATGTGATCTAGGCTCAAAGCGAGACAGACACAGATCAAGCTCAGAAAGCTCAAAACAAAGTAAACCCTAGTACCTTACAGGATTGGCGCGACTGTAAGGTTGAAACTAGCGCCAGAATATAATTGGCGCGGGTAATACACTAGCAACCTACGCCAATGGGCACGACTGTCAAGCTGAAAAGTGCACCAGTCGAGTTTACCAAACAAAAATAAAAAAGAGAAATCCAACAAGAAGACCAGTGATAATCAAGCTATCCAAAAGCCAAATTCACAGAAAGAGCCAGCCCAAAGCGCTGATCAAGCAAGCAGAATCAAGAATCAACCAAAAATACAAGACAAAGCTCCAAGTGTTTAGTTCATAAACTAAACCGGAGATTGACTGAAGCAGCTTTGATCTACTTCGCTAATGTAGAGCAAGAGCATTTCGAAGGCTATCTGGCCAACTTCAGGCTCCGTCTATAGCTTATAAAATGAAAAACAACAAGCTAACGATCCCCAGTGGAGTCGCCAATTTGTTGTGGAGGTAAATCCCCTCTGCGGACAGAGGCGATCCCTACTAGCCCAGACTGGGTCTAGCAACAATCAATCACGCTATAGTGCAGGTTCCTAATTGCAAATAAACCAATTAGTGATGAAGGCTTACCTAGAATCCAAAGCAGTCGTTGTAGAAGAGGTGGCGCTCCCGTTCCTCGGCTTTGGCAGATCACAATCCCCACGATCTCCGTGATGGGACACCTGCACGTGCGAGAAACAAAACAAAGGCAAGCGTAAAATCCAGTAGATGCAACTATATGTCAGTCAAAAAGGACATAACTCATCATTATAAACAACAAGAGTGGAACCATAACCAATAGTTGTTCATTAATAATCAATCAAAGGAATATTACAACCATAGTTCTGACGCAAAATTATCCTTCGGAGGGGGGTCACCAGCAGAACACGTCTCGAAAAGCCCGTAAAGGATGGGACAAACCTCTCTCTTCGAATCTTGACGATAGTCTCCTTGCTTGAAATTGGCCTTAAGGGAATTATGGAGGCTCTTGCAGCATAAGGCTCTTGGAAATTTGGGAACTTGAAGACTAGCTTGCAATGGAGATGGGCAAGCTTTTATCGATGGAGGAAGAGGAGTTGGGATCCCTATAATCATGGGATTGGCCCTATCATCAAGGAAGCTTCCATGAGAGGTGGAAAACCACTTCCTCTCTATGGAAATCCGTAGCCAAACCTCCCAACTCAAGATAGATAGCAGTCCAGGAATTTGTTAGGACGAAACTTCCGCCATTTATTTTTTAAAAACACCTCTTAAATTGGCTAGCGCGAGTGCGACTCTGGGACAGAGCGCCAACTGGCGCGGCCTCTTTGAAGTATTTTCCCCATTGGCACAGGTACTGAACTGCTTGCTCGCACCAATGCTCAAATGGCCATTTTTAGGGTTTTCCACAAGGAGATGTCTTCAGGGCAATGAAAGCTCTTGTTCAGAGGGATGTCATGAAAGTGGTTTCAAGCCATGTCACTGCTCACAGGTCACAAAATGAGCCCTCCAATGTGCGGGACGTGGATTGCAAGGACGGTGTCAAATTGCTGTGTAACAGGGAGATACATTGTAAGTTTCACATGGAGGACTGCAAGCCCATGTATACTCCTCTTCTAGGTAATTGGAGGAAAGAGGATGCTACATCGACAGAGGTAGTGGATGCCATTGTTTATCGACAGTTGGTGGGTTCGCTCATGTATTTAGTTAATATAAGACCGGACATATGCTATCCGGTGAACCAGCTTAGTCAAGCGATGGTTAAGCCTACCAAGATATTTTGGAAGGCGGGCAAGCATGTCCTTAGATATCTCAGGGGCACATATGAGTATGGCTTATGGTACAAACAGACGAATGAGGTGAAGTTGCATGGCTTCACGGATGCAGATTGGGCAGGTAGCCCAACGGATAGAAAGAACACATCAGGAAGGGTTTTCAGTATCAGATCTACAGTATTTTCTTGGTACAGCAGGAAACAAAGATCCATGGGACTCATTTCAGCGGAAGCAGAATACATGGCAGCAAGTCAAGCTACATGTGAGGCTATCTGGATGAGGAAGATCTTGGTCGGTTTGTTCGGTTCTCATTTAGATCCTCCAGAGATTCATTGTGATAATCAGAGTTGCATTAAAATATCACTTAATCCTATGTTTCATGATAGATCTAAGCATATAGATATCCGGTATCATCATATCAGAGATTGTGTGCAGTGGAAGATCATGTTGCTTCAATACATTCCTACGGAAGATCAGGATGTAGATATTCTAACGAAGGCGCTCACCTGGAGCAAATTCGAATACCATAGAGACAGGATCGAGGTGAAGGATAATCCCTATATTTTTTAGAGGGAGTGTTGAGATTCAACAAGATGATGAGCCTAGTGAAAATTAAGCACCTTCACTAGGTGGGGCCTATAGGCTATTTTTAGGTGTATGTCTATTTTTAGAATGGTTATTATATTCTAAAATTAGCAGGATGCTGATTCTAGATGGTTGAGAAAATTATATCTTTGGATGAATTTCTATTTTTAGAAGATTGGGCGAAGTCTATTTATAGATCACTAATCTAAAAATAGATGCATGTCGATTATTATTAGCCCTTAATAATAATCAGACAATAAATAGTAACTTATACTCTTGGAGAAATTTAATATAGTGAACAGATGTGGCACATCAGTGGGCTGAAGGAATTACGCAATTCCTAGGGTGGTTGGTGACTCATGCATGGAGGACTTCATTATAACTGACAGTGGCAAGTTGTAACAGAGTTGGAAGAGTAGTTATGTGAGTTGTTATTTAGTTTAACTCAGTTAAGTGATTTAAACTCATTTGTGATAATTTTAACTAAAGATACACTAGTGAAAGATGAGTGAATTAATTATTTAATTAATTCACAAGTAGTGTCTTACTTGCAACTGAACAAATACAGCAGTTGACTACTTGCATGTCAGATCCAATGGAGACCCAGTGGAGAGATAGGTGAAAGGGTGAGATGGACTATCAGTTGTGACTATAGTAATGCATTCAATGCATATACACTGAAATTGGAGATCCCAATGAGGATTGAGCAGTGCAAGCAAGGCAAGATTGAATTCATTTAGGGATCTTCTTCAGCAGGGATTGCGCAGTGGAGGCAAGCTGTCAGCATGCAAGAAATAGGTGCATAAATATGCAAATTTATGCATGACAGTGTGTAACGATTGTTGATTGTACTGAGAGCTCTATGATCTGAGCTTTGTATGAGATTTTTACATGTTCCATTTATATACATAATATATGATAGTTGGGTTTTTTTAGATTTAAGCTTTCTCGATAAAACATCTTGTTATGTGCGATTGATTTGCTTCATATGTGTTTTTCAATTGGAGATTTAATTTCCGCAAAGAATTAAGAGGAAGGATTCTGTATTTAACATAAGATTAATTTTTTAGATCAGTAGAGTCCAGTAATATATATGCATATTGTATAATTTCTACAGGGCCCTCCATAGCTGAACTGACCACAACCCCTTTCAGGTGGGCTTGGTATTCCAGCCACTATGTCCCATTGATGTAGCCATGCACATTTGCAGCTACTCCGGCTAATTCGGCTCATGTCGAGTCTGAATTTGAATTGGAAAACAGCTTCGTTGATTGCATTTAGCACATCCACCAATAGGTTCATGACATATTGGACAAAGGCAATGCTAAGTACAAGCAGTGGCATGATGAGCATCGAGTGCCACACAACTTCCAGGTGGGCAATAAAGTGTGTCTACATTTATAGAAGGAGCACCTTGTTGGACCCCACCGCAAGCTTCACCCACTCTAATATGGGCCATACACCATCACCAAGGCTATAGGGGAAAATTCCTTCGAGCTCAGTATTCCACCATTCCTTGATCTGCACCCAATTTTCAATGTGGACCGCCTTCGGCCCTACTTTCCACCTCTACTGGACACATCCGACATGGCAAAGCAACTCACACCAATAGAATTAAACCCAGAATGCATGGAACAATCCACAACTAATCAGATTATCGACACACAGATCAAGAACACCTGCCAACAGAGGATCCCTCTATATTGATTTTTCAGAGCAGGCCAACTCCTTCACCAGGGAAAGTGGCTCACCAAGGACCAAGTTCAACAGAAGTTTCCTCATCTCATGGAGGAACTCAACGCAATGGGGACCATTTCTTCCTAAGTGGAGAGGAATGGTCCAGGTGGATATTGTGTAATATTCCTAAATTAGCATGTAGCTAATTGGAATATTAATTTTTCTCTTGTCATTTAGTTAGATGTGTAAATGGGTAGGGAGACCTGAAATCTCTTTAGTAGGCATAAAATCCCTGTTAATGTGAAAATGGATCATCTTCGTAGCTGGATAAAGCACCCTCATGTGTGAAAGGTGCTAATGCATGTGGACAAGGTCAAGTTTGACCAAGTCAACAGCATTGGTATGGAGGGAGTGGATCATCAATAAGAGACAATGCAGTGTGAATGGGAGGAAGACTCCATGATAGTAGAAACCATAATGAGTGGGACCCAATGTGAGAAGGCTCACATTGTTTATAAGGAGGAAAAGGTAGCCATAGAAGGTTATGTTATTGATTATTGATTTTGTGGTCTGCATGACTTCTTGCATTCTTCAGCTGTTTAGTTGAGCTTGCAGTGTTGTTTAGCACAGGGTGTTCCCGAGCGGGAATCCAACCTCTTCCCTTGAGGTAGCCTCTAGGAAGAGTATTGTACTATCATTTCCACATTCTGGCATTCTGGTCAAGCTTCAGTCTTCAGCTATAGCATAGTGTCTGTTCAGATTTGTGTTGTGTTGGAGGGTGTTGTAGTGGATGGTTGAGAAACCCACTTCTTGAGTTATTTTTTCAGAGGAGGAAGCATTATTCTCATTAGGAGATCAGCAAAGGAGGTTCTTATGCTTTATTTCATATCTTGGCACCAGGCCAATCTATTCCCATCATCTACAGTGCAGATTCCCTCTTTGACTACGTTATTTTAGTGAGAATTTGTAGTGGAGGTTTCAGTGCTTGTTTTGGAGGGTGAGATCTTCAGTGTTAGGATCAGCCTTGCACTTGGAGACTTTGTTCGAGGAGTTCTATTCATTTATTTATCAATTCAGCCACCTCCTTCTAGTATTCAGTTTTTAAGCTACAATTCATCCCTAGGGCTGCATTCTGGCATTTTGGTATTTTGGGTATTTCCGGAAACCCTTCCCTGGTTGTCTTGGAAATGTGTTTGGGAGCCTAGATCTTCACTTCCAACATTGTTTGAGCTATAGAACAGCAGATCCAGCTTTTTTATCTTTTTGTAGAATTTTATGCCCAAAAACTGCGTTGTCATGGCTCATGGCACTTGTATGGCAGTATTTCTCATGTATTATCATATTTTCCTATTGGAGGCTTGTTTTCTATTGCTTGAGTGACTTGATCCTCAAGATATTGTCTCCAGTATTTGCTGATATGTTTAATAAGATGGTTGTAAATTTGTCTCATATAATGGTGTATTGATGTATTCACTGCTACTTTCCATGTTTGTGTTCATATATTTTCGCTTCCCCATTTGGGAATATTACAGTGGTATCGGAGCATAATATTGGCTCAGTTTGTGAGTTTCAGTCAATATGTTATAAGAAGAAGAAGAGAAGAAAACGAGATCTAAAATGAGGGAAGGAATGAGCTTTGTCTCGTCACTTTTTAGATCTATGAAGAACCTCTCCAAGGAGGTCAAGCAGATGAAAGAGGAGAGATGAAATGAGACCTCTAAAGGGTTTCAAGAAGAGGAAGGTCCATGTACTTCCTATCATCAAAAGAAAGAACCGGTATTGCATAGAGCTCCAAAGAAATACACTATGCCCTTTTCTTTTGAAGAAGAAGACAAAAGGCATGGAGATGGAGGACACTTGGATCATGAGATCCTAAGTGAGTATCTTGCTGAATATAAGTCTCAACCTAGAGATTTCAAGGAGAATCTAACTCTCCCACAATTCATTCTGCTCAAATAAGAAAGAATACCTTGCAGCAATAGATTTCTATTGCCTACATTTGATGGGTCATCCACATGTACAGCAAGAGCTTGGGGAATGAAGATGGATGCATTTTTCCTACTACATCCAGTAGTAGAGAGAGAATTTGTTGAGATTGCAGCGCTGCACCTTGAGGGTGAAGCAAAAATTTGGTGGTTCAACCATTTGAGTCATGAAAGAGTGACTACATATGCACATTTTACTCAAAGGTTGATCAAAAAGTTTGATAAGAAGCAATCAAAGGAGAAGAAACTTCCACCACCACTTGTTGTAGGAGCACTTGGATCAGGAGGAATAACACTTGCACCTTTGCAAAGTGGTCTTGATCTCTTGACATTTAGAGTCCCATGCACTATTCTCGAGATGCATGAGGAGGAGGAGACTTGTACCAGTGATGATGTAGCCATAGAAGAGTAGCCACCATCATCAGTAGTTGGGGAAGTCATCACACCGGAGGTAGGAACCCTTGTAGCAATACAATATGTTCCCCAGCATAACCAAGGTATGCAAATGTTTCCACTTTCTATTATTTCATCACATCTTATGGAGAGTTGTGGGAATATGCCATTGCATGACCTAGGGTCAAGACACACTACTGATTTGGAGCAGTAAACTATCACTGCGTTGAGGGGCCTTCATTTGTTCAAGGAGGAGATGTACATTCATCCTAGTGTGTCATTGTTGAGCTACACACAACTCTTGGGGTTGGAGTGTATATTTTTGGAGGGTAGGATGAGCATTGACCTAAACAATCCAATGTAGAACTATATGTTTAGCATTGAGCATGAGCATGAGATATCAGATGCGCCATCATGGAGATCAGCAGTAGTGATGAGTTGGGGGCCCGACTGATATTGAGACATTCTAATGACCAACACACTTGTGTAGAAGTGGATGGATAGATGATTGATGAGAGACATTTTATCTTTCATTGTTGTGAAGAATCTTTCTTGATGAGCATTTCATAGCTCAATGAGAAGATTTTTCCTTCAGCATACTTGGATCCTTATGGATTCAACATGGTCATTGATGAGTGGTCTTCACTTGGAGATCTCCGGGAGATTTCATTTCAACATCCCATGAAATGCACAAATAGAAATCTGATTTGGGAGGGTGGTATTCTCCATTGGAGGGATACCTATTTTCAGCATGATGTTAGACACTAACCATTGGTTGGATGGGTGATGTTGATGAGAAAGAGGCTGGAAATCCACTTGCATATCTATGACACAGGGTAGCAAGAGGTAAGGCTGCGTTGTCTACTCTTGAAAGAGTTTGGTCATCATGTGACACATTCTATTTCAAAGAGTATGTTGTTGGTTGGGACTTGGCATGGCACTTGCATCACATGGAAACAAGGATTTTGGGTGTATTGGGGTGATGTGATATCTTTCATGTCAACCATGTTGTTGCACCATAGTGTATATGATGATGGTGTGGGGAGGCAACAAGATTTGATGTTGCTTTGGAAACTCTTGGGAGATTATGGGTTGATTCTCTCCCATACTTTGCATGATGTTGCAGGGGTAGGTGATGGCACCATCATGGTGCAAAGGGGCTACTCCTTAGCCTTGGAGGATCAGGAGGTACTTCCACTTTGGAAGGAATCTCCCATATATAGATGCATTATGGTAGATGACTTTGACATTTGGCATGCCAAAGGATGAGGCTATGAGATGACTGGAGCCTTATTACAAAGGCCAACAGCATTGTCACTTGGGAGCTTGAATTTTTTGATGGAGTGTTCCCAGGATCACTTCACATATGATGCACTTGATGAACAAGGAGGAGATGAGAGTGATGGAGTAGTGGATGGAGACATCTATTACCATGATATGGTCTTCTTGACTTGGATCTCCAAGCATAAGAAGAATGCTTTGCATGCAGCACATGCTTCATTCCTTTTCATGGAGATATGTCGTACCACTATGGAGGGCTCATTCATGGATCTTATTATCAACTTACTCTCAGTACATGGAAAGAATTGTGTTTTTTCACTTATTGATTATCTAACACAATATTTTCATTCTCTTGCCATTTCTATTCAGTGCATTGCTCGACAAGAGGGCAAGCCTCTATTTGGGCTTCATAGTCATTTTGGGACCAACATCTATGAGGGAGATAGCCATTTCTTGTATGGATTTGGGAAAGTGTTGTATTATTTCCTGTATGCTCAGTTGATATACAATGTAATTTACTATTTACTAGTAGATGTGATGACTTGCACAACTAGAAATTTGTTAGGAGGTAGCTTGCCATGTTATTTTCTGAAACAACAGTTAGAAAAACTGCATTGTAACCACTTGGGAAACTGTTGGTACTTTCCAGCACTACATGAGACCTTCAGCACTTTTCTCATTTAGATTCTATATGATAATAATTTCATATTCATTTTATATGGGATGATCTGGGCAAGAACCAAAGAGTGGGTCTCTGAGGTTCCAATTTCCTTTTTGCTTCATGAAGGCAACATTATTGCAGCCCAAATTCAGCAACAACTCTACACTTATCATAAGTGGAGAGAGAGACAGTGTGGGATGGACAATTTCATCCATAATGTTCAGCTATGCGGCCCACCTACTTTGCAAGAGCCTAAGGTGGAGGAGATCTTTCATGAGTTTCCATGTTGGGGGGTGACTCATTTTGTAGGGATGATAGCTTGGGGATGGAGGCTTCACATGGGAATAATAGTTCCCAATATATTCCAGATTCCATGCTTCAAGAAGGCCTCTATACAGTACATTGTTGCCTCCATGGGTATTTTACTTCTTCATGATGATAGCTACTTGGGATGGTCACCAAAAGCTAACTTGCATACTTGGGAGGTGCAACTTGGATATTTACTGATGAGATAGCATCTTGTTCCTTGGGGGATTTTATCATATGAGGATGCTACAGGAGAAGGAGAGGAGGCTCTTCAGTTCTATCCTTACAGTTTCTTGAGGACAAGCAACATTTGGGAGGGGAGGACTGTAATATTCCTAAATTAGCATGCAGTTAATTGGAATATTAATTTTTCTCTTGTCATTCAGTTAGATGAATAAATGGGTAGGGAGACCCATAAATCTCTTTAGTAGGCATAAAATCCCTCTTAATGTGAAAATGGATCATCTTCATAGCTGGATAAAGCACCCTCATGTGTGAACAGGGGCTAATGCATGTGGACAAGGTCAAGTTTGACCAAGTCAACAATGCTGGTATGGAGGGAGTGGATCATCAATAAGAGACAGTGTTGTGTGAATGGGAGGAAGACTCCATGATAGTAGAAACCCTAATGAGTGGGAGCCAAGGTGAGAAGGCTCACATTTTTTATAAGGAAGACAAGGAAGCCATAGAAGGTTATGTTATTGGTTATTGATTTTGTGGTCTGCATGACTTCTTGCATCCTTCAGCTATTTAGTTGAGCTTGCAGTGTTGTTTAGCACCGGGTGTTCCCGAGCAGGAATCCCACCTCTTCCCTTGAGGTAGCCTCTAAGAAGAGTATTGTACTATCATTTCCACATTCCGGCATTTTTTCCAAGCTTCATTCTTCAGCTACAGCATAGTGTCTGTTCAGATTTGTGTTGTGTTGCAGGGTGTTGCAGTGGAGGGTTGAGAAACCCACTTCCTAAGCTAGTTTTTAAGGGGAGGAAGCATTCTTCTCATTAGGAGATCAGAAAAGGAGGTTCTTATGCTTTATTTCACATCTTGGCATGAGGCAAACCTATTCCCATCATCTACATTGTAGATTACCTCTTTGACTGCGTTATTTCAGTGAGCATTTGCAATGGAGGTTTAAGTGCTTGTTTTGGAGGGTGAGATCTTTAGTGTTAGGATCAACCTTGCACTTGGAGACTTTGTTGGAGGAGATCTATTCATTTCTTTATCAGTTCAGCCACCTCCTTCCAGTATTCAGTTTTGCAGCTGCAATTCAGCCCTAGGGCTACATTCCGGCATTTTAGTATTTTGGGTATTTCCGTAAACCCTTCCCGAGTTGTCTTGGAAATGTGTTTGGGAGCCTAAATATTCACTCCCAAAATTTTTTGAGCTATAGAATAGCAGATCCACCTTTTTATATCTTGTTGTAGCAGTTTATGCCCAAAAATTGCGTTGTCATGGCTCATGGCACTTGTATGGCAATATTTCTCATGTATTAGCATGTTTTCCTATTGGACGCTTGTATTATATTGCTTGAGTGACTTGATCCTCAAGATCTTGTGCCCAGTGTTCACTGATATGTTTAATAAGATGGTTGTACATTTGTCTCATATAATGGTGTATTGATGTTTTCACTCCTACTTTCCATGGTTTTATTCATATATTTTTGCTTCCCCATTTGGGAATATTACATATTGGTGGCCATCTGCCTATTCCACTTGGACCCCCACCATTTTTTCTTTTAGTTTTTTCAGTACAATTTACTATTTTTGGCAGTTTTTTGGGTCCTGAACTTCCGAAGCTGTTTTGAGGCCCTAAAAGACATTTTTTGGGGAAACCACCTCATTTGGAGACTTTAAATTTATTGTCATAAGTTTTATTCCTTGGATATATCTTTCTAACGATATATCATGTGTGTCAAACAGAGATATTATTCCAAAGTTACGATCCTGGGAAATTGATGTACCAATTTACCCTGAGCATCATTGTAACAGTTCATAGGCCTTCGAGAATCATTGTAACACAGTTCAGAGGCCTGTAGCCGCCACACCTCTTCTCAAATATAAGCTACAATAGCCCTAGCTACTTTATTTCAATTACGTCTGTAATCATATTTCAGTTATGAGATATTAATGAAATGGAGTCTTATTTCTGTTGCATCTCTGCATTTATGTGTATTTCTGTATTTCATTGCATTCCTGCATAAGTATGGATCACCTTGCAAAGTATAATGGAATAACCTAACTACACAATCTTCTCTGGATACTCCATTGAGGTTCATGGATAGCATGAAATTATGGAGGTGTTCCTCAGCAGGGAGTCCATCATCAGGATTATACTTGGGTAGCCATCTCTCTGGGTGATTAGGTAAATCATCACATCTCTTCTAGTTTAATTAAGGGAAAATTATATTAGAAGCCTCTTCTTGTTTCCATTTTCAACGCTCCCTCTCAACAAGAAAGGGATTGTCTGCTACCCTTATCATGCCTCTTTGGAACTCGAATTTGCCTCTTGACAGTGCCTTTGTAAAGATGTTTTCATCCCGATCCTCTATAGGAATGTACTCTAATGACATAATCCTCCTCTACACATAATCCTCCTCTGCACATAATCTCTGAGATGGTGATACCGGATATCAATATTCTTGGACCTGTCATGAAAAACTGGATTAATCGATAGTTTGATGTAACTTTGGTTATCACAATAAATCACCGTCGGATCCATCTGCTAACCAAAAAATCCAACAAGGATCTTCCTCATCTAGATTTCCTCACATACTGCTTGACTAGCTTCCATGTACTCTGCCTCTGTTGAACTGAGTGCAACTGGTCTCTGCTTCCTGATGTACCAGGAAACTGTTACTGGCCCAATATTGAAGGTGCCCCCCTGATGTTCTCTTCTTGTCATATGGACTCTCTACCCAATCTACATCTGTGAAGCCTTGAAGCTTCACTCCCTCTATCCGCCTATACCAAGCCCAAACAAAGTGGTGCCTCTGTAGTATCTCAACACATGTTTTCCTGCCTTCCAATAGAGATTGGTAGATTTAACCATAGCTTGACTAAGTTGTTTAACCACATAACATATGTATGGTCGTGTGTTCACCATGTACATGAGTGAACCCACAAGCTACCTGTAGATGATAACCTCTACCACTTCACCTGAAGTAACATCTTCCTTCCTCCAATTCCCTACTAGAGGAGTCTCCATGGGTTTGTTGTTATCCATGTGAAGCTTATTCAGAATCTCGTTGGCATATTTTCCCTGAGATACAAATAGCTACCCATATCTTTTCCAAATTTCCAATACAAGGAAATAATGCGAGAGCCCCATATCCTTCATCTGAAATTCTCTTGCAAGATCCTCTTTGCAAGATTTAATCAAGTGCTTGTCACCTATCATAATAAAATCATCGACATATAGTACAATGATCAATAATTTACCTTCTACCACAATATGGTAAAGGTTCACATCTGCTTCACTTTTGGTGAAGCCCAACCTAATGAAGTAGTTGTTGATCTTGTTGTACCTAGCATGAGGTGGTTGTTTCATTCCATACAATGCTCTCTTTAGTCTACACACATGTGACTCTCTTTCTAAGGTCTCAAATCCTTCCACCTACTCAATGTACACCTCTTCCTCAATCACTCTATTGAGGAAGGTTGACTTTACATCCGTTTGATGTATTTTCCATCCCATCTGCGTGGAAAGTGAAAGGATAGACATGATTGACGAGTACCTTGCAACTCGAGCAAAGCTCTCCTCGTAATCAATTCCCTCCACCTAATAGAACCCTTAGACCACAAATTTAGCCTTGTGTTTCTCAACACTCCCATTTGTTGCCTGCTTCACCTTGTAGATCCACCTGGATCCTACAACTAACTTTCCCTCTGGTCTTGGCACAAATTCCTATGCATTTTTTCTAATAATGGATTCATACTCCTCAACCATGGCATAAACCCATACTGTTTGATGCACTACTTCCTCGAATGATGACGGCTCAATTTCTACACTCTTGCTCATAAGAACCATGTATCAGTGTTGAATTTTTAAACAAGAAATAGTGAAATTGGCATCGGAAACAACAAGCAGCACCTACACTAAGTGTGGGACCAGGAGGTCCAAGCAGCACCTACACTAAGTGTGGGACCAATATTTCCAAGCATCACCTACACTAAGTGTGGGACCAGGAGATCCAAGCATCACCTACACTAGTGTGGGCTAAATTTTGTGCATGTATATTTTAGTTATCCCTTAATTAATATGGACAATAAAATGTAATATAATCTCAAAATAATTTTTAATAGTTAACTGAGTGTGATAAACTCAGTTGGCTCATGAATTTTCAGTTGAGGGTAGTTGGTGAGGCATGCAGATTAATTCTATTTGTAACAGAGTTCAAAGTGCAGTGGTGCATTAGTTAATGTAGGTTGTAAATAGTTTAACTCAATTGAGTTAAACTCAGTTGTGCTAGTTGTAACTGTTAGATACGCTAGTGAGAGATCAAGTGAATTAAATATTAATTAATTCACAATCAATGATCGCACATGCAACTGAGGATTTACTATTATTAGTGGCATGCATGTCAGTTCCAGTGGAAACCCAGTTGAGATCTAGGTGAAAGGGAAGTGTAACTATCAGTTGTGATATTAGCAGGCTACCCAAGTGTAGTTAAAACACCACAAGATTCCCATGATACTCAGCGAGTGTAGGAAGGTTGTAATTCCTTGTGAATAAGGATTTCATTCCTCATGAACTGTGTGAGTAAGGCAGGCTGAAGACAGGCTGAGAATTTTCTGACTATGGGCCCAATTTTGTCTGGATCAGTGTGAGACAATTAGCTGAATACAGGAGGATTCTTCTGAGAATAATTGTATGTAATTGTTTCATGATTCCTTGTGGAATATAAAAAATATGATAGAGGGGTTTTGAGTAGCAAGCTTTCCTCAGGAAAATATCCGTGTTGTGATTTGATTTGATTCTTCTTTACCTCATGTGATTGGCGATTGTTTTTTTAATTCCGCAAAATATTTGTAGAAGCGATTCAGTATTTAACTTTAGTACATTTTTAGATTAGGTGAATCCAAGATATACATGCATGTTGTATAACTTCTACATGGTATCATAGATGTGTTATAATTTATACATGGTATAGAGACACGAAGTGGAAGTGAAAGCGGGGTTGAAGTGTATTTGGATAAATTTGAATTTGCAAAAAGACTTTCTTGGTAGATGCAATTCCGGAGGATTGAAGGATCGAAATGGCTTTCAATGAAATTTTGGAAGTTGGGTAATATATACTTGGCGTGACTCTAAATATATTTCTTGAAGAGATAGGATAGGTATTTTTAAAGATAATAGCTTGAAGAATTCATTGAAAATAGTGTTCTGGCTTTGTTATGACGGATATTTTCAAATCTTGATGCATGGCAAAGAAATTAAGCAAGGAAAGGTCTATTGGAGGGATATGAGACCACATTGTCTCTCAAGTCTCCATGGAAAACCACCATGCAATGTGGAAGCTGGATCTATTCAAACTTGGTGATATAGAAGTGGTACCTCCAAAGATGTCGAGGAAGATCAAGATGGAGAAGAGAAACACTATTCCGGTATACTTAACAAAGTTTTTCCAATGTCAGGATGAGCTTGGGAGTGTAGGAATAACTATCATTGATGATGATTTGGTGAACCAAGCTATCCTATGACTTCCCAAGAGTTAGAATAGTTATCAAGACTTTGTCAATGGAAGGGAAAAGTTGCCAGATTGGGAACGACTGTGGTCGGATTTGGTGAAAGAGGAGTTTAGACAGAATACTAGAGATGGATCTTCATCTAAGAATGAATATGAAGAATATTTTTATTTGGCTGCCAAGGTGAATAAATGGAAGGGGAAGAGATTCCATTCCACATCTAAGGCTAGTGAAAAATGGTAAGGAGCGCGATATGTCCAGGGTGAAGTGCTTTCATTGTCATGAGCATGGACATTATGCCACAAATTGCCCACAAAAGAAGAAGAACAAGAGGTCTGGAGGATCTACAGCTGATGAGGCTTTGGCCTCACAATTTGAGCTTGACTTCTCATTGATCGCATGCATGGTGTCAAGTGTATTTGGATCGGGGTGGTACTTGGATAGTGGTTCTTCCTTTCACATGATAGGAGACAAGGAACTTTTCAGTAACTTGGAGGAGAAGGATCTCCAAATGCATATTGAAATGGGTGATGACAGGCGTTACAGTGCTACCAGGATTGGTACCATTACCTTCCAGAGGCAGTCAAGTAAACTCTTTCAATTAAAAAATGTAATTCATGTACCAGGTTTGAAGAAAAATTTAGTCTCAGTTGCAATGTTAGAGGATAGAGGCTATGATGTTGTTTTAAGTGAAGGAAAAAAAAATTTGTGACATAAAGCCATAGGACAAGCCAAGAAGATTGGGATTCGTGTAAAGAATCTCTATAGACTTTATATAGATGTGATTTCTACAGAGCTTCCAACTATTGGGAAGTGTGAGAAAGCCATGAAATTGACCCTTGAGAGGGAGCTAGATTTGCATGCATATGAGGAACTCTTGGTTCCAAAGAATGAACCTCAAGATGTGGAGCAGCCACATGCGTAGGATCATGGAGTGGCCGAAACCACTCAAGTAGAGAAATTTTGAGCCAGATGGGCAAAGGGAGTGCATGTAGCTATACCTCCAAGTGTGTGGTGGGGCGACATGCAAGATTAATCCCAAGAATAAATTTGGCCAGGGTCCTAGAGATGGTGCATCTCATGGATCGAACCTAGCTACGAGGAGCCCACAATACAGTAGTAGCAGGATCAGTTAGATTGATGTAGTCAGATGTCCATAGGAAATAAATCAGGGTGACAGGTGTCGAATACTAGAGCGCATATCAAAGTTGGCAGCATTGCAGAGTGCATGGATGCAGATGTCAGCAGCGCAGGGAGTCCAGTAAACATGTGCAATAGCTAGCAACAATTAGAAGACTCTGATGATAGATGCATTATATTGATTCAATTGTTTGGGGGCTATTCAGTTTCAGAATTTTTCCATGCAAAGGTTGCATGTGCGAGAAACACTGGATAAGTGTTGCATGCAAGAGTTGCATGTCGCATGCATGAGGTTGCATGTTGCATGCATGAGGTGCATGTTGCATGCAAGGACATTCCTTTCTTGTTGAGAGGGCGTGTTGAATTTTGCAACAAGAAACAGTGAAATTGGCATTCGGAAACAACAAGCAGCACCTACACTAAGTGTTAGACTAGGTGGTCCAAGCAGCACCTACACTAAGTGTGGGACCAGGAGGTCCAAGCAACACCTACACTGGTGTGGGCTAAATTTCATGCATGTCTATTTTAGTTATCCCTTAGTTACGATGGACAATAAAATCTAATCTAATCTCAAAATAAATTGTAATAGTTAACTGAGTGTGATAAACTCAGTTCGCTCTTGAATTTCGAGTTGACGGTAGTTCATGAGGCATGTAGAGTAATTCTAGTTGTAACAGAGTTCGAAGTAAAGTGGTGCATTAGTTAATGCAGGTTGTAAACAGTTTAACTCAGTTAAGTGAGTTAAACTCAGTTGTGCTAGTTTTAATTGTTAGATACACTAGTGAGAGATCAAGTGAATAAAATATTAATTAATTCAAAATCAATGATCTCACATGCAACTAAGGATTTACTATTATTAGCTGCATGAAATTCAGTTTCAGTGGAGACCCAGTTGAGATCTACGTGAAAGGGAATTGTGACTATCAGTTTTGATATTAGCAGGCTACCCAGGTGTAGTTAAAACACCACAAGATTCCCATGATACTCAACGCAATGTAGGAAGGCTGGAATTCCTTGTGAATAAGGATTGCATTCCTCATGAACTGAGTGAGCAAGGCAAGATGAAGACAAGCTGATAATTGGCTGAGTATTGGCCCAATTTTGTCTAGATCAATGTGAGACAATTAACTGAATACAGGAGGATTCTTGAGAGAATAATTGTATGTAATTGTTTCATAATTCCTTATGGAATATACAATATATGATAGTGGGGTTTGAAGTAGCAAGCTTTCCCCGAGAAAATATATTTGTTGTGGTTTGATTTGATTCTTCTTTACTTCATGTGATTGGTAATTGTGTTCTAAATTCCGCAAAATATTTATAGAAGCGATTCAGTATTTAACTTTAGTACATTGTTAGATCGGGTGAATCCAAGATATACATGCATGTTTTATAATTTCTACATGGTACCAGAGTTGTTTTTTAATTTCTACATGGTATCGAAGCACAGGAAATTGTAGAAGTGAAGCAGGAGCTGATATTGTGACTAGATAGAATTCAAATTTGCAGAAAGACTTCTTGGTGCTACAGCTGATTCAGGATCGAAATGGCTTTCAATGGCTTGAGGTTGGAATATGCACTCAAGGGTATCTCTAACTATATTGCTTGGAGAGACAGGATGGAGGTAGTACTTGAATACAATGGCTTGAAGGAATTCATTGACAATGATGTTCCTAAACCCATTGTGACAAATGCTGCAAATCTTGATGCATGGAAAAAGAAAGTGGAAAGGGCGAGGAGGATCCTATTGGAGCGAGTACAAGACCACATTGTCTCAAGCCTTCATGGGAAAGCCACACCATATGCAATGTGGAAGGCTTTGACGGATCTATTTCAAAGCAGCAATGACCAAAGGAAATTGGAACTCAAAGATAAACTCAAGAATATCAAAATGGAGAAGAACGACATTATTCTGGTATACTGAAAAAAGTTTTTCCAATGCTGGGATGAGCTTGAGAGTGTAGGAATAACTATCGTTGATGATGATTTGGTGAGCCTAGCTCTCCTAGGACTTCCCAAGAGTTGGCATAGTTATCAATACTCTGTCAATGGAAGGGAAAAGTTGCTAGATTAGGAACGACTATGGTCGGCTTTGGTGTAGGAGGAGTTTAGACGGAATACCAAAGATGGATCTTCATCTAAGAATGAAGATGAAGAAGATTGTTCTTTGGCTGCCAAGGTGAAGAAAGGGAAGGGTAAGAAATTCCATTCCAACTCTGAGGTTGGTGAAGAAGGAAAGGAGCGTGATATGTCCAAGGTGAAGTGTTTTCATTGTCACGAGCATGGACATTATGCCACAATTTATCCAAAAAAGAAGAAGAAAAAGAGGGCTGGAGGATCCGCAGCTGGTGAGGCTTTGCCCTCACAATTTGAGCTTGACTTCTCATTGATCGCATGCATGGTGTCAAGTGCATTGGGATTGGGGTGGTACTTAGATAGCAATGCCTCCTTTCACATGACGGGAGACAAGGAACTTTTCAGTAACTTGGAGGAGAAGGATCTCTAGATGCATATTGAAATGGGTGATGACGGGCGGTATAGTGCTACCGAGATTGGTACCATTACCTTCCAGAGGCAGTGAGGTAAACTCTTTGAATTAAACAATGTAATGCATGTAGCAGGTTTGAAGAAAAAATTAGTCTCATTTGCAATGTTAGAGGATAGAGGCTATGATGTTGTTTTTAGTGAAGGAAAAGTTTTCCAGTGACACAAAGCCACAGGACAAGCTAAGAAGATTGAAATTCATGTGAAGAATCTCTGTAGACTTGATGTAGATTTTATTTCTGTAGATCTTCCAACCATTGGGAAGTGTGAGAAAGCCATGCAATTGACCCTTGAGAGGGAGTTGGATTTGCATGCAGATGAGGAACTCTTGGTTCCAAAGAATGAACCTCAAGATGTGGAGCAGAAGCATGCGGAGGATCATGGAGTGGCTGAAACCACTCAAGAAGATAAATTTCGAGCCAGATGGGCGGAGGGAGTGCATGCAGCTATACCTGCAGGTGTGAGGTGGGGTGACATGCAAGATTAATCCCAAGAAGAAATTTGGGCATGGTCCTAGAGATGGTGCATCTCATGGATCGAACCTGGCTACAAGGATCCCAATGTACAGCAGTAGAAGCATCAGTTATATTGATGCAGTCAAATTTCAGTAGGAAATAAATCATAGTGACAGGTATCGGATACTAGAGCGCAGATTGGAGTTGGCAACAGTGCAGAGTGCATAGATGCATATGTCAGCAGCGCAGGCAGTCCAGTAGACATGTGCACTAGCTAGCATTAGTCAGAAGACTCTGATGACAGATGCATTATACCGATTCAATTTTTTGGAGGCTATTCAGTTTCGAAAGTATTCCATGCAAATGTTTCATGTGCGAGAAACACTAGAGAAGTGTTGAATGCAAGAGTTGCATGTCACATGCATGAGGTTTCATGTCGCATGCATGAGGTGCATGTCACATGCAAGGACATTCCTTTCTTGTTGAGAGGGAATGTTGAAGTTTGCAACAAGAAACAGTGAAATTGGCATCCAGAAACAACAAGCAGCGCCTACACTAAGTGTGGGACTAGGAGCTCCAAGCAGCACCTACACTAAGTGTGGGACCAGGAGGTCCACGCAGCACCTACATTGGTGTGGGATAAATTTGGTGCATGTCTATTTTAGTTATCCCTTAATTAATATGGACAATAAAATCTAATCTAATCTCAAAATAACTTGTAATAGTTAACTGAGTGTGATAAACTCATTTAGCTCATGAATTTCGAGTTGAGGGTAGTTGGTGAGGCATGCAGAGTAATTCTAGCTATAACAGAGTTTGAAGTGCAATGGTGCATTATTTAATGCAGGTTGTAAACATTTTAACTTATTTAAGTGATTTAAACTCAGTTGTGCTAGTTGTAACTGTTAGATACACTAGTGAGAGATCAAGTGAATTAAATATTAGTTAATTCACATTCAGTGATCTCACATGCAACTGAGGATTTACTATTATTAGCTGCATGCATGTCAATTCCAGTGGAGACCTAGCTGAGATCTAGGTGAATGGGAATTGTGACTATCAGTTGTGATATTAGTAGGCTACTCAGTTGTAGTTTAAACACCACAAGATGCCCATGATACTCAGCGCAGTGTAGGAAGGCCAGAATTCCTTGTGAATAAAGATTTCATTCCTCATGAACTACGTGAGCAAGGCAGGTTGAAAACAGGCTGAGAATTGGCTGAGTATTGGCCCAATTTTGTCTAGACCAGTGTGAGACAATTAGCTAAATACAGGAGGATTCTTCTGAGAAGAATTGTATGTAATTGTTTCATGATTCCTTGTCGAATATAAAATATATGATAGAGGAGTTTTGAGCAGCAATTTTTCCCCGGGAAAATATTTGTGTTGTGGTTTCATTTGATTCTTCTTTACTTCATGTGATTGGTGATTGTGTTTTTAATTCTGCAAAATATATGTAGAACCGATTCAGTATTTAACTTTAGTAAATTGTTAGATCGGGTGAATCCAATATATACATGCATGTTGTATAATTTCTACATGGTATCAGAGCTGTGTTATAATTTCTACATGGTATCAGAGCTGTGTTATAATTTCTACATGGTATCAGAGCACAGGAAATTGCAAAAGTGAAGGAGGAGTTGACTTTATAACTGGATAGAATTTTAATTTGCAAAAAGACTTTCTTGGTGCTACATCTGATTTAGGATAAAAATGGATTTCAATGGCTTGAGGTTGGAGTATGCACTCGAGGGAAACTCTAACTATATTGCATGGAGAGACGGGATGGAGGCAGTACTCGAAGGCAATGGTTTGAATCAATTCATTGAAAATGATGTTACTAAACCCACTGTGACATATGTTGCAAATCTTGATGCATGGAAAAAGAAAGAGGCAAGGGCAAGGAGGATCCAATTGGATGGATTACGATACCACATTGTCTCAAGCCTCCATGGTAAAGCCACACCATATGCAATGTGGAAGGCTTTGACAGATCTACTTCAGAGTAGCAGCGACCATAGGAAATTGGCGCTCAAAGATAAACTTAGGAAGATCAAGATGGAGAATAACGTCACTATTCCGGTATACTTAACAAAGTTTGTCCAATGTCGGGATGAGCTTGGGAGTGTAGGAATAATTGCCACTGATGATGATTTGTTGAGCCTATCTCTCCTAGGACTTCCAACCAGTTGGCATAGTTATCAAGACTTTGTCAATGTAAGGGAAAAGTTGCCAGATTGGGACTGATTGTGGTCAGATTTGGTGTAGGAGGAGTTTAGACAGAATACCTGAGATGGACCTTCATCTAAGAATGAAGGTGAAGAATATTGTGCTTTGGTTTCCAAGGTGAAGAAAGGGAAGGGGAAGAAATTCCACTCCCAATCTAAGGCCTATGAAGAAGGCAAGGAGCCTGATATGTCCATGGTGAAGTGTTTTCTGTAGAAATTATATAACATTAAGCATGCATATGTCCTAGATTCTCCTGATCTCACAATATTTAACTTCTTGCAAAATACATAATCATTCCACTGTTAATATTTTGCGGAAAATTAATTGCACACACATGTGAAGCATAAAAAAAATCGCACATAACACAGTTGTTTAACGAGAAAGCCTGAAGCTAAAAACCCCAACTATCATATATTATGTATCATGGAGATCATGTAACAATCTCATACAAGGCTTAGTACATCAAGCTCTCAGTACAATCAATTGTCACACACTATCATGAAGAAATCTGCAAATCCATGCACTGATTTTTGCCTCCTGATAGCCTACCTCCACTGCGCAATCCAAGCTGATTACAAAGACCAATTCGATGCAATCCCACTCCCATTGATTGTGTTGTTCTCATTGGCATCTCCAATGTATATGTAGATGCAATTAATGCATCACTAGTAGTCACAATGGATAGTCTATCTCACCCTTTCACCTATCTCTCCACTGGGTCTCCATTGGAACTGACATGCACTGTAGTTAGCTACTGTATTTGTTCAGTTGATTAATGAGTTATTATTTGTGAATTAATTAACTAATTAATTCACTCCACTCTCACTAGTGTATCATTCACTTAGACTAGATACAACTAGCTCAACTAAGTTTAACCCCAATAACTGAGTTAAACTGAATAACAACTCCATGAACTACTCTTGCAACTCTGTCATAACTTTGCCACTTCAGTTCTAACTGAGTCCTCCATGCATGAACCACCAGTAAACCCTAGGAATTTCCTAATTCCTTCAGCTCACTGATTTGACAAATCTGTATACTGAAATTAAGTGCTCCAAGAGAATAAGTTGTTGTTTAGAGTCTGATTATTATTAAGAGCTAATAATAATCGACATGCATCTATTTTTAGATCGACGATCTATAAATAGACTTCGCCCAATCTTCTAAAAATAGAATTTCATCTATTTTTCACATTTGACCAACCATCTACAAATAGCCTCCTACTACATATAGAATATGCTCACCATGTCTAAAAATAGACATACACCTAAAAATAGCCTGTGTGGGCCCCCACCTAGTTTAGGTGATTATTTTCCAACTAGGATTAAGGATGATGTTTCAGGATGCCTCCTTCACTGTTTCTTGTTGCAAACTTCAACACTCCCTCTCAACAAGAAATAATTGAATTCGCATGCAACATGCAACTCCATGCATTCGCCCTGCAACCTTTGCAAGTGCCCTGCAACTCCATGCATCTGCTCTACAACTCTTGGTGCACCACTTCTGAAACTGAATATCCTCCAAACAACTGAATCAGTATAATGCATCTATCATTAAATTCTTTGACTTCTGCTGGTACCAACTTCACATGTCTTCAGGAACCACTGCGTTGTTGAACTCTGTACCCATGCACTCTGCACTTGCTGTCAACTCTGAACCGCGCTCCAATATCCAACACTGTCACTTTGATCTCATTGCATCAATCCAACTGATCATGCTATTGTTGCTCTATGGGCACCTCATAGCCAAGTTCAATTCATGAGATCCACACCATCTCAATGAATCTTGCCCAGAAATTTTTTCTTGGATTATCCATGCATGTCACCCCACCTCTTACCTAGTGGTATAGCTGCATGCACTCCCTCTGCCCATCTGGCACGAAATTTCTCTACATGAGTGGTTTCTCCCACTCCATGATCCTCATCTTGTGGCTGCTCCACATCTCGAGGTTCACTCTTACCTGCATGAAAATCCTGCTCCTTCTCAAGCTTCAATTGCATGTATTTTTTTCACTTCCCAACAGTAGGAAGCTCCGTAGAAATCCCATCTACATCAAATCTATAAAGATTCTTCTGCATCTCCAGTTGTGGCTGCTCCACAACCTTCTGAAACTGCTTCTTAGGCTGCATGTTGAGAGGCTCCCTCTCAACCACCAATTCACTAACCTCTGCTTTGCTCCTCAAATCTTTCCATGCATCTTGTACCTCAGTGCATGTAGATTCTTGGCTCGCGCACATTGTAATTGTCCCACCGTCGCAAAATTTTCTGACAAAAGAGCTGACTTTAAATTGATGATATCTCCCTCATCCGAGCTCAGACTTGACCGGTTTTTTTTTTCAATTTGGGTATTTTTTCGCAAGGAATCCAAATATTCTATTTGGTTCTGAAAATATTTCACCAAAAATTTCATATATTCTCTGCAAACTCGCGCGCCCAAAAATTCCTTCTCTCTTTCCATGTTGAAAATCTATAACACAGCTTTGATACCATGTAGAAATTATATAACATTAAGCATGCATATGTCCTAGATTCTCCTATTCTCACAATATTTAAATTATTGCAAAATACAGAATCATTCCACTGTTAATATTTTTTGGAAAATTAATTTCACACACATGTGAAGCATAAATAAAATTGCACATAACACAGTTGTTTAACAGGAAAGCCTGAAGCTAAAAAACCCAACTATCATATATTATGTATCATGGAGATCATGTAACAATCTCATACAAAGCTTAGTACATCAAGCTCTCAGTACAATCAATCGTCACACACTATCATGAAGAAATCTACAAATCCATGGACTGATTTCTACCTCTTGATAGCCTACCTCCACTGCGCAATCCAAGCTTATTAAAAAGACCAATTTGATGCAATCCCACTCCCATTGACTGCATTTTTCTCGTTGGCATCTCCAATGTATATGTAGATGAAATTAATGCATCACTAGTAATCACAACAGATAGTCTATCTCACCCTTTCACCTATCTCTCCACTGGGTCTCCAATGGAACTAACATGCACTATAGTTAACTGTTGTATTTGTTCAGTTGATTAATGAGTTATTATTTGTGAATTAATTCACTCCACTCTCACTAGTGTATCATTCAGTTAGACTAGATACAACTAGCTCAACTGAGTTTAACTCCAATAACTGAGTTAAACTGAATAACAACTCCATGAACTACTCTTCCAACTCTGTCATAACTTTGCCACTTCAGTTCTAACTGATTCCTCCATGCATGAACCACCAGTAAACCCTAGGAATTGCGTAATTCCTTCATCCCACTGATTTGAAAAATATGTATACTGAAATTAAGTGCTCCAAGAGAATAAGTTGTTCTTTAGAGTCTTATTATTATTAAGAGCTAATAATAATCGACATGCATCTATTTTTAGATTGATGGTCTATAAATAGACTTCACCCAATCTTCTAAAAACAGAATTTCATCTATTTTTCACATTCGACCAACCATCTACAAATAGCCTCCTACTACATATAGAATATGCTCACCATGTCTAAAAATAGACATACACCTAAAAATGGCCTGTGTGGGCCCCACCTAGTTTAGGTGATTATTTTCCAACTAGGATCAAGGATGATGTTTCAGGATGCATCCTTCACTGTTTCTTGTTGCAAACTTCAACATTTTCATTGTCACGAGCATGGACATTATGCCACAAATTGTCCACAAAAGAATAAGAACAAGAGGGTTGGTGGATCTGCAGCTGGTGAGGCTTTGGCCTCGCAATTTAAGCTTGACTTCTCATTGATTGCATGCATGGTGCCAAGGTCATTGGGATCGGGGTGGTACTTGGATAGTGGTGCTTCCTTTCACATGACGGGAGACAAGGAACTTTTCAGTAACTTGGAGGAGAAGGATCTCCATATGCATATTGAAATGGGTGATGACAGGCGGTACAGTGCTACCGGGATTGGTACCATTACCTTCCAGAGGAATTCAGGTAAACTCTTTCAATTAAAAAATGTAATGCATGTACCAAGTTTGAAGAAAAATTTAGTCTTAGTGGCAATGTTAGAGGATAGATGCTATGATGTTGTTTTCAGTGAAGGAAAATTTTTCCTGCGACACAAAGCCACAAGACAAGCCAAGAAGATTAAGATTTATGTGAAGAATCTCTATAGACTTGATGTAGATGTGATTTCTATAGATATTCCAACCATTGGGAATTGTGAGAAATCCATGCAATTTACCCTTGAGAGGGAGTTGGATTTGCATGCAGATGAGGAACTCTTGGTTCCAAAGAATGAACCTCAAGATGTGGAGCAGCCACATGCGAAGGATCATGGAGTGGCAAAAACCAATCAAGCAGAGAAATTTCGAGCTAGATGGGCAGAGGGATTGCATGTAGCTATACCTCCAGGTGTGAGGGGGGGCGACATGCAAGATTAATCTCAATAATAAATTTGGGCAGGGTCCTAGAGATGGTGTGTCTCATGGATCTAACCTAACTAGAAGGAGCCCACAGTACAGCAGTTGAAGGATTAGTTAGATTAATGCATTCATATGTTAGTAGGACATAAATCAGAGTGATATGTGTCAGATACTGGAGCGTGGATCAAAGTTGGCAGCAGTGGAGAGTGCATGGATGTAGATGCTAGCAGCGCAGGGAGTCCAACAAACATATGCAGTAGCTAGCAACAATCAAAAGACTCTGATGACAGATGCATTATATTGATTCAGTTTTTTGGAGGCTATTCAGTTTCAGAAGTGTTCCATGCAAAGGTTTCACGTGTGAGAAACACTAGAGAAGTGTTGCATGCAAGAGTTGCATGTCGCATGCATGAGGTGCATGTCGCAGGCAAGGACATTCCTTTCTTGCTGAGAGGGAGTGTTAAAGTTTGCAACAAGAAATAGTGAAATTCTCATCTGGAAACAACAAGCAGCATGTACACCTAGTGTGGGACCAGGAGATCCAGGCAACACCTACCCTAAGTGTGGGACCAAGAGGTCCAAGCAGCACCTACACTGGAGTGGGCTAAATTTGGTGCATGTCTATTTTATTTATCCCTTAATTAAGATGGAAAATAAAATGTAATCTAATATCAAAATAACTTGTAATAGTTAACTGAGTGTGATAAACTTAGTTAGCTCATGAATTTCGAGTTGAGGGTAGCTGGTGAGGCATGCAGAGTAATTCTAGTTGTAACAGAGTTCGAAGTGCAGTGGTGCATTAGTTAATGCAAGTTGTAAACAGTTCAACTCAGTTACGTGAGTTAAATTCAGTTGTGCTAGTTGTAATTGTTAGATACACTAGTGAGAGATCAAGTGAATTAAACATTAATTAATTCACAATCAGTGATTTCACATGCAACTAAGGATTTACTATTATTAGTTGCATGCATGTCAGTTTTAGTGTGACTATCAGTTGTAATATTAGTAGGCTACCCAGGTGTAGTTAAAACACCACATGATGCCCATGATACTCAATGCAGTGTAGGAAGGTTGGAATTCCTTTTGAATAAGGATTTCATTCCTCATGAATTGTGTGAGCAAGGCAGGCTTAAGACAGGCTGAGAATTGGATGATTATTGGCCCAATTTTGTCTGGATCAATGTGAGAAAATTAGTTGAATACAGGAGGATTCTTGTGAGAAGAATTGTATGTAATTGTTTCATGATTCCTTGTGGAATATACAATATATAAAAGATGGGTTTTGAGCAGAAATTTTTCCCTGAGAAAATATTTGTGTTGTGGTTTGATTTGATTCTTCTTTACTACGTGTGATTTGCGATTGTGTTTTTAATTCCGCAATATATTTGTAGAAGCGATTCAATATTTAACTTTAGTACATTGTTATATCGGGTGAATCCAAGATATACATGTATGTTGTATAATTTCTACAACCAGCGTACTGCTCTAGGGACCTTCTCTACTTGTGTTGTGATGTGGGTGCTCCCACATTCTCTCTAGCATCAAGCACCAACCTGTCATCCTCCCTGGTTCACTTCCTTCTGTCTCTGGATGTTTCTGGATGAGTGGGAGCTTCCACTCTTTGTTCCTCTGCTTGTGGTTGCTCCACATCTTGAGGTTCTTCTTTTCAAGATAAGAGCTCCTCAACTACATGTAATTGAAGCTCCCTCTCAAGGGAAATTCGCATCGCCTTCTCTTCATCTAATTTCACATCTCTTCTTACCACTGTCATCCTGTGAGATGACAAGTACATCTGATAGCTGTGAGGTGTATCGGTGTACCCTACAAATATTCCCAACTCAGTTGTTGGCTCTATATTTTTCTTGGCAAATTTGGTTATGTTAGGGTCCTATAATAATAGGATTCATAATTTTGAATTGACTTTGATTAGTATTGTAATATGTACATACTTTACTTTTTGAAAAATTGTTTTCCCATATTAGAAAGATAAAAAAAATGTAAAGAGGGTAAAAGTCCTAAGAGAAAATCAAAGGCCTGAAAGAAAAAATATTAAAAAGAATATAAAAAATGAACCCCAAACAAAAAAGAGATAAAAATAGATCATGAAAGTGATGCAAATTCAAATGCCATTACTTTTTACTTAACTTTACAAAATAAAGATTGTGTGCAGCTTGTCAAAAATGCCACAATCCATGAAAGTCAAACTGCTTAATCTTGACATTTCATGCTTTAAATTTCATGTTGATAGATAGATAAGAAAGATCTAGCCAAACTGTTTAATCTTGGTAGATCAGTAATTAGGTAGAGAATAAATAAGGACCTCAACAGTTTAATCTGAGCCCTTGGAAAAAATAAGGATAGAATTAGTTATTTTGTTGTTAAAAGAAAAATGAATAAGGGTTTTCAAGCTCAAATGCATCCATGTAAATGAAGAAAAAATGTTAGGGTAGCTGATGGGTAGGAAAAATCAGTTTTCACAAGGCATGGATAGCAAAAATTGATCATCTCATACTTACTAATTTCCCTCTAAATCCATTTCCCTTATAAAAATACCCCCTCCCCTTCATTTTTACTCTTTCCCCTTACTTCACTCTTTTCCCCCTACAAAAAATCCCTTTTCCTAAGTTAATATGCATATTTTCCTTTGGAAAAGTAAAAATCCTTTAATTAATTTCCATTTTTATTCAAAAACCCCAAAAATACCTTTATCCTAAGTATTTCTTTAAAAGGTGATATGTCGAGTCCCATATTGAAGAACTTCTTTCCCGATATCAATTTTTATGTTAAACTTAGTATATTTAACCTTCCGCATTATATTTCCTTATTAACATTAACATAGTGTATTTAAATCCCGCATTAAACCTTTATCCTGTATTATATTAATTTCTTATATATATTTCCCAACCCATGTTTTATTTACAACCTATGGTTTTTTATTACTCCGCCTATACATATGTCCCACTTTCCCTAACCCCATTGGTTATATTTTAAAAACCCACCTATTGCAAACCTCGACCATATATATTATAACCTCCACCACATAAATTAAAGCCCCAGGCCCCACGCCTATCCAATCTCGACGAATCCATTGCATCCTCCCAACCATCAGATCTTAACTGATCAGATCTGATGGCCCTTATCGCATATCGCACGTTCCATTCATTGATCCTTAACAAACCCAAGACCTTGCGATATCCGTGGTTTTCTGAGCTCCGCTCCTGGCTACGTGGCAAGTTTCTATTTGATCGCATCGATCCAAATTATACCGCCAACCACCTTTGGCCCGTGCGAAAACCACTGAGTAGTTTCTACTGCCCGGTGCAAAAAATTATTTCGTTTAAAGACTCGCGCATTTAATGTTTTAATGACTATTGATTAAAATCCATATAGCATCCCTTTACACCCTTTTTTACCATTTCAGTTACCAACTCACGTGGAAGGAGCATTGTCGATCTAAAGAATTGCTGCTGACCTCATTTTAAGCCCAATTTCAAACATAATTCATCCATTTGCTGCTAAAGACACTGTACAACCAGTACAGAACCTGATTTGAAACACTATAAAGACCCCTGAAGCTTCAGAGAACTTATGTTGCCTCAGAAACCTTCTGCAAACCACAAATCTTCATTTTTCTCCAGGTATTCTTTGATGCTTAGGGCAAATACTTACATAAAGGAAGTAATTCAAGTAAGTGAATCAATTTAGAAGTTTTAGCAGACCAAAAGCGTCCATTGCCTTCCCTGTCTTTTTCTAAAAACCCTAGTCTTCCTTTCAAAGAAATTCTGAGGTCCTAAGATTGATTTTTGTTACAAAGAGTATAGTTTGATCAATTGAACAAATTAAAACCTTTGCAGACCATAAATAAGCCCCTGTTTCATCCTAAATCAGTATGCAAACTATAATAATCTTTTTGAGGTGATCCTAAAGGCCTAAATCATTTTTTTCTAATCTAAAAGAGTAATCAATTGAGTAAAATCAAAAAAAACAATGGCTTCGAAAAGAATTGTATCTGCTAATCCTCTGTAACTTCCAGTTGTAGATGTAGAACACACTCCCTTGGCTGAAAAATATTTTAAGATTAATGACACAGTCACTAAATTAAATCTTCTTGAGCTCCATTGTTGGAGCCATGACAAATCCATAGATCAATCAGATGAGGTTTTCATTTGGGAGACCAATTTTCCAAAGTATGTTCTCCCACAGACTTTCCAGTGCCCAGAAGTGATTAGACTATGTCAATCTTGCTATTTCCCTGACCAGAGAGCCCTAATAACCCTTGGAAAAGAAATTCTCATTACTATTACAACTGATTCAATCAATCAAATGCTCTAGATCCAATCTAGGACAGATGAAACCCCTTTATCCATTGAGAACCTTACACAGTTATACCTAAATCTGGACTTCCCCATGAGGTTCCAGATATTCCAAATTTTCATGCCTTCATTAGTAGAAACTCCCAAGACAAATCCTCCTTACCCATCTACAATATTTTTTGAGAGAACCAGACATATCATCTCCATGTTGTATTCCATTTTGGGTTATTTCACAGATGGGCATTGTTGGAGCAGGGTCCTCCAAAGGCTGCAAATTGAGATAATTTTGAGTATTTTTGTATCTTTTTGGCATATTTTAGTCTAACGCAGGGGTTTTGGGGTGGGTCAAAGCCCCGAAAGAATTGTAATGGGTCAAAGGGTAAACGTAGAGTCCGTAAAGCATGATTTGCGGACCACGGGAAAGATTAGGCTAAATTGTTATAAATAGATGAACATTTTGAATTGTAAGTTAGGAAAGAATTGGAATTGATGCTACGTGTGAACTGTTAGATCTGTTAGGGTTGGTTGGGTAAGGACTCCTGCTGGTTGTGTGCGCAGAGATCCTCAGTCCTGGTGTGTGCAGACCCTGTTGCTGTGTGCGCGGGTTGGGTTTTGGGTATTGTAAGTAGATCTGAAGGATTAATGAATGCGGAAGACTGTTGAAATATCTGAATCCATTGGAATTACTGCTGATGTGAATCTGTGATATCTGATTGAGTATGTATGCTTCTATGTTATTGATTTAAGTTGTGAAAGTAATTGTGTTATTTTTTATGTTGCGATCTAGATCTGTTCTGTTATACTTTATGCAAGAATACATGTGATAACTACGTTAATGTTGTATAAGTCTATGATATGTTACTTAGTGTGATTATAATTGGCATTGCGCACATGGATGTGAAGGATATCAGTAGATCTGGGCTCTGTGACATAACATCTAGCAATTATAAAGTTGAACGCAGCTCTACTTCACTTACCTACCCTCTCCCAGGGTGCGGAACCCTGGTTCCAACACCCTCCCATACTGCTTTGGGTGAGACTTTGGCCTACGCAAGTAGGTCACTTTCGAAAGGGCCAGTAGTATAGGGGTTTGTTGGAAAACCTTAACCTCTGAACCTTGGTCAGGACCCCTCGAGCCAACAAATGGTTCTGTTGTCGGGACCGAGAGCATTTTGAGAGAGGGATCGGGTAATGCCAAGGCCGTATTGGAAACCTGAAAGAAAATAAATTGATGAATGGTTTGAACAGCAAGTTCAGGAATTCGTAGTAAAAGAAAACCGCAATAATAAGTTGACCACCGAAGAGTGGAAGAATAAGTATATTTTCACAGAGATCTACAAGATCTTCTTTGTAAAAATTACGATCGAGCTCCAGAAGTGGCTCGCAAGGTTGGTAAAAATTTCAGAAGTGTTGGAAAGACGAGCGGGTCACACAGTGGACCCCAGAATTGATCTAGCAGTTAGATAATACTGATAACACCATCACTCACACAGTGGATCACTGGGTGGATAGTGTGCTAGGAGGGTTTGTGACAGAGTTTGTCATCGATCAATTCGTCTCCTATTCTAAATCGGAGTGACGATTTTTTAAGGGTTTCCGGGGTAAGTTTATGAAAACCTTACCATTACTAATCAAGATATTACTGTGAGAAAAGAGTATTTTGTGTAGCCACACCGAGTGAATGACCTTTGATCTGGATGGGAGTACGACGTGAAGTGGCAAATACTATCGGACCAACCAAGAAGGAGATAGATCTGTCTACAGTCCAGTAAGAGAAGTGGTTGCGCAGAGTCCTCCAGCCACACCTCTTTCAAATCATCCTAGGGGTAAGAATTCACCTACACCTCTGCCACCACTGGAAGACGACATGGCTGCACATATGAATTTTCTGACCTTTAAGGGTGTGGGAGATGAAGACATGGATCAGTTCTAGTTTGTCACAGGATCGATATGGACTGCGCAGAATGTAACTAGTGATGCAGTGAAAAGGGCACAGCTATCCCTTGTCTTTGAAGGAAAAGCCTTGGACTGGTACATGGGATACATTGGCCAGAATGAAAATGCAACCATGGAAGAGATTAAGAATGCCTTGAAACAACAGTTCAAGAAGCCTAAGTCCTACTCTCAAATAGTGGTTGATCTAAAGGATTTCAAGCAACGGCCTTCTGAGTCTATATGGGAGGTCGATCAACAATTGAAGAAGGTGATCAGAGAAGGAGGATTTGAGCATAATGATAGATAGCACATGGAATGGTTCATCGCCATGTTGCTGCCTCACCTGTGCATACCTATGGGTCACCAAACTTTCAAATCGCAAGAGAAAGCCTTGGAGGTTGCTATGAAGTTAGAAGTTGCGCCTAGAGATGATACCCAGCTGGGTGCCCAACAGATCCAAGGACAGTTGGAGGCGATGCACATGGAGATCCAGAATTTACGAAAGGAGAGAGGAACAGAGGTTAGTCCTGAAAGATGGTGCATACGATGTAGGTTGAAAGGTCACACCAAGGATAATTGTCTTCTGTTAGCATACTACATGCAGTTCGGAGGACCTAGCCCATTGTACCCTAGGGAAACTACAGGACCAAGCGAGCCAACACTGTGGTGCAATGATTGTCGCATTACAGGGCTGCATGATACAAACCACTATCCCTGCCTTGCTGCATATGTCCCAGAGGTAAAGCAGCAATGGTGCAGTTTCTACAAGTCGGTAGGACATGATGAACAGAACTGTCGAACATATGATTTGATGATTGATCGAGGAAACTTATATAGAGTAAAATCAGACCCTGCATCGCCAACATCCCCCGCAGGCATAGGTGGCTCCCCAGCCAAGGGCAGGGTAGGGGGCCGAGGTGGAAGCACAGGTCGGGGACGAGGGAAACTAATCTGTTATAACTGCGGAGAAGTAGGGCACTTTGCAAGGTACTGTCCAAACCCTACAATGCAGTCTTGCCGGTATTGCAGACAGCTGGACCATGCGATTGAATACTGTCCAATCTTAGTAGCAAAGATGCAGGAGAAGCAGCTGACACCTACACATAATGTGCAAAGGGTTAAGGCTGAACTGCGAGACAAATATCCAAGCGTAAATGTCGTAACACGCAGTGGAATGGCCACCGGGGGACTTAGGGAGAATGTTATGAATGAACCTCTAATCCAAAAATTATTTATCAAACAAGAAGCTTTGGACCTAAAAAGGGAACCTGCTGAGGCAGAGGCATATACTTCTCAGGCACCTACGAACCTCAAGGCAGATGAGGAGGTCAAACCCTTCTTGCAGGCATGTATGAAGTTGTTGCGCAACCCAAAAGCTGTGGAGAATCTTTAGGCATTAATAGATAGTTGCGCAGCATGACCCGACCTGCCCTTGGGGATCAAGGATGTGCACAAACTATACAGATATAAGAAACGCACCGGGAGGGAGATCCGGTTGCCAGCACAGATCGATGATTACGAAATGGATCAGGTTATTTGGACCTGGGGTTAGATGTGAATGTACTACCAAAGTAAACATGGCAACGAATGGGAGAACCTAAGTTGGAGTGGTCCACTATCCAACTGTGTATGTTCAATCAACAGAAGATCATACCCTTGGGGAGACTATCGAAGATTGTGGTAGATATCGCAGGGGTCAAGGTCTGGGCTGATTTTGAAGTAATTCAGATTGTAGAAGATGTAGACCCCTACCCTGTGCTCCTAGGCTTGGATTGGGCCATCGATATGGGAGGCATCATTAACTTGAAGAAAAGAAGCATGGTGTTTGAAAATAATGGTACAAGGGTGATAGTACCATTAGATCTTGCGGAAGGTGAACGATACACAGAATCGGTGCGTGACGAAAAAGATGTAGATCACATTTATAAGTTGACTGTGCGGGATGAAGATTGGATCAATCCCACGGCGGATGGTGTACTTTGATGGGAAAAGGATAGTGAATGCTTCTCTGACTCCGACGGGGAGATGGAGAACTGGAAAAATCGGTTACATGATGTCTCTGCACTACAATGCCTTCGGGTCACAAAGGACTTCTGTTGCATTTCCTCAGAGGTAAGTGACCTACCCTATTTTGATGGTTCTAGTAATATTAAGGAATTTTTGCGAGCATTTGAAGCAGAGGTTCTGAGGGAACGAAGGCTATGGGCCCTTAATCTAGCCATGCATGGAACACCTAAATGTTGGTGGGATGCCCACAAGGAAGCATTCCAGGAGTGGGGGGAATGTCGGGATATGATGATCCTGTGACTTAAGCCCCTGGCTAACATATGAATCAAAATGTTTCTTGGGCCAGGAGACCCACGTGAGTATCTGTTTGCTTGGATCGAGAAGTGGTGTGACATAACTACCAAAGAGTGAATTCATCTGTTTATTCATGCCTTGGGACCAATTCCCACCGCATGGTATTTGGATGCGGTGCTACATCAGCGCACTCGCCACTGGGAGGCATTGAAGGATGAATTTCTGGGGACATTTGGGTTAGTAGGTGGAACGGAGGCGCTTGACGCAACTCTGCAGAACATTGACACGGTAGTATGGGGTAAGTCGCACCCATATGTCGACTCTGTGGTGTTAACATGGGAGACGCAGATACTGGATATGGTCAGCTACCATAGCCTAGCCCTAAAGGAGTGTGAGGATGATCCACGCGCTGTCTCTGTCTCGGAATCGGAGGGGATGCGCCCAATTACTAGACCACTCAGGCTGCGAACGGGTAGCATTGAGACGCACCCTACGTTGGCTAAGATTAGGGAAGCGGATATAGTAGGCGAAGTGATCATGACTCCTACAACAAGGAAACAGCAGCGGTCAGTCCTCGGCCACGCAGGTTATTATAGGAAGTTCATTCGAAAATATGCACTGATCACAGCACCTCTGCGAAACTTGCTTATGAAGGATGTTCGGTTCTGTTGGGATGACGTATGTTAGGAAAACATGTCTCTGGTTTTGAAGTACCTAGGGAACAATCCTGTGCTGGGGGAGGATGTGCAAGAAACGTGGGTGGTTAATCCAAGCATAGTAGGTATGCTGAGTGCACTGGAGGTGCAAAAACTAGCCGTTGGCGCAATAAAATCTAGTAAACAACAAAAGTTACCATTGAAAGGAGTGGTTGGCTGGCATTTAATGAGGTGAATTTCGGGGATTTTTTACCGTTTACCTGATGGTAAGTTCCAAGAGAATTTTACCCTACCATTGGTTGATCGCAAGAACTATAAGAGGGGCAGGATAGCTCAAACAAGGGTTCTGTGTTATGTGAATAGCTTGTACTTTTCATGTTTGTCTCGGACAAACTTGCGCTGTAAGATTTTCTGGGCCTACAGTGTCCCTCTCATGTCTGATCAACCTACTCCTTTTGACAGTAGCCACCCAGAATTGGAATTCATCTTCCGCACCAGGATTACAACCACTAATCCTACTAAAGCATCAGCAATAGTATCTTCAAGGGAACAAGAAATGGAGGAAGTAGTGGCAATTGAATCCCAGACCAAAGACATTATCTCCACGCCAAGCCCCATCACTAGGAAGGGAAATCCCCCCAAACCTACGAAATGGGTGGGAGGGAAGCCCAGGACTTCCTCGAGGAATGTCAAAACCCCACGGGCGACGCCTCGAGCTCCAGCACTGCAGAAGGAGGCCCAGCCCGCCGACACGATCATATGGTTACCTCCCTTTTTTCGACCGTGAAGACCCTCGACGCACACACCAAAGAACCCTCGACGCACACACCAAAGAACCTTGACAGCTTAATCACCTATCTAAAAACGCCACTGACCCCAGGAGAGGTCCTCGTCCTTAGCGACCCTTGTGGAAGACTCCATGAGCTCAAATTTGATGACCACGACTTGGAAAATTTTGAAGCCTTCCCTAAGCTGGCCCCTGAGTTGTACTTTGACACGATCTATGCGAATGATGGGGTCAAAATTATTCCCCAACGCTGGGTACATGGGTTGGTTGGATCCAGGCTCCCGAACCTACTGCGGATGCCCCATTTTGGCCACTACAACATCACGAATCGGTTGGCCCGATAGTTGCTCGCCCTGATTCACGATGGATGCCTATGGATTCGAGACAGAATCCCCATTGACGTTGCGCTGGTTCAAAAAATTACTGGCCTTCCCATGAAAGGGCCACACCCTCTGGAATGCGTGGGCAAACAATATGAGGGAGAAACTACTAAATATGTGCGTCAGACCTACCATGTGGAAAGAAATATGCGGGGCATCGTCATCAAGTCTATCAGTGACCCAGCTACGCAGCTAGGTACCATGTTATTAGCCTGCAAGCTAATGCGGAAATGCCAGGTCGCGACTGCCCCTGCTTATTTCATTCAGTTAGCAGGCCAATGTGCGAAGGGGGTCTCCCTCAATTGGGCCCAATACTTATGCGATGAGTTTTTGACCAACGTCCGCGAATCTCAGGAGTAGGGAAAGGCCTTTTTCTATTCCTGGTTACTATTCCTTATAGCATTGATCACTTGGGAAGCCCCTGCAGAGTCGGTCATCCCCGAGCTCACTCCAGAAATGTGCGAAGGGGCTAGGTATGCCCATCTATGGTACTCCAAGGACATGTAGTGCATAGAGGATAACCAAGTCTTCTAGGTCCTCTTCCAGAGCATCTTGGCAGCAACCATCAACTCTCGACCCTGGTTGTCCCCAACAATATATCATCGATACAAGGTATTGTGGAAATCCAAGTTACCATGCACAACATTCAGATCAGAGCCCACAAAGATAAAACCTAGACCCTGCTTCCTTATCTGGTAGTAGACAAATAAATTTACAGAGTAATTTCACTCTGGCCTCCTGCCTGGAAGATCGGCTTCAAATCTGGCACGAGGGGCACCGAAGGAACTAGCACAACACATGTGCCCCCACCTGTCATCATCAAGGATACCGGAGGCCCAAGCAAGAGTACAGGGAAGGACGCAGGCGCAGCAGAAAAAAAGGATAAATAGCCAAAGTAGACCACCGGGAAGGATGTCGAGGCCAAGACCCAAGTCGACTCGCAGCCAGACCTGGGCACGGGAGGATCGAACATCGGAGGTACCACATCCCTCCAGGGTACAAAAAGAACGAGTGAGCCTGTCAAAGGGTCCTGAAAGAAGCAACGCTTTCAGCGGGCAGAACACGATGAGATAGTTATGCTAACTGATGGAGACCTCAAACAGATTGCTGACGCAGTTACTCTAGCCACAACGGACAAATGGGCTACCTTGGAGAAACAGCAGAAAGTTGCGATCAACACCATCTAGGCCGAGCTTCGCGCTTTGCAAACCAGCTTAATTTAGTTACGTACTCCATTAGCAACTAGCAGCGTAGTGCTAGTCACAGAGGAAAGTCGTCTCTGCTCCCTACCTAGCGCCACCCTTGTGATCATCCCACCCGACCTAGGAATGCAACTCCCAGCTAGTGTATGGGTACATTTGAATCTAGCCAGATTATCCCATGAAGTATTGCAGGGCCTCAACACCACCGTGTTTCAAGAGATTCACCATCAGGACCAGCAAGTGCACCAACAACTCAGTATGGCCAAGCAGACCATCGTAGCACAGATCGTCAAAGTATCCCTTGCTATCGCACAGCAAGCAGAGCTCGAAAACTTGATTCACCAGCTCTACACAGATGTTACAGAGGAAATTCCGGTCGAAGCCACCCCCCAAGCTAAATTTGAAGGGTTGGTCGCAGCATTGAAGGCCTCCAGGATAGAAATTCAGGTCCTCAAAACACAGATGGAGTAGCAAATCACTGAGCTACAAGAAAAATTGCAGCCAGAAACACCTCCGAAGATATGGGCCTAGCGAGCTGCGCTGGTCACCGTCGCCACGAATGTTATCACGAGGCAGATTGCACAGGGAGCCCAGCTATTAGATACTGCCATCCAGTTGTGGACTAAGGTCCAGCGCGATCCAATCTTGTGAAGGATAAACCAGGACCTATGGCAAAAAGAAGAGGAGTTTGAGATGATTGAAGCCACCTTACCCACTTTGGTACCTGCTCAGCGCTTGCAATGACTGCACACCATTTAAGTGCTCCAAGAAGATATGGACGACCTTCGGAAAAAGAAGAAGATCCTTGGAGACCGCCTGAAGACGTGGGATGATGAAGCTCTCAAAATTTTGCAGGATTTCGATGTTGCTATTAAGCAGTTAAATCAGACTTTAGAGAGTGTCACTGCGGCAACTAAAGGACCGCTGTCAACAAAGTTGTTCGACATTGCACAGAACGCAGCTATCCAAAGTGAAGGTGTGTTGCCTCCGTTAGCCAAGACGATCAAAGAATTACAAGAGCAGGTTGAAGCCCCACCACCACAATGACTCGAGACGAGTCACAAGATTGTTTTGGGGGACTGTTGGAGCAGGGTCCTCCAAAGGCTGCGAATTGAAATAATTTTGAGTATTTTTGTATATTTTTGGCATATTTTAGTCTAACGCAGGGGTTTTGGGGTGGTTCAAAGCCTCGAAAGCATTGTAATGGGTCGAAGGGTAAACCTAAAGTCCACAAACCACAGTTTGCAGACCACAAAAAATATTAGGCTAAATTGTTTTAAATAGATGAACATTTTGGGTTGTAAGTAAGGAATGAATTGGAATTGATGCTACGTGCGAACTGTTAGATTTTTTAGGGTTGGTTGGGTAAGGACTCCTGCTAGCTGTGTGTGCGAAGATCCTCATTCCTGTTGTGTGCGCAGGTTGGGTTTTAGGTATTTTAAGTAGATCTGAAGGATTAATGAATGCGGAAGGTTGTTGAAATATCTAAATCTATTGGACTTACTGTTGATGTGAATCTGTGATATCTGATCGAGTATGTATTCTTCTATGTTATTGATTTAAGCTGCGAAAGTAATTGTGTTATTGTTTATGTTGCGATCTGGATCTGTTCTGGTATACTTTATGCAAGAATACATGTGATAATTGCGTTAATGTTCTATAAGTTTATTATCTGTTAGTTACTGTGATTATAATTGGTATTGCGCACGTGGATGCGAAGGATATTAGTAGATCTGGGCTTTGTGATATAAGATCTGGCAATTATAAAGTTCAACGCAGCTCTTCTTGACTTACCTACCCTCTCTCAGGGTGCGGAAACTTGGTTCCAGCACCCTCCCATAATACTTCGGGTGAGACTTTTGCCTACGCAAGTACATCACTGTCAAAAGGACCAGTAGTATAGGGGTTTTTTGGCAAACCTTAACCTTCGAACCTGGGTCAGGACCCCTCGAGCCAACAAGCATGTTGATGCTTCAATCCTGGGTTTCCTGTCTACTTTCACACTTTGTCAGCCTCCTGTTACCATTTTCAATTTTTACCAGTACCTTGCTGATAATATGCATGAAAAACTTGTTAAAATGCCTAAAGAAGGTGTTTTCAAGTATTCATCAGTCCTATTCCACATGTTTTTTTTATTTTAGTCTGAGAAATTTACCATCAACCTTCAAAATCTTGATGTTGAAGGTAACCCACAGTCAGTCATATTTTGGACTCCAATTATCAGAAAAGACTCCACACAGTCCACCTACACAGAATTCATTTATTCTTTCATTCATTATATGGTCAATATGTTGAACAACAGCATGTAGCCAAGAATCAGTGAGGAAATTAAGAAGGTCCTACAATTGTCAGAGCATAATAGGATAGGAGATTGGTACTTGTATCAAAACCATATAGATATTAGGGTATATGGATCAAATATTCTTCCATATAAACTGCCCAAATACCTCCCAATGAGGTTATTTTCCCTTGGGTACATCAGACATATTCTTAATTCAAATGGAATCAATTTATTGGCAGAAAAGAAGAAGACATGGTTCAAAATAAAAAATCAGGTTGGCCCTTTTATTTTGTAACAGTAGAGATGCAGGTCCATAGGATGAAAATTATTTGCAAGAGTTTAATAAGAAAATTGGGATTTAAATGCAAATTAACTCCTTATGTACATGAGAAGAAACCAGACATTGATAAATACTCCAACCAGTCTGAATGGTTGGAGAATACCTTAACAAAGGCAGAGAAGCAAGGTGATACTAGTCAAATCTTGCAGACTCCAATCCAAGAAGATAGGAACTCAAAAATAATCAGAGAAGAAGGATCATACACTGTAGAAACTACCACTGAAACTAAATTTAAATTGATGTACAGGAAGAAGCCAAAATTAAATCTTGTCAATGAAGAAGTGGAAACAATAGAAGTAATTAATACAGAAACAGTGGTGAAAGACAATGCTACACCTGCAGTTGCTGAAAGAACACACCAGCCTTCAACTTCAAAAACTCAAATGATTCACAAACAGCACAGTGTTGAAGTATCATCATCTAACAAACCAGTAGAGAAAGAGATGGACATTATGCAAAAATACAAATAAATGAAGATGAGAAATGAAGCCTTGAATACTACTACATATAACCAATATTGAAAACAGTCACCCAGTGACCAAAGCAGATTAATTTTTGCTTTTGACTACAAAAATAAGAAGATGCAGATGACCTTCCTGCAGCCTAAAGTAAAACATCTCAAATCATCAGCTGATTAAAAAAATTTATCATATAAGTTCAAGCATAAGATCTTCATCCTATTGATCAGATATAATTTCACAAACAAGCTGGTGAAATGTTTTATTCAACAATGAAAAATAAAGCCATGAGTGTACAGAAGCTGCAAAACACTCTGGGGAACATCAAAGATCAGCTCAAATTAGAAAAGGCATCTTCACAGGCTAAGGAGAATAGAATCAAATCACTGGAAGATTCGATTATTGAAGTAGGATATGATCCTAATAATGTAAAAGTTGCAAATTAATTGATAAAGAAGAAGAATGTAGACATTGTTTAATTAAAGAAGCAACTTAAGTTGCCTCCTACTGAACATCCTCAGGAAAAGGAAGTGTTACAGGATGCAAATCAGAAAGATGAGATGATGAATCTTATTCTTCAGTTGACTGCCCAAATAAATGAAATGGACAAGTTGGTCCAGGAGAAAAAGGCCAGAGAAGAATTCCCTATCATTGTCATCCCTGTAGTCACTAATGCTATACCTTCCACATTAACAGAATCGTTGGCTCCTACAGTCCCAATGGCTACAGCACTTCCTATCACCTCATCAACAACTTCAACAACAGAATCATCTAAAACAACAGTACAACCCACAGATGAGCCAAGTAAACTAGTAAAAGCTATGCAAGACATGTCTATCTAGAATAATGAAATCAACAGACTCAAACAATAGCTGAAAATTATGGAGGATGAGAAGAAGCTAATACAGATTATGCACAAGAATGAAGAACAGAAATCAAACAAGTTGAATGAGAAATTGAAGAAGTTAGAAAAATATCTAACACTTAAAGAACCCATGGCATAACCCAAGCAGCAACTATGGGCCAATATCATTGAATATGTCAATGATATTGGGCCATCCATATAGGTTATCTATGAACAAAAAGATATCATCAAAGCAGCAGGAGAAGCCATCCAAAAGATAAAAGAAGAACTTGGCAAGAAACTAGGAGAAGCTCGTGAAATTATCAAGTTTCTTAATTCAAAGAATAGACAAGAATTGGAGGAAATTGGTATAGCTGACAGGACAGATACAATTCTTGAAGTTAGGAAGGTAATTTCTAAAAATAATTTGATGATACAGCTAGAAGAAAATTTTCATAACATGGAGGTTGCCATAACCAAGTTCATGATGAAGTTTGACACTCTCAGACAAAAAGGCCTTCCAAATCCACTGGTCATTCATGACAGATTAATGAAGCAAGATGATTATGATAAAAAGATGAGAGAAGTGGCTAAGGAGCAAGCTAATAATTCAGCCATGCAGGGAATTCCAACAGGGAAGGTACTTTACAAAAGCTTTGAGAACCTTTTTAACCTACAACATGAGGTAAAACACCTATTTATCAACAAGCCTATATTCTCAAAATACACAGAGGCTGATGAGATATCCAGAAGGTTGATGAAGATCAAATTACCAGAGGCAAAATTTTCGGAAAAGATGACTGATCTACTGTGAAAATAGTTTGCAGTAAAAACATAACAGTCAAAGGTAAACAGAGCATCCAAGATGAAAAGTAAAACTACAGGTAAAAATTTAAAGAGTATCAGAGTCAAAAGAGTATCATTTTAAAGTCAAAGTTAAAGTCAAATCAGAAATTACAAAACAGATATCAAGATTGCCAACGTAAAGGACACTCCACTGCCTAACTGTAGCCTTCGTTGAGCAAACAACAAAGAGAGAAATCATCAAAAAATTAAAAACAACAAACTTTAAGTTCAATAAAAGCAAGGACAACTTGCATTAGTTAGATAGTTGTCTCTATCTTCTTGCATGAAGATATTTATTTTCCATAAATAATTCCTAAGTTTGTTTTAGGATATTTTGTAAGATTTTTTGTATAAATACTTCCCATTTCGAAGTATTGAGGGTCGATGAATTGCTAAAAGTTTCTATAGTTGTACTCTTCTAGAACCCGAGGGTGATTGTACCGATTTCAAGTCAGCAGACTGGATTAAAGCAATAAAGAGATTATATTACAGGATTCATGTGTTGGGCCACTACAGTGAAGTAATTTCTATTTGTTCAATTGTTTATTTCTAAAGTTTTCACATGCTCATATGTTTGCTTAATATAAATGATATAACTGGAATGTTATTACAAAATATGTTTAATTACACTCTATCTTGAACTGTTTATCATTTATATGTTTTTCTTCTGATATTCAGATTAGGGAATTCTTAATTGCTCCCTTATTTTGATTGACCTCTGTCTTTTCACTCATTATCCAGATTTGAGAACCCTTAGTTGCTCTCTTACCCCAATTAAAACCATTTTCACCATCAGCCTAAGGATCTGAAGTGACTAAACTATCTTGCCCTGTGAATACTTCCCTTTAGAACCTTGATCCTGCTTCTATTGCTTGACACTTTGACTCCATTATCCCAATGGAATATAGACCTACATCTATCCATCTGAGTAAGTGATTTCACCACCAAACCAAATCCAAAATCAAAATCCCAAGTAATCCTACATAACTAGCCTAAAATCAACTACAATCAACAAAGATAAATCATATAGAGAGAGCCCTCTCTGAGCATTAGGAAGGATAGTTCCTAAGGCTTAAAAGTAGGTTTGTGGTTACCTCTAATATTATTTAAACCCAAAAAATAAACAACCCTTTGATAATTATTGGAGTGATAACAGGTTACATGACAATAAACTAATGAACCAAAAATTTTAAAGTGCGCCACATCTGGTTTCTTACCTGAAAAATCTTCCTCGGGTGTAATCATCCTGACAATCCGGTGAGGACTTTTTTTCTGCACAAATATTGTTGTGTTGCATGCTTCAGCCCACAAGTGCAACGATAGGCCTTAATCATGCAACATGTGTTGATCCCACAATATTTTTTTCTTCCTTTCTACAACCCCATTATTCTTTGGGTTATGAGGTGCTATCAATTATTTTCAAATGACTTATGAAGCAAATAATTTCTTGAATTCATTCAACACATATTCTGCGTCGTTGTCACTCCTTAGAGCCTTCACCTTCTTCCCTGTATCTTTCTCGACAAGTGCTTTGAACTCACAAATTTTTGAGAACATTTAATCCTTCTTCTGCGTGAAGAATATCCAACACTTGTGTGAAAAATCTTCTGCAAAAATCACATAATACCTTTTTTTTGTGGAGGTTGTCAAGAATGGTCCACACACATCTAAGTGAACTCTTTCAAGGATCGCCTTCACTCAACTGTCCTTATCATGAAAGGTGGATTTGTTCTACTTACCCAATGTACACCATTTTCATGTATCTCGTTGCTCAAGTGCGCCCTTGGGAAGTCCTATAGAAATATGTTGCATGATATTCAAAGCACCATGGTGTAGATGGCCTAATATTCTATGCCATAATTCATTGATGTCTTAGATTTTCACCTTCTCTTCTTTCGTGCTCAAGGCAATACAGTCTTCTACATCAAATTTGTAGAGTTTCTTTACCTGAACCCCAATCTTCTTCACCTGTCCCGTGGCTTTGTGATGAAGGAACGTCTTTCCTTTGCTAGATATCACATCATAGCCACGGTCTTCTTACCTGAAAAAGATTCATTTGGGGTACTCATCCTGAGAATCTGATGAGGACTTGTGCTATGCACAAATACTATTATGTTGCATGCTTCAGCGCACAAGTGTAACAATAGGCCCTGATCATGCAACATCGCTCATGCTAATCCCAAAATAGTTTCCTTTATGCAACCCCATTCTGTTGTGGGTTATGAGGTGCTATCAATTCTAGTTGAATGCCTTCTGAAGCATAGAAGTTCTTGAATTCATTCGACATATATTCTCCGTCGTTGTCACTCCTGAGAGCCTTCAGCTTCTTCCCTGCATCTTTCTCGACAAGATCTTTGAACTCACCAAAATTTGAGAACATTTAATCCTTCTTATGCATGAAGAAAATCCAACACTTTCATGAAAAATCATCTACAAAAATCACATAATAAATTTGTTTTGTTGTGGAGGATGTCGATTATGGTCCACACAAATCCGAGTGAACTCTTTCAAGGATCGTCTTCACTCAACTGTCCTTATCATGAAAGGTGGCTTTGGTCTACGTACCTAATGTACACCCTTTGGATGTATCTCGCTGCTTAAGTGCACCCTTGGGAAGTCCTGTAGAAATTTTTTGCATGGTATTCAAAGCAACAGGGTGTAGTTGGCCCAATCTTTTATGCCATAAGTCTATAATGTCTTGGCTCTGCACCTTATCTACTTTCATGCTCAAGGCAACACAGTCTTCTATATCCAATTTGTAGAGGTTCTATACTTGTACCCCAATATTCTTCCCCTGTACTATGTATTTGTGATGAATGAACGCCTTTCCTTTTCTAAATATCACATCATAGCAATGGTCTTCTAACATAGAAACTGAAACTAGATTCTTATTTAAACCATAAAAATACATGACATATTTTAATGTGAGAGGAGTATGAGACTCCCTCCGAAAGGTAACAATACCTATTTCGATTTCACTATACCTCCTTTCATCTCCCATCTCGATGTGCATCTGGAGATCCTTATCCTCCAAGTTGCTGAAGAATTATTTGTTGTCGGTAATATGGAATGAAGCTCCACTATCTAGGTACCACAGAGAACCCATCACTAATGACACCATGGGGATGCGATGAGAGTGAAATACAACACAAATTGTGAGGCAAAATATTCACCTGACTCTCCTCCTAAGGGCTTCTTGTCGGCCTTCCTGTCGACCTTCTTGTACAGATACTTTGTGGCATAGTGTCTCAGCTCATGATAGTGAAAACATTTAATCTTTGACAAGCCCTTCTTACCTGCCTGAAAAAAATTCAATTTGGAATGGGACACCTTCCCTTTCCATTTTCTTTTCCCTTCCAGCTAAGGCATAGTTCTCCTCATCATCAGTCTTTGATGATGATCCATCTCTGGTATTCCGCTGGATCTCTTCTTGTACCAAGTCGGGCCACAATCTCTCCCACTCTGGTAGCTTCTCCCTCCCATTCACCAAATCCTAGTAGTTTTTATATCTATTGGTAAGGCCTAGAAGTTATAGGCTCACCATATCATCCTTGACAACTGTAACACCAACAATTCCAATCTCATCTCAACATTGAGTGAAATTTGTCAAGTATTTTGGTATTGTGTCCCTTCTCCATCTTGATTTTTCTGAGTTTTTCCTTCAGTTCCAGCTTCCTATGGTCATTTTTGTTCTGAAATAAATGTTTTAAGGCCTTCCACATAGCATATGGTGTTTCCTTACCATGGATTTTCGAGAAAATATGGTCTCTAACTCCTTCTAACAGAATCCTTCTCGCCTTTGCTACATTCTTCTTCCTTGCATATAGATTTTGAGCATCTTTTGTTACGGGCCTGGGAATGTCACTCTCTATGAACCCCTTTAGACTGGTCTCTTCCAACACTGCTTCCATCCTATACTTCCAAGATATGTAATTCTAACTACCCTCGAGGGCATATTTGAGTCTCAATCCACATAAAAACATCTTTATCTTGTTGTTGGTCCTGAAGAGTAGATCTGCAAATTCGATTCACCTTCTTAAAAAAAACTAGTATTATTTTCTTCTATAGTGATTCCCACTCTGATACCATGTATAAAATCCATTTAGATTCAACTGATCTTGTAATATGGTAAAAAAAAAATACTTGAATCTACTCTACAAACGGTGGAATCCAATTACGATCGCACAATAACATGAACAAGAAAGAGAAATCATTTCAATCGCACAACACAAAGACTTATCTAGGGAAAGCCTCAGCTAAAAACCTCGCTATGTGTATATTTCATAAGTCAAATAATATGAGAACAATACAATGCTTCTCTCAGGCTTGAGAACTCTCTGTACTATCTTTGTTTGTCTCATTGTTTCCTAGACTAGCTTGGTTCAATACTTAACCAATTTCTTGGCCTCGGGATGCCTTGCTTGCTTGCGCAATCCCTAAGGAAATTGAGCCCCTATTAATTAGGAAATTCCCAAATAATGATTTCGAAATACATTAAGGCCCTTCCTCTGACTCCATGCACCACCTGTGTAATTTTCTAATTATACAACTAATAGTACACTTCCCTTTAACTCCAATCTCAACTAGGTCTTCCTTGGAACTGACATGCATGAGCTATTTTTAGTGAATTATTAGTTATCTAATTGACACTACATGTGAATTAAAATAGATTTGATTCACTGGATCTCTCACTAGTTCCTCCATCAGTTAGAACTAGTTAAACTAATTTTAACTCAAATAATTATTGTAATTAATTACAACTCAAAATAAATTTCAATTGGTCCCCCTAAAACTCAGGGAACACTGTACATGCATCTAGTTTGACCCTCAACTTGAATTTACTGAGCTAAATAAATCTTCTTCACTTAGTTAACTCGTACAAGCTGTCATGTGACGTGGAATTACAATTTCCTTCTACTTTAATTAAGGGAAAATTAAATTAGAAACCTCTTCTTGTTGCCATTTTCAACACAAGCAACATTTAATGCAAGTCAATAAGTATTGTGGCTTTGATATATCCTTTCAAAGTTTGGATTCTAGAAACAATGTACAACCACCTATTAGTGCAAAAATCAAAGTGTCATCAAGCTCGCCAAATATATAGTTTAGCATCAACGTAACAAACACATTAAGTTGCAAATGCACTTCATCAAAAATTTCATTCATGAGAGAGTTATTAAAGTGTTATTTTTCCCTATAGATGATCAAGTTGCAAACATTTTTAGAATGTCTCTTACAGAAGTGAAGGTTTATAAAATTCTATTTATGTTAGGAGTTTAGGAAGTTATCATTAAGCTGGGATAGGCTCTAATGCCTCCTTCCTTCTTGTATTGTGTCACTTTTGTAAATCCTTCAATCCTATCCCAAGTTTTTCTTAAGGGGGGTTGTTAGGATATTTAGACACTTAGGAGTTATTTAAAGTTCAACTTGGTTTAATGTGTCTATTAGTTAAAAGTGTGCTCCTTAGGTTGTTTCTTTAATATGCATTAATTACATTGTAATTTGATAGTGATGATATGTTCTAGACATAGAGTGATCTGGCAGCTCATATTCGCATCGATACTAATGGCTATCGATTTGTGGCTTAACAACTGAATAGTCCATGATCTCTATTTAAATAGAATGGAGGGTCATGGTTGATGATTGATTGTGATAACTCTCTATATATAAAAAATTCATTTTCATTAATAAAATTGCCTCAAGTGGTCGCATTGGCTAGGGTCATGGACGGTTTCCCTCTTAAATGGTTTTAACCACTTAGAAATATTGATGATTTCATATTTGATTTGGTTGTGTGAGTGGTTAATTAAAGTGTTATTCATGTATGGAATACCCTATTTACTTGAACAATTGGTGTGGATGACCGTCTCCTTCTCCATAATATAATGCTTCAACTATCAATGCGCTTGCACGATGCAGTACATGTCCATGTCATAGGTGGAGTGCCTTTAGAGAGTATGAGGGAGTGTTTCACAATGATAGGCCACCAAATTTCCTTGATAAGTGAGTATTGCATCAATAACATAGTCAAAGTAATTTTTATCAATCTCAAATGGTTGTTGCAGATCTGACAAAGTGAGGACTAACATAGAGCATAGGTGGTGCTTCAGATCATTAAATTATTTCCAATGTGATTTAGGCTAGGAAAACTTTGTTTTAGCTCCACCCTTGGTCACTTGAATTAAGGGCCAAGCGATATGGAGGACCCCAACATGAACCTTTGATAGAAGTTAGCAAGGCCTAAGAATTTATGGAGCTTTGTTAGGGTCATTGGGGCTAGAAAATTTTGAATGACTTAGATATTGAGTTGGTCGACATGCACCCCATGTTCATCCATGATGTATCCCAAATACTAAATTCGTTACATGTCAAATAATAATTTCTATATATTGGCATACAACTGATGTTGTCGCAAGTTTCTTAAGACCTAATGAATGTGCTACAAAATTTCTTCCCAAGTTCTATTGAAGATGAATATGTCATCTAAATATACAACCACAAAAGAGTTTGTGAAAAATTGCAGGATATCATCCATCATCCTTGTGAACATTGTTGGAGCATTATTCAAGCCAAAAGGCACGACCAACCACTAAAAAAATTCTTCTTTATATTTGAACGTTGCCTTCCATACATCAGCTTGTTCAATCAAAACTTGGTGGCAGCCTAACTTTAGATCAATTTTACTAAAGAACTTGGCACCCTTAAGTTGATCAAGAAGATCATAAATCTAGAGGATTGGGTATTATTTCTTGATATTAATTTTGTTTAGGGCTCTATAATAAATAAATATTCTTCGTGTCCCAACTTTCTTCTGCACCAACACAATTGGGCTCCTACAAGGTGAGGAGTTTGGTCAAATGTGGCCCTTTAGGATGAGCTCATGAATCTGGTGTTTTATTTCCTCATTCTTAAAGAGAGAGAATATATATATATATATTGATCCATTAGTTAAAGAGAACCATGTATCAATTCAATTGAGTGTTTGACCTGGTAGTGCGGAGGCACCCCACAAGTGAAGCAAATATACATTTGTATGCTTCTACATGTTTTTCCACTTGCTTTTATTCTGTAGAGATGGATCGTGTTAAGGATATGGTGGTCATTGGAATGATTGTTTGAGGACTACAAATAATGGCCCACAAATTCCAAAAAGATCATTTAGGGTCTCAAAATGGCCTAGTGTGTTTGGGACCTAAAAAAGCATAGAAAATTTGCCAAGAAGATATACAACCATTGAGTTTGTGGAAGAGGTGGGTGGCCACCAATATCCACTTGGATAAATGGGCTTCCTCAATCCAACCTATAATAGGTAAAGACAAGGCAAAGAGGGATATATCCTCCTTAAATTGCTAGGATAAGGCATCATCTACCACATTTTCTTTATCTTCTTATAGATAATCTCATAATGATACACTAGTATCTTGGTGACCCATTTATGTTTCTCTAGTGAGGATAAGAATTATTTGAGAAAGTACTTTACCTTATGATAGTCAGTATTGATAAAAAATCATTAACCTATGTGATACTACATAAAAAATGGCCATCATTTCTTTCTCATATGTGGATTTACAAAAATTGCAGTCACATAACTAATTATTCGTGAATGCCAAAGGGTGCCCTTATTGCATCAATATTGCATTAATACATTTTCCAAGGCATCACATTCCAAGAAAAAAGTTTTAGTAAAATATGAAATTGCTAATATTGGAGTCATGCACATGGAATCCTTTAAAGCTAAGAAGGTTTGTTTATTGGTCTCATTCCAAACAAAGGAATTATTTTTTATTAGTGAGGTTAAGGGAGTAATAATTTTTCCATAATGTTTCACGAACTTCTTATACTAGCCTATAAGTCCTAAGAATCCATGCAAATGTTTAGGGTTTGTTGACTGAAAAAATTGTCCGGCCAACAGTAGGGGATCTCCCCGGTAGAAAGTCCCAATTAGACCTTGAACCATTTGGAATAGGGATCCCTTCCGGGGTGTGGGTTCGGCTACCGCTTAAGTCACCTTCCCTTCGGTCTCAAAAGAACTCAATCGAACCTGTGGACACACACTTATTCACACAATACAAGATACATGGTCGATGCATTAAACAAGTATATAACACTATGCGTAGTGAGACAAATAATAAAGCATACACGCCGAAGGAGGTGTTGTCAACAACACATCTTTGGGGTTATGCTTGTAGGCTATCCTGACCACAAAAGAAACAATTCTTTATGGCGAGATGCCCCTTTACTTCCTGAAAGATCAAACGAAATGCTAATAAACAAAGTCATTAACATCCATTAAGAAAGCGATTAAACTGAACATCATTAACACAAGTATAGGAAACCACAATGCATAAATGATGCCATTAAGAGTATAGTTTCATTAATCAAAATATGTTTGAAACTGTATAGAAATACTCATAGTGTTCACACAGCAAAACACATCAGATCCAAAAGGAGTTTCAACAGGTATCTGTATTCATATGCAAAAAGAGTGTTATCTTTCAATACAATGTTGTATATCTCTTGAGTCCCAAAAAAAAGATCCTTTACATTTTCCCCGGAGGGGGTTTCATAGATCAAAACTTGCCCTTTAGGCTTCCTGACTCTTCGCCTGCCCGCCTGTTGATTTTCCTTGCGACCTGGGAGGAAACTGCGACCTATGACCTGGCTGGTGAGTGCGACCTACGACCTGGTTGGGCGGTGCGACCTGCGACCTGCCTCTAAGTGCTACCAGCGACCTACTGCCACTGGGTTATGAAGATGAGCATGCAATTGAGAGGTCAAGGGCATCAATCTGCTTTCCTTTGAGGAAGTCTTGTCAGGTCTGATACTCTGCTGCTATGGGAGAAACTAGAGGGACCTCCTCTTTCAACCGATGCATGCACTCCAAAGCATTTGGGACTAGAGTTTCTTTCTTCTATGAGATCAGGTTTGAAAAGGCGAGCTTGGTGTAAATCCATACTGGCATGACCAGAAACTGGCCCAGGTTTTCTCGTGATGTTGCAAGATCAGGAGTGGCAGCAACTTGCCTAATGGGCTGCAAAAATGACTGGATCTCTTGATCTAACTGATCCTAGGTTTTCGCCTCGTCGAGTGCCCCCAGCGAAGGGATGTGGTGAAGATTGTGCATCGAGTCGATGCCACTGATCAGGTGTTCGTATGCAACCATTACTTTATCTAAATCCTTGGATAGCTTATCCTTGGACTTCATTTTCATCCGGATTTGGACTTTGGCATCTTGCGTATGAATCCAATCCTTATTTGGAAAATGCTCAAGGGCCTGAGGGTACCGTGTTGTCCAGTCCATCATTCGATCCAAGACAGTCGAGGCCTCCTTCAGCTGCTCACGCTTCTGCTTAGTCTCTGCTTGCGCTCTTACCAATGGGGCGACTGTTTGTTTTATGGTGAACATTTCCCCATACACTTGCCTCATGGTCGCCTCTAATGTGTCGAACTCCTTTAGAATGGCAAGCAGAACTTCATTGACAGGGGGAGCTTTGTTTTGGAGTTGTTGAACCTCCTCTCTCAATGTCTTCCTTTCCTGTTCTGCCCTTTTTTCCCGCTGCTCTGCTTCTTGTAGTCTGTTTTGTAGAGAAATGATCTCTCTACTCATTCTGGTCACATTTTCTTCTGTGGCCGCAGCAAAAGTTGTGCCAGTCGATGCTATCATCACGGGATTAGTCCTAGTATCAAGGACTATGTCTTTTCCGGTTGCGACTGTGGATGCGGCAGAAGGATTTTGAGCCAGGCATCTTCTCTTCTCCTGCCGGATTTTGAAAGAGAACTGATCAAATGTGAGCCTGGTGAGGTCGAATACCTCCTCCTCTTGCCCCTGGGGGGAGCTTACATCGGAGAACGAGGCTCGTGTACTGCCCAGAAGTACCTCAAGGGGAGATACCTCGATTTCCTCCAACATTTCATCCTCTTCTTGTTTCTTCTTCTTTTCCTCCTCTTCCCTTTGTCGACGTTCGGCTTCTGCCTTCTCATGTTCTTTCCTCTGCCTGAGCTCTGCTTCTGCCGCTGCTTCTAATTTTGCCTTCCTTTTCTGCTCAGCTGCTACGGCTTTCTCAGCTTCCACTTTGTCTAGCTCTTTCTTGAGTTCCTATTCTGCTGCAGCCTCTGCCTTTTTTTTCTCTTTTTCCTTCTTGGCCTCCTAGGCCTGCTTCTTCTTCTGTTCTGCCCTTAGGCTCTTCTTGCGCTTATCCTCGTCCTCTTTCATTTTATTTTCTCTCTCTTTCTAGGCTTTGTCCTCTATTTCTTTCTGTTGGGTAGAGTTACTTTTCCCTGTACTAGTCTGAGGCTTCTTATCTAGAGAGGAAGAAGCACCTCCTAATTCATGACTCCTTGCTTCCAAGGCTTGGTCATCTGGGTCTTCTTGGCCAGAGTCTGCCCCCAAAGCAAGTTGTCTATCTGCATTGTACCAGTTCCTTCTTTCGTCTTCTCCCGGGAATTCAGTATGCTGATACTTCCATTTGAATTTATCCTTCTTGCAATGTTCAGGAACTATCCTATCAGGGTCGTATGTTCGGTATTCTAAAGCCCCAAAGCGATAACTTTTCATCTCTTCTCCCTCTGCCTCTACTTCTCTGAAGTCTTTAACTTTGTATGTGCCGATAGTGAGGGGTAGCATGGGCCACGGCTTCTTCTTACCTTTGGACAGGACCCTGGAGAAACCCGAAGACATTTGGAAACAGACCTCTTGCATGAGCATTCTGTCTATAACAAAACGAGGCATAGCATGTGGTGCCCTGAACGAGCCAAAGACTCGGATGAATGTATATTCGGTGAAAGGGAACCAATGCACCACTTGTCTTAGCATCTCCATGGCTCGCCAAGACATGCAAGGAGCATCTTGGCCGAATAATTTTATGTATAGAGTGGGGATGAACACTTGGGAGATTGGCTCTATGTCTTGTTTATACCTGGATTCCCAAAACACCTTGGTTTGTAGATGAATTGCACGGGTCTTTTTGGGATCCCAATTATGTACCCATCCCTCGAAGTGCAACCTTGAACAGACGGCATCCAATAAATAAGAGGCCATATGGAATTCAGAAGGCATTCCTGCATCTGGTACCAATGCCGAGGATAAATTTGTATGCATGGAGGTCATCAATATGTTGGCCCAATTGAAATAGGTGCCATGCACTGTGACATATTCCATGAGAGTTTCCCATGTGCCATTGAAGGTGGTGGCATCGAGGAGCCCATACAATCTGCAAAGCATGGCTGCCACTAATTTATATACTTTTCTCAGGCTCGCCATTGGATATTCCTGGTCCTTCTTGACCTTAAATTTCTCAGGCTCTTCCCACCACTGCTTTATAGTGTCAACTACGGGAACCGCATGGGCGAGAGCCCATTCTTCTGTGAAGTCTTCTTCTCGCTCAGGAAAAGAGTAATAAGCATGGGTGTCTGAGCCTTTGAGTGTTGCAAAAGCCTTGCCTTCGCTATCTCTGATTATAAACTTCTTGGGATCCGTTTTCTGTATAATCCAATCTATCATATATGGGCACGGGAATATGGCTGGGTGAGCACCTGCGAGATGTAGCTTGGACCTTTTAACCTGTAAGTATATCTCCCGATCCGGGAGGTCTTCTGGGAATTCCATTTTAGCGAACTCTTGGTACACTTGGTACCAACGCATGTTTTCCCCTTTGGCAAATGTTCAAAGGGTATCTCTGTATATCGGGGGTGGGGACATTGGCATGTCCATCTCCACATCTTCCACTGCCAAGTGCTTGTCTTTCTTCCAGGACACTGGAGGTCCCATGTCGCTGGAATCCGAGAGGACAGGTATACACTCCAAGTCTGCTTCAAATTCACCTGTCATATTCATGAAAGATTCCCAAGATAAGAAAGACACCATGATGATATAATACCAATTACAGTTTATCAATTATTTCAAATGGGGCATAGGCAAAGCTGAATAAATGGCCTACTGGGTCGCGGGGTCGCAGGTTGTAATAAAATGGCCAAGGTGCGACCTTGCGACCTTGCGACCAGGTCGCAGGGTCGCGGGGTCGCAAATTGTGAGAACCAGACAGAGTCAAGGGATAGCTTTTGGAGTAGGGAACAGGCCATGAGAAGCTGGATAAGAAACTGTGATGAGTTGGGCAAGTGGGGTGGAAACTGGAATCAGAAGAAAACCCTAAGCAAGAAATGAAAACAATGGCTGAGGTAAAGGACAATTTAAAGGCTGAGGAATGCAGGGATTTGGCAATAATAATCAAAAAGGAAACAACAGGAGGAAAACGGCAACTTACCCGGGAAAATCGCGCTCCAGTCAACCTGTCAGAGCCGTTTTTTCTATCCGTTGCCTATGCAAAATGCGACCTAGCGACCTCCAATATATAAAAAGGTCGCACTTGCGGGCCATTAATGAGGTCGCAAGGTCGCATGTTGAGGTGGTACGAGGGGAATGTGACCTCGCGACCTCAGGGTCACAAGGTCGCGGGGTCGCAGTTTTCCACATATTTTAGGATTTGCGACTCAGCGACTTAGTCTTCCTGACTTTTACTTAACTTTCCTTTGTGCTCAAGGGGCTCCAAAAAAAAAAAAATTAAGTGTGGGTTTTTTTTTGGAGGGTGCTGTAGAGGCTACAACAGGGTTTTAGGATGGGACCAGTTTTGCACAGGTACAAATTTCTTGGGATCAACTCATACTCCCTCCTTAATTACAATGTGACCCAAGTATTCAAACTTTGAGGCACCAAAAGCAAATTTGAAGATTTTTACAAATAAATATTGGTATTGTAGGAGTTCCAAGACTCTATAAAAAATATCTATGTGGTATTCCCATGCTTTTTTTTGTATTATAAAATCATCAAAAAATATTAGCACAAAATTGAATAAGAATTGTTGAAATATGTTTTTCATGAGGCTCTAGAAGGTTGATGAAGCATTTCAAAGGTCAACAGGAATCACTAAAAAATCGTAATGGATTTCATGTGTATAGAAGGTTGTCTTAGGAATGCTTTCCTATTTCATCCTTATCAATTGGTATATGAATGAAGGCCAAGCTTAGTGAAAAACTTGGCTCTATGAAGTTCATCCAAGAGGTCATTAATAAATGGGATACAAAATTTATCCTTGAATGATTATCTTATTGAGAACCTACAAATTGAGACACATGAACCAAGTACCTTCCTTATTTGACACCATAACCATTGATAATGAGTAAAGGATAATACTAGGACATATGACTCATGTCTCCAACGATTCATTAATGATCTTCTTAAATTCATTTTTCAATGTAAAAGAGTGTTGATAAGAGTGCAAATTAGGTTTTTGACTACTTGGAGTGAGGGGAATACCATGTTCGTGCTCCCCCTATTAAGCCCTCGATATGAGTTATTACATTTATATTGTTATATTTTTATCTCCATTAGAACCTTTCATTATATATATATAATGAGACCTAGTCTTAGGATCATTAAATCTTGTTTCATACATTGTATTCATTGTAAAATGAGGTTTCTCTCTCAAAGTGGACTGTAATTATTGGTTTATTATCATTTTTAAGACACGTGATTCATAACAGCTGGTATCAAAGCATATGAACCTAGGGTTTTGCTACTTCAACGTGTCATCTTGAAATTTTCTTTATAACCTTCTTTTTGGGACATTTTACATGATGAAATTCTCGACAAATTGAGAATAGATCCTAATAATATCTAATGAAATTTTCATATTCAAGTTCACTATAATTTCGGAGATATACTCTGTGGAAGTTAGGGTTTGTGATTGGTCCTAAAATTAGTTTCAAATGAGTCATCCCATAATTTTCACTATAATTTTTTAGGAGATGTTTCAAGGTATCAAACTTAGAGCAGATCTAGAAGACATATCAAGATATATCTAGTGAAATTTTTAGAGTTTGGCTCACTATATATTAAAATATATACCCTACGGAAGTTAGGGCTTGTGAATGGTCCTAAAATCAATTTCAAATGAGTGATCTTGGAAGCTTTTCTATAAAAAAAAAATCTGGAAAGATTCAAACTATGAAATTTCGCAAATAGTTAAAAAAAAATTTAAGGTATGTCTAGTAAAAATTTTATTTTCTAGTTCGCTATAATTTTGGAGATATACATTATGGAAGTTAGGGGTTTTGAATGGTCCTAAAATCAGTTTTAAAAGAGCGATCATGGAATTTTTACAACAACAACAAACAAACAAACAAACAAAAACAAAAACAAAATTAAAATTGGGACACTTTAGATTATGAAATTTTCATATGTTTGAGGAGACATACCAAAGCACCTCAAGAAAAAAAATGAGAATTATATTTGAATAATTGGACACCTAGCAAGCCTTACATGTTTGCTTTCGAGAAGAATTCAAAGATCAACAAGTTTTAGGAAAGTTACCAGAACTTTCACTTAGCACATCAAACTTTGGTCAGGCTTATATAATTATAGAGAAGACATATTAGAGTATTACAAGAAAAAAAATCATATTCAAAAGGGATTGAATCTTGTAGGATATACCAAGACAATGATCAATCATCCAAATAGTATCCAAATTAAGGTTGTAAAGGTACGTAAATTACATGTGACATAACTTTTGATTATAATATCCATTTTTTATTTGGGTGACTAAAAGCACTGATAAAGTGGAGTATTATCATGGCTCCAAAGAAATATCCAGAAGCTAATTCACCATTAAAACCTCCTAAAGGCTCATTCATAACTCATGAAGAAAGTGAAGGCTTAGAATTTATATTCTCCCAGTTAGAGGAAAAAGTTAATGAAGTGGATGGTAGTATGTTGAAAAAGATGGAACACCTTAAAATAGAAATTATGGATGAAATGCAAAAGAAGATGAAGGAAAATAAGGAATAAATACGAAAAATCCATGAATGCCATGGAAAATATTTTTTGGGAGAGGCTTTGTAAAACAAATATTGAGATCCAAGGAAATCATGAAATTAAGGAGAACAATTATGTTGGAGATCAATGACCGATGGGGAGTATTTTATCACAATTATAGAGAACAAATATTGAATTAAAGAACCATAATCATGACTTTTCAATGCAAGAATCATCCACATCATCAAGTATTCAAGCGAGCTCCAAAGAACTACTACATTCTGAAAATCAATATGATGAATTTTGATGGCAATGATCCTACAACATGGATATTCCAAATGGAACAATGCTTTGATATACACAAAGTGGTAGGCTTACAAAACATAAATATTGCAACCATATTTTTAAATCAAGATCAACATGTATGGTATCAGTAGCTTTGTGAAAGGAAAAAGGACTCTATTTTATCTTGGTCCATTTTTATAGAGTAATTGATAGCATATTATAAGGATATTAAGAGCAATGCATCCTTTAGTCAATTGGTAAATCTTTGACAAAAAGGTCCAATTACAAAGCACATTCAATAATTCAAAAGTTGAGTCTCAAGGTAAAGAATATTTCAAAGGATGATTTGTTAGACCTCTTTATGGGAATTTTAAAGAAAAGCATCCAACGTGAGGTGTATCCCTTTGAACCTAAATACCTAGAGCATGCTTTTAGTCTAGAAAGGAAAGTTGAAAGTAATAATATGGCTACTATAAAATTGGTCAATAATAATTGTAGAGGACATCATGCTTTCTCTTCTAAAACGACAATATTTACATCTCAATAATGGGTAAAAGAAGAGCAAGGGACTATATTTCAACTATGATAGTGAGTACAGTAAGGAGCATAAATATGGTGAGAATAAACTATTCTACATAGATTGTGAAGATGAAGAAGATTAAGAAGTGGAATTGACGCGAGGCCTATAACATGAAGAAATTATTCCAACAATATATTTTAACACATTGCCCAACATCAGTACTCCACAAGCCCTAGAGATAGAAGGATATATCAAAAGGGAAAAGGTAATGGTGTTGATTGATTTAGGTAGTACCCCATAACATCATCAATTACAAATTGGAAAAACTTCTTCACTGCTCTGTATTTCCAACACCAAAATTTCGGGTAATGATTGCAAATAGAGGTATGATAAATTGTTTAGGGAAGTGCCACAATATTAAATTGACTATGGGGGAGTATCTATTGGATAGTCCTATGATAATAATCCAAATGGAAAATTTCGATGTTGTATTAGGGGTCTAATGGTTACAATAATTGGGAAAAGTGGCCCTTAATTATCAAGAAATTTTCATGACATTTTCCTCAAAAGGAAAGGAAATTTAGCTCAAAGGTATCTAAAGGAACCCTCTAATGTGATAATCTTCAATAACATGACAAAATTGGTAAAAATGGATAGCATGATGTAATTTCACAATTGTGCTCATTAGATGTTCAAACATCCATATCCTTTGCTCCAGTGGAACTCCAAAAGGTCATAAACAATTATTCCAAGTTATTTGGAAAGATGCCTAAGGGTATTCCACCTATTCAATATCATGAACGTGTTACTTGTTTGTAACCTAGAAGTGTACCACCTTACAATAGGCCTTATAGGTAACCATATGCAAAAAAGATTGAGATTGAGCACATTTTTCAATAAATGTTAAAGGTTGGCATCGTTCAACCTATCTAGATTTATTTCTCTTCACCATTGGTGATTATTATAAAAAAGGATGGTTCATGACAGATGTGTCCAAATTACATACAACCCAAAAAAATGAGAATCAAAGATAAGTTTCTTATTATGTTATTGATGAATTATTAGATGAATTGGATGGAGCAATTTTCTTTATTAAGTTGGATATCCTTTCTAGATATCATCAAATTATGATGTCGCAAGAAGACATTCCCAAAATAGCCTTTAGAACACATGAAGGTTATTATGAGTTTTTGGTTATACCATTTGGACTTACTAATGCACATTGAACATTTCAAGGCTATTTAGAACACATGAAGGTTATTATGGGTTTTTGGTTATACCATTTGGACTTACTAATGCACCTTGAACATTTCAAAGCTTGATGAAATCTATTTTCAAACCCTTTCTTAGAAAATTTGTGATATTTTTTTTTGATACATACTAATCTATAGAAAATATTTGGAAAACCATGTACAAGATGTTGACAAGATCTTAACACTATTGGAAGAGAAAAAATTATATGCAAATCCATCCAAGTGTTCCTTTGGGGTTCAAGAAGTAGAATATATAGGCTATATTATATCCCATTAACGTGTCAAAGTGGTTCCTAACAAAATCAAAGATATGAAAGAATGGACAATCCCCAGGACCTTTAAAGTTGGTCAAGTCCCCGTCGTTAAAGCACCTTTTTTGCTGAGAGGTCATGGGTTCAATTCTCTCAACACTCTTGGGAACAAGATCTGTGGTTACTATGGAAGGAAGTGATTCCTTTAGGTGGATTTACCTAGTACAAATATTTTGTGGACAGAGCGGTCACCAATATCCAGTGTCTGTGAAACACATAGAAAAAAAAACTCATATTTCCCACACCTAACTTCACAGAAACCTTCATTCTAGAGTTTAATGCCCTAGGCCATGGAATTGGTGTTAGTTTGATGTAGGAAGGAAGGTCTCTTGCCTTTGAAAGTATCAAACTTAAAATAAATAACTCACTTAGACCCATCTATGAAAAAAAAATGTTGTCGATACTACATGCAATTAATAAATGGTGTCCATACCTAATAGGAAGATACTTCAAAGTAAAAATAAATCAAGATAGTTTGAAGTACTTCTTAGAATGAAGGTTTTCTTCAAAAGAGTACCAAAAATGGGTTACAAAGATGTTAGATTATGACTTTGAAATTATCTACAAAACGGGAAAACAAAATATTGTGGTAGATGCAATCTCAAGGAAATATGAAGATATATAGGGTTTAGTATGCGCTAATTCCATTCCAAAATCTCACTTGGTGGCAGAAGCAAGGATAGAATGGAAACAAGATGAAAAGGTATGCAATATCATTCAACAACTATAATAGGACCTTGGTGCAATAGAAAAATTTATGTGGAAGAATGATTTGTTGTCGTATCGAGATAGCTTATAATTATGTCATAATTATCAACTAAAATAGAAAGTCCTTTTGGAATTGCACATTTCTCCTATAGGAGTACATTTAGGGTTCTTGAAAACATACCATAATATCAAGAAAGTTTTTTTTTTATTTTTTCCTTTTTTTCTATTTTTTTTTGGGGAGGTGTTACACAGCATTTTGTCACTATCCCTGCAATCCCCATCCCGCCCATTGGAGGGTCATTTCTGTGATCAATAAGCAGTGTCATGCCTTGCAAAGACCATCATTGTGTCCCTTTATATGAGAGTAATATTCCTTCTGTTGACAATTCCCTGAGCAGAGACTCAAAAATCCTTGTTTTTTCCTTGGCGCTAGTAGTCAGTTATGCCCTCTCGCCAAAGAGGAAAATTAACACTGGACCCTGCGCCAGTTAGCGCTCTGTTCCATTTTTCCCCCCGTGCCAAGCTATTTATGGAATGTTTTTTAAAAATAGAGGCGGAGATTCCACTCCAACCACCTCGAGGATGAGTCATTGGGAGTGGTTGAACTGATAAACCACAGACTCCCTCCTTTAGTTTATGGTTTCTACCTCTTATGGGAACTCCCTAAAGGATAGGCCTCCCTCCCACCTTTGTAGGAATCCTAACCTCCTCCTTCTCCTCTATAAAAATAATCCATCTCTCTTTACACAAACTATTTGAATAGTTGAATAGTTGACTAGCTGAACAGTTGAACAGTTGAACTTGGAGAAATACTGGAGAGATGGATAAGAATGAATTACGTTGAGAGACCTTGAGTCCATGCATTCTGAGAGATCTTGAGTCCATTCCTTTATCCCGTTTGAATTCCTTGACGAACATCTGAGGCGTGCTCCTGCTGAACCTCGCTGGAGGAGACCTCGACGTCAAAGCTTTGGTTGTATCTCTTCCTTTCATTAATACATATACGTGACTACTGCTTCGTTCCACTTTTGTGTTACGACGTTTGTTTAATGCAATTTATTTAGACCTCTTTGATTGGCTAATAGTTACAAATGAAATTTTATTATGTCATATGATGTTCTTGTTTTCTGATTCTATGTGCAGGTATCCGAGCATGACTGCGAAAGGATTGTGACTTGTCGAGGCAGGAGCGAGAGGCCACCACCACTACAGCAACGACGATAGAATTGGAATCCAGGTAGGTCGATCTACCGTGTCCTCCTTCATTCAATAATTATGAATCAACATTTTATCATATCTCTTTGTTTCTAGACCCACTCTAGGGCTAGAGGGATCGTCTCTGTCCGCAAAGAGGATTTACCTGCTTAACAAGGGGAGGGGGTGGTTCTCAAAGCAGATGTGAAATTTTTTGTGGTTTAATGTATGTTATGTCAATAGAACAAGGGAGATACAATCAAGACCCCATGGCTTATACAACCATTATCCATACTAAACTAGTGTTAGGAAGCAGATTTAATGGATTTTATTATAGGTTTACCAAAATTTGAAGGAAATATTATTGTTATGGAAGTGGTAGAATGAATGACAACATATGTCCATTTTTTTCTCTCTTTCTCATTTGTTTAAAGCAAGTATGGTGGTGGAAGCATTCATGGAAACAATCCAAAAGCTGCATGGAATATTGACAATTATTGTAAGTGACTGAGATCCAATTTTCATTGGAAATTTTAGGATTGAATTTTTTCTTGTTTGGGTACTCAATTGGCTCGCATCTTATCTTACCATCCACAATCCAAGTAGTAACCTGAGATTGTGATCAATATTTAGAACACATATATGTTTCTTTGTATATGATGAGCATGCAAAATGGATCAAGTGGTTTCCCTTGGAAAAATGGTGGTACAACACATCCTTTCATACTTTATCAAAAATGTCCCTTTTTATGACACATTATGGATATCATCCTCCATCCATCTTATCACCATTGAAAGGAACTATAAATCATCTAGCAATGGAGGACCACATAGGGCACCAATAAGAGGTTCTAGAACTATTTAAGGACAACTTAGTTATATCACAAGATAGGATGAAACAACAAGCAGATCAACTTTGCAATAATAGGAAATTTGAAGTGGGGTATTGAGTATTTGTGAGACTACAACCATATAAATAGATTCCCCTCAAGAAACAAAAGAGGGACAATAAATTAGAACCGAGGTATTATGGCTCCTATAAGTTGTTGTAAAGGATTGGAAGTATGGTTTACAAATTGGAGTTTCCTCCATATTCACATATACAACTATTATTCCATGTTTCTTGCTTAAAGAAGGTAATTGGTGACAAAATCCCAGTTCAAACCATTTTACTAGAGATTAGTGAAGAATGAAAAATAATACTAGAACTAGAAACAATCTTGAAACAAGGATTAAGCAATTGAGAAATTGATCGATTACTGAGGACCTCTTCAATGCAAAAACCTATTAGTGGAAGAGGTGACGTGAGAAGATTAAATATTCATGAAAAAACACCCACAATGAGTCAAGTGTTGAGGACAACACTTGTTTGAAGGAGAGTGGAATTTTAAGCCCCATATTAAACCTAAAACCCCTTATTAAGCCCTACATAATGAGTGATTACATTTATATCGTTATATTGTGATGTCAATTAGAAACGTTCATTTTATCATTTCTTTATAAGTGTGCCTTTTATCTCCTATATATACACCATGGCAACCAAGTCTTAAGATCATCAAATCTTATCAGTCACATTGCATTCATCATAAAAGGAGGTATAAGTGGACTATAATTATTGGTCTCTTATCATTTTGAATGCATGTGGTTGATAACAATGATGGTGGTAAACCTTTTGATGTTTCAAATACTTGTTTATGCCCATAGAGAATCAACTGCAAATTAGGTTGAATCTCTTGTGGTGTGTTATATATTAATGAATTGCATGGTATTGAATTATGTAATAACACCTGAGTGACATTTATTCAACAACTTCTCCATACAATAAGAGATGATAATTTCAAGGGAACCAAATCTAAGCCCCTTAACAGTATGTCAATTCCCTTATCATTTGAAGTTCATGTATAATTCTTTGAATTCTATAGTGACTAGTCCCAATGTGCATAACCATTATACTATAATAACTATATCAAAACTATACATTTAAATAGAAAACATACGAATTTTTTAGATGATACTCACCAATTTGTAGTTTCACATTTTCATAATTATACCAAGAGGTAGGTGTTCACATTCTATTATCTCTTTGAGAGAAAATATGTGGATGAAAACTAGCTATGATATGGATGAGTTGGGAATAGTCACATGGGGGGGTAAGTCAAGTGGTGAATAAAGGTATCTTGGTTTGTGCATTAATCACTATCTTGGCTTATTTAGCTTTATCACAATATTCCAACCATGTTTGAGGGTGATGTATCATATCATGTGCTTAAATTTCTTCCATGACACTAGTTATGAAGTACATTTAAAAAGAAAATGGGTATTTGTGTATATTACCAATTGGTCAAAGGTGGAAATATATTATATAAATATGCCTATTTGATGTAATTTGTAAGGTGTCCCAAATGGTGAGTGTCATACTCATGAGCAAAAAGTACTTGCACAAATTGGGTCTAGCCAATGTATCTTGTATAGCCTTCCTATGTCGTTGTTCAACAACCAAATATTAGAACCCCGAATTTTGGTTGTACAAGTCATTAATAATTCCATGGGAGGAGAAATAATGTTCCATTTAGGTAACCCGCCTCGTGGGATCAAACCCATCGAATTTTTTCATGTCAAACTTTGGAAAATGATGCCATGAATTGTTATCTTGAAAGTGTGCATAGAGATTATCTTGAAATATGTGTGTGGCATGCATTTCAAGGGTATTAAATTTCTCCTTGGTTGAATCATTGTTTGGATCTATTAACTTAATATTCGAGTAGTCACCTAACATTGTCAAGAAAGTACTACATGATTACATTGTTTCATTCATAATGTTGAGTGTAACCTCAATGTTAGCAACCTTGTGAGTCTAAGCCATGGGACCACCAATATTTTATGGAAGTATTATTTTCCACTTATCTCACTATAATCAATAACTTAGAAGGATTCTATTAATATATACCCTAAATCATTGTATTTTTGGGTCCACACAAAAAAAAGGGTTGCTTGTGTGGGATATCTGAGTGATTAGCATGATGTTAAGAACATTTTGAGATAGGTCTCCCACAATTGTGTTAGACAAACATAAAATCCCAATTGTTAATTACTAGAGTGATAGAATCCCAAAATTCCTTTTGGATGCAAAGATGTAGGAATTCCATAGGTTGGCTACAATATCCTAAAGATGGAGGAGTGCCTAGTGTTATAGCTCTTTGATATACTTGTATGGTTCAACAATAGTACTCAACCCAAAATCTCAATGCACTCACTAAGGAGGCTAAATTGTGCCCTTGGCCTCTTGACCGGACTACCCAAGTACTAAAGAGTGGTATCCCTGAGCATTGTTCTTAGTGTACTATAGCAACAAGATGGTTGATTAGTTTATCTAGAGTTGGTTTTAGTTATACCTAGGAGACTTCTAATACCCTTGAAGGTACATGGCAGTGAGATTCCATGTATAGGTGTTGTATGAGACAATTTTACTCAAAAGGGTACAAAGAGGGCTACAAGGGTTTCCAACAAAGTGATTACACTTAACTTTTTGTGTGTATTATTCCCCAACCATAATTTTACCCATTAAAAACTAGGTCATAATGTTACTTACATATGCTAAAACATGTCTCTAGCCTCAAAAAAATTACACTAAAACTGAAAATTCTATAGCTTAAGAAAGAGCTCTAATACCACTTGTGATGTTCCTTACCCTTGAAAATTGAAACAAATAAGTATACAAAGAATATAATTTTAGATTAACTAGAAAAAAGAGAGAATAAGGTGAAATTTGTAAATATGCCCTTATATATTGATAATGTGAAGAAGGAAAACATCGTTCATTTGCCTCCTAAGGCGGGGCAACCTTTCACTGAATAGAGCTCCAAATACACAACACAAGATAAAATATTACATACTCTCCTATCTCTTTAAATAACGTATCCATTAAAAAAACCCTAAGTACTTGTGGTCCCATCATTAATGGGTATCAACTACTTAGTGGGCCTTATCAAGTGGACCCTTTTACATTAAATAACTATCCACTATTATCCAACGACCCTTATTCAAAGTGGATGGTTGCATACAACAATTAATGAACTCTTAGATAACATAAAGTAAGGAGGTTAGGGTAATACCTTAAAATTTTCACATTTTGGAACAAGATTGGATGGATTTTTTCTTTGAGGATGGTGAAGATCTGAAAAGGAAGAGTGAAAACCAGTACTAGGATAATGCTTTATCAACCCTTAAGTTGTGGATGACATGCTTCGATAATATAGTGGAAAGGGACTCGATCCTCCCTATATGAGTTAAAATGTCTATATTATCTTTGGAATTATAGAGGGAAACCATCTTAAAGGACATAATAAATATCTGGGGTATTCTTAGGTTTTTATATGGATATATGCGAGTAAACATAAAAATATATGGTAAAATTTATAGTCAAAGTGGATTTAAGGTTATATCTTTTGGAATTATTATAACTAAAGGTGGGTAATTAGAATTTTTCCCAAGTTTTGGATTATGAGGGAGCTCCTTTTCATTTTCATATATGCCATCAATATGTTTATATAAAAGACAATTTCTCTTCTAAAAACCCACAAATTAGAATTGGAAAAAGAAGGATTCGACAACTAGCAACAAAGAATACCTTCACTTAGAGTGATATAACTTTGGTAATGTTTGTGGTGCAAAAATTATGATCCCAATAGTCAATGGTGAAGAATATAAGCAATTAGTGGCTCAACCTTCAGCCACTTATAAAATAATGTACTTTCCTCCCATCTCCATATCATACCAAGAGGTCACATTTGTGGGAATTATTAAGCATAACAAAGTCAATTAGAAGCATGCAAGAAAATCCTCTCTTATTCAAGGTCCAAAATTTGTATCACCTTCCTCCCAGCCCCCTCTCCCTAAAACGTAAATAATAATTAAACTTAATGGGATAATATTAAGTTAATTCTAATAATGGGGATCAAACCAAAATTGATAGTGGTCTCACAACACCTTGATTCCCAAAATTTTGAATCTACGAAAGTACAAAACTTGGTTTTTGGCAAAAGGGCCAACCAACACCAATCTTGGTCAATTGAAACTAGAGAACTACATTCTTAATTAATTATAAGAATAGGGTAGAGAATTTACCTATATTAGAGGCAAGTGTGGAAAATAGATGGGTTTCCACCTTAATGGGAAAAGGAAACACTGGGTTTGGGGAAGTCCAAATTCTTTAAATATCTTAACTTTCAAAGGCTATCTCCAAGCCCAAAATGGTATCTAGATATCACCGTATACCCTCAAAATAAAGGGTAAAGGATCCTAGTCAAGGGGTGGTGGAAAGAGGACTAATATTAAATGAAGATTTGATCTTAGTCATTAACCCTAGAAGAAATTATAAAGTAAAAAATAATCCAGCATCCATGGCTGAATGTTTAAAGCGTCGACTCATAATTGGCGAACTCGCAGGTTCAATTCCTGCTGGATGCAGGGGAACTGCACATATCCATTATTGATGGAATGGGGGAAGAAGTATGAAGAATAACAAAAAACAATTGAAATTAAAAAGTGGTAAACAACAATGCATTATGGGGGGCCTTAAAGTAAGGAATGGATACACTATGTTAGTCCTCTCAATCAATATAAGAGGGTTGCACTCCCATTATAAAGAGCTAGGCTTGAACTATATTTTCAAGCTTCACAAGTTGGATAATATCTGATTTAGGTCACTATGTTATACATTGAACATTTCAAATGTATTATTCCTTCTTCATTTTATAAATTATGGCAGTTTTTCGGAGTAGACTCAAATTATAGTTTAAGAGGAATTATATCTAAATGAAACACTTCTATCTAGTTGATTAACCATTCTTTGATTCACGCGAGCATATGGATAGCTTTAGAATCTCAAGAATCAAGTAAAATTATTTCAATAATCAAATTATATGCCCCCTTGAGAATGATAGGAAAGAATTCAAAAATATCATCTTTACCAAGAATTTGCTCAAAGAGAAGTTTATAATTGTGGGAAGGATTTTAATTTTGTAAAGAGTTGAAATATGGGGAGAGGTTGCCAAAATGGACCCTCTAGTAGACTACTTTCTCCATAATATTGAGTAAATAGGGTTATGTGATGTTAGAAGCCTACAAGTCTTGTGCCAATATAGAGGAACCAAAGGGTAGGAAATGAAGGAATTTCAAAGACTCTAGAAAAATTTATGGTTTATAAAAAAATAATGGAAGATTCAAGTAGAGTTAGAAGTTGGGTGGAAGATGGGGGCCTTTCATACCATTGTTAAAACTTTATCCATGTGGAGAAGAATAAATATTAGCCCACTCGACCTTTCAAATTCAACTTAGTTTCACTCAAAGATATGAAGATTTGTTAAATTGTAAAGGAGGAATGAAGACATATCTCAATCTTTTCCAAGGATTCAAATGATGCTCCAATCTATAGAGAATTTAAGAAGAGTGAAAAAGGGAAACCTAGGAATGATCCAAAATAAAGTATTGATCTATAGAGGAAAAAATGGTTAAGGTGAAAGGAATGGTATCTTAGATGTATGAGCTTAATGAAATAGGCATTTTTTCTATTGAATAAAAGACACAAATCAAGTTGTACAAGGACAAAAAAACGAATTTTGTATAGTGGGAAGACTCCAAGTGGAGGATCAAAGTAGAGAATCGTGGTTGGAACAATGGGATGGTAACACTAAGTTATTTCAATGTCTTTCCAAACATAGTAAAAATACCAACACCAAATGGGAAATGCAGTTTGAAGATGGGAGGGAAAATGGAAGATTTAAAGAGCTAATAGATATATGAGTGTCTCATTTCAATAGTTTATATACGTAACTAGTTAGAGAAAAATAACATATATAATAAATTTGGCCTCTTACTTCTCCAAATAGATATATGAGGAGACAAATGAGAATATTGAGTCTGAAACATCCATGGTATAGTTAAAACTAGGGGTAGAGTCTTTTCAAAAGGATAAAACTCTTGGTCCAAATGAATGATCTATCAATTTACCTTGGGATTTTATGATTCTAGAAGTTATTCCTAAATTAGTTAAAGAGCCCAAATTTTTAGGATATGTACTTGGAATAATCAACTCTACAATCATAGCCCTTATCCGCAACAAAGATTACCAAAAATATTTCAGGGAATTCAAGCTCATCTCATTATGTAATTTTTTTCATAAAATCATTTCCAAAGTAATTGCCTCGAGATTGAAGGGAGATTTCTCAAGCCATTTTAGAAGAGAAATTTGGATTTATAAGGACTACACATATTTCTAATGATATAAAGGTAGTTACTAGAGACTGACGCTCGATCAATGCTAAGAAGACTTTATCAATGGTGATCATAACGGATCTCTCTAAATCCTATGATAGGGTAAGTTGGTTGTATATAATTTTAATCCTCATTCATATGGGATGAAATGTTCCCTTTGTCAATTGGATAATGGATTGTCTCAATTCTATGTCCTTCCAAGTTTTTATCAATGGTTAGGCCTATAGTGTTTTCGAACTTGCTAGATATTTTCAACAGATTCTCCCGTTGTCTTCACTCATTTTTCTTATAATACCAAAGGGTATGAGAAATGTTCATGAAGTGCGTAAGGTGTAATGAACAATTTCGTAAATTCTCTGATATAAATGTAATGGAAAAATTTTGTATACCAAACATAATACTCGGAAGGTCTGAAATATATAAATATCCATGATAGGAAAATATATTATATAATACATGTATAGAATATATGAGATGGTAGTTATTAAGAATGAGGCATGCTTATATGCCTAGAAAGGTGCCTCTTCATGAACATTCATGTCCCATTAGAGATGCCTCTTCAGTACTAATCACTAATTAATGATTACTAATTAATCATATTTTTTTATCAAGTTGTCTGTGATCCTCCAGGCTTTACTTGTGTCTTGAAGAGCCACAACCTAGGTGTATCTAATCTTTCAAAGTCACCTAGGGATCGCACCTGGCCTAGGCCACATCGGCCCAAAGTTGAATGGATTTTTTAGCATGTAACACAAGGCACAACCACCCCCTATAAGGTTTGATCCTAGGTCACCTTGCTAACGAGGCCCATCCTCAACCAGTTGTGCTAGTGGGACTTGACAATTACTAATTAATCATTACTATGATTGTTATTATTCTTTTTTTGTAAGCTTGGTAGTACTCATTTGTCATTCATTTTAAAATCATTATACAACCATATTTACTAGTTTGGTGGCCTCAACCCACCCTAATGGGAAACCGGGTTTGTTGGCCACCTAATGGCATGGTATGCCATCCAAAAAAATAATGCCTTAAGTCTGTCATACCAAGAAAACATCACTTAGATATTCACACATACATAGTTGTTTACAAATTCACTATCGTATCTATCGAACACTTGAAATCTAAATGCTAGCCACATATAACTAATTTAAACAAAAAGAGAGATAACAATCATAAATTATTCAGCCTCGTCAGGACCCGAAGCCGAATCCATAGGTGTCGGGTCCTGAACTAAGGTGCAACCTGCTCATATGGCTTGGCGATACACGAGCGGTGGTGCTCAATACGCTCGAGGCGTCCATCCTGTTTCCTCAACTGAAACTTAATCTTATCAAACTCAGTCTTATAATCTAGGAAGTCTTGGGCTAATTCCACCAGGCTCATTGAAATTTTCTCCAAGGCTTTCCAAGGATTCTCTTCATTGACCAATAGACATACAAGGTTTGTCTGAATTGCGTTAATCTTCATCTGGTTTGGCCTGGGTCGAGAATTATACCTCTCCACTCCTGAGTATCAATCGTAGTCTCAGCATGTTTATTTATATTCTCTTCCCACTTTTCAATGGTTTTTTTATCTACTCTGCAGTGTTTTCATGGTAGGTTGTTGTTGCTTCCCGAATCACGTCAATTTTTAGCCTCCGTCCTCTTGGCTTGCTCGGGGGGCAGCTAGGTTGGCCTTCAACAACCTTCCCTTTATCCATCCTATCATGGCCACGAACAACAAGGCTTTTGGAGTGGCCACGAGTTGTGGGGCTTTTGGAGTGACCACGAGTTGTGGGACTCTTGGAGCGAGCCATCCTACAATCTAGAACCAAGTGACCTGTCCAACCAATCAACCAAAGATGTAATTCCAAATAATTTATATGAGCTAAGGTCCTAATGTTCCAGTTATCATAATAGCGGTGTCATGGTGGTTTCTTCCCTGAATTGTTCCCCAACCCATTCCTCCGTAGACCCTTCTCTTTCAGACCCTGTTGTCCCAGAAGGATGCACTCTCTCCAGCAAGTTACTCCTAGTCCCCCAAGGGTTCCCACCATATTTTAAATTCTTGACCTCTAAATTGACAGAGATGGTGTCAATTCCTTTTTCTTGAGTCTGAGTAGACTTCACTCGCCCAAGCCCCTTGTGCACAAAGCCCCAATAGCTCAGGGTGAAATTAACCAGCATGACCTCTAATATATCCCCTTCCCAGGAATTATCTTTGACGATATACACAGACTGGTTTCCAAGCTCCCCACTGATCCATCCTAGAGGTAACCCTTACTCGACAAACTCAAAATCATATGCATGTAGAACCCATACCCAAATCCTAAAGCTACACCGAGGTAGAGACCCATCAGAACCTCATCCCTCCCCCAAACTGGGATCTGCTCTCCCCTATCCCCCAAGAGACTATACTAGTCCCATTTTCCCCCCTTTGGCTCCCACGGAGCCCGACCGAACTCATAAAACATATCCATGGCAAGAATAGAGTAGAAATAACAATGTACATACCCGAAATTCGCAGAGGAGGAAGAGTAGTGGAGGTCTCTTGTCCTGTGGTCTCACCTACGCCAGTTTTTGCCTTCACAATAAGACCCCCATGCCTTCTCCCACCCTGTTTTAATTCCCATGCACGGGCCTCCGTCCCGCCACCTCACCGTCATCGGAATGAAATAGTACCACCTGCCACCCTTGCCACTCATGTGGAGGGTGGTGGGCTTCAACTCCGAGGCCACTATCATAAATTATGATGGTGTTGTGGATCATTAGAAATATCCTTTTATTTTCAATTTTGAAAATACAAAAAATATATATATATATAGAAAATTGTTAAAAATATGTTAAAGTATTAAAGTTCTTATACTTTAGCATAAAAATATTTTTTCTCATTGTATTAGAGTTAAAAGTCTAAATAATTTTGACTTTATGAAAGTGGGTCCTGACTTAAAGTTTAAATGTCGATTACTTCATCGAGTGGGATGCAATGATTTATTGAACACCAAAAGAAAGGTTCAACCCACGAGCACTAGCTACAAGAATAAATCACATTGGTGAGGGACAAAAATGGTCACCATAATCTCATTGGTGAGGGTCAAAAGAGCCTTTGTCACCAAAAACTGAACGTCACCAAATGTGGCGTCACCGAAATTATAGGTGTTGTGGTGACATTCAAGGTCTGTCACCAATAATGATTTATAGTGACGGATAGTGATCGTCGCCATTTCATATGAGTAATGGTGACGGAAAATAGCCTCCGTCACCAAAAAATTGAACGTCACCAAAGGTGGCATCGCCGAAAGTATGTGTTGTGGTGACATTCAAGGTACGACACGAATATTGATTATAATGACAAATAGTGACCATCACCATTTCATATGAACAGCAACGATTTCTTGTGATGGACCTTTCATGGTCATCACTATTGGTGTATATATATGGCAACGTTCATTTACCGTCACCATAAACCCATTGGTGACATCAAGGTTCATCACGAATAATGACTATAATGACAAACAGTGACCCCCACCATTTCATATCAACAACAACGATTTATGGTGATGGACCTTTAATGGTCGTCACTATTGATGCGTATATATGGTGGCGTTCGTTGACCGTCACCATTTCATATTTTGGTGAGGGTCGAAAAATGTCAACATAAGCTCATTGGTGATGGTCAAAGAGCATCTATCACCAAAAACTGATCTTCTTCATTCCTTATGAATATCAGGGCACGATGGAATCGAACCACCAACCTCCTGCTTGTAAAGCAAGTGCTCTTCCATTGAGCTAGCACCCTTTAAAGAATTAGACTTTAAACTAGCAATTGCCCCTAAAGGTGCAAATATACACCAAAGGAATAAGAACCAAGAAAACTGAAATAATTCAGTGTCCTTGCTCCTATTTTTATTTCTACGATACTCTACAAAGTATGATCTTGATCTATGATGTATTTGTGCCAAGTGGTTCTAATTTAATAGTAAATGTTATATTCAGATAAAATAAATGAATAACTGAGAGGCCTTATGGGCTAATTTTTAATCCTTACACCAAAATCTCTTAATATTCAAGTCTATGGAACAACTCGTTCAAATTTCAAACTCAAACCTAAAACCAGCTAAATAGTTTACAAGTTAACATTTTGGATATAACTTCTATTCAATTTATATGACAAGTTATGCCATAACCTTGAAACTAGTTTCTTAGCTAAAAGACTTTCTTAAGTCAACAATGACAAAAAAATATAATCATGGCAAGCAAAATTCTCTTGTTTTTTCTAATGAGGTTGCATGTAACTTGATAAAGGTTGTATGAGAGTATCAAACCATAAACAATTTCACTAAAACATGGAAATGACAGTCTTGTTAAGCAACAAAATTTTAGTTGAATATATGAAAAACATCGAGCTAAATGATATAATTAAACTAAAATTAACTGTAAAAAAATGAAATTTCTATCATATACCATTTGGTTTGGTTAGTTCTTCATAAAGAGAAAGTGAAATTGCATGATCTAGCTCCTCATCTTGATTATGTAATGGACCATCCTGAAAAAAAATGTCCACATACAACAATCAATGTTATCGTATTGGTAAGACTTTTGATATAATCTATCAAAGCATGTACTATGTAGGAGAATAACTAGAAGGCACAACTAGAAATTTGAATCACAACATAACAATATAAAGGAAAATGCAACAGGAAAGGAACAACTCCACAATTTGAGAAATATGAACAATCCATGAACATGTTCTTATATATTGATATAGATAACGAAATAGAAATCTAGATTTATGAAATTCAAGTATCACACAACAATGTCTTGAACAAATATCAATATGTAAAATAGTATTTTTCAATTTGGATTTACCTTGCAGAACCTCAGGAAGAATTTTCCATATAAACATCCAATAAACATAACAACATGGACCTTAGGAGAAATTGTGCAGGGGATAAAATATGAAGGTAAAGCACTAGAGAAGTATTCAAAGTAAATGATGAAAAGCGTATCTAGAAAGAACTGAGAACCCTCTAAAGTAAACCACACATTTATCATCGTGACTAGTACACTTGCAAAAAAATATTAGAATAAATTATGAACTATTCCACCAAAAAACAGTGAATTTTTCCACTAAAATACAGTTTCAAATTAATCACTAGCATGACACTAACTTTGTTAGAGCTAACAGATAGAAGATTGAAGTTTAAAAGACAATACACTCTGATGAATTAGGGATTATCCTGGCATTAGAGGGCACATGCCAAATTACATTATCATCTCCAAATGCACCCCTACGTAGTGTCCATATGACACTTTTTGACTTGAACCTTTAAAATGCTTGCTCAGCCACTTCATCATTCAAGATTTATTGTGAGTATGATGGTACAATGTGACATGCATGTCCCAAATAACATGAGCCAACAGTGAAAACCATAATTAAATTATTAATGCCTTACTAATTTAATCCTTGAAAAGACAAAAAACATGAATCCAAGAAAGAAAATGATAAGGTTATCGTTAACCAGCTATTATATTTACAGATATGGCAGAATTTTTGATTGGTTACTTTAGAATTTAAAGCGTTTTACTTATTCTCTTAAACATATGAAAAGACACTAAAATTACCAAGGTCATATTTCAACAAAAATCTTGCAGAAAATCAGATTGCAACTATGAAGATATTATTGAAAAAATGCTTGCAGAAAATCAGATTGCAACTATGAAGATATTATTACAAAATCTTGCAGAAAATAAAATTGCAACTATGAAGATATTATTACAAAAACCTTGCAGAAAATCAGATTGCAACTATGAAGATATTGTTCTAAATTTTAAAAATTATAGTAATAAACTCCATCTTCAACATGACTTAACATTTTATATCATATTAGACAAATTTTGAGTCAGGGAACAAGTACAAGGTTCGGAGTTAAAATATTTGCGTCAAGGACAAGGAGATATCATATACAACTTTTTGATTTGAGGTGTATCACTAGAGAACATATTCTTGAGTCTTAAACCAGTACTTAATGAGGGACATCTGGAAATAAATGGATACAAAATGTGAATTCTTCCCTCATGAGTCATGGCAACCCACAGACAATTCCTGAGGCTTTACAAGCACTACAGCTACACCCATCACACTACCTTTTTAGGTTGAACTGTCCACACCTGAGGCTTTGCAAGTTGCAACCACTGCAACTGCACCCATCACACCACCTTTATAGGTTGAATTGTCCACGTGTCCTAATCCACAGAAGATGTAGTTGACTACTCTGTTGTGCTGAATTGCACAGCTTTTGCCCAAAACTGACCTTAATTCCTTGCATGTGATGAGTGCACCAGACATGTATCATGGGAGCCACAAAACTTGCAAACACAATTATCCATGAAGTCTAGAACGGGGAGGATGTAACTGGCAAGAACAAAGTTGGGACAAATGCTCCCTTCCAATGAAATTCTAGCTGTGACTCCTCATGAACAGAGAGCTATTCTTATCAAAATATTCTAAGAGAAACATGTTTTAAAGCTAAATGGATACAATTCATTAACTGCCCTGCCATCCTACCGTGTCATATCACCTTGAGCACCCCCCAACATAGTGACTCCCTTGGTAGAAAAGGCCAAATAACTAAATAATTTTTCCCAAAAATAAAATGTAAAAACAAAATCCAGGTATGGGAATAATACACCAATGCCCAACAAGCTTGGGACTAGTAGTTAGTAGCGAGGAGTTTCACACCTTTGGTCAATATTCCATTCTCACAGGCTTCACCCATGGGGGTTAGGAAGGGATTGAACTTATGGCATTGGGAGGTGATAAACCATGGGCATATATTGCAAACCCAAGCTTACCATCATTCTCCTTAAGGCAAACACTGTTGACCAAGTTCCATTCACATAGCCTTTACCCAGTACGTGGAGGTAGTCATTGAACTTATGCCATCAAGAAGTGATTACACTTGTGTACATGTTATGGACCCAGGGCTACCCCGTGTTCTCCTTAAGGCCTGCCAAAATATGTTTGTCATGTGTGTTGTGATCAAGTGGTAAATAAAATGTGCTATTATTACGAAGACTCAAGTGTAATATCCCCTTAAGAACATGATGTCATGATTTAATGTTGTCAATTTATGTTATCGTTTGATATCTCATCAATAACTAAGCCTAGGCAGTTGGTCCTAGGCAATGTCCTGCATAATTTTGATGAAATAGATACACCTTGGTCATGGAATTTAGGCCAAAGGTAGGCCCACTTTGTTAACAAAGGCTTATTTACTAACCAGAATAAAAGGGGATGAATATGTCAATGAATAAATGAATAAGAGACAGGATAATAACATACGAATAAGGTTCAAATTTGGCACATATTGAAAATTATATTTGTTACGCCTAAAATCATGCAATCCATGCATAGAATGGTGTACCAAATAAAGCACTGGAATAGAATGTACATCATACCATGTTTAAACCTAGGCAAGTGTATAATCCTTCATGTTCTACTCTAATCAAGAGAGTCCACATCTTAAAGAGATCCCCATTGATTTGTCAGATAATGTTATTCTAATGGGAGTGGATGTGAAGAAACTGCCTTGAAAATCATTCCAATGAGAAGACATACATGTGGCACAACAAACCCTAGAATTTGGTCAAATGAGCACATTTCATGGAAACATTTTGGCTAGGAGGATGACAAAAGGCATAATGCAAAATCTCTCTCCCTTGTAAAAGTATGGATGGATTAATGGGAAATTCCCCTGTGAGCCTAGTTGAAGATCTACTGGAGAAAGAAAGTTCAAGGATTTCTTTTGTAATATGAGGTTCATCATTGCATCCATATTGTTGTTTATCTATTGTTGGAAATTCATTAAAAATTTCCCACAAAAGTGTAATAACATAGAAAATGGAGAAATTAACCATATACATGGGCGCACACCTTGATTGTCTTTTATATAATGATAGTTTTGCTCCTTAATTTCCATTCATCCTCCCCCTTATGTATTGTATCATATTCTTCGAGTTTAGCTTGGATCAAATTATTTGTAGCCATGTTGTTTAAGGCAGTGTCCTTATGAAGAATGAGCTTCTGGAATGCAAAGCCATGGCCATATTGTTTGAGGCAATGTACTCTCATCCATTGGTAATCAAGGAAGTAATTTGCAATCCTCAACATTAATCTCTTTTACAATGTCAAAGGTGGAAATCCTCCTCATAGGCATTAATCATTAAAAGAAAAGCTCCCAAATCGTTAAGTATCCTACCGTGCAATATGTCATCTTTGAGTTTGGCAAAGTCAAAATTGATCACCAATACCATGCTTGCAGGTCTTTGGAATGGGAAATTTTCCAGGTTAGCCTCTATGATCATTTTTTGTCATGCCATGTTTGAGGGGACACCTAGTGATATTGCTCACTAACACCATCTCCTACCTTGATTTATTCTCCCATGAGCCAAAATATGCTTTTTGTAAGACCAACATTGTTTTCTACCTATTATTTTCATAGTGCCAAAATGTCCACTTGCATGAAAAAATGCATGCCATGTACATAAATTACAAACCTGATGGATGATAAGGAAAATGGGTTATCCTATATGCCATGAAACATCATATTCCATACTTATAATGCACCCCAAAGTGTCAAAATTTCATGCCAGGTGAAAAATTTTCATTCCTCACGTTAAAATTTGTGTTACAGCCTGACCTGATTGCACACAACCTCCTGCAAATGTACCTAAGGAGACGCCATAAAATACAGTGCTATATTATTTCTCCTTGTGCATCTTCCTACACCTCCATAATTCTAATTTACACCTTCAAGTGAGGGTACTAAGTCTACCAAAATGATTTCATTGTCCTATGCTAAGTGCAAGTTGTCCTTAGTAACATGCATGTCCAGGGCTCAGTAAAGATCAAAATTATGATTTTCAATTTTTTGTGTGGTTCTTAGAAAATTATTGATCTTTTTACATCATTAGAGTTTCACTTTTAATCCAAGAAGCCGCTACTATGCAAAAATACTGTGAAACTGCCAAATTACACAACATGACAAATCAGGCTACAGTGCCTTTAGAATTTTATATGCTAGAAGATACATGAGCACATATGGTGAAATATAGAGGTTGATAGATAGAGTATTCCATGGTATTCAACCCTACACAATCAAATTCCCAAGAATAATCTCCAATTGTTAGTCGTTAAGCATCATCCATAGCAATTTGTTTGGTCTGGCGCTTTTCTCCAACTCTAGAATCACCTGCAGGCTTAAAATAAATTTTATACCATGTTCTCATTAAAATCCAAATGCCAATTCTTGAATTCTATGGTCTGCTGAAGCAACTAAACACAAATAAAAGAGACAGCTTTACATGGAATCAAAGGTCTGAGAATTAATTATCTTATTTGCAACCATGGAATTACCTTAACAACAAAGCGAGCCCAAATCTTGCCATTGCGAGCTTCCATGACTTCCTTTAAAATCATAAGCCCCAAGCCTCGAATGATGTCAGTTATTTCAAGGAAGAGCCCCCGCTCCTCATAAAGCATCTACAATATTGGCGAAAACAAGCACAAGATAATGTTAAACCATGTCTCAAAATAACAAAAATAAGTTATTGAGTGCATATAAAAAACCTGGTAATCTAAGAATTTAATTGACCTCTATAAGCAATTTAATTTACCTCTATGGCTGACTTATGTGAAACTGAACTCTCTCTCTCTCTCTCTATATATATATATATATATATATATATATATATATATATATATATATCAACTAAAAAATACAATTATATGTGTGTGTGCATTGTGAATGTCAAATAATATATAAAATCAGAATAATATAGTCTTTTATTAGATGCAATATAGGTATTTATATTTTTTTAAATTATACATCTAAGCTATCTAATAATAGAGATAAAGTATCCCATTAATATCCACTTCACACAAGTCTAAATTTTGTTAAGGCCCTTTGTTGATGAAGCGAAGCCAACTCTGGGACGTCATACAACTTCCCTCACACATGCACACAAGGGCTCTACACTTGTCGAGGTTTGAACTTGGGTTTTTTTCATGTTGCCCTCCCATCCCTCATACTAAACCACATCCCGTTGCAAGTATTAGGATGATATTAATTTTTGTTAATATGTTTTTTTATATAGTATAAATCTATCTCAGCTGGCTAATGTATGCTAAAGAATATCAATAACTGAAGCATATGTTGACAAGCATCAGTTTACTACGTAACACCATCATGACAAGCACCATTCAATGGCACTTCAACAAGAGTGGGGCAATGATCCACATGCATGGGAGGTGATGGGCAGACCAAATTCCACAATTAAATTTTATGTTAGATAGTGCTGACAGAGTTGAACATGTAATAATAATCCAACTGTCAAACCTTGCGAAATTAAAATAAATGGAAAACATGAATGGTAATATAAGAAAAAAAAGTATTCATCCCTTGTCTTGAAAGGATTTTGTGTGATGTAGAGTATGCACAGAGAGCTTGGAATTGTTGCCGGCAATGATTTTCTCCATCTTTTTTAAGAGAGGTTTGCACAGAGTAATGGATGCCAACATCCTGGAAACAAAAGTAAGTATAGATAGTTGAGGGTGGATGGGGTAAAAGATAAAAATAATACCTTGCATTGCACTGGATTTTGTGCATCATCTTCCTGCACTTCATCAGAGTTGATCTCTACTCCTGCAGGAAAACAACATCCTGTGCATCAGATCATCACAATGTTTAAATAAATGTCTTGCATAGGGTTTTTATTGCAAAGTTTTACAAAGTCGGGAATCAATGTTTTCTGTGTGTAGTCTATGGGTCAAATCTTCAAGAGAAATGAAGATCGTAGATAGAATTCACAAAAACTAATCCCTGGAGGTTACTCACAATTGCAAACTTGACTTCTGAAATATCATTTCCTTGATTATACAAGCAACAAAAAAAATATACAACAGTTGTGGGCGAAGAGGAGGGCTTGCTAGCATACGCAGATTGGCGGGTTGTGTGCTACAAGGCCTACAAGAAAATCATTTGTATTACCGGAGTTTCATAGGATAATGCCAGTGATATTCAATGCAAGGAATGTTTGGAATCTCTTTGGTTGTAAATTCATGTTACTTAAATGAATATGAGCAGGTCTACTAGAAAAACAAGGCTTTTCTCCTGCTTCCCTGGGTTGTAGATTAAGCTGAACATGCTCCTTGGGTGCAGCAGCTAATGGTTCCAAGTTTATTGAGTCATTCATCAACTTTGCGATTTTGTGAAATGAATTGCCTCCAAGGATATAAGATGGATCTTTGAATTAGTAATTGCACGAGATATAGCAACAAAGTGAACACAAATTATGACAGGCACCAAACTTTGAGTTTAGGCTTGACAAGACAACTTAAATACCAAATCAGTATCATATAATTTGGATGAACCTTCCCCTAAGTTTCAACTTCAATCCACCATTATATAGCATGGTTTTTTAGGCTCCCTGGATCATGAATATTAATGATAATATAGCACAACATTTCAATGGTCAATGCTCACTTTTAATTTCTTATTACATCCCTTAATAAGGTGGATTTATATTTAACATTGATGTCTTGCTTTCAATTTATTTTTCCAAACTTTATTTATTATTTAAGCAATGTTGCGATCAATTTTGGTGCTCACTGGAATCACTAATTTCACAAAATGGTTTTACAATAAATATATTCAACAATTTTCAAGTTCACTTATGTTTGTGACCTGTAGACTTTTGTTTCTGATTTGCAACATATTAAAATTCAAGATGTTAGAATGAGCATGCAAAACAACATAAATTAAGAAATGCATGAGGGAAGAGACTACTTACATTGTATTTACGGGTCTGCATTCATCGATGTGACCAAATATTTGGGGATTTCTTGTCAGATATTTATATTTCTGTTATGTACTTTTGGTTCTCTATGTCAATGATTCCTGGAAATTTTCCTGTGGCGAGTCTTTTTTTTCTAGCACAATCCTTCCAGACTACTCATTTTTTGTCTCATACTAATGGTTGATTTCTTCAGTTGTACCGAATCCCTACAAAGTAACATGAACAACAATTTCAGCGGGTTATGTTTTCTGTTAATTATTTGAAGATATTGTCTAAATTTTTTTAGAGAATAAGCTGGATTATTGTAGTGATTTCGAATGTTTTTTATGTTTGTGAATTAAGAGTGCTATATTTGGATGTTGGACCATTGCACAATTGGATGTGGAAAAAACCTTGTAATTTTTGAGAAATTCTTCTCCTATCCAACAGATGAAAAAGTACGTAACTTCTGTATTTGCTACACACTGCCATGAATATGCCAAAGTGTTGTTTCTTTTTAGTTGGATGTATCCATTTACGAAGGCGGTGTTAATTTATGTAGCCTTCCTTGCAAGAAACTAAGGTAGAGGCTAATGTTTATTTCATCACTAATTGTTATGGAACGGGGACTTTCTCTGCTAGAAGATAAATATTAGTAGAAACAATACTGGAAGGATATTTTCACACTTTGGTTTTTCCTTGGTTTTCCTCCAATCAGTTGTAAAAATTTGGCACAACCAATCTAGGGTAGAAGTCATGGGAATTTATGATGAGATGGGTTATCCAGAAAATTGGATATTCTTTATGTTCCCCTTGAAGGATATTCAATGTGTGAAAATGAGGGTGAGGTTATGCATGATGATGGACTTAGTTTGATGTGGATGAGCTTGAGAATCAGATGTGGAAGGATCGCATCTGGCTTAGGCGCATTCAGGAGCAACAGAAGGGAAAATATCACTGTGACACAACAAAACAGAGACAGTCACAAGAACAATCCCAAAGGAAAAATATGTCTCAGGCAGAGGATGGTATACTAAATTACATGTTGAAAATGATGGAAGTTTTCAAAGCACAAGGTTTTTTATATGGCATCATTCCCGAAAAAGGGAAGCTTGTAAGTGGAGCCTCTAACAATGTGGAAGGAGAAGGTCAGATTTCAAAGAAATGGCCTTGCTCCAATCACCAAATATCAAGCAGAACATGTAGCACCTGGAGAAAATGAGAGTAACATAGTTATGGATCCTACCCCTCATACTGTTCAGGAACTTTAGGGCACCACTTTGGGTTTGCTTCTTTCTGCCCTTATGCAACACTATGATCCGCCTCAACGGATGTATCCTTTAGAAAAGGGTATTTCTCCTCCTTGGTGGCCTAATACTAACGAGGATTGGTGGCCACAATTAGGCTTACCAAAAGGACAAGGGCCTCTGCCTTATAAAAATCATCATCATCTGAAAAAGGCTTGGAAGGTGGGGGTTCTTACTACTGTTATCACATGTCACCTGATATAGCCAAAATTCGCAAACTTGTTAGGCAGTCAAAGTGCTTGCAGGATAAGATGACAACGAAATAAAGTGCAACTTGGCTAGCAATTGTTAACCAAGAGGAAGCATTGGCTTGCCATAAAAACCCTAATGCCTGTTAATCGACCAGTGCTGCAGTGACTATACATGTTGGGTCTCTAACATTAAGCAGCAGCAACAAGTATGATGTTGAAGGCTTTGAAGATGATCTGAACTCTATTTATACAAATACTGATGTGCAGGATTTCAAACCAAAATAATTGGATATCTTAAGTTCTGAGGTACAGGAATGCAAACCATAAGACTTTAACCATTTCAATGTAGGTATTTCAAATGAGGGAGTTTCAGCTCTTCAGGTAGGAGATAATGCAAATTTTATCAGAAAAATAAAGTTACCACAGGAATCTCCATTGGAAGATCAAAAGGTATATACATGTCCACATGAACAGTGCCCATATCATGAGCGCCAACTTGAATTTTCATATCAGATTTTAAGAAATTCCCATCAGTCTACTTGTGCATATAGAACAAATTTGTAAGGCATGGGATATCAGGGACCAAAACCTCAAGAGAGTAAATCCTTATTTTATATATCTACAGGGTAGCCTAACCAGCTACAAGTTCAAGGAAAGGTGGGTATTTTTCCATCTGAGAAGGAAGGACAAATGACATCCAATGGTAATGTGAATCTTAATCCTCTTGGCACTACAAGTTTAGCAATTCCAACTGGTAATCAGCAGCCTATCAATGAATTACTTGCTTATATGATGGGTTGCATCAGAATAAGACATCAACACTAGGGAACCTTAAGATGATGAATGATCACAATCGGCTCGAAGTGAAAATACACCCTGCTTCACAGGGTGGGGAAATTTTCAAAATTACGCCTGATGATAACTTCTTTGGGCAAGGAGTCATTGCTGGAAATAATGGTTACAATTTTGGTTCAAACATCCAGCTGGTAATGAGAGAGGGATTAAAACTTGATCAAAGCAGGGTCTACGATCAACCTTTTATACATCATTGCTATGAAATGAATGGAGACATGAAATTTGTCTCTGCATATAACAATATTCCAATTGACTATGCAGTCCCAAAGATGGTTTCTAAATATGATAATTCAATATGGTATTTTGGAGCATGACAAGAGTTATTATGAATATCTCATCATGGTTGTTATTTCTACAAGGACTTCTAATTCTATTATAGTTCCCGAATCATAGCATTATAGGACCACTCTTACAAACAACTACTTGGAGTCATTTTTATTAGATAGAAACCCATAGAGGGTAATTGTCATCTATATGGGCACTTTCATGTATAGAAATGGCAATTCAAGAAGATGATGATCCGTCATCTGTATGATTTGTGCATGATGATTTAGGTTTCTGCTGTGTATTTGGTTTGGAACTTGTGAAAGAATCTTTAATTTATTATATATGTTACTGTGTAGTTGGTCACAAGTTTGTCTTCTATAATCAGAGAATGTAGACACATGGAGGTGAATCAAATGGAATTGTGTTTGATTGTTTATTTCTTCTATGTGCATGAATTTATTTCATTATGATATGACACTTGATTATCTGAATTGATGTGCTAGATAAACTTTGTGGCTTGCTAAATCTACTTCTTTTGGAAAGCAGCCAAAGAAAACCAAAAAAGTTTCTCTCCTTTTGGGCTGTGGAGGCTAAGGGAGATTTAATTTAGGCTCAATTTTCCAGTGCATCCCTTTAATCAACATGTTTATTGGAGGACCCTTAATACTCTTCTAAAACTTATTTGAAGAAAGCTACTATAATTTCTATGTAGGTAAAAATTATAATTGTTAGTACCCGTGTCATACACAAATGTATTCGAATTATAATACAGGAATTGACCTTGTACATTGATAAAGTTGCTTAATGGTGATGCTAAATTTTTATAACTGACTTTTCTAGCTGATTTCCCTGTCTATTCAACAATAGGGTCTTTACTGTGATGTCTTTTAAATTTATTGGCTGCTTTCCCTGTCTGTTCAATAATAGGGTCTTTACTAATGAACTCGCATAAAATAGCACAAGCACAAGATGATATTCCAATGTTGTCGAAGGACGCATACTTCTATATCTGTATCTGATATTCCTGATAGTGTTTACAACCATAAGAAGTGTTTTTGATGATTTGTTAGAATCTACTAGCATATTTTGACATTTATGCAGATATTTGGCTCAGATTCATACACCATATAGACATTGGTGAGAGCAGACATAGTCAAACCTCAATCCACCAAAGCGCCACTTATATGATCCCATATTGATGGCCATCATTTGTCCCTAGGGTTGCAGAAAAGACAGATGAGAAACAGTGTACTCATTTCCAGGGAAAATAGATTGCACAGTCTACCCCCTAACATCAGTGAAATTTACTGGAACCCCAGTATTTAAAGATAAAGAGTTAATAGTAGCAGTGGTCAAATGAACTGGAGAAGTAAAAGAAGTTGGTTTTCTTCTGTGAGACTTGCAAGAAAGTAGTTTAGCAATTTGCAACTGAGTATTCATGATAATCTCAGTTCATCTAAGATCTAATTCTTCTCGCTTTTCCTCAGGTTCAGCACGCAACCTTTCAGCATCTTTATAAATATCCATCTTCGTGTGTTGCAGCTTTAATATGGAGTCTGAAAATGATTTAATACTTGAAGCAACAAAATCACAACTCCTATTTGCAGTCTTCTGCAATTTTCCCTTATTTGGACGAGTTTCTTTCGGTCTAAGGTTGGGTCCAGGACAATGATTAGGGCTACGGCTAGCTACAAGTCTGCATCCAGAGGCACTGGTATCACTTTCAGGAAGTATACTACGAAAATTCTCATTTGTTTGCAATAACTGGTTTGATATTTCCTTCTCACACTAGCAGAAAAGCATGTTAGCAGATAGGTACAGGGCATCAATCCAGTCAGTGGTGTAATTAGAAACATAAATGCAGCTCCAATTACTCCAACATCAATCAAATCGCATCTGCATCCGTTGAATCTGCATACATATCGATCACTCGGCAGGTACAGGGTTTAACATTAAATCCATTGTACATTCCTATTTCCCTGAATTGTATCCTGTCATGGTATTCTTGGGCCAACCCTAGATCTTTCCTTTAGCTTAAAGCGGTGGTGGAACTGGAACTTCAATAGCGAGCCAAACATCAAAGCAACTCTGGTTACTCTAGCATCAATAGTATCACATCCGCCGAAAATGCAGAGCCATCGATAACCCCCTCTACTGGACACACACCATCAGAGTCTAGGCAGGCAGCATGAGTGATCATATTCTCTCAGCTTAAGTGTTTCTTAAGGCCTATGAAAGGAAATGGAAAGGATCCACAGAAGTAGATTTGGGTTTTCTCTTTGACTGTAAGGTTCAATTATTGGTCACTCATATCTTTCGCCAGTGCTAATTTATCTCTCGAAACAGTGGAGAATCGATGTAGCAGAGCAAGTCTTTAGTTTGACTCTATAGAGATCTGTCTGCCATCTATCGCTTATTCACACAATTGGTGATTGTCCGCCGGCTGCCACTCATTCACGCATGGAATATTGCTGTGAAAGCGTGTGGACGAGAGTTGTGGGTTTGCAGGTAAAGTGTTTGTCATAACTCCTCAGCGAGTACCGATTATCAGGTTAATTTGGGCCCTGGCCCGTGTTGTTGGCACTAGTACATCTCTTTGGTCTGCTTTCTCCTCGATAATGAGAGATTCTAGAAGAGCTCTTATGGAAGTGCAGGATTAGGCTTTAGCAGTGTTATTCCGCTTTAAAGATGCAGATATTCATTAATGATGTCAACACCATGACGCTTGGATCCTTGGGTACCCAACCACAGCAACAGGATCAACCGTAGGTGACGACACCGTCAAAACCTCCTATCGACATAGACATAGGCATCGAAGACTTCTTTCAAATCTTGTCGGAACCGTCACCTTTGCCCGATTATGGATTTTGATGCAACAACGGGGCTTTTCAGGAACTATTAGGAGATTGGAAACCCTTGAATCCTCTAACCAGGCACTAAAAAGAGAGATCGATGAACTCAAGAACAGAGTAGTTGTAATGGAAGGCGAAAATGGTTCACTGAAGCAGTTGTTGATGGACAACAAGGAGCAAGAAGTTCACCACCACCCCTCTAATGACACTCTGCACGTTGAACTTCTCAATCTAAAAACAAATAGGAGGAGATCAAAGCTCAGCAAGTGGCCTTTAAACAAGAAACAGAAACACACATCAACTCATGGGCACGGGTTGCTAGAGGAAGGGATAAACCCCTCGCTCCCCCTTTAGTCGCAATTGAGGAGGTGATACAATCTAAACTCATGGAAGAACGCACTAGACAAGCGCGAAAATTGATCCTCAAAGTGAGAGGGTTTCATTTGCCTCTCACATCCTCAAACCCCATGGTGGTTAGGACCTTGTTCCTCAAAGAAAAACTAGATCTCCAGGATGTGACCCTTGATAGGGCTTGGCTTGGGTACGATTCCACTCTTTTTCTCTGGTTCAGGTCGGTGGTTGATTGCCTTCAGGCTCTTAGAGCTAAGCAAAAACTATTCTCACTTCCTAGTAAGACCTTCCTTGATGAAGATCTCACTAAAAAACAAGTTGTTGAGCTCTAATGCTTGAGGGATTTGGTTACAACATCATGCCAGGCAGGGAAATGGGAAGTTATCAGGAACCTCAAAGAAGTGATTCGGGACACTTTTCCACCTGGGTGGAAGCCCCATTTCGAGTCCTCCAAATGATAGGCTGGTTAGGGGAGGCAACAAGGGGCATCCATTTCCGTCAATTGTTGGAATGGGAATGGGTCTTTTTGGGCATCGCTAGGTCTATTATATGATGCTCTTCGAATGTCGGGTATTTTATTCATCACTAAGACGCATGAGAGCCCTGTTTGACCTCTCCCAGACATTACAAGTTACCATAAGTTCTCAGCTTGTAGGCAGGAGACGAGGAGTTCCGATGGTATCAGAGGTTCTAGGGGAGTTGCTTGCTTCATCAGAGATTCCTTTTAGAGCATGATTTCTTTGGTGGTTGTAGATGAGTTTGCAAGGTTTATTTGGGTTTGGGTTCGAGGGGTCTCTCCTCTCCCCAAGGACAATTACATTGATGTTTGTTACTTCCCTCCTGCTTCTTCATCATATGCCATTCATAATGGGCCTGGAGGGGACCGCTTTGTCAAATTTTATGTTGGCTTAGCCCAATATTCAGTAGTTGGGGAGGTTATTCTTCTAGGTGACTTCAACTCCCGCACTATAGCCCTCTAGATCCCTCTTCACAATCAGTTTTAGGATGTTTACTGCATCTAAGAGATCGATCTAGAGTCAGTGGGATTTCACAGGATTTCTGATGATGCATTGGGGCCCCTTACCACCTATGGTCGACATATTTTACACTTGGGTGAATCTCAGGACCTGTTGATTCTTAATGGCCTCCTGCATTTTCCAAACTCCTGCTTTTTCACATGTTGACTTCATGGTGGAGGAGCAAGCGTTGTTGATTATGTCCTCTCTAGCCAGAACCTCCTCCCCTTCATTCATCACCTTTTTTTCCCCCATCCCCTTAGCTGACCATGCTCTTATTTCTTTCTCTCTTTGTGCTGACAACCCCACCTCCTCCCAAGGGCTCACCACATACTACTTTTCATTTTGATGAGGGTGACCTAGAAATCTTCTCTTCCCACCTTCGCCAGATGCTCCCCTCCATGGACTAATTCTCACCATTTGACTCCGCGTCGACCAAGTACAACTGTCTCTCATCCATCATTTTGGATGCTGCCCCTAAGTCCTACCCCCACTCTCGTCGTCCCACTTCCACCTCTCATAAACCCAAATATTTCCCTATGAATGGATGGTATGATGAGGAATGCAAAGCTCTCCACCGCCAGCTTCGACATGCATTCATCCATACTCACCCCTCCTACCCCAATATCAAAGCCTCATATCGTCGCCTCCTTCGTCGCAAGAAACGTCTCTTTTCTCCCAAAGAAGACATGACTTGTGTACATCTCTTGCTCACTCCCCTAGACACTTCTGGCGTAATTTCCTCCCCTACCACTCTCCCCTCCCCTCCGACCTTAACCCCCAGCCCATGTTCTCCCATGTGTACACCCTCTACGACATCCCAGGGAAACCCCAGATTCAGGTGACCTCTCTGCCCTCTTCAGGTTTCATATTCTATGATAGTGACATCAGAGAGGCCATTTGGGTGATGAACAACAACAAAGCAGCAAATGAAGATGGTTTCCAGGTAGAGTTCCTTAAACACGGTCTTTGTGCTCTGGTTCCCTACTTGGTTGATCTCTTCAACCATGTGGTATGTACAGGTTTCCTATCGACACGGTCTCAGCACATCATTCACCCGATACACAAATCGACGCCCAAATCAGATCCCAACAATTATAGGACTGTCATGGTGGGCCACACATTCTCCAAACTATATGCTACATCCCTCCACCTCCAAATCTCTAAGGATATTGAGCGGAAACAACTTAGAGCTAGATGAAAAGCTGGATTTCGACCTGAGCACCAAACTATTGACCACATCCTTACACTTAGGGCCATCATTGAGGAGGTACAACATCACTCTTTGAAAGTCTATTGTTGTTTTGTAGACTTTCGAAAAGCTTTTGACTCGATCCCTAGAGAAGCATTATTCCAAAGACTCATAGATATTGGCATCTCAGAGACCCTCTTGTCAGCCATCATGCACTTATATGATTCAGTCCTTGGTCGTCTGTGCACAATACATGGGCTATCGGATTTTATCCAGAGCACTATTGGGGTAAAACAAGGTTGTCCCTTGTCCCCCACACTATTTGGGATCTATATTGACGAGCTAGAGTCCTTCTTGCGTGAACACATCCATGACAGTGATGGTTGCCTTCAACATCATGTCTTGATTTATATCTTGTTGTTTGCAGATGACGTGGTCCTTCTAGCCCCATCCCCTGACGGATTGCAGAGGCAGTTGGATACCCTAACCTTTTTAGTGATCTTCGACAGTTGATGGTTAACCTAGGTAAAACCAAGGTTATTATCTTCAACACATTGAATAAGTTCCTCTGTGACCTCCATTTCTTTTTCAGAGGAGAGAAGATTGATATCACCAACTCATACACCTATTGGGGGTACTATTCGTAGGACCTCGCTTTAGCTGGTGGCCTGAACTCTAGCCTCGAATCAACAAGGGCTATGGATCCTTGGCCCTTCTAGAGAGAATGTTTTTGGAATCATTTTCAGGACATATCAGCCAAGATTTCACTGATGGACAGTCTTGTTCGACCCATAGTTCTATATGGTCGGAGGTTTGGGGTCCTAACTTACTAGAGTCTGATTGGCCTTCTGCAGAGAGAGTGCAAATCACCCTTCTTCGTCGCATCATTTAGTGCAAGCAAATAGTGCCTCAGCCCATCATTCTTGCAGAGTTTGGAGCTCACCCCTTTTTCCTTGAGACAATGTTTGGTATCATCTCTCTTCTTCACTGTGTTTGGGGTTTTGCGAATACAGCAAAGGGGTGGGATCGATATCCATACTTGGCCTACCTTTCATAAAAGTCCATTCCAGTAGCGACTCCTTCGGCTCGATCCTGATGTTGGTATGTTGGAGTCTCAGATCTCCTTGCTTCAGTTGGTATCAAGATATACCAATTCCCTTCATTCAAGTATTATTTGTGTGCACCGGGCCACCTCCTACCAACCAAACAAAAGATGAATAAAATCATCTGAGAGGATATTTACAGGAAATATATACAGGTTATTTGGATAAAACCTCAGGATGGGTTACTTCCGAAGATGGCTTTCTATGTTGAGCACTTCATGTTGTTGAGATATGGACTCATTATTTGGCCCCATTACACGCTTCACCATTGGATGCACGCACTTTATATTCCTTTGGGTCAGATCAAAGTAGGTTCTCATAAACTGCAGATTGAGACTGACCATCAAATTACACAGTTAGACAGGATTTGCCAGTTGTGCCACCTCCGAGAGACTAAGTCAGAGGAGCACTTCATCTTCTGCTACCCCATTTACTATGATTAGTGGGAGATTCCATTGCTTGTTCAGAGGGATCCAGACCTTATTTAGCTTCTTTTGATACACAGACCAGAGATTTCTAGCCTTGTACATACAGGAGGCCACGAGACTTCGCACACAAATTCTCCAGCCTCTTAGAGTAGATCTCGTGCAACAGATTACGTCATTTTTTATAGTGCTCCCGTCAGCAAGAGGCATGAAGTGACAAGTTAATACCATTGTTTCCTAAGACTCTAGATCAATGCGGGCTAGAGGGACCATCCCCCTTGCACAAGGACCCCTGAGTCATTACCGGACCAGATCTATTACTAGTAGGCAGTTGAGATCGCCTAGTCATCAGCGACATATCACTTCTTCTAAGCAGCGACATAACAAAGGCTCCAGATCCTCCCCTAGCCTTCCCTTGAGACAACACTCCATCTTGATTTTTTGCATTCGACCTTTAGTGTTAGGAGAGAGATTTAGTGGACCATTATCTTGTGCCTTTTGCACTTGGAGTCCAGGACTTTCTTCATTTTGGTTTTCAAGCATTATGTCTTTCTTGTTTTATTTCTTATTTCTTGCTCTTTATATAGGAGACCTTTTGGTACTCCTCCTTGTATCGACATCATTGTACTCTGCAATCCCATTGACCTACTTTTTTGGTCATTCGTTGGACATTAATATAGTTATCTTATCTTATCTTATCTACCTGTAATTAATATTGGTTGATTTACTTCATTCTTTCATAAATGAGAAAGCTTTTAGTACTTCTTAGTTGTTGTTGCTATTTTGTATCCCTATATATTCTTCCCATAATTCAAAGGCAAATAATTTACAGTCTTCTGTTTGTTGATAGGGAAGAATTCTATTTATTATTATATTTTGTTTAGATTGTTTTTCATGCTTATGTTTTGTTTAAATTATTTTAGAAGTTTACTCGCTTTCTGTCCCTTTATAATTCTATACCAAATATTGTTTAGTTCTCAAGTTATTAAACATAGGTATGGGTTTCAAACCTGTTATTTCCCATGACCTTGTATATAACTCAAATAGAGTTGTCTTGAAATATCCCTTAACTATCCCAACTTTCAATTAGAAGCTAGATATAAGTCTCAGTAAAGGAGTTGGATTGTCTCTTGACTCTTCTTGTTGAGAAGAAGTGTAGGATGGAACAAGAGGATTAATATGGAGATACTCCTGGGCTTCTTGCAATGATTGAGGTAGTGGAAGCATGCAGCGTTGAATGAGGTACAAGTTGATCTCCATTAATATAAAGGATCATGTATTAGCAAACAAAGAATGGAATTGTCTAGAGCTAAAGAACGATATTCTAGGAAACTACATATGCTTTTAGATGAGCCAATATACACTACATTAGGTCATGCTTTAATTGATGATGGAAATTATGTTCGCACGGATTTTGTACGTGGTGTCCAAGGAGATGTTATGCCCGACAAATTTCAATAGAAAAGGCTGAAATCAAAGCACAAGCTAGTTCTTAAGGGATGCAAAAGAGATCTATTTTTTGTCATTTTGATTCCCAGGTTTTGCCTACTTTGTTAATACTAACAATGCAAGGAAAAGAAGAGTCTGTGCAGAGTTTGATGATTTACAAGAGTGTTTGCAAAAAAGGCAACGTTGCAATTACGAAAACAATATGATCATGGTTTGTGAAACGAAAGGAATGGGAATAGTATTAGTAAAGAAGGCTATTGTGGAGGCCTCAAGGAATTAAAATCTATTATCACAACATATACAACCATTTGTGACCCAGTTTCCATTAAATCCAATTTTTTCTTGAATATAAAATCTCAAACGAGTCAAATGTCATGTAAATGTCGTCGGGTTTTTAAGCAAGTGAATAAAGAAAGAGGCGGTCTCACCTTAGCAATTTCTTCAGTACCCATGAGGGTTTCAATTGCTCGAGAAATGGAAGAAGGATAACGGGGGAAATTTACAACAAAATATGTGGTGTCTGGTATCACTTCCGACATGCTTTCGACCTCAATTACTCCGATCTCTGCACCATTCACAAAACGTTGTGACGGTCAGAGCCCCACATAAACCCTCTTCAAGAATCGTTGGGCTTGGATTTAGCTTTCAGTTCGCTCTTTTTCAAATTCCTTTTACTTGCATGGGCTCTAGAATTCCCACGTTTTGCATATGAGTATCAAACATCCACAAAATAGCGCTTAAATCGATGTTAGGGTGCTTTTTTATTTTTTTATTAGGATGCTTTTTTTATTTTTTTTATTTTTAATGTTGGACTATGGTCTTATTCCTTTAGCGTCATCACAACAGGCTTAACATGTTATTACAGAGAATCAAACACAGGTGGTGAGGGAATTTATAGCCTTCCTCAACCACTCAGTCTACTCTTATTTGAGGTTGATGTTATGGTGCTTTCACATTAACGTTAGATTGTTTTTCCAAGTGCACTCACGTTATTGTTAATGGGCTCTTCCTTTGTTAAAAATTTGTGGATTTTTTTGTATTTAATTTTGTTATAACGTAAGGGATAACCCTTCCAATTTCATTTGCATTGGATTTTCAAAGCTTTTTCATCAATGAACCCTTCGTCGATTTAAACTAAGTATGACATTAATTATTTCTAATAATTAGTTGTAATTTTTTATCATCGATATCCACAAGCTTTACACTACTCAAATCCTAGATAAATGGGACTCAACCTTGTTAAAATATTTTAGAAATAAATTGTGTAGATGTTTACCCTATTCGACATTTCGGGTGAACACTCCACCCATCGTAAGGAACTAGAAAGTAAACATATGATACTTTATATTGTCCATACTTTATCGATTTTAATTCATGGCATGCTTCCTTTTTGTAGGTCCATTTGAGGAATAAAATATTGAATGACAATAGCCTAGTAAATATTTACCTTCACATTTTTACTAGGCAGAAATCATGTTAATGGCCAAAAAAAATTAACATTTTCAAGGGAATGATTAATTCTTAATGGTTTTCCAATCACCTGAGTTCTCTCTCTCATCACCCCCTACCTTATTAATAATAATGATTCAATCAAGTGGCAACCTAATTGTTATAGAGGTAAATCCCCTCTGCGGACAGAGGCAATCCCTACTAGCCCAGATCGGGTCTAGCAACAACCGTATCACGCTAAGGTGCAAGTTCCTAACTACAATAAACCAAATTGCGAAGAAGGCTTACCTTGAATCCAACGTTGTTGTTCGTAGAGAAGATAGCGCTCCCGTTCCCTTGCTCCGGCAAATCACAATCCGCACTCTCGCCGTGATCGAACACCTGCACACACAAGAAACACGACAAACACAAGCGTAAAACCCAATATATGCAATTATGTATCAGTCAAAGAGGACACAACTCATGATCATAATGAAAAATACGAGTGGAACCATAACCAATAGTCACTTATCATTAATTCATACAAAGGAAAATACAACCTGGCTTTGACGCTGAATCTTCCTTCGGCGGGTCGTCAACGGAATACGTCTCGGTAAAGCTTGTCGGGGATGGGACAAGCCTCTCTCTTCGATCATCAATCTCCTTGCTACTGATTTGGCTCTATGAGGACTATCAAGGCTCTTGCAACATTCTTCAGGATATGAAGTCTCTTGGAGACTCAACCATTCAGCCCTTCAGCTATTCAGCCCGTTCAACCATTCAGCCCCCTCATCAATGGAAGATGCCTATATTTATAGAGGAGAGGAGGAGGTTGTGATCCCTAAAATAGTGGAATGGAAGACTTATCCCTTGGGAGGTTCCCCATAAGGTGGAAACAAGATACCAAAGGAGGAAGGTCGTGGTTATTCAGTCGAAACCACTCCAAATGACTCATCCACGAAGTTGTTGTAATCGAAACTTCGCCTCTTTTTTTAAAAAAATTTCCATAAGTAGATTGGCGTGGGTGCTTAACTGGGATAGAGCGCCAATTGGCGCAGGCTCAGTGTTAATTTTCCTCATTTGCGCGAGTACATAACGGGCTACCAGCGCCAAGGCAAAAACAGGTGTTTTTAGGGGTCTGCTCAGGAAATGATCAACAGAAGAAATGTTGTCCTCATGGAAAGGGATGAAATGATGGTATTTTCAAGGCATGAATCTGCTTATTGGTCACAGAAATGACCCTCCAATGGGCGATATAGGGATTGCAAGGACGGTGACAAATTACTGTGTAACAGATGTCCCCTAAAGAATGAGGCCTGAAAGAGAGAGAGGGGTGAAATGCTGTACGAGAACGTGTCCAACTGAAAACACCGCCGTCGGAAAACCTGCGTAGAGATTTACAACTGATATCTCAAATACATGATATATGTGGTATGGGTGCAGCCATCCATAAAAGAGTATACAATAACCAAGATCCAAGGTATGGACGCAGCCATCGAGTAAGGATCGATAAATAGACTCAGGTATGGTCGCAACCATCCTATGAATGATTCATGCAACCAATCACAATAATCCACAAAATCGCAGCCTGGATTCTAACAGACAAAATCCAGGGTCTTTCGCTCCATCTCGATATGAACAAAGTACAAATTCAAGCATGCGAATAAGTGAGTTGAAGTCGAACATGCAAGAACATCGTCTGATTACCAGCCAGTGATGAAAGATGTTAACAGACGTGAGAGGTACCACTAATAATGACAATGGCCCTCAAGGTACTATAGGTATAATCTATAGCATGTGAATCAGTGAGCTGGCGTCGAACACCCGTAGAATCACTCGATCAGAGGCCAATGATGAAAACCTCACGTCGAACGCGAAGAACCTGCCATTGAGGCATGCAGGCTCCAAGGTACTAGAAGGGAGTCTCTAGATCAGCTTTCCGGATAATGATCTAAAGTCGACAGAATCTGGAGAAGGGACCTCGACTGGTTCTGGCCACATGTTTCCTACATAATCGACACGAGACAAAGAAACATAATGTTTTTTGTGAATCACGATCAGATGAGAATCAGAGGGAGGTTGATATTTTCAGAGGTCAAATTCTCTTGAACATATTGGCGGCACGACAGTGGATTTGGCATTATTTGACATCAAAAGATCAAAGGTCATTATGACGAGGCAACGAGCAGATGAGAGGTCAAAAGGGATCACCCAAACCCACGGAGGCAAGTGGAAAACAAGATGAGATGTCCCCAACCTGACACGAATGCAGACAAGTGCCATGTTCAAGAGCGACATATTGTCGACACGACAATGATGCTGGTTCCATTTTTCCCCACCATTTCTGGCGAGTACCCCAATTATTTTTGAAAACAAGCTTGAAGGGGATATCATATGCTTGTAATATAAATCCTTCCTTCGTACGAATCCATCCTAGTACATTTAACGAGCCCTAGGAAGGAGAAACTCGAATATCGTCATTACGACTGAATCCGATGTCATCAGGGTTTAACGAGTCTGACAAAGGGAGAACTCGGCGTCTTTTCATATTTAGAGAGTTTGAAAAGACGGCGGAAAATTAAACTCCAACAGTCCCTTTTCGTAAATAGTTCCTCAGACCAGAAAAGGTAGAAAACTATGTCTGAGAAAACCTCCTAGTAGCGATAGGCTAGGGTATTCCTTTTTCGTAAATAATCTATCCCAGCCTGAAAAAGGGGTAAACGTATGCTGGGTAGATGTTGATTCGCAACCACTTTAACGAGATCGAAACAACAAGGGACTCGGCAATCTTTTCATATTTAGGGAGTCAGAAAAGAGCTAAAAGTTGACTCCTCCTGGAGGAACGAGTGGTATAAAGGGTAGCAACTGGTTCCGGTAATGGTGGAACTCCTCAGAACAAGTAAAGGTTAAGAGACTGGCTAACAAGACCACTCATCACAACGGTTCCTCAGGAACAGGTAAAACAACCAAGTGAAGGTATATGATCGGCCAAGCAGATAGTGACGATGGAATGAGAAAACCAAGGCTCTTCTGGCAAAAACAGGTTGATAAAATGACAATCACAAGAGGTAAAATGGGGATGGTTTCATTTTGACACAAGCTTGAAATCAGGAAACTCTGCTTGAAGTCGGTTTCATTTTTACACAAGCTTGAAGTCGGTTTCATTTTTACACAAGCTTGAAGTCGGTTTCATTTTTACACAAGCTTGAAACAGAAATAAAATATGCTTGAAAAATTAAGCATGCCCCCAGCATGGTGACTCAATTCGAGGTACATGCCCCCCAAGCTTCAGTCCATATGAAAGGCAGATGGAGTGAAGGTTCAATTTATGAGATCAATAGAAAGACTCGACTGGGATTTTACGAGATCTTATCAAAGACTCGAATTGAACGGGAACGTGTTTCAATGTTTTAACGAGGTTGACACATTAAAAGAAATATCCTCAGGACACCTTGTTTCATGGTTTAAGGAGATTGACACAAGACAAGGAACTTTGCTCCCAACCGACCTCATCATAATGAACAAGAAGTCATCACTTCCAAGAGTTCCACTCCCGATGGAAGGAAAACATCCTGGAAGTCAGGACCCAATGCCCCCAGCACACCATGCATGACGGCATCATCACTGAGTACAGGCACGGGGTAGGTAGCCACATAGTTTACCTGCGGTGGGGTAGATACAACGGGTGGATAAAAACCAGGAAGCGATGATGGTGGGCCAGTTGCCACATCAGGACCAAAGAACGAAAGTTGATCAATGGTCACAATTTGTCCTTCATGTGGAAAACAAACCACACAAAAAAGGGAGGAGACAAGTGCTCCCATGGCATTAGTGTAATCACGCCCCAAGAGAAAATTGAAATCCAAAGGGCCTTGAACAACCATCACGTCCATATGGACGGTTTTACCTCCCAAAGTAATAGGTAACCTTGGAAGGATCCCTAACGGTTGACTAGTTCTTTTGTTAAACGCCAACAGATTCTGTGTAACAGGCGCAAGCGACGGTGAACCGAAAGCGTGCCAAGTAGTTGAGTATAAAATACTAACAGATGCACCTTTGTCTATAATGGTGTTGGGTACAACCAGATCAAAGGCCTGTACCATTATCTCGAAAGGCACATAAGACGGAAGGTGATATCCCGCAAATCGATTCCAATCAAAGGAAGAAACCAAACTACTTGGAGGGGCTACCATCTAATTGAGATGGTCTTCCCCTAGTGTTACGGAAGAAGAAGGAGCGTCCTCCACAACCTCCATCTCAAAGGCAGGAGGAGTATCCTCTAGGACCTCCATCACGGGAGGCGGAGGAGCAACTTCTTGAGATATGGGGACAAGAGAATCTTTCTCCAAATCCGAGGAATCTGAAGAAACAAGAATAACCTGAGCGATGTGAGGTCCACTCTCAACGGAAAAGACCTGGTGCACCCCAGACGGGGCCAGTTCAACCGATCCCATGACCAATGATTGGTCGGGAATGGATTCCTGAATCTGAATTTCTGAGGGAGCGAGATCGACCAAGGATGACTCTTTACCAATCGTACGATCAACTGGGACTCAAAGAAAGCTGTTTATAACCAGCCGAAAGGCATGGTGTAGAAACAGTCGGGTTGTCCAAGACTCTCTTGGCTTCATCCATATACGGACAAAAATGAATGGCATGGTGCCCTTCACACAACTTACAGGGATTGGTAAGCTTACCCTGCTTCTTAGGAGCCTTACCAGTACTAATCGGAGACGTGCCCCCAACATGGCTCCCAAAAGCCAAAGGCAACGATGGACGACCATTGGACCATACTTCGAGCACCTTGGGAATGTCAGGGCAATCTCGAAGAAGATGATCTCCTGTGCATAACATGCAAGGAAACTTCACTTTTCGCGGAGGGTTGGTAGGTTTATCAATGGAAGGCTTCTTAGACGCAATAGCCGCAGAGCTAGCCTCTCCTTTATCTAACTTCTTCTTCTTAGCCACCTAGTTACTAGAATCCAGACCTTCACCAGGAGAAGTAGAAGATCAAGATGAAGAAATAGGCAAAGAAGGGGAGAGGTTCACCTCGAAATAAACATGACGTTGCTCAGGCAGAGGAACTAATTAAACAGTAGCTGGGACATTCAGGACCACAGAGGTTGAGAACAACCAAACAGGCAACCCAACAGTTAACCCAGGAAGGGACAACGTTGCCATATAAGGAGCACCAACATTTCCAAAAGGAGGAAAAGGACTAAGATTCCCTTCGGAGGGGATTCCTTGGTTGGTGAACTCCGGAAAGGTTGCCATCAGAGACGACCCAAAACAACAGCCTAAGGAAACTAACTTTAACCAGGAATATTTCGCGGGCAGTTAATTTTTAAAACATTGAAACAAAACTCTGTGGTTTCATCTTTTAAGAGTCGAGAAACAGGAAAAAGGTGACTATCACTTTCAATTTTTAAACAAGCATGAAAGGACAAGCGCTTGATGATATTTTCAAATTTAATGAGTCAGAAAATATCAAAATGGCTACTCTGGAAATCTAGGCAAAAGGGTGTACCAAATAACCGTGAACTGCAATATACACATTGGTTTCAAAATGAAAGAGAAATCAACCAAGGACTTAACATACGTGCAGGCAATCTCCCCGAATGTTGTGTCCGGTGTATCACGGGTATAGGGCGGCAGAATCGGCTTCCTATGGATAAAGGATAGCAACCTAGTGGGGTCTCCGTTTATATACGCAACGGTACGGGGAGCACAAGTCCGTACTAGTGTTGTCTAAAGCCAAAAGGCGAACGACAGCTACGAGGTTTGACAACACCGGAACACGTCTCTAACCTAGACCTCTAAATATTTCGTTAATTTTTCAATGCTTCCTTATGTTGATTGAATAAATTTTACAGTTGATCTTCAATTATGTCTTAGTCTTCAGGCCCTAGCGAGTGTCATCTAACAATCTCCTATATGCAGCTATATGAGAAAAGAAAACTTTTCAATTCGATGAATGCTATCTAGTTAAGGGAAGAGCTTCAAACAATGATGCGACATAAAACAACACTGCAAACGAAATCTTTTCCAAACTAGATGAATTTCACTATCCAAAAGTAATTTCAAACATTCAACGATGCGAATAATGCAATGTAATCTATGCAAAATCCTGTTTTCCGAAAACTATGCAATTGTAATCTATGCACAATTTCCTTTTTCTTTCCAAATAATAAGAATGCACTCAATGCATTTTTCGATGAAATGAGAATCTACGTAATGCATGATTTTAATGAAATAGAATGCACTCAAAGCGATTTTTAGCTTTCAATCATTAAACAATGTAATCTAAGTTCAATGATAAATCTCAAAAATACTTTTCAATGCAATGTGATCTAATGCATTTAAAAAAAAAAGAAAACTTTAAGACGAAAACTAAATGAACGCAAACCTTCTTAATGGAAGGATGAATGAAAAAAGGATGCAAACAAACACTAAGAATGCAATCGTTGTTTCAAAACACTTTGTAACAAAATTCCTCAAAAGGTGACAAGACACACAAAGAGGACTTCCAAAGCATGAGACCAAAACAAGGCATTCATCCCTTTTACATCAAACAATTGTGGAAATAAGACATTTCAAACAATGAGCAATGTAATCTATGATCATACAGTGAAAATACCGGAAGGGAAAGACACACTGGTGAAGGATTTAGGGAAAAAATCTCAATTTTCACACACCCTGAAATTGGCACGACTTTGTTACTGACAACTAGCACCAACTGGCGCGACTTGCTCACTGAAAACTAGCGCCAATGGCCAATTTGCGCGGGTTGCTAACTGACAACAAGCGCCAACGCCTGAAAAAACAAAGAATTTCTCCCAACCAAGACCAGACTCACCACTTCAAGCAAAATCTCCAAGACTCAAATGAACCATGTAATCTAGGCTCAAAGCGAGACAAAGCAGAATTCGAATGAAGAAGAAGCCAATCACTCAAATAACGCAATAAAACGATAGACAACCACCAGATGAATGCAGAGAAGCAATCACAAAGTTGACTAAACAGATAGAAACCACAAACTCCCACGGGAGGCTCGACACACAATAGCACCTAGATGCCCTAGGGCTAGAATGTAAAATCGATAGAAACGGGAAACAACCAAAGGATGAAGGAAACAGTCAGTCAAACAATGCTCCAGAACACTCAGGTAGTTGTCAAAATGAAACCAAACACATAGATCAAGCTCAGAAAGCTCAAAATAGAGCAAACCATGGCACCTTACAGAATTGGCACGACTGTCGGGTGGAATCTAGTGCCAGAACAGGATTGGCGTGGCTAATACACTGACACATGCGCCAATAGGCGCGACTGTCAGGCTAACAAGTGCGCCAGTCGAGTTTACTATGGAAAAATAAAAAAGAGAAATCCAAGGAACAGATTGGTGATGGTAAAGCTAAACAAAATCCAAACACACAGAAAGATCCAGCCAAAAGAGTTGATCAAGCAAGCAAAGCCAAGAATCGACCAAAAAGACAAAGCAGTACTCCAAATCAATGATCCCCAGCGGAGTCGCCAATTTTTTGTAGAGGTAAATCCCCTTTGCGGACAGAGGCGATCCCTACTAGCCCAGATCGGGTCTAGCAACAACCGTATCACGCTAAGGTGCAAGTTCCTAACTGCAATAAACCAAATTGCGAAGAAGGCTTTTCTTGAATCCAACGTTGTTGTTCATAGAGAAGATAGCGCTCCCGTTCCCTTGCTCCGGCAAATCACAATCCTCACGCTCGTCGCGATCGAACACCTGCACACACAAGAAACACGACAAACACAAGCGTAAAACCCAATATATGCAATTATGTATCAGTCAGAGAGGACACAAATCATGATAATAATGAACAATACAAGTGGAACCATAACCAATAGTTGCTTATCATTAATTCATACAAAGGAAAATACAACCTGGCTCTGACGCTGAATCTTCCTTCGGCGGGTCGTCAGCGGAATACGTCTCGGTAAAGCTTGTCGGGGATGGGACAAGCCTCTCTCTTCGATCGTCAATCTCCTTGCTACTGATTTTTCTCTATGAGGACTATCAATGCTCTTGCAGCATTCTTCAGGCTATGAAGGCTCCTGGAGACTCAACCATTCAGCCCTTCAGCTATTCAGCCCGTTCAAACATTCAGCCCCCTCATTAATGGAAGATGGCTATATTTATAGAGGAGAGGAGGAGGTTGGGATCCCTACCATAGTGGAAGGGAGGCCTTATCCCTTGGAAGGTTCCCCATAAGGTGGAAACAAGAGGCCAAAGGAGGAAGGTCGTGGTTATTCAGTCGAAACCACTCCTCATGACTCATCCACGAAGTTGTTGTAATCGAAACTTCGCCTCTTTTTTTAAAAACCTTTCCATAAGAAGATTGGCGCGGGTACTTAACTGGGACAGTTCGCCAATTGGCATGGGCTTAGTGTTAATTTTCCTCATTGGCGCGAGTACATAACGGGCTACCAGCGCCAAGGCAAAAACAGGTGTTTTTAGGGGTCTGCTCAGGAAATGATCAACAGAAGAAATGTTGTCCTCATGGAAAGGGATGCAATGATGGTATTTGCAAGGCATGACACTGCTTATTGGTCACATAAACGACCCTCCAATGGGCGAGATGGGGATTGCAGGGACAGTGACAAATTACTGTGTAACACTAATATTCATAGAAGCAACAACTATCAATGAGGCAGTGAGACTCTAAATCATGCCCATGAGATTCAACGTATAATAGAGTAGTTTCTTAGTTTTGAAAAATCATATTTTCTTTAAGTGTTTCATTTAAATTTCTTGTTTTCTTTAAGGAAGAGGGATTTATTTTGGGAGGGTTCTATTTCACATGTGTTCATGAGGTGGGTCAATCCATGTCAAATGCCTCTCCAAAGGCATGTTAAACACCTTACCTTCTAAATAAGTCTCATCTCATGTGCCCTTAAAAGAATTGCAAGAGGCCTCTCCCTATCTCTTTCTTTCCACTTTAAAGTGAATAAGTCCATTGAAGCTCCTTAATTATCTCTCATTATAGCATAACATAAAAAGTCAAATAATTCAATGGGTTTATCTCGGGTGGTCAGGAAGAAAGGTTGTTATCTCCCACACCAAAATTCAATTCCTTACAAGAACATGATGATGAAAAATATTTTTGTAATGGCTAGGTGCCTATGAATATTGTTGTATTTACCCTCACACTCACCCTCGAACTAAGAAAGAGGATAATTTCCCTTGAAAAATAAATAAGTCAAATGAAAGGAAGGAAGCATGGAAAATTGATTTGATGGGTAGGAATGAATGAAGTTTTTTTTATTAATGTGAGAGAGAGATTTGGTGGACCAAAGAGAGAAGACACACTTCCATTCTCTTGACTGACCATGTCAAGAGGGGAGAGGAACCATGTAGGATCTATGTTTCAACTTCGTGAATTGGCATGCACTTTTCTTTCTTTCTAGATGATGGCCATTCTCTAGTAATTATGTGCATTGGGATAATTAGAGTATCATAAATTTATCATAAATAAATCATTCAATTTATGTTTTCCTTTTGTTAATAACCCTTGACTTGTTCTTTAGCACACTAACACAATAATGTGAAAAAGAAAAGAAGAGAATGACCAAAAGAGTAAAAAGTAGCTTTATTGCGAATGTGAATCAAAACCAAGCATAAAAGGCATGCAATAAAGTAAGCCATCTCTTTCTTCAAAGGTTAGTTATATTTTCTCATGCCTTTGGAATGGAAAATAAGGCTCCATTACTTATTTTTGCATTTGAGAGAGATACTTTACCTCTACATGCACATGAGCATAAGTTGAGTTGGCAAGGTTAGATTTAACTAATATCCTTATAAAGGTCAATGGGTGTTGATCCCAGATTTGTGCTACATGGCTATGAAAATTTTAGAGTCGTTATCAAGAAGATTACATAAAATCATGATTACATATATAAAGATCATATAAGTTGCTAACAAACCTTGAGGTAAACGAGTTGTTTATCCAAGCCTTTATAAGTATTCTGACTAAGTAATGGCATTACCTTAGTTAGAAGGTAAGGTTCTCCTTATTTCTTCACACACACAACACCACCCCCCCCCCCACACACTTAATTTTAGACCAAATAAGAAAGCATCGACACCCTTATTCTTGTGAAAATGAGAAGAATGCAGACTTGACTAGATTGACCTCCCCAAATCCTTACTTCTTGAAGCATTCAATCACCTTCGTGAAATGGTTAGATGATAGTCTAGTTTCACCTTCATCATACTCACACTCTTGTGAGGGTGGAGAGGACCTCCATGTTTGTTTCTTGGCATAAAAGGTACTTTAATGAGCTCTATCTAATGATACGTTCCTATATTGATCCCTTTTAGGTGTGAATGAGGTGTTCTCTACTTTCTCATGGTTAATGAAGAATATGAGTGAGAAGACTCAAAGCCCTTCTTAAAGTGAAAATACTAAGTGATGAAGAGAAAGAGAATGGTGTTTGGTGATAGGAAGGGCATATTGAAGGTCAAGAGCTACATTAGAGGTTCACTTGCGACTTCTTTCTTAATCCAAGGTCCATTTGGCGTCTTGTTTGAGATTGGGGTGTTTATCATTCCATTGCATGGTTTTATGGTCTCATAGCATAGGTGTGATTAGCTCCATCATCCATACATGAGTTTGTTTTATGGGAAATAGGACAGTATGGTGCTCAATAGTAGGGGTGAGTATGTTGGCCTTGATTGTTATGGGTAGGGGAGTGAAAATATAGAGTGGGGGTTTTTCAAACCAGAATAAAGTTGTTGTGAATATCAAAAGTTCCTACAAAAAATAAGGGAAAAATTTTAATTAAATCAACATTTCATATCAATTTAAAATTGTATATATGTTGAAGGTCGAACTTTGATCATTGATATTTCTATGCTCTTTTTTTCCATCAAATATATATATCGTAAGGAAACCCACTAGGAAAATCCCCTTAATATAAATATGGTACCCGAGATAAAATGGATTCTTTGGGGCTCAAGTCTAATACAACAATATACTTATTAAGGGCTCAACATGTCACTTGTGAGAAATTATCCTAGGTGAGAAGGAAGACACTTCTCTCAACCACGTAGACTAGACACAATTGACTAATATGGTTATGCTCTATTTCAACTATCAAACCATAACTTCATGACATTTATCTCAATCACTAAACCGCAACTCCATGGATACAAGAAAGAATATTGAATATACAAAAAAATGGGAAAAATATAACAAAATGTCATGCCAAAAAAATAACACAAAGTTGTAAATTATATGTAGTAATGTGATGAATGTTAGCCTTGGGCACACAAACTAAAAGCATACCATCTTATTTATGGAGGGAGGAAGTGGATAAGGAAATTATAGCTAGTATAGGATAAAATGTGTAGTTAGTTTACTCTAAAGATGATCCTACTGAAGGTCATCATATCTTTGATTACTATTTCCATGTGTGTCATACAAAAATTAAACTAGAAAGGAGCATCGTGAAATTCTAGATAAAAAAAAAATATTTGTATCTTGGATAATCAACCAAGAAATATGCAAATGACCTCAATCAACCAAAAAATAGGGGTATTTTTTCCCGAGTTTCTATAGAATGTTTTATGTCCTTGTGTCGGAGCTCCTGTCTTTGTCATGAAACCAATCCAAACAAGCACCTTAGTTGTGAGATAATCACTAGTAGATGAGCGAGACGCCATATCAAACCATAGAGCTACTACCATAATTCCAAGGAGATATTCCTTATATACATAACAAGGTATTGAATGCATGCATCAAGTGGTAGAGAGAATATACTTCCATTTCCCTCGCCCACCACATACCATTGAAACTCCAATATCATCCATGATTGTCACCCACCATGGGAAAATGAAGGTCGTGTCAGGTGTTCTAATGACGGAGTGACATGGTATGATACGCAATGCTAAGGTATGCTAGAGAAACATGGCTCGAGGTGTACAACTCCTCCTTCACAGGTGACCTGATCCAAAAATAGCTCTGGCACGAGCACTAGGAACTTCTCGACATCAGCGATGTCCCAATCATCAAAGCAGAACTGCAGAATCTTTGTGAGCATGTACCCTTCCATTGGGGCATTCTCATGGATCCAGGATACTTGGATACTCACGCACACCTTGTCCAAGTCCTTAGGTTCATTTACAAATGGCTTATGCTTGGTAGTTGCGAGAATGGGGCTATTTCAAATACTTCCTCGTCTTCTTCCCAAATGGTTTTTGGGACTTCTGCCATGGGTCTTTTCATCTTCTCTCCCACTGAAGGGCATGGTCTTGGGGTCTTCTCTCGGAGAGATATGCGCGTTCTAGAGGTCTTCCCCTTCTTAGTCTTGGATGGCGCGGGTTTTTCCACAATAGGTACTTTAGACGCAGTAGGGTCATCACCTAGTCTCGTGGTTGTCATATTTTCAGGAATTGCGTACCCTAGCCCTGCTTGGCGCAATGCGTCCTCAAACCCTGGATCAAAACCAAACATAGATGCAGCAAATGCAATGGCAATCAAAGAGCTCAAAGCACAAAAATCACTCAAAATGCAAGGGAACTATTGCGACCCCATAGGTCATATTTATACTTGTGGTCCATCTTCAACGAATCCTTGTGCATTAATGAGGATCCATTACTGACAAAAAATTCCAAAATATGGGAAAATACCTTCATTAAATGCATCCTAGATGCTCCCAAAAATGGTAATAAATATGTCTTATCTAGTTTTACTATTCCAATGGCTAGTTTTTGACACCTCTGTGATCCATTCAACCTCCTCGCACAGATACCATGCGCATGTCACACCTTACTGTGCATATAATCCAGAGCTAAGGATAACCACCAATAAACTCCCCCCCACCACCCAAGACAGGCTTGTTGACCAAGTAATTCAAATCATATCGATTAGTGTCTGTGACATCCCTTAACAACTGCAAACTTCTCTGATATTCGGCAATCCAATGGAATGTCGCACCTCTTCTGAGTAATCTGGTCATGGGCATAGAAATCAACTCATACTTTGGAATGCACTTTTTGTAATACCCAACAAGGCCCATCATGGAGCGCATTTTCCTGACATTCGTAGGTGAGTCGATCGAGGTTCCTTTGACCACGCGCAACTCCCTAGACTCAGCAAGTGTCAATTGTCTATAATTCATAGTTTGTGTTATCGACACGTTAATAATTTATGGGATCAAAGCTTGGTCATCATGTTCCAAGCTAAATGTAAGAATAAAACTCTATGTCATCGCGAACCATTCACTAGTGCCTCTACGCAACTCTATCTCAAAGTACCATTTAGTAGGCACCTTTCCCAATGTGTGAATAAACATATGGACCCATTTAGGTCTTGGATCTACAACCCATACCTGATTCCATCTAGCCAATTTTTTGCGCAGATCCTCTTTGCCAGAGTATACATCTTCCATTTTAATAACAGGACATTCAAACCGCAACCTCATAATGCACGCACATTCCTCCCAATTACCCATATTCTCCTTATGGGTTTCCCACCATCTTGTTGAAGTAGCGTGCAAGCCAAGGTCCAGGGCATGGAATCTCTGTCCTTTCGACACAGTCCTTTCCAGCTCTCTGATAAACATTTTAACATCAATGGAGCCATCATAGTGTGATAAATCATGTATCTTAGATGTAATACAACACAGAGGTCGGATCACATGATTACATCGCATCGCAGAAACCTTATGCAGGTAGTTCTGCCAATTTTATAGTTCTTCATCAGAGTATGAAAAAACAAGAGTTATCCTTCTCCCACTTAAGATTCCCATCTGTTGTTGGATTAATCTAGTCTTCCTCGCGTAAATTTAGTTTATATATTTGATTGATCTCCTCTGCATCGCGCATTGGTTTAGTATATCTTTGGCCTTTTGCAGGATCTATAGGAATGATGACCTTGACTCCATTGCTTTCAAATTCCATCATCCTTCTCTTTAAATTGATAAAACCATCCATGTCAATGGCCCAATCCAATCCTAGTAGCGCAAGATATGGATCAGTATCAGCTACAATTTGTATGACTTCAAAGTCTTCCATCACTTTAACACCCTCCATATTGACCACAACTTGTGATAGCCTCCCTAGAGGAATGATCTTCTGCTGATTGGCCATGCGCAGCTGAATGGTAGAACATTCTAGCTTTGGCTCTCCCATCTGCTACCATGTTTTCTTACGTATAACATTAGCATCTAATCCCAGATCTAGAATAACTTGGTCCATTTCATAACCACCAATATGCGAAGTCATACGAATCTCCCTACCCGTTCTCTTCTCGTTCTTGTATATTTTATTGACTGCTCATTGTTCTTTCTTTGTGCAATTATCTATTAATGTCTGCAGGTTTTCGAAAGCCTTCTTGTTGCACAACAAATTTATACATGCTTGTATAAATGGTTTAATCTCCTCATCTCCTCATGCTTCCCTCAGTGTTATACCAGATGTTGATGTACTTCCTTCTGCAAATTCTTTCCATGCTTCAATAAAGGTCTCTTTTACACGCTGAAGATTAAAGCCTTCTTTGTTTTCAGGTGCTTTACGGATCCATACATTAGTGGCTAGTTGCTTTCCTTTATCTTCATTGGTGGCTACACCAATCCTGATAACTGAATTCACATAGGGGTCTTCTTCACAAGTTTCTGCGTGAACCATCTGAATATTTTTTGTCGGGGTTTGTGTCTTCTTTTCCTGCATTTTATCAATCAAGACAGGACAGTCTTCTATGACATGATCAAATTTCCTACAATACCTGCAGGACTGTCATACGTATAATGGCCAGCATCTCCACAGTTATAGAAAATCACTTGTCCTCTTCCTCGGCCAGCTGATCCACCTCCTCAGCCTCTTCCTCTGCCTTGGAATCCTCCGTGCCTAGAAGGGGATGTTGGTGATGTAGGCTTAACCTGCATTCTATATACCTCTGCTTTATCCAACATCATATCATAGGTACAACAATGATTCTCATCATGCCCTAATGACGAACATAATTTGAAAAATAACTACTTCAAGTCAGGCTGATATTTTCCAATCCTTGGGCAAGAATTTGTGTCATGTAATCCATCAATCTGACAGATAATACACCATAAAGGATTCTTCAATGGGATAGGACCTCCAGCATTCAGATAATTGTTTAATATGGGACATTGGTCTTTATGGTGCCCAGAAGCTTTGCATTTTATACACCACACCTCTACGCAGACCTCCTTGCCTTTGTCTTTGCGCAGACTTTGAATTTCTAAATGCATGGCTTCCAGCTAATTCTGAATTTGCTGAGTTCCCAGAGCAATAGGTGTTGGGGTAGCCTCCAATTTCATTGTGACCTCCACAACCTCAGCTTGTGTGGAAATATTTTGCTAACATAATGGTTGGCGCAGATGCGGTAGAAACATAACAATGAACCATTCCTTATGATGAGTATCATCAATAACAAATCTTCCATATTTTATGGTGCACTTCAACCTTTGATCAAGCTCCCATATAGATTCATTAGGCTCTTGATGAATATCCTTTATTTATGTCGCCAGCTACGCGTATGACTTAGGTTTATTAAATTGCTCCTTTAGGGCCGCTTTAATTTCTTCCAAGGTAGCATTTGGGTTTGCTTGATCGTACCTAATGTACCAGTCTAATGCGCGATATTGGAATGCAATAGCCAGTTGCGTTGTTCTAATATCAATATTGTTAAATTGCTGAGCTTGCCATACATCCTCAATCACAAACCAGAAGTGATCAATATCCTCATTTCCAATGCCTTTGAAATTAGGTAAATTCATTGATGCAGCCATATCTACTTCAGGGGTAGGTGGAGGTGGCGGTGGAGATGGACTATGTGATGGAGTAGGTGTCCTATGATTTGAGTTCAAAATTGGAGTGGATGGAGTGGGAAACAGATTCAAGGGTCTTTGTTGTGATGAGAATTTTTCTTCAGAATCACTTGAGCTAGCAGTTTCTGGTTCAAGTTCACTATCAGATCTAGGCTTCAGAGGGCTATAAATAATTTTTTTAGAATCTTCACGGTAAATTCTTCCACTGTGCGTAATTGAACCTCTTTTATGCATTCAAGCAGTATGTTCGCAAGACAACCCTGTTCACACAATAACATTTTCAGTAATAATTTCAATGAGCGTAGGAAATTACCTCTAGGGCCTTTGAAAAACCTTCTTTCTGCTTCAAAAAATGACACAAATTGGTCAACGGAAAATTTAGTCACAAATCTTCCCAAGATGTGATCAATATAGTGATCTACCGCGCGGGTGATCTTATTTTCAAACTTATCTACTTGTTGGATCAATTCAGGAGTCCAATTAGTGACGACGTCGTCCTTTATGCGGTGATGGAATTCAGCTAAGCGGGACAACCACTCATGTAGTTCGTGTGCAAAGGAACAAAAGAATATTTCATGCACTTCTGTATAAATATATTTTTTTACCCATTTTTCGTCAGATAACTTAGTACTTATGTTCTCTTGGAGCTCAAATTCAAGGATCTTTCTATCCAACCAGTCTTGCAATTCTTTTCATGACAGATTCCACAACATCAAATCTCCCTCAAAATGATCCTGGTCTCGACAACGGAACCATTTTTTGGCTTGAGGGGTCCTGACCCAGGTTCAGATTTTATGGATAAACGAACAAACACTCCAACTACTGGCCCTTTTGCCAGTGATCTACTTGCGCAGACTAAAGTCTCACCCGAAGCAGTATGGGGGGTTGTTAAAACCAGGTTTCCGTACCCTGAGGGAGAACTTAATGAAGTGGTCCTCAACAAAACCAAATGTGAACTTATACATAGGCGCACAACAATATATAACAGTCTCACAGAGAATGCGTAGTCATTAGTAGAATAACACAAAATCGTTGCTTCCTTAACGCAGATAAATAGAACAGAACCAGATCCAAATCTAAACCGATGCAAATATTTAAACAGATCTATTAACCATCAATAACCATTCATAATCATATCATATATCCTTGTGAAATCATCAATAAGTAAGACAAATAATATTATCTTAACATAATATAAGCAGTAAACAACTCAGATGCATAACAGAGTGAACTTGCCAAAAACTGTCCTTTCTATTAGCTTCAGATCTGTCAATCAATACATCCACTTTCCCTTACAAAACCCTTCCGCGCACATAGCCGATGGAGTCCGAACATAGCCAGGAATAGGTCTCCGCGTACATAGCCAGCAGGAGCCTTTCAACCCAACCCAAACAACCCTTACAGACGCATAAACTTATTAGAACATCAATAATTCATTTCCCAACTGAACTACTTATCTTAGACACTATCTATCTATTTATATACACCTATAGCATAGATACTATGGTTTCAAACCATGGTTTGAGGCCCACAGTTTACCGTTAAGCCCATTTACATCAAAATTGGGGACTTTGACCCACCCCAAAGCCCCTTAACTCCCTTTACACAGCGCACACATACAAAATTATACCGAAAGATATCATAAATTGTGCCTCAGGGGACCCCACTCCAACAGACTACTTCTAAGGCTACATGTTGAGAGGTAATTTGCACTCTCTGTCAACAGCCAAGTCCCTAACCTCTGCTTTGCTCCTCAAATCTTTGCATGCATCTAGTACCTCAAGTGCATATAGGTTCTTGAATTGTGCACATTGTAATTGTCTCGTCGTTACAAAAGTTTCTAAAAAAGAGCTAATTTTAAATCGACCATATATCCCTCATATGAGCTTCGAATTGATTTTCCGTTTGGGTAGTTTTTCGCAAGGAATCCAAATATGCTTCTTCTTTTTTTTAAGTTACACCAAAATCTATATTCTATGCAAACTCACCACCCAAAAAATTCTTTCTCTAATACCATGTAGAAAATCTAACCAATGAGATTCAATTTGATCTTGTAATGTACTAAAATAAGATATTGGATCCTTCCAACAAATTTTGGAAACAAAATACGATCGTACAATCACATATAAGTAAGAGAAAAAAATTATCAATCGCACAACACAAGATGTATCTGGGGAAAGAAACTGCTCAAAAATTCTCTATCTCTATTGTGTATTAAGTCAAGGAATCATGAAACAATACAATGTGTAATCTCTCATGATATTCTCGAGCACTATGCCAATCGTTTCCCGCTGAACTAGGTAAACTTGGTCTAGTACTTAGCCAATTCTCAGCCTTCCTTCAGCCTGCCTTTCTCATGAAATTCCTAGGGAATTAGCTCCCTATTAATTAGGAAAATAAATCTTCCTTGATTGCGCAAGCCATCATGGCATCCCAATGACTTTATAATTGCACATGGGAAATTTTTTATAAATACAACTGATAGTTATGTTCCCTTTAACCTCTGTCTCAACTGGGTCTTCCTCAAAACTGACATGCATGCAGCTATTAATAGTGAATTATCAGTTATTTGATTGATCACTCATTGTGAATTAAATCTAATTTAACTCACTGGTCGACCTCTCACTAGCTCATCACTTAGTTAGAACTATTTAAACTAATTTTAACTCATTTAATTAAGTTAACTAATTCACGCCTGCACCCCATTAATGCATCAACTACAACTAGACCCCAAAAATATTATATTCATCCCTCTACATGCCTCATCTTATACCCTCAACTCGAATTTCTTGAGCTAACTCAGTCATCATGACTTAGTTAACTGACACAAGTTGTTATGAGATGAAATTACAATTTATTGTCCAATTTATTTAAGGGAAAAATAAATTAGATGCCCCACATTCATCACTCCTGGTGCATCAAAATTCCTCACTAGTGTGGGTGATTTTTTTTTTTGTCCTTTCTGGTTTCCAATTTCAATGTTTCTTTTTGCAAAATTCAACATTGCAGAATTTGATGCGGCCTTCACACAAAGACACCATTGAAATCACATGCCCATATTCTCATGAGAAACCTCTCTTAAGCTCGATCTACCATAAAAGAACCAACAATATTCCATCCTACTTCCTAGCTCGAACTGACCATTAAGGTCTCCAAAATTCTTGTGAACCCTCACATGATGATATTGCTCTTGGAGGATGATCATGGCCTCCCTTTAGCTACCCTAGTTACTCAACCCTCTTACTCGGCCTACTTTAAGACTACATCTATCTTCACCCCCTTGATCAAATGAGATCCTTCTCACTTGATGTTCTTTCCTTCATCCTAAGGCCTCCTTAAATAGTTTTTCCTAGACCACTTAGGAACCCTTTAGAACTTACGGGTTTTATCCACTTAGACCTCAGGAAATATCAATTTTCCTTTATATTTTAAACCCCATCTTGGGTCCAAAATCCCTTTGCTTGGCTTCTTTTCCCACAAATCCTTTTGTGACCAAACTCACACAAACCCATCTCACTAGGCTTGTGAAGTACCTCCCAAGCTACACAATTCAACAACATATTCTAGTTGTAGTAACTGTAACTTGGTCAAGCTCTTGTAGTCAAGCGAGGGCTTGGTTGGGTTCCCAAGTTGCAAATTAAGTAAGGGTAGTTGTGAGGGCATGATAGCTAGGGAGGGTTAGGGCTTGCACATTAGGAATGAAAAACGCATGCTAACACATGTCAGACAATTTCAATGCATGTTGGATAGTGTTAGGAAGTGTCGGGGCATATTAAGGGATAACTAGGTCAAAATTCATGTAAAGGAACGAATAAGAGTGTGTGTCAGGGAGTGTCAGCGAATTCAAGTGTGCTAAGGATGAAGTGTGTTAGGAGAAGTTCATAATAGGATTTATAGGAGGCAAGCTTACGACTATTATACGAAGCTTGACATAGCATTTTTAGAAAAAAGGAGATGACTTTGTGCTAGGCACAACATTTTTTTTTTCCTTTAGCTATTTTTTATAGGAGATGTGGCACATTTTGGCTACATACTCATCTTTTAAACTATTCTAGATAATTTAAAATTGTACGTTGTTTTGTATAAGTTTTGGGGCACTCGAATTGTGTCGGCTTATATCTTGTGTGCCTTGTGCATCTTGTGGTTCTTGCAAACTCTCAGTTAATGTTCTACTGTTTATATGAACTGAACATACATGTGAAATATTTCCTATGTAAGCTATGTTGCTTAGTTGTTTTATGGCCATGGCTAGATCATGTGATCCTTGTCTTGGTAAACAGTTAAGTGGGACAAGTTGAGCTTGGAAATTAGTTGCATAAGATGAGTTATAAGTAGTTCTTAGGTGAACAAGGCACAATCTACTCGTAGTAGGTGAAATTGGTCAAGTTGTTGTGGTTGAAGCAAGCCAATATTGTCACATGAACTGCAATAGCCAAGGAATTGATTGGGATCCCAAGTCGTAAAAAAGTGTAAAGGCCAAATGTGAGGAAATGAGTGTCAAGGAGTGCTATGGAATGCTAAGATATGTCATACAGTGTGAAGGCATGTCAAACATGCTAAGAGGTGCCAAGTGATAAGGCATGCCAAGATGTGCAAGGGTATGTCAATGCGTGCCAAGGGCTATCAGGGCAACAAAAGGGAGGAAAAAGTTAAAATACGAGGAAATGAATATATAAGAGGGTTAATAAGTCATCAATTTACCTTTTCTAGGAGGGGCATTCTAGGCACACCAACACTAGGCACCAATAGGTGCCAAGTGAAAAGTCTTAGTGCATTCTAAGTGCCAAGCATTCCTTCGTTGCTTCTCATCTAATTTCCAACTATTGATCTCAAATAAATTTAATATTAAACCATGCCAAATCATACCGAGGCATGTCAACGTATTCCATACATGCTAAGAATTTCCAAGCACCAATATGTGCCAAGTGCCAATTTGTGTCACTGAGTGTTATGCATGCTATGAAGTGGAAGGGTGTGTTGAGGAGTGCTAAGGTGTGCTAGAGAGTGTTAATGCATGTTGAGGAGTGTTAAGGAGTACTGTGACAAAACATTAAGGGAGCACTAGGTCAAAATTCATGGAATTTAATGAATATGAGGAACGTGTGCCAGGGACTAGCTGTGTTAATGAGTGCTAGTTTTCATGCCAAGGAGGTAGTGACAAGGTATGCTAAGGATTGGTAAGGCATGATAGGGAATATAAAGGCATGTCAAGAAGTCTCAAAGTGTGTTGGTAGTTCCATGGTGTGCTAATTATATGTGCCAAATAGTGCCAAGATATTCCAATACATGGCAGGTGCTAAGGATGTGCAGGGTGCGAGGGTATGTCAATATGTGTCAAGAAGTTTCAAGGAAACAAAATGAAGAACCAATAAGAGGGTTAATAAGTTGATATTTTATATTTTTCAAAAGGGGCATGCTAGACACACTAATAATAGGTCCCAATACATTCCAAGTGGCATTGGCACTTTCCAAGTGCTAATGTATGTCAATGCATTCAACCAAGGTGTTATAGGGCATGTTAGGGACTACATGCATGCCAACACATGCTAGGGGAGTTCTATGTTGTGCTAGCGCATGCCACCATGTGCTTTTTTGTTAGTTTCATGACAAGATGTTCTAGGTACAAATATGTTCCAATACATGCGAGGTGCTAAGAAATGTTAGTGTGTGCCAAAGCATTGATTTAAGGTGTGCCCGGACTGTTGAGGAGTGTTAGGTCTTTCTCACTAATAGAATTGACGGAGCTTGATTATGTGTTAAATAATGTATTTCCTACACACACTAGTGGGGCTTTATCAAAGGGGAATTTTCTAGATAATAAACTTAATAGATATGAATCATGTGTTGACTCGTAGAAAACTCTATTCGACTAGTCATTACTTGAGGGAAATGATACGCAATAATTACTTCTTAAAAAATTCACTGACTCTAACCACTATGGCCTTGGAAATATTATAAAAAAGACTCCATAATAATGGTATGAAATCATTATCTTTTGACAAAAAATATATTAACAAGTACATAACGTCATCAAAAACTCATTGGAATGATCAATGATGACGAACATTTTTTGACTGTCACCAAAGTAACAAAAAGAGCATTGGTGAGGGTTATTAAAATTTTGTCACTAGAAGTGTCACCAAAGAGATAATTAGTGATGGGCCTTTAACGACCCTCACCAAAAGTGTCATTTAAAATGGCTTTGGTGACGGACCTTAAAGGACCATCACTATATACACTTACAATGACGCTTTTTAAAGGATTGTCACCATATGTGACATTGGTGACGGACCTTAAAGGTCCGTCACAAGCATGACCCTCACCAATGTCATTTTTTCTTGTAGTGACTACTAGCGCACGAATTAATATGGGGGGTGCCGCCGCAGTTGACTATGTTGACTGCGGGAGTAACACAGATGAGCGGTGGAGATTGATTGCGGGGGAAAAAGCCAAAATAATCCTTCGTACTTCGAGACCCCCCGCAGTGATTTAAGATGTTGAGTTGGTTACAGTTGTCTTCCACATTAGGAGTGCTTAATGGTCTGTTGGCGCATCTTATCAGCATTTAAGTTCGAAGCCACGCCACCTATTTAAAAGCAATTCTCATTCTTTTCGAAATCATTTGCGATTAAGTTGATATTTGAAATTTGTTTGTACTGCGCCCAGTTCATTTTTCTGTCACCCTATCAATAATTGGTTTCCTTATAAGTCGTCCATTGCACAGCTCTGAATCATGGCTAAATGCTCATCCCTATCAAGTTCTTCTAGTCACATCCCTCTCATGGATACCAAGAGGGATATTCAATACACCAATTGTTCCTTGGTTCACCTTTCGTTTTACCAGCAAGTCCTCTTAAATGATAAAGCTTCACCAATTTATACTGCTATGGCAAAGACTGTTGTGATGTCTGCATGTATCCCTAAAACCCATCTTTTTCCTGAATTCATATATTGGTTAGTATATTTTATGTATCCTGGGAAATGTTTTGTGATGAATTGTCACGGGGAGAATGTTTTGCAAGTGTCTGCCTAGCTAATTCACCAAACCCTTTGTTACCTTGAGTCATAATCATATGTCCAATTCTCTGATGATTCTTTGGTAGCATATTATGACAGCCTTGCAGGTCAAGATTTTAATCAGTTCATTCATTTTCTAAAGCCTAACAAGCAACAATTCCAGCCTGACAGCAAAGATTTCCCTATGGAAATTTTTGATATTGAGGTTAAGCCAGTGCTGAGCAGCATTGCAAAGATTCTGGGCAAAGATGACGACAACACAGTGGATAAATCAGTCTTGGGGATGTTTTCCATGATGATGAAGCCAGGAATGGTGCTGGATATTCCATCCTGTTGGCAAGAAGCTATCAATTCACAACTCATGAGCTTATCATTAACAAATTCTTTCAGGTTTCCTTCATTAATTATTTACTTATTCTTATATCAAAATGTAGAGGAATTCATGCATCTGGGTATGAATATTATGGATATGAATAAGAAGAGGAAATTAGTAATATTCTGGACAGATAGAGCTGAGAAGAGAGAAAAATTTAATGAAGAACCTATATATACTCGACCTGGTTTTTCCTCACAGTTGGGAGAGGAAAAAAATGTTCTTGCTTCACCCAGGAGGCATGAGAGCACTCATGAACAAGTGCCTCTGATCAAACAAATGTTTGCCCAAATTGCGGAGAGAAACCAAAAGATGAAGGCCAGCATGGAGGGCCAAGCTAAATATAAAATTTCTCTAGATCAACCTAGACTTTTAACTGCAATGGATCTTGAGAAATATCAATTCAAAATTTCCCTGTCACGTCCTTCAAATATGTCAATTGGTTCTTCTAACAATTTCAATACTGTAAATTTGACTGTAGATGTGAAGAAAACCCCATTACTGGACAAGGTGAACCTACATATGCAAACAGGTCAATTGATTGTGAATGACCTGACAAAGACTAATGCAATGGCAATGAAGGCGGAGAATATGCTTGGAAAAGTGATTAAGTAGTTAAAGTTAGAGAAATCCAACTCTAGGGCTTTAACAATCTAGAATGAGGAGCTGAAGAAAATCATATTAAAGATTGGAGTAGATCGTAATGATAGGACTGTTGTGCAAAAACTTCTGCAAAGTGTTGAAGCAGAGATATCTGTATTGAAGAAAAAGTTAATATTGATAATCATTCTTGTACTTTTGTTTTTCCAGCAGGTAATGAAGACCCACTAGCATAGATATCTCAGTTGACTACTGAATTGCAAATGGCAGAAAGAGATCGGAAAAAGGCTCAAGCAAACTTAGAGATTTCCAAGCTACAGAAAATGAAGCCAGTAAATACAAAATGGACATTCAGAATGTTGATGCTGAGATTAAAGGTCTCAAAGAAAAACTGAAAGGAAACATATCTTTGATACAGGCTAAAGATATCATTTGGAATGATATCATTTCATAAATGAAATCAATTTGGAGCTTTTTGATGGTGGTTGCAGAAGAGAAAATTCTCATCAAGGAATTTGAAGAACAAGTCATGACTGATAAATAGAAGACAATCAATAGGTCTATTGGGCAAGAATATTCATTGACTTTATTAATTCTAAAACCGATCAAGAGTTAGAAGAAAATAAGATCGAAGACAGAATCTTATATGCAGTGGAGATCAATAAGATGATTGTCAAGAATGACTATAGAAAGGCTACAGAAAAGAAGTTGATGGAAATTAAAGAAGAAGTAAGGCAGTTTGATAAGTTATTTGACAAAATAACAAGAGCAAGTCTGCCCTCAGGTTGGGGACTTGGAGGAAGTCTGTTGTCATGGGATTCTTATGAAAACTTACTAGTATTGAAAAAAATTAAAGTTGATAATACACATGAAAAGACTCAGGTGCTTAAGGGAGCAACAGTAATCAATTTTCTTCAGAGACATTTCTAACTGCTGTGGTTGGTAAAAACTCTATTTGCAAAAAGGCCATCTTTCAACCGAATTACTGCTTTCAGGTTGGAGTATCACAACTTGGTACATTCACCCAGAACAAAAGTAGAGATATGGAAGAAGTGCAAAGCTTGGACGATGGATTTTCCAAAGGATCCTTTGACTTTGAAAAAAGACAAATCAGCTGATCCAGGAAATGTAGCATCATCATCATCAATTCACATTCAGCATATAGATTAGGATGTTAATTTTTATGTTATTGTACTCTTTCAAAGATGATGTAATTGTAATAAGACGCTTTGAGGCTATGTAATAGATAGTTTACGAAGTCCTCAAAAGAGTAGGTAGTTAGAATCAGTTATAGCAGTTTCAAACTGATTTTTATTGTATTTAATGTAATAGTTAAGGAGAAGGAAGTTTCCGAGTTTTGGGACCTTCAAACTGCAATTTTTTTACTCAGAGATTTCAAATTATTAATGAATGAAAAGCAAGTTTCTGGAATCTGTTTATGTTGATATGTATTCAATTTTACATTCTGTGTTTTCTATCTTTGAATAAGATGAATTAATGAGTTGCATGTCTCTTTTTACTTATGTAAGCAAGAGTTAAAATCCTTAATTGGTGCTCCTTTGTTTTAACTATTTCCTTCATATAATTCTTCTGGAGTTTGAGGTGATATATTATGTGTAACATCATATCAGTTTTGTTGGTGAGGTAAATCCCCTCTGAGGATAGAGGTGATATCACTAGCCCTAGAGTGGGTCTAGCCACAAAAGAGACAAGCTATAATATTGATTCCTAGTTAACGAATGGATGGAGATTCGATAGATGACTTACCGGAAGTCCTACGCTGTTGTTGTCGTCGGAAATAGTGGCTTCCTCCCGCTCCTGGTTTGACAAATCACGATCCACTCGCTTTCATGCTCGGACACCTGCACATACACAAGAAACAACGACGATATACAACATACTAATTCACATTCGTAACTATCAGTTAGTCGAAGAAGACTAAATCAATTGTATCAAATAATCAACATAACACAATGATGGAACCAACACCATAGTCGAGTATATTAATAAATGAAAGGAAGAGTATAACCAAGCTTCGACGTTGCGGCCTCCTCCAACAGGGCTCCAATGGAGTGCGTCTCACAAAGGCTTGTCGGGAATTTGGACGGGGCTCTCTCTACAGAATTCTCCTTGGTTCTACCTTCTCAATAGCAGTTACTCAGCTATAGTATCTCTTCTCCAAGTTCAGCTCCTTGGCTATATGTTCAGCTAGCTTTCATAAAGGGAGAAGGAATGTTTATATAGAGGGAGAGGGAGAGGTTAGGATCCCTATAATCATGGAAGGGAGACCTATCTTCAAGGAGTGTTCCATGGGAGGTGGAAACCACTACCTAAAGAGGGAGATCCGTGGCTCATCAACTTAACCACTTCCTGTGACTCATCCCTCAGGTGGTTAAAAGGAAACTTCTGCCTCTATTTGTTAAAAAAACATTCCTAAAACAGCTAGCATGGGCACTACACTGAGACAGAGCGCCAGGTGGCACGGGCTCCAGTGTAAATTTACCACATTGGCGCAAGGGGTGAACTGGCTACCCGTGCTAAGGCCAAAACATAGGTTTTTGTGAGCTTTTTTAGGAAATTTCCAACAGGAGAAATGATGTCCTTATGCAAAAGGATGCAAAGAAGGTGTTTGCAGAGTATGACACTGCTCACAGGTCACGGGAAAGACCCTCCAATATGCGAGGCGAGGGATTGCAGGGACGGTGACAAAATGTTGTGTAACAAGTATGGGCTTATTTCTTTCATTTTCTTCTGGTCATTTCATTCAACATCAACAAATGATAGCATTGTGAGACATTCGTTATATTTGATATTTGAGGGTTTAATGATAAATAATTGAATGTGATTAAAAAAAGACAAATATTTCTATGACATAATCATATAAATGTCTTAAGCACTGATTCCTTATCATAGCTAAGGGATTGTCTCTTAAGGTACAACATATTTTGGCGTCGTTGTCGGGGTCGAAGAATCGAATTTTTTCCCTGGGTTTTATTCATATTTCCTCTGGTTGTTCAGAGAGGAGGAAATATTAAAGCTGTGTCTTCATTTTCTAATTATGGCTTATAAGAGGCTACATACGAGGTTAGATACCTCTCAGCAGAAATCTCCTACTCTTTCAAATCCAGAAAAGTTGGTTTCTAAAAAAGGCCAGAAGTAAAAAATGCTTTCTACACCTGATGCCACACTACCTGCAACTGGCAACAGTTCTCATGCTCTTTCATCCAAGGATATTTCCTAGAAGCTCACTTTCTTAGAACAAGAATCCTTGTCTCCATCCACTAATTTCCAAGAACCAAGGTTAGAAGAGCAGTCTTTTGAGTCTGTATCGTTCACATTTATAGAAACTCAGCCTAATACAGTTGTTAGTTCTTCTTATTTAGTTTATCAACCCCTTTCCTTATCAATTGTCTCACCCCATTCATCCACACCTACAACTGGTACACAGATCCCCCCTACTCAAGGAGCAGTCAATCAGGGCATAAACATGGTGGCCCCTGCTTTCTTGATTAACAGATATGCACCATTAAATCTTCCTCAACCAATGAATGCAATGCCTCAAGAGTATCTTAATTTGCTTCCTAGATTTATTGGTGAGGATGAAATAAGTGCAGAACAACACTTGCCTTTGTTTTTCACTTTTGCTGAAAATTTTAATGTTGAACATCTAGACGTAGTAATGAGACTTTTTGTGCAGTCTCTAAATGGAGAGACAAGAAAATGGTTTAAAGAATTACCAAGTGGCTCAATTAATGACTGGGATGAGTTAGAAAGACAATTCATCCAAAGATGGGGAGAAAAGAGAGACCATGGTTATTCTTTGACAGAGTTTATTGCTATTAAGAAAAAAACAGATGAAAATATGAGTGATTTCATTAAAATATCCAATAAATTGTACAATAGTTTTCCTGCAGAAATGAAACCTCCTCCTATTGGAGCAAGAGTTGTTTTTGCTAGCGCATTTGTATGAGATTTTAGTTTTACTTTGAGAGAAAGAAGGTCCCCTACTCTTGAACAAATCAAAACTGATGCTTTGGAGTTCGAAGCAAATATGACTGCTGCTGGGAAAGCTCAAGAAAAGAAGTCAGTTCAAGATAAAGGTAAAGCTAAGGAAGAGTCATTACAAGATCAAAGGATTGATGACATGACTAAGGTCATTAAAAAATTGTCAAACAAATTAGTAAAGATGGAATTGGATATCAAGAAATCTACACAGCAAAACAGAGGGGTTTTTAATCCCCAATTCAGGAAGTAGCCCCTGCAGATTTTGCAAAGGGAAAGAAGAGATCAAGATCAAGTTCAAGCACCCTTATATATAGAAGCAGCACCTTCACATTCTACTGATGATGATCAGAAAGAAGCTGAAGATCAAATTTACACCATATATATGGAGGATGGTGCAGGAGAGGAATCTGAAAAAGAATGTGAAGAAGAATGTAAAGAAGCTGATATTTCATTTGATCAGGAAGAGATGGATGATTATTGAAGACAATTCACTAATTTTATGCAAGCATAATTGCATAAAAAGTATGACTTGAGATCAAAAAATAGGTTTAGAACTCAGGATGATGAAGAGAAAGAATCAGAGTTAGTCCCTTCTCTAATGGCGACTTCACAACAGAAAAATTTAGTAAAACAATCAGACAAGGGGAATTTAATATTTTTCACTTTAGAGTATAACTTGGTCACTTAAATAATTTTTACTTTACACCCTTTAAGTATATTAATACCAATTTAAAATATTCCTCCTTTAAAAATCCATTAAACTGGATGATGTTGCACTGCGCTACCTCTGACCTAGATAGCACTGCCCTCCTTCTCGATTTCACAGAGATACAACATCCATGGATGCTGGCGGGGGTGCCAATCCCTCTCCCCCCCTCCTAGAGCTTATTTCCTTCAATAAATTAGTGGTTGGAGCCTCCAAAAGACCCATGTCTAAGACACAGCAGAAATTCGTTAAGAAACTTGATTGCATCCCTACCATCGAGCTCCTGGTTGAAGGAATATGCAGATCGACCATCAATTTAGCAGACAGAGGGCTCATTTCCCTGTTTACTGGCCTTTGGCCCTACCCCAAATCCGTGGAGGCTTGAGTTCAGAGGAATTGGTCATCGCTCATCTCAGAAGGGATCAATAGCCATTTTGTAGGGAAAGTCTTCTTTGTATTCGTTTTCGAAAATGTAGAAGACAAAAACCTCATCTTCAGAAACAACCCATACTTCATGGGGCCTCAAGGTTTATACCTGAACAAATGTACCCCTGACTTTAATCCAGCTCAAGATGTGCCTTCCGTTGTTCCAGTCTAGGTACGTCTTCCCCATCTTCCATTACATTGCTGGAATAAAAAATCTCTATAAACCATCGACAACTCGCTAGGAAGGTATATAGATCAAGTAGTGAGAAAAGATCAGTATTCTTGTGCATGTATCTGTGTGGAGGTGGATCTAAAAGTAGGGTTACCGGAAGCAATAAAACTAACCATCGCAAATTGGACGCACTTTCAGGAATTAGACTATGAACAGCTACCATTCAAATGTCAGCACTGCCATGACTACGACCATTTTGCAAGGCACTGCAAAAAAAAGATCGTCGAAGAAAGTGAAAATATGAAAGCTAATCAATGGACCGTAGTGCAGAAAATAGGGACAGCAAAACCTCGAGGCAAAGGTCTAGTAAGAGAGAGAAACCCTGGGCTTGTGGGGCAAGAGCAAAGAGATGGGAACATCAATCCCACGTTGATAGCACGAAATCAAAACATAGAGCCCAATAAAGAAGTAGAAGCAGCAGAAGCAAACAAAGATAGAAGTGAATAATCAACGCTATCCCCTAAAGGAAAAGGAAACAAGGAACAAGGGAAGACAGCGGTAACCCCTGAAGTCTCCCCCTCCCCTACATATGCTGACATGGCCAGAAAGAAAACACTAGATTTTCCAAGCTCCTCAGAGGACGAGATCCTCGAAAGGCCTGCTAAAAGAGCAGGAATAAAATCTCGCAGAGAAGTAAGGGAGGAAGAGGCAGAAAGACAAAAGCCTCAAGGAAGTCAACCTACAATAGAAATTTCAATAATGAGGAGCACTAGAACAAGGCCTCCAAAAGGAGGAGCTCCTACCACCCCCAACAGTAATTAATGTGAACCATCTCTTTGAACTGTAGAGGTTTGGGGAATCCGTAAAAAATCGAAGCAGTCAAGGACCTCATGAAAACGGAACCAACAGACATCCTCTTGCTCCAAGAGACAAAAATTGAAGGGGACGCTCTTCTAGAAATCAGTAAAAATAAATGGCAGAAGAATGCAGGGAAATCAATAAGTGCAAGGGGCTCCTCAGGAGGAATTTCCACCCTGTGAAAGGAGGACCATTTCAGGCTTGTTAACTCCTTCAACACCCAGCACTACAGTTTCACCGAGCTGAAGCATATAGCAAGGAAGTTAACTCTCGTACTTTTCAATTTATATGTTCCGGTAATGTATTCAGAGAAGAAAGAATGTTGGAAATCTCTAAATGAATTCCTGGAACTGCACTCCCCAAAGAATTTCATCATCGTTGGAGGCCTCAATTTAGTGATGAATGTAAAGAAAAAAGAGGAGGCAGAAGCAGTAAGGATCAAATGATTCATGTGGTAGAAGATATAATACTAAAATGGGACTTAATGGATTTTGAACCAAAGAAAGGGTTATATACTTGGACCAACAACATGACAGGGGATGATCACATCTCGGCTATATTAGATAGGTTTTTAGTAAAAAGCACCATGCTGATGGAAAGGCTCATTTCCACAACCGTCCTCCCCAAACTCACCTCAGATCACAAACCCATCCTCCTCTTGTTGGATGAGGAAGAAAAATTGGGCCCAATTCCGTTCAGATTTAGCCCTTTGTAGAGTGGGAAAAGTGGGTTCTTTGAGACGGTTTGAATGGCTTTGTCCACCCCTGTCAGTGGCTCCCCAGCTATTTTTGGGAACAAAGACTAAAATTCACAAAAAAGGCCCTCCAGGAATGGAGAAAACTCACAACAAACACTCCCAACAATCAAAGAAAGGAAGCAGTGCAGCAACTGGAAAATATTCAGAGAGAAATGGACACCATAGAGATAACAAAAGTAGAATTGGATAAAGAGAAAGTTGCCCAATGCAAATCCTTTCGTTCCTTCCGAAATGAAGAAGAATATTGGAGACTAAAGTCCCGCAACCTTTGGTTGGAATCCGGAGATAGGAACACATCCTATTTTCATCGAAAATTCAGAGCCTGTCCTTCCCGGAATCACATCTCGGAGATCACAACCTCTGAAGGGATGCTTTGCAAAGGCATAGATCAAATTAAAGCTGTTGTTGTCTCACATTTTCAAGAACTATACAGCAAAGGGAATGAGGGTAGTGAAGAAGACAACAGATAATTTCTCAACAATATTCCATCCTTGGTCACTAAGGATGACAACACGGCCCTATTGAAGCAAATCAATGATGAAGAAATTAGCAAAGTCATCTGGTCCATGGAACCAGATAAAGCTCTCGGGCTAGATGGGTTCACAATTCATTTTTACAGGATATGCTGGGATATAATTAAAGCAGATATAATTAGAATGATCAAATTATTCCTACAGAAAGCAAAAATGGGGGGCAGCACCAATTCAAATTTTCTAGCATTAATTCTGAAAGAAACAAACCCTGGCTCCTTTCATAGGTTCAAGCCCATCTCTCTCTGCAACACCTCTTACAAGATTATTGCAAAATTCCTTGCCAATAGAATTAAGCTGCTATTGGGCAACCTCATCTCCTTCGCGCAAGGAGGTTTTGTCAAAGGAAGACACATACTGGATAATGTAATTCAAGTTCAGGAAACCATGCACTCCAGCAACCTTAGAAAAGAGAAAGACATGCTGGTCAAGTTGGATATGGCCAATGCCTTCGACAGAGTAAACCTGTCCTTCTTATATAATGTCCTTCTTTCCTTCGAATTTACGCAAGAGTTTGTAAACTTGATTAAAGCATGCACCAACAGGCCTTGGATAGCTCCCTTGGCAGGAGGCCATCTAACTACTTCTAAGTTATGAGGGGGCTGAGGCAAGGATGCCCCCTCTCTCCCTTTCTATACATTCTCTTGGCAGACACACTTAGCAGAAAATTGGAGCTGGACAAGGCAGCTGGAGCTGCTCCAGGATTGAGAATAATGAAGGATCTAGACCCAATAAATCATGCTCTTTTTTATGATGATTCCCTCATACTAGGAGGAGCCTCCTGTAGAATAGCTTCTGCGTTCAAAGCCACCCTCCAAGCTTACTGCAGAGTATCCGGCGCAATGATAAATGAAAGAAAAAGTGTTGTCTACATCTGGAATGTTAAAGAGAATGAGATACATAAATTAGCTCTCATCTTGGGGTCCAATAGTTATTCCAGATGGGACAAGATTAACTACCTCGGGTTGCCTTTAACATTGGGCACAAATAGGTCTTATCTATGGGAAGGAGTGTTAATCAAAATTAAAGCCAAAATCGCAGCATGGGGAGGACAGTGGCTTACGCATGGAGGTAAGCTAACACTGATCAAATCGGTTCTATCATCTCTCCCGATTTATCAATCCTCCTTCCTTTTGGCTCCAAAATCGATTTCTGGGCAAATCAATAAACTCATGTGTGACTTTCTATGGCATGGTGGCAAAGGGAACCAGCGTAAAATGCATCTGGTCAAATGGGACATAGCTAAAATATCTTTGCATGATGGTGGTCTTAAAATCAAAGATCCGAAACATGCAAACACGTCTTTGGGCTACAATATCCTGTGGCAGATGCACATCGATCTCGATCACCCAGCAATCCGCACGCTCAGATACAAATATATCCCAGTAGCATCATTAGGGAATATTCAAAACACAAACAACATGAAAAGCACGCAATAATGGAGTCTCTACAAAAAAGGAATATAGTTCTTCACGCAACATTTGTATCGAATTCCAAGAAATGGGAAACGAGTAAAATTATGGAAAGATAGGATTATGGGCCATGCGCCCCTTGCATCCAATGCTAGCCTTGATGAAGTCCGCAAATTTTTTAAGAACAGAGGTATTAAAAATATTTTTGATATCTCTGATTGTGATGAGTTGGCAATTGGACTAATTGGAAAATCAGTAACATTCCAATCACCTTCTACAGCAGGCAGAAACGCTCAAAGAAGAGCTATGTGACGTTGCCTCGGTGCACAAGGCTGTTAAAGACACATGGGGTTGGGGATCCTCTGGCATATATTCCTCCGCCAAGGGATATGCACTTCTGCAACCACAACAAGATAGGACTTTTCCAGCAAGCTTTTGGGCTCAGGTTTGGGATTCAATGGCACTACCCAAAATAAACTTCTTTTTCTGGACATTAATGCATAAAAAAATCCTGACAGGTGAAAATTTATTGAAAAGAAGCATTGATGGTCCTCATAGATGTGCACTCTACAAACAAGCCTTGGAAACCATTAACCATCTATTCGTGGACTGTCCTTTCGCTAAAAAAGTTTGGACTCTTACTCTTCATGGCCTTAATGTTGCTTCCCCCTCCAAAATCTTAGTAGTTGACCTCTTCTATACAGGGAAGGACCAATATCCTTTCAGCCTCATCAACAAATCCCTATGGGCTCAGGTCTGGATCACCATCCCCAAGTTTGTATGCTGGAAATTATGGCTCGCGAGGAATGAACAGATTTTCAAAAATATAGCCTGGACCCCCAACATTGTACCTACTAAAGCAAAAGGCCTTCTTCTCGAAACATTGAGCACCCAAGTCCTCAAACTTGAAACTTTGTTACATCAAGAGGAAAAGAGATGGTTTGGGACCTTTGTCTTTAGACATAGGAATCAAAAACCGTAAAAACCCAATTCAATCTTCAGTGGAGGTTAAGAGACAAGGATGAAATCTTTAGAGTTGGTGGAGGAAGCAAGGAACAACAACGGTCTTCTTTGATGGCGCCTCCAAGGGAAACCCTGGGACTACGGGTGTTGGAGGCCTTATATATTCTCTTAATGGAATCTCAAGGGAAAATTTCAGCTGGGGACTAGGACAACAAACTAATAATCAAGCAGAAATACTGAGCTTGATAAAAGCCTACAAAATTGCCAAAGAAAGAGGATTCAAGGAGCTACAAGCATTTGGAGATTCTTAAATCCTGATCAAAAAGATAAATTCGAAAGGTCAGTTTAACGACGCTACCCTAAACAAGAACCTACAAAGGCTGAGATTCATTCTACACGAATTTACCTCCTTCAAATGCTTGCACATTCTTATAGATTCAAACAGAGAAGCTGACATTTATGCCAACAAAGGCTGCCTTCTGGTTCAAGGAGATCTCAGCATAAACGATGGAGCACCTGCACAAATATGCATTTCGTGAAAAGAAATTCAACATGTAATAGGAAAATGTCAATAGTCTTTTATTGAAGGTTGCTTAGGCCTCGGCCCAACCTGATTTTCCCTATAAATAAAAATTCATAACCGTTTCAATTAAAAAGAAAAAAAAAATTCCTCCTTCATATTTAAAAAAAAAATAAAAAAAAAAATAATAATAATAATAAAAAAATTACCCCTTTATAACTTTTAGGAGTATAATAATTTGTTTCCTTTCACTTTATCAATTCACAATTTCTCTCTAAGTAATCCTTAATACCTTTATAAAATCTTTTACTTTTTAAACCCTTAATATTTTACTAAATAAACCTTTTTAATATTTTTAATACTTCAAAAACTTTAAAACTGAGAATGATTAATGGTTGGAATTGGTTCAGAAGAGTCGTTTCGTTTAAATTGCTTCAATGTTTAGAGTGTTCAATAGAACAGATAAGTGATTGTAGGATCAGTATAGGGAGACTTTGTGAAGATGACGAAGATGATTATGTCCAACGAAAACAATGACAACAGAAAAATCAAGAAGTCGCTTTGGAAAGTCAGAGATGATAGGGGTTGTAGACGTTTATACTGCAGACGGAGTGGGACACTACTGTTGTAGTGGTTTGGAAACTTGCAGGGTGGAGGAGTAGGTTGGTGGTGACCAGATTGTCGGAAAAGAAAGAAAGAAAGTATTTTAATGTCCACGAGGCTAAAAATAGCCTATGGCACAGATTGATTCTCCATTTGGCTCTTGTATTCAGTCCTTGTTCTATGGAGTTTTACAATAAACACTCCCAGCTTCTCGACAAACTCTTCGTTGAATAGATTATCCCAAGAGCTAGCTGCCAGAATATCTGCATAATTTTCTCTGTTGTCTTTGAAGGCCTCGCATTCTAAAATGAAGTGTTTTTTTGTTTCCACTTTTTTGGACGAGCAAAAAATACATACCCTTTCCTCCCACATTTCTTTTGGCCTTTTCCAGCACCCTGTTTCACAATGGAGTTGATGAGAATTAGTCCTTAATTGAGCAATAAGAATTTATATCACCAAGAAATATTGGCCCCTATGTACGCTTTTTGCTAACGATTATGAGTGGGGTTAAACTATTCATTGTAGTACTTCTTCTTTCTCCCTAGCTCCTTCTCCCATGTATGTTTATGGAACTTATCCATAACAAATTTTTTTATCTCTTTACTGTTTGTAGGACACTTGTTCAAGAAAATACCCCATTTACTAAACCATTTGTTATTTTTCCGCATCCAAGTCTTATTTATTTTACACAATCTGTCATTAAACACAACCTTAGGCCATCTACCCTCTTCCATTTGCTCAAATTTTTTCAAATACATTATGACTCGCACCATGTCAATTGCTTCAATAAGAGCAGCCCCTGTTTTTCTTAACAAGATAGCATAAGGAACTACACTTCTAATTTTAAATTTGTTTGTAATCAAATGCTTCTGGATTTTCTCAATTTGTTTCCACTGCATCTCGGTTGTGCTGCTGGCCCACAGTTCACAACCATAGAGAATCACGGGAATCACTAGAAGCCCAAAAAGTGTTATAGTAATTTGCTGTTCCCATAGCTTTGCCTTTCTACACCTGTTTTGAAGAGCATAAAATGTTTTCCAACCCCCCAAAGTTATTTTCTTTCTACAACCATCCCAGCTTAAATTTTTGTTGAATTCAATTCCAAGGTATTTGTAGTATGCAACTTCTTCCAGAATGTTGTTCTCAAAGTAGAACTTATGTTGGTTATGCTTTCTTTTGTTAGAGAAACCCACTACTTCCATTTTTCTAATATTGACTTGCATCCCTACCCTTCTACAAAAATTCTCAAGGGAAAGTAAGTGCTCTTGCAAACCAAGAGCCAATTTAGCAATCATTATAAGTTCATCTGCGTACAAAAGAAGCCTTATAACAAACTTGCCCAAATGGATACCATCACCCCCTTGCGAATTTAGTCACTCTTCAAGCTTGTCAATATATAAACCAAAAAGGGTAGGAGACAACGGGAAACCTTGCTTGACCCCAATATCACTTCTAAAACTTTCAAAAATGACTGCTGAAGTTCTAATTTTGAGTTTCACCTCTTCATATAGCCTATGCACAGCTTCTCTCAAATTCCTAGGAACCCCGAGTTCCTCCATTTTGTGCCAAAACTTATCGCTAGGAACCGTGTCAAAGGCTTTTCTGAAATCAACAAAGCAACAAAAAACTTCTTCACTTTTTTCCCAAACTTTTTCAATGATGTGCCTTAAAGGTATGCAATGATCCACTGTGGAATGTTTAGGTCTAAAACCGGCTTGCCCTTTAGCACGTTTATCTCTTTATTCTGCCCACTTGCTGATTTTATTTTCTAACATGCTTCCAAATAGCTTTGCAAACAAGGGGTTTATCATTATGGTTCTATAATTGGAGGGATTATTGACGTCACCACCCTTGAAAAGAGGTATTTCCATACTAGTTGTCTAATTTGTGGGGAGCCCCTCCTATATGATGTTGTTGAAGATTGTTGTGATGTGAGGTGAAACAATTTTTAAGCCCCACTTTAGACACTCTGCTTGGAGTTCAGCTAAGTATTTTGCTTTTCCAGCACCCAACTTCTTGATACCCATATCTACCTCTTGCATCGTGAAGGGAGGAGGGTCAACCTTGGGATCCTGATCATAAATTTGTCTTGCGTGGTCGAACCATTTAGAAGTTGTAATGTTGTTTTTAGTTTGCACATTTTTCGGTTGGAGCTCCTTCCAGAATAATTTGGGGTTATTTTTCCCAAGGAGTATTAGTTCTTCTCTCCTCGAAACCATGAATCGACCTTTTTCTTTCTTAATATCTTCTTGTAAGCTTTGAGATTTATGTTATCCTTGTTTGATTCCTTCCACATTCTCCTTGCATTTTTTCATTCCTTGCCAAACCAAGCATTAATAGGAAAGCAATTTGTTCAGAATTCTTAATTTTTGCTCTTTTGCACTCAACAAGTGCGCTTGGAATGAAATGTGTTAATTCATGACTATGAAGGCCATGAAATGAGATTTCCTCCTTCTCGCCGAGCCTCTCTAGTGTTATTTTGAAGGTACTACAATTCTCTAGAGTCAAAAGAATTCTTCCTTTTGGAGGATTTTGTTGAACACACTGAGTTTTTTAACCTAATTAATTATTTCTGGTCCAAGAGAAACTTAAATAAATTGGCTTGTGATCTAATTTTAAGTCCCAAACTTTATCTCCAATCAACACTTCCTCTATTTTCTCACACAAACTATTCGAGCAAATTACATAATCTACTACATTTGCTCCATTGTAAGTATTACAAGTGAAATTATCATAATTTCCCCATCTAATCAAACCATTACAAATGACTAAATCAAAAGCCCCACATAGCGTAAGCAATTTTTCTCCAAAGAGATTGAAACCTTTGTCCTCTGAAATTATTTCCCACTGGTGATTACTCTTCTTTACAACAAAGAATGCTAGCTTGTTCACCTACAGTTCTAGCATTGAAATCCCCCACTATAAGGACTTCCCCTAGCTGAGAATATATTGCAATATTTGCTTTTAGGGCTGCAAACGGATCTTTGTGGTCAAACCCTCTACTTTTGTAGATTTTTGAAACTTGTGGTGCAAAATAGCATGTTGCAATTCTGATGGGATTTCCATTTTCTGATATTTTAAGCCAGACAAATTGCTTATTTGGATCTTATTTTTCTAGCTGAATGAAACAACCTTATTTTTCTCTCACTAATACCATGATACCCCCATGCCCTTTTCCATTCCCTGTTGCCTTGTTCCACGCTACTATCTTCCAGCACCCTTCATGCTCATGTGTTTCTATGAGGCAAATTATGTCTCTACCTTCCCCAATAGGCCCTAACCCAGGTCCTCGTCTCCATGGGTAACCCCTGTAGTTCCAACAAACTAATCTTAAGGAAACCTGGGTATGACTTGATTGTTATTTTTTCTAAAATGCAAGACTCACAATTGAGTATTTTTCCCTGCTTGCCCATATTGACCTTGCTACTTCTTTTCTTGTTGAAGAGTTTGTTGCATCTTCTTTGTTATCATTTTGCTGCCTTGTTTTGGAAGGAGGTCTAAATTGCGTTATCACAATTTTACCTTTATACATCCATTCTCTCTTTCCCTCATCTCTTGTTTCCCTAACTTTTTTCATTTCGTCCCTCCTTTCCTCTTGTTTTCTTACAGTTAAATCTTCTTCTAGAAAAAACTAAGAACCCCTCAAGAGTCGCTTCTTTCTTAGATTGACATCTTTATCACGCAAGCTAGGCATGATGACTTTTATGGGCCTGGCTCTCTCACCATTAAGCTTACCTACTCTCCATGCTTGGAATATTGGTCCTTGCCATTACAACTTGTCTTTCAAGAAGTTCCTTGCAAGGTCAAGGGTACATTCATTTTTACCATAGTCTTTCACCCCTTTAATAATTATATTTGTTGCTCTATCTTGTCTCTCCTTGATTTCTCTATCTTGCATGTTGTCAACCTGAATGTTTGTTTCTCCTTCCCTCTTAGCATAATTGCTAATAACTTGAGCCCGGGTTTTGGAGAATTTTGTGGAATCTACTTTCCTTTCTTCTCTTGATTTCTCTTCATGGTTGTCTATTTGAGAAACTCATTTCTCCTTATCCTAGGATGGTTTCGCATTCATCACCTCTGTATTCTCCACTGCAAATTTCTTCATGTTTTTCACCTCTGCCTTCATGCATTACCATTATGTCTTCCCTATCAGGAGAGCTTCTTGTAGCAATGTCACTTGCTCCTTTAGAAATTTGTTGATTTCTGCTAAAGCCTGGTTTTCAGTTGTTATTATATGGATTGTACAATCTCTTTCTTGCTCTTTAGCTTCTACTACCTGCAACCTCTTTTTTAAATTTAACAGTTCTCTCACATAAACATCATATGACCAAGTGAGAGGTGTGGATGTGGGACTATATAAGGCATAACCATCAAGAACTTTTCCTTTTCCTTTGGACTTGTTGCCACATGCTTGCAAGGATGACTTGTTTGAATGTTTTTTCTTGCGAAGGACCCAAGTACTTTCCCTTTAAGATATTTTTTTCCTTGTTTACTCCCATTTTAGGCGAGCTAGTCTTCATTTTAAAATGCCCCGATATTGTTTGGAATTGACCCAAGCCCACCTCCCAGCTTTGGCCGATGAGGCAATTTTCACTTTCCCTATATCATTTGTTTCCACGGGTTCTGAGGTTTATTGTCCCATTGTCATGATGATATTAAAGGAAATCAAATCCTCTACCCAAAACTGACCCTACATAAACTATTTGAACACTGAATTCCTGTTGAAAACTTGAACTTCAGTGAAATAAGCCAAATCACCAGGTAATGAGAAACATCCATAGGAAGGCGCAGCAAGCTTTGCACACATTTACGACACACAACATGTTAATGAAGTCGTCCAAGAACGTCATGGCCGATGCTTAAAAATTTTGTTCGACAATATTCAAATGACAAGCCATTGAGCATCTCCGTGAATTATTTACCATAGAAAACAAACTATTTACCATTCCACGAACAAATTCTTTACCATACCATGACCTTGGAACGATATCACAAACAGTACTCATTCACACTGCACTTTCTTCTTTATACAGGAATGTGGGCAAGCTGACATTACCAATAACATACCTGTGCAGTTTTTATGAGTTGAATCAAGGTTCATGCTGACAAACAATGCTATAAATTGTTGGCTACCTTTCTCATGATCTTTGAGTAGAAGGATTTGATATTTGGTCAAATTCAGAAGAAACTCCAGGCGGGGGGTCATCGAAACTCCAGGTGCATGTCAAAAATCTTCGATCAAAACTTCTGAGATGCTGAAGGAAAACCATGATAAAATTTGCTTATGCGGCCATGAAAACATGATTTGACTTCTTGTTATTTTGAGTTGGCTCAGCTCTGGTACAACGATCCATGGATTGTGGATATGCGGCATGGGGTGGATAACACAACAAAAGGGTTGGGTGCGATTTTGTAGAAAGGCATTGGTGTTGCGTCGAGGCATTTGTGGTGTTTCGGCAGTGGAGCAGTGCATGAATTTTGTAGCAAAGTTTTTATTTTTCCTTTTTGTTTTTATATTTTTGTCTTTATTATTTTTTTTATAAATTTTTTTAATCTCTTTTTAATACCTTTATTATTATTATTATTATTTTATATATATTAAAAAACAAAAACAAAAACAAAAAACTTTTTTCTTTTTTCTTTTTTCTTTTTTCTTTTTTTTTCACTTTTTGTTTTATTATATTTATATATGGAGGTTCTCATTTTTTCCAAGTCTTTGGCCATTAAAAAAAAAAAAAAAACTTTTTCCTTTTTTCTTTTTTTTTTCACTTTTTGTTTTATTATATTTATATATGGAGGTTCTCATTTTTTCCAAGTCTTTGGCCATTAAAAAAAAAAAAAAACTTATTATTATTATTATATAATAGTTTTTTTTAATGGCCAAAGGTCTGATGGCAAAATGGAGAACCTCTAACACTGTGCAGCGAAACTCTTTAATTACGATGGCAACAAGGTTGATGACAAATTGATGGTCAAAGGTCGAATCAAACTAGCTTTGTGCAATGGTTGAGTGGCTATAGGATCGAACATCTCTGATATCAATGTAACAAACAAGTTCGTAAATGATTTGATACCAATGGAACAAACAAAGTTCATATACGCAGCAGAATACTAAGAAGGTCTGAAATATATAAATATTCATGATAGAATAATATATTATATAAGAAATGTATAAAAGATATGAGATGATAATTGTTACAAATGATTTTTGCTTATATAGCTAGGCATGTCCCATTAGACATGCCTCTCCAGTACTAATCAGTAATTAATTATTGCTAGTTAATCATTACTATAATTGTTATTATTATTTATATTTAAATTATTTTTATATAATTGTATTCATAACATAAGGAATGACTTGATTAGAAGCGTGTGATTGGAGGGTGGTTGGCTATGTTGTTCGTTGATAATGTTTTTATTCTTTCTGGGAGTGGTACTGCAAGGGAAGCTCTCAAAGTTAAGGATATTATGGATTTTTATAGTAAAACTATTACTCAAATACTTGTTATTTCTTCTAGTAGAGTTGAACGAGATTGAAAATAATAATAATTATTATTTTCTTTATAAAGGATTGAATTTAATAAATGTTTCAAATATATAGGTGTTACAGGTCAATTTGGGCATCACTCCTGAAACTCATATCAGTATAAATTAGGGTCTATCATACTCTAAATCAGTTGCTACTTGCCTTAAATAAGTCATCCCATTATTGGTTTTTATCCATGAAAGTTTCATTGCTTGAAGTCCAGTTGAAATGCTCCATTGAGCCATCAACACACCCCTAGACTGCAGTATGTGCTTTGCAGATCATTTAATCCCATGTAATACAACATTGCAGAGCATCTAGGCTCACTTAACAGTGCGTTGGTCGACTGGGAGTGAATTTTTCAAAGGATTTCGGGAACCTTCCCACTTTCTAGTGGCTACTAGAAGTTGTTCCTTATATCATACTATATAATAACCTCGAAAATGAACACCATGGAGCCATTAAATCACTTATCCTTCTATTCCATTGAACAAGGAAACTTCCTCATCCATTTATTGAAAAGCCATTCAATGACCAATTAATGCCTAACTACCATCATTTCTTATAAGTTGAAAATTGATCATAGTGCACAAGGGAGCAAGAGTTGGAATTTGTAGAGTTATGTTGGTAAGATTACAGCTCTTTGACGTATTGTTTGCATGTAATGTTATGCTGCTGGATTGATGTTGCTGATGTGATGGGGATAGGACTGAAGCTGGAGCGAGTTGACATCGAATCGATCCAACTAGTTGTAACTTCTCCTTCTACCTTATAATAAAGAGATTTGTTCCTTTCCTAATACATGTGTCCATGCTTTTATGTGTGTATTTTCAAATGCAATCAATTCAGTTTGATTAAGATGAATAGATCATATGCCTTTATGTTGTTTTTTGTCTACTGTTAGCAATTTCAGGTACCAATCAAGTGAGTTAATTTCGATTGAGAGCGACGAAAGTGACAAAAGGGATACAAAGAATAGCGAAGGATCACAAGTAATTTTTCTTCTCTTATCTGTTTATCTTAAGGAAAAGGTCAAGTGTCTTTCATCTGTTGTTATAAGTGCATCCACCACACTTAGGTAAACTTACCTATCCGTAGGTTTGATTTCCGTAAAACAAATTGGCGACTCCGTTGGGGAACGATTGATCATCCCTGGTGGTTTTATCCTTGTTTTTCAGCCTCTAGTAGATTGTATTTGCTTCATTACAGTCATTTGAATATGTTTTGGTAAAATAAGTGTGTTTGCTTGCCTATTTTTGAGATTCCTCTGGCACCAACACACTATTGGTCTTGACACCGTGCTTTTCAAAGCACAGTTGGCTTAGATACAGTGCTCTGCAACACACTGTCTCCCACTTAGGGGTGCGTTCCTCCTGTGACCAACCAAAAATCATCATATTTTTGTCTTTTGCTATCCATTTCAGTGTCTTATTTGTTGAGTTTTCGAGTGTTTGATTACCTTTAGAGTCCATATTTATTCTATTATCCTTGCTCACCTTGGATGTTTGTTTGTTCAATGTTTCTTCTTGTTTTCTTTATCATTGTCAAAACAACTCCAAAGTTTAAAGTTTACATTTGATCAGTTCTTTATTTTCGGAAAGAGGAATTGTCGTTCTAGTCTTCATTTCTCTGGAAAGTATTGATTGATTGTTTGTGCATCATAGTTTCTTTTTAATTCATTCACACTTAAAAGAAATCGAAAAGAAAAACATGCATTTTCATATAGGTTTTGTGAATGTTGCATAGGAATAGTTAAGGAATTTTCATTTAGATGTGCTCATTATTCATTGCTTACAATCTGATTGCTCTATCCCTTGTAGCGAAGGTTTTCATTGTCGAAATTGAATCAAAACAAATGCTTATCATCCTTGTTGCATTCTAAGAATGTCAAATACATCATGTCACTTAATGATAGCATTTAGAGTTCTAGGCTAGAGACGTGTTCTGGCATCGTAAAACAAAGAAGATGTCGTTAATTGTCTGCAATACATTCTGAGTGTGATACCCCATCCCACGTATGTAAGTATATCGGAGCTCGTCCACATACCTTGAGTATATTGGGCGGTGTTCTAGTATGAAAAGTATAAGGGTGTGCTCTCATTATGTGGTTTCGCATTAGAAAACGCTAATACGGTTTGGGCGTCTACGTACCATTAAGTATATTTGGGAGGACAACATTAGGTTGCTTACCATACATAGGTAACTGAGTCGGCGACCTTGTACACTATGATATACTAAACATAGCATTCAGAGAGATTGCTTGCATGTACGTAAGTCCTTGGTTGATTAGGGTGGTATATTGCAGTTCACATTTGCTTGGTAATCCTTTTACCTAACATTACTCTCTTTTTGTTTATTTTTGTGTTAAAATCAATCAACAATCATGGAAGAAGATCAACTCTTTCCCCGTCGTTCACTTAGGACGTCGAATAAACCACCTTTACCACTAGAAGCTACACTTAGTCGGTGAAGGCGAGCTTGTCCTACCGAGTCTGGTACCTCTGGAACCTTTGATGCTACATCTTCATCTAATTTACCAGAGTCATTTGATCCTTTGAGTACCGAGTCTAAGGTCGTTTCTACCAATACCGTTTTATCTACTACCGTCGAGATGGAACCCTCACATTTACCTAAGGACACTAAAATTCAATCCAGTGAAATGGTAAATCCAAAACCCGAAGTTTTTGAACTGAAAGTTGATCCGGAACCTACTATTATTTTACCAGAACATCTTGATCCCGAATTTTAACATTGAGAATTTGTTCCTGTGCCAAAAGATGGTCAACCGACTCATCCTTTGTCATTTGTAACTATTGAGTCTTCCTCTTTACCGCAAAATTTACCGCCTGAAATTTATCTCGGGCCTGACGGTGAAGTACTTCTACCTGGTTTGATTTCAATTAAGGAAGAACCTCAGGAAGAGACAACCCCTACAAATCCAACTCATTTTGGGTCGAGGCTTCATCTTTATCCATATTTTCCTCATTTGACCCACACTGCTCCTGTTGATCTTGCTCAGTCTCAATTTCCCGTAGATTCTTTAGAGTATTTACTGGGTTATTTAACCATGGATGAGACAACATCCCAAACTGTACCATCTGTTATAGTTGTGACAACATCTACTGTTGCTACCTCTTTGATGTTTTCTACGACACCTGAGTCTCATCTTTATGGTGGTCCATCTATCCCACAGGGTTACCAAGATTTAAATGAAACCTACTACTCTGGTGCATCCTCTAGTCCATTGACTTCGCCCATGTCATCATCTAGAATTTTATCTGGTTCCTCTCTTACGAGTACTGAACGACATGATCCTTTATTGACATCATCAACTCAATATCAGGTTGTTCCATCTAATTACCGTCCATATTATCCAGTTTCTTTTGGACTCAAATCATATGAAGGTCAGTGTGTTCAATATCCTTGCTGGGGGGCGAAATATGTTTACCCCATATGGAAATACTCCTCTGTTAGGTCAATCTTATGTTGGAATGCCTGTTTTTCAATGGCAGCCTACCTCACCTATTCAACTACAAACGGTTGTGTATAAATATCAACCAGTTCAACCGTTGCATCCATACCTACTACACTTGTTATTACTTCCTTAGTTGTAGCTTAGTTTGCTCAGGTGGATCCTTCAACCCTTAACCCTCAAGTTTCGGGTCTACAAACTCTGTCTTCCCATGCTGGTTTACAACAACCGTCTAAATCGGGAATTTCAATCCCACAATCTAGTTTACCCTTGTCACAAGTTTATACTGGTCCTATCTATTCACAACCTGGTCCAACTTATCTTGGCGGGCAACAAATGTATTATCAAATCCCATGGCAGACACAACAACCATTCTAACAGTATCAAGCTTATCTAGGTCATGTTCAACAAGCCTATCAAGGGTTTGGTCAACAAATTTACCCCTCTCAAGGTTACCGGCAACAGAATCCTTATGTTTGTGCACAAAATCCTATTTCTCATAAAATTCCATCTTACCCTAGTTACACTCAACCCGATCTAAACCGACAGTTTCTGTTTGTTGCAACACTAGAGTTACCTGATTTAAACCGGCTCACTAATGATCCCATTCATTATTTACCTTGGTGGTCAGTGATTACTCATAAATTACCCTTTGATATTCCGAAATGTAATGGAAGCTCCAGAGAAGATCCATTTACGCATGTTATGACTTATCATTTATGGTGTTCATCAAACTCCTTGAATGATGATTTTGTTAAACTTCGTATTTTCCAACGAATGCTCACTGGTCCAGCTGCAAAGTGGTATATTGAATTACCATGAGCTTATTTTGATAACTTGATGGCTTTAGACACTACTTTTCTAACCCATTTCCAGTTACCCATCAGATATGAAAGTAGAACGAAACTTTTGACCAACTTTAAACAGACAACTGCTACTCACATATCAGATGAAATTCATGAGTGGCGTCTTCGTCGTCGAATGGTTAAAACATTTGTTTTGGATCAGCTTTTAGATGATTGGTTTATAAAGTCCTTGTTGTCATATATCACCGAGGATGTGACCAAAGGCGGTGTTGTCACTGAAGAGCAAGTAATTTCTCATGCCCAGTATCTGGATTTGATTTATACTCAGTTTGGCACACTCTATGAAAATATTTTGAATGCACCGTGACCAAATTTACCGTTCCTCCTTCCCCATCTGGTAAGGACATTCATGCCGGCGGCGATGTGATTGGTTCTGCTAGCACTCAGCCAGCAATTCAACCATCTATTTCCACACTTGCTACGTCCAATCAAACCCCTGTTGCATCTGATCTTGCGTCTTTTTCCGAAATACATGTTGTGTCATCTGACAAGGGAAAAAGTGACAAGTAACCCATAAGTAAGAAGAAATGGAAAGATACGAAAAATAAATAAATAAATAAATATATATATAATAAAAAATAAAAGAATAAAATAAAATAAAATTAAAAATAAATAAATAAATTTAAAAATAAAAATAAAAAAATAAAAATATATAAAAAATAAAAAATAAAAATAAAAATAAAAATAAATAAATAAATAAATCACCCCAGCATGAAAAATCATCTAATACACCTGGTACTTCTCATAAACCTCGTTACCCTTGTTTAATATGTAATGAGGGGCATTTTACGTGAGATTTCCCTCACTTATTAGAAGTCTCAAAACTTATTAAGACTTCTACCACATCTACAATGTTGACAAACCCTTTTCCGAACCCGAAAACACATATGATTGCTACGAATCTCGCTTCTAGTTCATAAGTGCTTATGTTATCTGCCACTAAGCCCAAAACTGATGTTTTGGTGTCCACTCGAACTAAATATTACAACAATCCTCTTTCATCGTCGAATAGTCAAGCTACAGATCAACCTACTACTTCGTTTGATTCAATTCCACTGCCTATTATTCTTGAGTTAACAATAAATCCACCAAAGGGTGTCCTTCATAAATCGAATTTCAACCCTCAAGCTTGTGCAGCTCAAAATTACAACATAGTTGAAGATCTAGCTTAGTCACCTTCTGTTATGTTGACGCTCGAGGTTCTTCAGAATTGTCCCTCCCAAAAGCATGCTTTGTTGTCGAAAATTGGTGGAATCGATCCGATGGACTCTAACCTTGTAGTCTTTAACCATGTAGGCTATGTGCCACAGTTGCCAGCGCAATTAGCATTTTTTATCCAAGTAAATGTCCTAAATCGCCTCATTCATTAGACTATTATTGATGAAGGTGCATTTACTTGTATCATGTCTATGAGTTGTTGGAAATCATTTGGCTCGCCACCTTTATCAAAATCACCTACGACGTTGAAATTTTTTGACGATCGTACATATAAGCCTTGTGGAATTCTCAGTAACTTGTAAGTTTAAATAGGAGGCAAAATGGTTACTATTGAAGTTGAGGTCATTGACGGACCCCTTGACTACAATATCTTATTAGGAAGATCGTGGGTTTACACTATGGTTGCAGTTGTATCTACTTACTTTAGCATGGTCACCTTCCCCCATACAGGAGGCATCATAGTCATCGATCAACTCGCCTTCTTCGCCTCTGGTTCCCAAGAAAATGGAAGCATTATGTTCGTGCATGAGCCCCCACCAACTGTTCAAAACATTGGTGTAGGACTCTTTAAGGATTCTTCCCTAATGGGCATCTTTTCATTATCATCGCATACAACATTGACAGAAATTGCGAAAATAGAAACCTGCAATATGATATCTTCCACTTCATCTGATTTATGGAAGGTTCCCAATGATTTTGAAATAGATATGTTGGGTGGAACTACGCCGCTAAGTTCAATCGAGCTCGCATAGTAATCAATCTTTTTGGCTTATGCGACCAATCTTGATCCTTTGCTGCTGACTGTTTGGATCGATCATTCTTTGGATTATGGTACTTCTTCTGACCCTTTTTCACATGTATTCTCAACTAATTAGAGCATTATGGAATCCATGATGCTAGAAGAATAACTATGGGCAGATTCTCATCATAAATTCCATATTCCATATTACAATGAAGGTAGTCCAACTGAACTATATCACCCTATAGTCGTATATTTCTTAACAAATTTCATTCCTATCCATGCCGTCCATTCTGAGCAAAATCCATCAAATATTGAAGAAATGATTTCTATCGATATTTCAACCAAACCTGGTGTTGTAGAAAACATCCATGTCGGTGCGTCTTGTTCTACATCTGAACTTGACACTTACCGCTCTCTTTTCCGTGAATTCTGAGATGTATTCACTTGGTCATATGAGGAAATGCCAAGCATCAATTCTAGTATCATTGAGCACGAGATTAAATTGTACCCTGATGTCAAACCGATACGACAGTGCCTCCGTCCTGTTCATCCTAAGAAGGTTGTTGCCATTAAAGCAGAGGTTGAGAAACTTTTGTGTGTTGGTTTTATTTACCCTATTCCGCTTACCGATTGGGTTTCCAACATTGTTCCTATCATAAAGAAACAAGGGACAATTAGAGTGTGTGTTGATTATCAGGATGTTAATCATGATTGTCTAAAAGATAACTATCCCACTCCCTATATCGACTAAATAATTGACGAATGTGCCCGATGTGAAATATTTTCCTTCGTGGATGGATTTTCCAGTCACAATGGAATCAATATTTGCCCAGAGGACCAATATAAAACAAATTTTATATGTCCCTGGGGCACATTCGCTTATCTAAAACTCCCTTTTAGTTTAAATAATGTCGAGGAAACATTCCAGAGGGAAATGAATTATGATTTCCATGACATCAAACACATTGTTCAACCTTATCTCGATGACTTACCTGCCCATTCATGGAAACGGGCTGACCACCCGCTACATTTGAGAGCCATATTTTTACGATGTCGTCACTACAAAATACGCCTCAATCCACACAAATGTGTGGTTTGTGTCGGTTTTGGTTGTTTTCTTGGTTTCGTCGTCTTGAAAGATGGAATTTGACTTGATCCCTTGAAGTTCCATGCCATTGTAGATTTTCCTGTGCCTTCCAACCTACTTCAGTTACAGAGACTCCAAGGGAAGGCTAACTTTCTAAGGAGATTCATTCCCAACTACGTTGAAATGGATAAAGGATTTACTCGACTCTTGAAAAGGGGGAATCCCCTCCATTTGGATGAGGTTGTGCAAGCTTCTTTTGGTGCTCTTAAAGATTCCCTGATCCAAGCATCATTAATGTATCCCCCAAGTTATCAGAGTGATTATTTCCTGTATCTCGTCATTGCAGATACAACCATTTCCATGGTTTTAGTCCAGGAAGAAGATGGGATTGAGTATTTGATCTATTATTTGAGTCGCAATCTCAATGATACATAATTTAAGTACACTTATATTGAGAAGCTTGCTTTGGCAACCGTTCAAGTTGTACAAAGATTTCGCCACTATATCCTCCTTCGGAAGACCATTATCATTTTGGATTGCAACCCTATGATATACATTCTATCACGTCAATTGTTGGGGGGGAAATACTCAAAATGGATAGTCATTTTGCAGGAATTTGATTTGGAATTCATCAAATCCAAGTCAAAGAAGTCTTTGGTTTTCGCTGAGCTTATTTGCGACCTTCCCTCGAGTAGCACTAAGTTTACATCAGAACCATCCATTCTGGATGAGTCTTTGTTTCTAATTGTTTCATCTGACCCATGGTATGGATATTATATGATCTATCTCCAGACCCAAAATTTCCGACCCAATACCTCTCACTCGCAACAACGACCTATTCGATACCATGCCAAAGATTATCTGATTGTTGGCGATACACTTTATCATCGTGGTGACGATACGATTTTACGTAGGTGCCTCACTCATGAGGAGGTCGAGAAAGTTTTAAATGATTTCCATGCTGGTACATGTGGTGGATATTTTCCTATTTTTGCTACCACGCAGAAGATTCTTTGCGCTGGTTACTTCTGGTCTACTATATTTCGTGACTGCATTCTCACGGTCAGAAGTTGTCATGCTTGCTAGATATTTGATCATAAAACCCATGTGCCGGCAGCACCAATGCATCATGTCGTCATTGTGGGACAATTTTCCAAATGGGGCATTGACTTCATGACATGTAACCCTCGCTTGGCCGGGGGGGCATGGCTATATTATTATCGTCATCGACTATTTTACCAAGTGGTTCTAGGCGATGCCTACATTTAACAACACAGACGAGAAAACTACATTATTTTATTTAACCCTTTGGTTACTCAGTTTGGTGTGCTGAAAGCCATAGTTACAGATCATTGAAAGCATTTTCGCAACTACATGATGACTGAGTTGACTGCCAAGTTAGGACTGTCACATGATAGTTCTACCCCTTATTATTCGCAAGCTAATAGGCAAGTTGAAGCCATCAACAAAATTCTTAAGTGTATGCTTCAATGAATGGTTGGTTTTCATAAATGAAATTGGAATTTAAACCTGTACTCGTCTTTGTGGTCTTACTGAACCTCGGTGAGAAACGCAACCGGATTTACTCCCTTTGAGTTGGTTTACGGTCTAGAAGCTACCTTACCGATTCAATGTGAAATTCCATCGTTGAAACTCGTGATTGACCTGCTACCTAACACTTATGATGAAGAGGCACGTCTTTTAGATCCCATCCATCTAGATGAAACGTGTCGTGAAGCCGCATTGGCCAATGAAGCACAAAAGAGACAAATCAAGGCGTAATATGACTGCAATGTCAAGCCTTGCACCTTCTCGGAAGGAGACCTAGTCTTGCTTTATGATCAAGAAGTTGATAAGATAGGAACACGAAAATTTGAACCATTATGGCATAGCCCCTATATTGTCAAGCGTTTTCTAGCAAAGGGCGTCGATTAGTTGGTAGATTACGATGGGATTCCATTGTCGTCGCAACCTTGGAATGGGTTGTATCTTAAACGTTACTATGCTTGATTATGCGTAGTAAACACTGTGTGATACCGTATATATGATTTGATTGCATGTGTGTCACAGTGTGTCTTTCAAGATTTTTCATATGGTTAGTAATCCGCTTTGCATTTTCTTGCAGATGTCAGAATCTTTGGAACCATTTGTTGGTGATGCCGATGGTGCTAGTCGTAGTATGCAGAATCTATCTTCTGCAGCATGGTCCATCTTCGCTCCAAGTGGCGAGTTAGTGAGTTTCCAAGGGATTTGTATCGATTGATCCACCAAAAATATCACTGAGCATAGCGCATTGATCAAACTCCTCTCTAATGCCATTTCACTTGGAATTCGCCGCATCGTCATCAGGATGGACTCACAACTTGCCGTACTATAGCTTACTAGTGTTTATGTTGTCCGAAATCCAGCTATTCATCACACATTCCTTAGAGTTCGTCTTTTCGAAATACATTTTGTTTACATTCAATATCAACACATTTCTAGAAACTTTAACACTTTAACTGATTCTTTAGTGAATTATGTGTTAAATAAACATTTGCAAACATATGTGAAAACAAATTTTCAATTCACATCACACAATTTAATAGGATTGCACATAACCATAAGAAAAAATTGAAAATAAAATAGATAGATAATCGAGTTTTTTACAAAAATTTGTGTCCAAGCCACGTTGGTCACATGACCTCAAAAGTATGCAGACATATCATATCCTAAGTAGATCTAGTGGTGCTCATGATAGCAGGTCATTGCTTGAGATATCATGCGCAATAACCTCGTCCATCAGCCAGGCACACCAATAGTATGGCGTTGCAGCCTCATCGGTAACTCCTCGATCTGGACATTCGGTATCCCTAGAGTTAGCCCCTCTACATGTTGTTGTAACTTAGCCAGAGTCTTGGCCAAATCCAATCCCATAGGACTGCTCTGCCGACAATCCTCTCTGCTAGTTCATTTGCCCGCTGTGCACGACCCATTGTTCGAGCAATACCCACATCTGCATACATAAAACATATTTAGTTTAGTCTTGGAAACATCAAAAACACAAAAATATGTAAAAAAACCCCAAAAATCAAAAAACATGGTCAAAACATTTTACCTATAGCACCCCATTGAGCTCTTGCTGGTAAAATCAAATATGGGTCTCCTCGGAAATCGATCCCTGCGTATGGATGCTCCTCTATGATGATATGTTGTCGTCGGATCCAAGTAAATAATGCAGTAGAGAATGAGATCGATGACTTTCCAGCATGTCTAGCCATCATCTCTACCCACCGCTGCATCCACGGATCCCTTGGAACAGCTACACCCAGTGTCACATGTTGTGGCTACATCAATGGAACTCGCTCTAAAATGAAAGTGATCAGGATCGATCCATAGCTAAAATTCTTCGTCTTGCCACTTTTCACTTTGGTCAGTTGTTCTTTCATCTGAGAGAGTACTGCTTCAGCCCATTTGAACACAGTCAGCTCGAGACACTCAACCGCATATTGCATGTATGATCTGTTCACAACATGAAGTGTCACGCTGCCAGCTAACTTTGCGATGGTGAACAGGAGCGTTCGCAAAAGCATATCATGTACATCCCTGATGTTTATCTTTCCATCCTTGCTAGGCTCTCTACCTGGACGACAAAACTGTCGAATGTAGTCCTTCATTGTATCACCTCCACGGACGGAACCCGCAAGGGAAATGAGGGCACTGTGTCTCGAAAAACCTGTCAAAAAGTAAATATCATCAACCAATATTGGGAGCACTTTGTCCCCAATGTGAAATTCCTGATGTGTTAGATCCCATGAGTGAACCAAGAACTGCAATAGTTCCAAATGTTGCCTCATCCCTGATAGTCTAAATTACTTGAGTAACCCACAATCTCTTAAGGCTCTCACAGTGTCAGGATCATTTAGGGAAACCATATCTTGTTCCTCATGTTCTCTTTCTCGCCATGCAATCAACATTATGATCGGATCAAAGCCTGAAATCAAACCATAAGCTTAGTTAGGATCAATTCCAAGCAAAAAAATGGAGAAATTTTGGGCACAAAACACAATACAAATTTCTAAATTTCACCCAACGCACCCTTGTTCCTTAGACAAAATGTTGCAAAGCACCTGAGATTCATTTCAGTTCCTCTGCAATGCACTTTTCGACATTCAAGGGTGCGTTGTTCCTAGGGTGTTTTATATTTACCCTAGGAGCCCCAAAACCCTAAAAAAATTGCATGAAATTGAAAAATAATGCTACCAATAGAAAGGGAAAGGTCAGATCTCCTACCTGGTCTTGACGACACGAAAAATGGTCCACAAAATCTGTCGCAATCAGATATTGAAGTTTAAGGGAAAAACTAGCTCATAGCACTAAAAAACTGAATGGTAAATGTGAAATGGTAAAATAGCATGGTAAATTCTTATTTTAATAGTCTTTTTTGTTATTTTATGCATATTTAATGAATCGACTATAGTTTTTACCCATTTTTACTATTTAAACAGGCATGTTTAATCTGTTTGGTGGTTCTTTGAGTAGATTTACATCTGGTATAGTGAATTCGATGTGCATGATCTTAAAATGAATTTTGACCACAAAGCACACTTTTATCTCTTTTTCGAGCTCTATTAAACATCGAAAAAGGAAACCCCCTAGAGTTCTCTTTCAACTCTTTTTTGACTCCCAAAAAATGAAAATATTTCTAAGCACTTGTCCTTTCGAGCTCATAAAAGGAATTGAAACGACATCTACTTAGTATAAGTTTAACCATTTTCCAGATTGGGATAGATTATTTATGAAAAAGGAACACCCTAGTCGAACATGCCTAGGAGGTTCTCTCAGGTATTATTTTACGCTTTTTCGGATTTGAGGGACAAATTTATGAAAAAGAACTTGTGGAGTTTTCTTTTCGTCCCTTTTTCAAACTCCCTAAATATGAAAAATGACCGAGTTTTCAATGTTGTTAAACTCGTTAAAACATCAAATAGCGACGGACTTGTCTATCATGACAATATCGAGTTTCACTTTCTCTAGAATCATTAAAACATCACATAGCGATAGATTCATTCGAAGGGTAGAATTATACATCAATCATATGTTATCCTCCTCAATCTTGTTAAACAATAAAGAGGTACTGGTCAACAATGACTTAGGAAAATGGTAAAGGGATAAATCACTTTATGGTAGCAAGTTGATCTAGAACATGACACTCATTCACTTCATCTTCGTGCCTGTCAAGTTGGGTTATCTGCTTGATGGTCTATCATACCTATGGTCTATCATACCATCCATCACTTTGGTTTTGGGTCAATGTTTCCAACTCATTCAGCGTTTTCGATCTGTTCAAGAGAAGGCACTTAGTAATTCCTCATCCTTTGCAATACTCATAAACCTTCATTTCATGATTGCCATCCCTAAACATTGCTTCATTAGTTACATTCTGACTCTGAAATCATTACTCCTGTTTTGTGTCATTGATGGGGGATAAATCAAAGCCCTCCTGTGACGAGTCGCTTCCTTTCGACATCAGCTCATCATCCAGGAAGTTGACTTAGAAACACCCTTCCAGTACCTTGAAGCTTGCATACATCAATGGCAAGTTTCTCGCTTTTGGCGACAGGTTGACATGACTGGCCTTCGACCGAAAGACTTTGTATGGTGTTTGACATCAAATCATATATTCACACCATCCAAATTTTATTGTAGTACCTTGATAGCCATTATCATCATTGGTGGTTTCTCTCGCGTCTATTAACAACTTACATCATTGGCTGGTAATCAGTTTGTGTCTTCCCATGTTCGACTTCAGATCACGTATTCGCATGGTTAGACTCGTACTTGAGCGATCAAGTGAACGAGATAGAAGACCCCAGATCTAGTTTCATCCATCCGAGCTGCAATTTTAGGAGTAGTACCACATCATTAGTACAATTAATTTTACACAAATGGTCATCCCATCATGGGTCTATATCTTTAGATGACTTTCTGATGATATGCTAGTTTATGTGTTGAATATGGGTATGCCTTCCTCAGAAATTCATGTCCAAAATGCAAAAGATATCATGATGTAATGTTGTAATTGATGCAAGTCACCATCCGCTTCAGATCCTGCTCATCACATCGTAAATAATATCACTCAATATTCTCATTTTTGACTTCATGCTTTAGGGGGCAGTTGTCACAGGTCAATTTGGGCATCACTCCCGAAACTCAGATAAGTATAAATTAGCGGCTATCATACTCTAAATCAGTTGCTACTTGCCTTAAACAAGTCATCCCATTGTTGGCTTTATCCATGAAAGTTTCATTGCTTGAAATCCAGTTGAAATGCTCCATTGAGCCATCAACGCACCCTTAGACTGTAGTAAGTGATTTGCAGAGCATTTACTCCCATACAATATAGCGTTTCAGAGCATCTAGGCCCACTTAACAGTGCTTTGGTCTACTGGGAGAAAATTGTTCAAAGGATTCCATAAATCTTCCCACTTTCTAGTGGCTTCTAGAAGTTGTTCCAACTATCATACTATATGATAACCTCGAATATGAACACCATGGAGCCATTAAATCACTTATCCTCCTATTCCATTGGACAAGGAAACTTCCTCATCCATTTATGGAAAATCCATTCAATGACCAATTAATGCCAAACTACCACCATTTCTTATAAATTGAGCATTGATCATAGTGCATAAGGGAGCAAGAGTTGGAATTTGTAGAGTTATGCTAGTAAGATTACAACTATTTGAGGTATTGTTTGCATGTAATGTTATGCTGCTGGAGTGATGATGCTAATGTGATGAGGATAATACTGAAGTTGGAGCGAGTTGACATCGAATCAATCCAACTGCTTGTAACTTCTCCTTCTACTTCATAATAAAGAGATTTTTTCCTTTCCTAATACATGTGTCCATGCTTTTATATGTGTATTTTCAAATGCAATCGATTCCATTTGATTAAGATGAATAAATCACATGCCTTTATGTCATTTTTTATCTTATGTTAGAAATTGCAGGTACCAATCAAGCGAGTTTAGTTTGATTGAGAGTGACAAAAGTGACAAAAGGGAGATGAAGACTAACGAAGGATCACAAGTAGGTGTTCTTCTCTTATCTTTTTATCTTAAGGAAAAGTTCGAGTGTCTTTCATCTGTTGTTCTAAGTGCATCCACCACACTTAGGGAAAATTATCTATCCATAGGTTTGATTTCTGTAAAACAATAAGGTTTATGACTAAGCCTCATGATTATGATTTCCATGACTATATTTGGATATACCAAACAATGGATAAAAGGGTTACCACTTGGTGCAATCGTTGGTTTTCCAAGGGAGCAAGATTGAGACTAATGAAATCTATCCTTAAAGGTATTCTTATTATTGGGTCCAATGACAAATATCTTGGTAAGCATGTTGGAAGAAACAAAGAAGAAATGTTTTCACTTTTTACAAACATAGGGAAGAAAGGAAAAGGATGGAATAACAACTATAAATTAGAAAGAATGATTAAACCAAAGGCAAGAGGAGGATGGTGGCTAAAAAATATACATTATGTTAGAAGGATTCTACATAGTGAGGACCTGGAATGAACCTCTTGGTCACTTCATTTGAGCATTCATTATAACAAGGACAAACCCATATTCCCTAAGGGATAAATAATAATTATTTTTTATTAATTGTCATGTTCTTGATATATACTGGGTATGCATATAAATACACATAGGGGTGATAAATCATGTCCTTGGCAAAGGGCATGATTAATCATTATTACATATTAATGACTACATTATATAATAATTACCCTATGATTATTATTACATTATGTTAATAGATCTAATATACCTTAGGTATATTACAAGCCCCCTCTCCCCACCAATAAAAATGCTTCGTCCTTAAAAGGTAGGAAAGGAAAACTTCTTCTAATACAAGGAAGAATCTTTTTGTAAATGTCATTGATTATAAGTTAAGAACACAATGTGAGATGTGTTGGTGTCCCGTGTTTTGATAGTTTGGAAAATCAAAAGAAAAGGCAACATCAAAACCAATCTTTAGAGTCCCAGGATCTAGTCCTCCTGTTCTCAGAGAGGGATCTCTTGAATGTTTGTTTGCAAAGGTTTATCTTGTGTGCTTAGAATATGGATTTTAGACTAGTTATTAAGTGCAGGTGTTTGTTTGTTTGTTTGGTTGGATTGATACCACAGAACATAAAAGATCTAGGAAATATATATAGAATGGAGAAACATTTGGTTCATTGGGCAATGGAGTCAATAAGAGGTCATAACATACTCATCAATGGATATGGGATATCAGAGGGCAAATCTAACTTGGCCGCAGGATCCTTTGGTTTTGGAATGAGATGGACATCAATGATTTGAAAAGAGAAGTTTAATTCTCAAACAAAGGGAATTTGAAAGCACAACTTGAACAATAAAGAGCTATTTGGTAGATAGGGCTAACCATGAATTCTACAAATCACAAATTTAAGAAAATAATGATTTCAAAACAACTTTTAAAATGAAATCTAAGATTCAGGGAACACCCTATTTCCTCAAAGATTTTATTTCAAATGACTTAGAAAACATAAAAGATTCACTGATAATAGTAGTCATAGAAGAGGGAACACCTAACACATCTATGATTGCAACTATAAATACCTTCAAGGCAACTGTTTAAGCAAGGACAAAGGGCAAGATCGAAACAGACCTCCTTGATTCGCTATAAACAATAAACTTCAAAGGGAGACTTCAATGACAGTTTTTAAGTGGCAGCAAACAAGCAGTGAAAACCATAAATCATGCTAAAACCAACTATTCAAACTATTAAGGAAATAAACGAGCATGAAGACTAAAGAGAGAGATTAAAGACTCTAAAATAATTCAGCAGAAGAAAACATTTAAACAGTGAAGGATGAATAGGTCTAAGGTGCTTCCAGGAGTCATTTCTTAGTCTAAAAATTTCAACCTACTGTAGTAAGATATTACGGAACATAATGAAAACAAGAGAAAACATCAAACAGTTCAGAATACTTCACCAACATCCAAGCTCATGGATCCAATGATAGAGCCTTCTCAGGAACAAGCATGCAACAACATCATCAAAGCTTCCAAGACTTCAGTTTCTTCTTCAACTTCAATAGACTATGTATTTATTTCAGAGAGTTTCAATATTACAACTAGTGATCAACCAACAACCAACCCCTATCTCATCTTCTTCATAAGTATTTATAGAATAAATGAGGAGGTGGAATGTGATAAAATATCTTCTAAGTTCAATTAATACAGTTTATGGTCTCTCGGCCTTTGAGGGGCTTAATGGAGAACATTCTGATATTTTTCCTGTATTAATTGGTTTATATTAACTATCAAGCTTGCTGGAAAGAATTTGTTGACTTTAAGGCTCTTCGTTATCCTCATAATAACTTCTGCTGTCAGTTTACAATAAGTTCATTTGGTTGAATTAACTGTTCAGCCGCATTGATGCAAATTCTCCAGGTCTGGTCATAACTCGGCCTCTTTTTTATTACTTTGGGGTTGGAGGTGGCTCTGTGGTAGCTGGGGGATTCAATTTACCCCTGATGTGGCAGCGTAGGCTCTTTGAACTGATAAATATTAGTATTTTAACCTAAAAACACCTTTAATATACTTGAATTCTGTGTTTTAGGCTTAACAAAGCTTAATATTTGTCTTCTGGTCCTCAAACTTTCTTTGATCGTGAATCAGGTCTTTGATTTAGTCGAATAAATGGCCTAATCCCTCCAAACCGTGTTAACAGTCTTCAAATATTTTTCCACTTTGATTCCATGTTGTCGGTCTGATACTCTCTGATTATATTAATCTTCACTGTGTCTTGTTGATGTGCAGGCCGCGCAGGGCTCTTATGGCATCACTGCCTCATGAAGCAATGACGAGACATGGAGTAGAGCCCTGCGAGTGGTTCCCTTTGATAAATCAAAGGCACGGAAAAATTCTTTCCTGGCCCTCGGCTTTCCTCCTTTATAATGGAAAAAACTATTGAAACCTGCAAAATAAACACAACATTATGAAATCCTGCGTTTTTAGGTTTAACTGCTTCAGAGGGTGTCGGGAGAGAGCGTGGTCGTTGGATGGCAACATCCAACAGTGGAGATCTGCGTAGAAGAGGTTAAAAAGGAGAGCGGAAAGATATATGAGCCGGATCCGTCGATCTGTAGAGATCGATGGTTAGGAGCGATCTAGGACGCAAAATGGAAAAATAGCGAAAATACAAAGGAAAATAGGTTAAAAACCTTAGGCGGAGGGAAGAATGAATTAGAGATCAAATGGGTTTCGAAAAAAACATGAGCCATCAGATGCGACTAGACTCACAGAGATCGACGATGGATATTAAATCGAGAGATCGACGATTGGGGAGAACAAACAAATACGCCCGATGAAAAATTGCGATGTGATGTAGCGCGGATCGTTGATCTAAGGACGAGATCAACGGTGGAGAATGAATCGGGGGACTGGCTGATTGGAGAGAACAAACACATGCAGCGATCGAAAGTTGCAATGCGATTTTGCGCGGACCGTTGGATCTAAGGACGAGATCAACGATGGAGAATGAATCGAGGGACTGGCTGATCGGAGGGAACAAACATATGCAGCGATCAAAAGTTGCGATGCGATTTTGCGTGGACCGTTGGATCTAAGGATTAGATCAACGGTGGAGAATGAATCAGGGGATTGGCCGATCGGAGGGAACAAACACATGCAGTGATCGAAAGTTGCGATGCGATTTTGCGCGGACCGTTGGATCTAAGGACTAGATCAACGGTGGAGAATGAATCGGGAGACTGGCCGATCGGAGGGAACAAACACATGCAGCGATCGAAAGTTGCGATGCGATTTTGCGCGGACCGTTGGATCTAAGGACTAGATCAATGGTCGGGATTGCTTCAACTTTCGCACCGGCGGAAAACCTTTAAAACATAGGAAAATCCAACATTTTAATAAAAACAAAGGTTTTTATGGTATGGGTGGGATGTATATATATATGATAGCTAGGGGCCCGTTTGCGGGGCCTTTGGATGTATGAAACACAAATAGGCCCAGGGCTGTATATATATGGGGGCCAATCGCATCGAAGTTTTTCGGGCCCGGTCTTTCAATCAACCCATTCGTGAATTTCTCCGATGTGATTGCGCAATCGAGTCTTTTCAGTCTAACCATTTTTATATTAGCACATGACTTTAGTATGTTAGATCAAAACTTTGGAAAAAGGGCTTTTAGTATTTTCAAAGGAAAAAATGGATCGAGCATGATTTATTCAATGGTCTTAGCACCCACTGGCGGGCCCACGGATTATATGAAACGATAATGTGATCGGGGTTTATAAACCCGGGGCTTAATCGCATCGGAGTTTTTGTAATGGCAACAGACTTGTGCACTTGGAAATTTTGTGATTAAGTGCCTTGTGGGCCTAGCGCCTGGTTTCAGGATGTGGGCATGTGGGGGAAGTGGTTTAAAGACTTAGCCCAAGGGGGCTTGAGTCCTTAGTGATAAAAACTTGTTTTTATGAATTTTTTCATGGTTTTCAAAGGAAACGGGGGTTTCGGAATAGTTTTAAAATGAGTCTTAAACTATGGAAAAATGTTTTTCATGAATGGAAGAAGGAGAGATCATGAAAAATAAAGGAATTATATGGAGAAAAAGGGGAGAAAATGAAGGTTAGTTTTGAGTGGGGGAAGGGGAAAAAATGATGGTTTTGTAGCAGTCTTTCTCTTGGAATTTTAGCAGAATTTCTGAGTATTGAAATGGGGACAGTAGTGAAGATTTGGACAGAGGCATGAAGCCTTCAAGAGTCTTCAAGAGCCAACACTTTTTGCAATAAAATCTGTTCCTTGAAGGCTCCAAAAATGATTTAGCCACCTTTTGGTATAACAAATTTATAGGTGGCTAACAAGATGACATCCAAAGCTTTGAGCAATATGGACTCATCAAAAAGTGATCAATCCATTCAAGGTGGACCCTTTCTATAACTTAATGACGATAATATGTCGGATCCACTCTTCTTGTTGTCTAGGTTGAGGCACATAAATCTCCAAATACTTTGATATGTGAATATGCCAATCACTTTTGTTAGGTAACTTTGAATATGGGTACATTAATTCTAGAATGCTACAACTTCTGTGATTTGGGTGTTGATTTGATACCTTGATAAGATGATCATTATTATAATTTTCATTATTTACTTGAGTCAACATGCTAATATGTGATATTTTCATATTTACTGATGCATCAATGGCTCCATTAATGATTGATGGATCATTAATCAATGCTAAATATGTAGATGTTGACTAGTTGTTAAATTGTTTCTTTAACTCATTTTTGGATGCTCTTTCATTGATAAAGATTTGTCAGTAATGGCACTTTTATTATTAGTGTCAATCAATTTCATTGAGGTCTATTTATCTATAGTATCAAATTCTTAAAACTTCTTTGATACACTTGCATCCATGGATGTATTTTTTCTTCTTTGGATATTGATATATCCACATGTTTTAATTTTTTTTACATCCATAAACAAGATTTGGAAATGATTATTCAGATGGTTTCCTTATCTTTAGCATCTTACTTCCCATGATATTATTAGCCTCACTGAATTGCAACATCTTGTCTAATCAATAATTTTTTTTTGCTTGTAAGTCATAATTATCTTTCTCTAATGCTTGTAATTGTTTTTCAGCGCTTTCGTATTGTCAACATTATTGATTGACTGTAGATTCTTTGACTTTTCCTCTCTTAACCTTTTAATTTCTTCAAGCAGTATTTGATTAAGGTTAGTTGAGAAAAAAAATCTTCATATTTTTCTAACAGTCTCATTAAGAGATATTGAACTTTCTACTCATCAATTGTTTCTCATTTTTCGATTCTTTGATTCATGTTGTTGACTCTTGATTACAATGTTTTAGGTAAGAATTATCTTCTTTTATTAAACTATCAAAATGTGTGTCCATATCAATCACAAGTTGTAATTTTTGATTGCTCTCCACTATTTTTTCTATTTGTAAAGGAATATCATGGATTTTGGGTGACACTTTGATGATTGGAAGACCATTTTTCTCGAAACATATTTTAAATCAATTAATACTCTATTATTTCCACCTTTTATATATATTTTATTCCACCCTTTTTTCAATATTTCCATATTATTTACTTTTTATTTACATCTTTCCATACTATTTAAGTTACTAATATTTTCCCAATATTCACTTATCATTTACAACTTTCAAGGTTTTTTAAGTTACTTATATTCTCACATTATTCACTTTTATGTGAAAACTTATTCTCTCTGTAAGGGAGATTCACACACATACATTTTTATTCCTCCATGTAAAAGATATTATATTTCCATATTATCCCTAAATGCAAATTTTCACCCTATGTGAAATCTTTGTTTGACTTATACTTCTTCATGTGCACTTTTAGATTAAACTTTGAAATTTTTCATTTTTAATTATGTTTTATTACGAAGTACCTATATTAACTTTACTTATTTCCAACTATGAAATATTTGTTTGACTTATACTTCTTCATGTGCACTTTTAGATTAAACTTTGAAATTTTCATTTTTAATTATGTTTTATTACGAAGTACCTATATTAACTTTACTTATTGCCAACTATGAAATATTTGTTTGACTTATACTTCTTCGTATAAAACTTTAAAAAGGCTTGGATATATATATATATATATATATATATAGAAACAAAGGATTTAGCCACAAGCCTAGAAACTGTTTGTGGAATCTATCTCTCTCTCTCTCTCTCATAAATGGAAAATTAAATGTGATCACATGATATATATATATATAAATGGAAAATTAAATGTGATATATATATATATATATATATATATATATATATAAATGGAAAATTAAATGTGATATATATATATAAACAAAGGATTTAGCCACAAGCCTAGAAACTGTTTTTGGAATCTATCTCTCTCTCTCTCTCTCTCATAAATGGAAAATTAAATGTGATCACATGATAATGGAATATATATGTATATATACACTTGACCACAAGCTAATGTAAAAGAGATGAATCCCATATATTCCTTGAGGGATAAATACTTGTTCTTCTTTATTAATTGACATATTCCTAAGATACAATGGATGTGCATATAAATACACATGGGATGATAAGTTGTGGTCTTGGCAAAGAGCATGACATCTTTATTGTATATTAATGATTATATTTTTTCTGAAGAAAAATCGTAATTTTATTCAACCTAAAAACAATGAACAAAATTACATTCAGTAGATGTTGTTAAGCATTCGATCATGTCAAGCCTTTCAACCGATGAAAAAAAAAGGAAAAAATTAATAAATCACAGTAGCATTGATAGGGTTAAGTGTGATAAAATTCACTTAACTTCCCTTTTTTACTTTCCTTTTCTAAACCTTTTTGCAAACTCCATGGGTGGGTTTATTTGTTACTATTGCTAATTCATTTCTAGCTACCTGAGAAGGAAATTCTTTGTTTGAGTTTGAACTCTCAAATACATGGGTTCTCTTTATACCCGCTCATACCTGTTTTGTTGAGTGTTTCCTCTTTTTGTTGCTTTCATCTCTACCAATTCAATACCATTTTGAATGTGGGACTCAGTTTCTGACTGGTCCACACCACCCCCATCAACATGGTTAACATGTTGCACCTATGCTTCCTTATTTGGATTGTCCTCCATGTTATCTTCATCTTCTTCTTCTTCTTCAGAAAGGAGAGGGTCAGACACTTTCCATCCCTTGGGATTTTGTGTCTACCTCTTTTCTTTTTTGGGTTCTTTTTTTCTTGCGGGAAAGTGTTTTACAAGTGAAATGTTTGAAAACACATTCAACATTTAAATGTTGATTTCTCATAATCTAAGACTTGGGTCCACTAAAATTTTTTATGTTTCAAATGGATGCAATCAAGTAGACCTTTACTGATGTCTATCTCCACACAAATTCTGGAAAAAGTGAAGATACCTTTTTATGTTTTGTCATCGTCCATCTTTTTGAATTTTTCTAGTTTATTTCCAATATCTTCGAGGACCTTATGATGCCAGAAAGGTAGGGGGATATTTGGTAATCTCACCCAAACCAATATTATTGTGACCACCATGCTTGTGGCATCAAAATTTGGGATCCGTGGGTTAATAAAGAGCCTTACCCTACCCCAAAACCATGGCACCTCATTTAGGACATTCTCCATATATTTATGTTTATCAAATTGAACTATGAAGAAGCATTTAGAACATAAGTATATGTCATAGTTGGGTGTCCAGAAAGAAAAAACCCACTGGTGTAAATATTCATATCTCGGCCAAAATCCATTCAAATTACAAATTATAGCCTTGGATTGAAGATAAGAGAAAAGCAAGTTTGTCTTAGTTTTTTTTTTACTTCCATAGTTGGGGCTTGTTCTGTTTGTTCAATAATGTAGGGTCCTGACATATTTTGGATATGGTATGTAGGAATGGAAGCTTTCCCTTTCACTGCATCCTTGAATGAGATTGATCCATTAAGGTTTCTAAAACATGAAGCTCCACCCATGAGGTTTATGGATCCATCAACTTACTTGTAAGATATTGAGGCCTCTGGTTTCCTAGCACTCGTAGCTCCACCACAAATCCACGCAACCATGATAATCACAGAGTTCCTTGAAATTCCATAGTCGTGCAATGGATAAAAATCCATTGACTGCTTCCCTTCATGCAATAGATGTTGCATCGACATAGGAATACCAATCTAATGCTCTAGTTTCTATTTTACCTCCAGAATACGATCAGTTCTAGAAACCCAAAAAAGGAGTGTGTTCCCATTTAGGGTTTTAATGAAGATATGAAAGCCCTCATTTAGATATGATTTTCCCTTTTGAGTTCCTTCGATATGAGGGAAGAAAAGTTGTGTGAAACTTCATTGACGACGTAAAAACCCATCTTGGATATAATACGACCCTGATAGCCAACATCACCCTACAAAACATGTTAGAAAAAACCATTCAACATATTTTGGGTTATGAACAAACCAATGGCTAATCTGATCTGCATAGTAGATCAATCACTTCCCACAATAGATGTTTACGATCTGAATCTAAAAATACTCATGATCCCCCACTACTCATTTTCTATAGAGATACAAAAGATCGTGTCAACACATTGTTTGATGTCTAAAGGGATCCAAGGATCTTCACCTTCACTCCAACATAGGCACTTGAGCCGTATTGTAGTCTCTAAACCATCGATGCCCTGGATGGATGCATAGATAATCTTAAACCTAACATTGCTCACATACTCCATTTCGACTCCCTAATCTACTTCTTTACATCAGTTTCCATATTAATGACTATATTACATAATATTTGTAATATGATTATTATTACATGATATTTATTTGATACATTATGATAATAGATCTAATATACCTTATGTTTATTACAAGGCCTTTTAAACAAAGTTATTTTACAAAAATGCACAAACCCTTTGTCTTTTGAAGATTGGATTATAACATTAGGAATAACATATACCAATGCCTCAATAACTAGAAAACATTGATATTTTCCTTCCCTCTTATAGGGAATCAACTAACATGGAGGATTGGCTATGGAAAAAAGGTGAGGTTAGGCTTCTATCCTTGGTTAGGTAGCATTGGCCATTATCTTCTTCTCTGAGACGATATTTAGAATGCGAATCCTTGGCATTTTTGTTCTTGCCAATGCAATAAATATTATGTACAACATTGTATGGTGGCATGGATGGAAGATGGAAAAGCCACTTGGTTTAGAATGCATGCTAGTATAAGGTTTATTGAGATTCAGTGAGAGGCTATCATAGGTTCATATTCAATTTAGTATAGAAGAGGGCTCACTAATTTGATCCAAAAAATTAACTCAGGGTAAGTACACTATGAGATTAGGGTATAAGGCCATGTTTGTGGAATAAAACAAGGAAGAAGTTTGGTGGTGGAGTAAAATTTGGAAAGTAAAGCCATTGATGAAATCTAGAATCTTCACGTGGTTATCATTATCTAGAAAAAAATTGACATCAATATACTTGGGAAAAGGGCAAGGCACAAACTTAATATTTTCAACCTAAGCGCTCTCTGTTTTTAAAGGGATATGAGTTTGAGATTTGTTGGTTAAAAGGGAGACTTGGGTAATACATTATGTTGTGTTGAGGTCCAAACAAAATGTATCCTTCCTTTGCCTAAGGTTGAGCCTTAAAGCACATCCTCACCCTTGCCCTTCTTAGGTCTTTAGAATGACTCCACCATACCTTGCACTCGACATACAAACATCTTTGCAACCTTGTATTATCAAGCGGAAGCTTATGGTGGCTTGGCTTGGATACATAGATTGGGGCTTAGACGGGCAGGGGGATAGGTTGATATAACTAGGGCTACATTAAAATAGGCTAAATCGACTAGCAGGAGCTAGAAGGATTTGACTGACAGCTAAGACATTGATCACTTGTTGGTTTGTTGTGATTACACAAAGAAGGGATGGAGTTCTATATTGGGTTTGGTGGAGGTAAGGAAAGGTGGGATGAGGGTACATAACTAGAATGCACAAATAAATGGTTTGAAGAAAAATGTGTGAAGTAGTTCAAAGGTTTACCCTTAATTGTATCTTAGCCATGTGGTTATTCATGAATGAAAGAATTTTTTAAGGCAATGAATCCTCTCCTTTCTAACTACATTGTCAAATAAGGTTTATTTAAGCACCCCAAATAAAATGTCCAAGTAAGGTAGGAAAATAAAAGGTAGATAAGAAGATGTCATGGCATTTTTTAATGGTGCATGTGAAGGAAGGCATGGTTTATGTGATACTGGAGGAGTGATATATTTCTCAGAACCAAACACCATTTTATTGAGAGTAGGACTTAAGAGAAGATAATAATAACACTACATAATGGAACGCATTGGAAATATTGTTCAGATTGGATAAGGAAAGAGGCATTTCTCACATTCAAGTGATGGAAGACTCCAAGTTAGTTACTAATTGGGTAAAATGATCCATTGGAACAAAGAACCTTATCTCTAAGTAATTGTTTGACGAAATGAAGGCAATAAATTCCTTCTCATCCATTTCAATTTCACACATCTACAAAGAGCTTAATATGGAAGCAAACTCATCATCCAAAAAAGCTTCAAAGTTTCCAAAGGGCACATGGGAGATTAATGAGGAGGAGTTGGGGTAACTCTCTTAGTTTATTTGAGATCTCGATATGCATATAACACTTTACTTTTCCAGTGCGAATAAAACTTTTTTCTCGTATTCACTCGAGATTAAATTTTGTATATGATCGTGAATGTGGCTCAAATCCCTATTTTAGTTTTTAGAGATATAGATAATTCTATGTAACAATAGAATATGCTCATGGAATTTTAATTTTTTTTAATGATAGCATGGATATGAAGTTTCACTCCAGCTTTGTGTCGAAGATGATGAATATAGAGATACAAGCTATTTAAAGATTTAACCTTTTTTAGATGGACATATAAGTTTACAAAGAATTCCAAGGGGAAAAATGAAATATGGTTGACTAAAAAAATCAATCTCCACTCCTAGAAATTATCGAACTAGTTGCATAGTATTGCTTTTAATTAAAATTTTTAGAATTCAATAATAGATGGAGCCAAAATACTTTTATAGACATTGACCCAAATGGTGCACCTACATTTCAATGCAAACTAGTTCTTAATGTCACCAAAACCATATAAAAAATATATTTTATTTTTGAATGGAATGTATATGTGCAAGGGCTCACAACACTTAAAAACTAAATTACATCACAATAATGCACACATTTTCATGCATATATTGTAGCATCACATTGTTTTAAATATCCATGAATTTGTAATGAAATAGTGGTTGTACACCAAAAATAGCTTAAATTAATAAGCAATATTTCCATGTAACTCTAAAAGCTAGCCATGAAGTGTAAGTGAGTAATGGATCAAAACCATAGTTTAAAAGAAACCCAACTTTGGTGGTCTAAATGAAATAGGATTCAAATGCACAACAACATTTGACGTGATATGTAATGGCATGGATTTGGAGTAACAATTTTTTTTGTTGATTAACAATGCAACCAAGCTTGGATTACAAAGATTTCATTGGAGGTTTATCATACATGATGATAAATCCCCCTCTATGCTTAAATAACAAATTGCTTGCTTGGCAATGAAAGTTCGAAATTATATAAATAAATTGTGTTGTTTATGGATGTAGAGGTTTATGCACTAACCCTAACCCAAAATTCTCATTTCTTTCAGTCTTATGGAGAGAGAGTTAGCTTACAAACATATCCATGGGAAATTTAACTTAAAAGATCATTGAAGATCCCTTTTTAGGCAAGTGCAATATTGATATCATCATGACCCTACCGATGAAAGATTATTCTCAAATTATTAACTTTGCTTGATTATCTAACCAAAGAGAAATTCACTTCATGAATTAACCCTAGAAGTGTTCTCAATGATAGGAATCATTAGACAATAACAAAAATTTGCTTAAATGCTTAAGTTTAGAGTCAAATGGTTTTCACCTAAAAGTATGTGTAGTTAGATAAACCCTTGGCCACCATGTAAGAACATTGGTCACATCATTGTTGGAAGGTAGAAATTAAATCTTAGGAAATAAAACTTCTCTCCATTGGAATTTATTTTTTCTTATGGCTAGAGTTTCTCATAGGTCTAGATCCATGGTGGGAAACTTACCTTCCTTAACACATTATCCACAACAAACATGAAATGCACCAGAGAGTTCCAGTTTGAGACCTTGTTTCCTTCCAATACCCAATAAGTGTGAGTAAATAACGTAAAGGCATAATGATGTACCTTGTCTCTATGTTATATCTATTATTGTATGATACACACTAATGTGGTTCATTACAAGTTGTCATCCTCAATATTTCTCTTCCACAAACAAAATGCCAAAATTTGGGGATTCACCTCTCTTTGCTTGGCCTCACAAATACATGAATAGACAATTGAAGTTGGAAACCTTGGATTTGCATTAAAAAACAAGAAGGAAATTAGCCATGCACAATTGGAAATAATATTAAAATAAGAAAAATGATCCCCCATAAGACACTCACCATAGGAAACAATATCCTTAAAAGATAAAAAATTTAAGCATAAACATATAGTAGACACAACTACAAAAAAAATAAAAATCAAAGAATTCCACCAAGGAAACCTAACCCAAAGAATTAATAACCAGAATGTTTCAACATGAACAAAAGTAGATCTGATTGACACAAGACAATGACCACATTCACTGTTGAGGTTACCACATTCATTAATGAACACAACTACAAAGCCAAGCTCCCTTATAACCAACTAGTAGGGCTTTATGCTCATCCACAATGGAAGAGCGATCTCACAGTCACTAGTGAAAATGGAGTATATAGGGGAAGTCTGGTTTCCCTCTAACACCATGCCATATTTTCTCTAGGCCTCTGCTCATGACATGTCTCTCGCTTGATTTCAAATAAATTTTGTCAACAAGAAGGTCACCTTTTTCCCCTCCCCTTCATTTTCCCTACATTCTTCATTCTCACTACTTCATTGTTCTGTTTGTTTATATTTGCACATGTGCAACTCATAGATATGGGGCTCAAGCTCATGAAAATGTTTAGGGAAGCACATGCGACCACATGTAAAGAAATTATGGGACAATTTATGACTTTGGAAGAGGGGATGAGGGTGATCCACTTAGAGAGGTTCTTCTTCTTTGGTGAAAGGGTGATCTTACTAGATGTGCCACTTGTGTCGTTGGTCTCCTGGTTGCCCTCATTTGAAGCCTTCTAGGATTTGGAGTTCCTTGGGATGGTAAATGCCACTGTATACACAAGTGGTTGGACACCATGTGAGAGCATCCTTACATGGTGGCCTTCATTCCTATTGTTCATTGGATTTTCAAGTGCTTTGCAAATATGAATCAACATATTACAAAGTATTATCATGTGGAACTTCAAAAGTTTAGAGGATGCTCACAATATTTCAAACACAATTATAGTGCTAAGCTTTGATACAACAAATAAATTTTGAATACCACAAACTAATACTAGATGATTATTATAATGTATTTAATCATTTGGTGCCCATAAAATCCCAAATCCAAGAAATATGTACTGCCACTATAATATATAGGTAGATATCCACATGAAATTGCAAATAGAACCTCCACTAGAATTTAAAACCTCACATCCACATGAAATTACAAATAGAATCTCCACTAGAATTTAAAACCTCACATCCACATGAAATTGCAAATAGAACCTCCACTAAAATTTGAAACCTCACACCCACATAAAATTGCAAATAAAACTTCCACTAAAATTTAAAACCTTACTTTCCAATTCAAAATATCTCTCAAATCAATAAAATTAATTTTAAGAGAATAATAATCCTAACCAAATTTTCAAGTAACATATATTAAGGAAAATTGCTCAAACACATCCTTTTATTTTAAAATACTAAGGCAAGCCCTCATGATAGACTCAAATCCATGAATTCATTGTATATAAACCCATAAAAGAATAAGAATAAACATGTGACAAAGTAAAAGTAAAAGTAAAATTTAAATCTAAATAAAGAGAATAGCCACTTTTTTCCACATCCACTCATAAGAAGAAATTTACATTTAATTAGTTATAATAATTTTAACCATTACATGACTATATGAATTTTTTTAAAAGAAAGGCTAAATGATAGGACAGCCCATGGGTTTTAAATTGGGGACCATCACTTTAATAAAGCACCCATTGACCAACTATCACTACATAAAACTTCAATATCAAAATTGGCAAAAATATTATAAAATGAGTAGATATATTTTCGGGGTATGATTTTGAATTAAATCAATTTATGACGATTCAGAAAATCGGTCACAATTCACTGGTCTGCGGTACGGACTCCAATAGTCCCCGATCTTGGCGGCAGGGACTAAAATTCAATAAATTATTAATTGATATGTAGAATATGTGTGTCAGTGATAGAGGTATAACAGGTAAAGCATTGCTCGGTAGAGTCTTGTGGCGTCTGGTGGCCGGGGGGGACGAATTCATCATCAATTAAAAGGGATAGAGGTATAACAGATAAAGCATTGCTCTGTTGACTCTTCTAACGTCTGGTAGCCGCGGAGGACGAATTCATCATCAATTAGAAGCCCTTCTTCTCAGATTCAAAATTTTCACGCAGGTACGCAAAATAGACTAATTGTTTTTGTTGAGATTGATTCGTTTTCTTATGCCACATCTTTCGTGTATATTATTCTTGATATCGCTAATTTCTTTGTCCCATTGAATCTGGAGTAACACAGCAGTGAAATTATTCAGAAACCCAGTGAAATTATTCAGAAACCCTTGTTCTTATGCAATCCTCCATATAGACATCTTGGGAAAGCTGCCTTCCAAAAATAAAGATTAGGCAATACTACAAACAATTATACATATACCTTGAGATGGTGATCTACTCCCTCTCTATTGTCATTCCAGATTAAGTGCTGAAGCTGATCAAATAGGGTTATGCTGGTTTATTCATTGATCGATTTTCAGTCATGTATTTCTGCTGACAAGATGGCCTAGCTGCTAAATGAATGTCTATGCCTTGGAGCTATGCCCTTTATTATATATTTTAATGCAATGCAAAATCTTTAGTCTTTAGCGTTATTGTAGCTGTTTCTTCTTCTTCTCTTTTAGCCTTTTCTGATTTTATTTTTACAATTTGTTTGCAAATTGCTTGGATTTCATTTAGGAGTCGATACCAAGGGTAGGCTGCCCGCCTGGTTCTATCCTTGCATTGGTCTATCCCATCCACATGGTATGAATATCAAAGGTACGAGCCTGGGTGGAAGTTCCCAGCAATTTCGGCAGAATAGATGCACTCAGACTTGGTACCTAGGCTGAAAGAACTCTACTGTTTGGTGGGAATCTCTTGAAGCATAATAGCAAGATTTGAATATGAATACAAATTCAAATACAATTCTATATGGAAAAATACGTGAAAAAAATATCCTGTTGTGCTAAAATACAGAAGAATACATCTCATTGATATGAAAATATGAATTTTGCTCCAAATTTTAGAATAATTCAGCCCAAAAAACGTTCAATGGATCAAATAGTAAAATACACGAGTTATTTTTTTTCTATGTAACAAAGCACCTCATCCTCTAGACCATAGGCAAGGGTAGGATACTCCATTGGGCTCAAGGCCTTACAATAACAATGCTGAAGTCACGAGCTCAACATGTCACTTGCGGAAATTGAACATAAATGCTATCCAATACAGGAAAGCATAGACAACCTTCGTTTTCCACTACTATCAGTGAAATATTTTCCTCAACTCAAATTGAACCAACATTGCAGCTCAGCTAGGAATGGTTCATTTGATGATGGCATTCACAAATTTTCTGTCTGGGCATGCCATTAGTCTGAGGATTCTGTTTGGAATGTCATATATCTAGAGATCCTGCCTGTAATGTAATCAGTTGAGATTAAAATTATCTGATGGAGTATGATGATTCTTTATTTGCCAATGTTGCATTGGAAGTTTGTTCAATGTCAGATTTGGAACCAAAATACACAAATTTATTTTTAGTATTCTTAATTAACATGATGAAAGGCTTTTGAAGCCGCAGGATTGTACTTTGGTGCTTATAAGCATATCCAGTGGCCCTGAATGTCCCCAAAAGACTGAAATGAACAGATACAGCTGACATTTTATTCTTTTGGTATGTTGTCAAGTCACTCACCCAGTAAGAGTAAAAAAGACAGATTTATATATATTCTGATTTCAACCTTTGAAATATTGAATAAAAAGTGTTTTCGTGGAAAACAGATCTTAATCAACGTGATGGTTAATTTGGTGGGAAGAACACATTTCATGTTCATTGTGGAGTGTGGTTGTTATCTTGGGAAGGAAAAAATTAGAATCAATTGACACCCTATTCTCTACACAATTGTCTTCTTAAATGTTGTATTGAATTTTCCTGCAAACTTAGCACCCAACACTTAAGTCCTAGCCGATTACAGATCTACTGATTAATTGCACAACTAGGTTCATTAACGCAGTAAATTTAGCGAAATTAAAATATAGCAATCTCAATCATGACGACTCAACAAATTCTACCCAATCACAGTTCTTTAGTAACTTTCATAACTTGGACTCCCGTCCTGGGAAAATGGTCCAACTGAGAAAGATTATAGATTGCAAAAATGCCTTGGATCTGATCCAGCAGATCAAGCCGTAGATGGGTGCTTGATCCCCTTGGTTGTTCTGGATCTCCAACCTCTTCTTCTGCACTCCATACTAGAGTATCACACTTCTCATTGACATGCATCTGTCAATCTTGTGCTGCTGGATGGTGTGTCTTCTCCTTAGCCTTGCTTTTATAACTTGACATTGAGCTACATCCCTAACCCTAATCTCCAAAGTGATTGACACCTGAGATTAGATCTTGCCTCAGATAAAGGGATGAGATTAAAACATAATACCTAAAGTAATTAATTTACTTTTCCGAAGTTTACTTTAGTTCAATAAGCCAACATAATAATTCTGTGCTTTTCCTAAGTTGAACTTAGGCTAAGTTATAAATGCAACTTGCTCACACTAGAGCAAGTGTCTAAGGAGACATTAGGTGACTTTTGCATGCCTAGACACTTAGGCTTGTGCATAAGTACCTTCCTGAGCTACAAACCTTGCTACTCCCTCTTAGCGAGGGAGGTACTTCTGCCACCTAGAACTGATTTCAATCCTGGAACTGCATCTGCTGCTATGGCTGCTCCCTCTGAATTGAAAGCCTTCCCTGCCACTTGGTTTGGAAACATCCTCGAAACCTTGCTCTCCTTGGCCTGGTTCCTAGAAGCTTTCTGCTCCCGAACGTCCTGTAAGGTCATCTCATACTAAGGTCATAGAAGAAGAATCATTTGGGTTTTCCCCCTTGATGGGTTTTGCCTTGGTCATTGGACCAAAATCTCAGTGTCCCATATTTGTGCTTGGCTGTCTTTATATGATTATTAAGTTTATATTCTATCTACAATTGCTGATTTGAAAAGTTTTGAAGAAGGAATCTGCATTCTAAGTAATTGCAACAACATAGAATATTCAATTTTGGCAAAGTACATTTAGTTTTCTACAAAGTACATTAAGTTCCATTCAATTTTCTGCAAAGTACATTCAATTTTTTGTAAAGTACATTCAACTTTCTGTAAAGTACATTAAGTTTTTAGCAAAGTACATTCAGTTTTCTGCAAAATACATTCAACTTTCTGTACAGTACATTAAGTTCTATTCAATTTTTTGCAAAGTACGTTCAACTTTCTGTAAAGTACATTCAGTTCCATTCAGTTTTATAGAATTTTCAATTTTCTGCAAAGAATTTTTAAATTTCTACATAGAACTTTCAGATTTTAACACTAACTCCAATGACATGTCCCTCATCAGAGGTAGATCCCTTGGGTCTTATCAATACCTTTCCCTCTTGGAATGCTACATAGAACCCCTTCTCCATCATAGAGATTGAGAACAAACTTCACTTATGATAGAAAAAAACATTTGACCTTAGTCAAGTCCTCCTTCTTGGGCTGTGATGTTTATTCCTCTCCCCTACTCCTTGAACCTTTGCTCCTCATTGCCCGATTCGCAAGAGCAAGAATTTTGTCATCCCCACTCTTCTGCCTTCCTTTAAACAATGATTTCTCCCAGATCTCCTTCTAGGTGAAGTCATCCCATAGTTTGTTCCAATTCGGTAGCTTTTCTCGTGCTAGAAAACTTGTCACCAAGGTATCCCAAGGTTTTGAGAACCCACTTAACACTGTCATTACATGCTTATCATCTGGCAAGGCTAGTCCAACAACTGTGATCTTATTTTGAACTTGCTGAATCCTAGTGAGGTATGATGCCACGAATTTTGATTCAATCATCTTGGTGTTCATGAACTTCTCCCTCAACACCATTTTCCGATTTTGATTGTCATTCTGATATAGGTTCATTAGAGCAGCACATCTCATGGGCATTATTCTTCCTTGATATGTGAGGGATCACGTGATCCTTCACCCCATCCATGATGGTATGTCTAGCCTTCACATCTTTCAATTTGTGGACTGCTAGAGCTATAGCGTTTGAAGGAGTTGTAACCTTGGTGTTTACAAGCTCCCATAGGTTGTTCTCCTTGAGAAAGAACACTATCCTCTCCGTTTGTGGACCAAATTTGTAAGCGCCATCCAACCTGTCCTTGAACCTTAGACTGGTTGATGCCATCTCAAAATTGGAAAATCAACTAAAAACTTTTAACTGTTATGCCCTGATTGGTATTGTCTCCATTTACTCCTTTGAGGGTTGACCTCCACTAATCTCACTTGGTCCTGATCATACTTTTGGCTTACTGTCCAAGTCTGTCACTTGTCCACACCTTGGTTGTCTCTCGTTTGGTTGCAATTTGCTCTCAACACGTTTGCCTATTAGCATCTCTACCAATAATAGACCTACAAACCCTATGAACTGCTTGGTTGTGTTGAACCCTTGGCGACTTAGTCTTTTTTGTTGCTGCCACCCTTGGTAGCAATGTGCATGAAAGTGGCAAGATGATGGTGCATGACCTTTTGCTATGGGCACGCCCAAGCACCCATGTGGCTCTCCTCGTGTTTGGCAAGACCGACTGCTTGACCTTGACACAACCTAGTTTGTTGGCCATATTGCAACTGATTCACATGCTTAGCCTATGGGTCCTCGTATCCACCTCCTTGGTGGCTATAAATTTTGCGACTGCACTCTCACCTACTTGAGCCTATGACAACTGATACCTTTGACTCATAGTCGTCGTCGCTATGAATTTTTTGGCCCCCAATGTGTTCTAATTGTGCAACGTCTTTGTTCGTGCTTGCACCTTGTCCAAGCTCCATGCGACCTGTTTTGACGTCTTTGCCACCCCCAAGCAATGTCTACGCCGTTTGCTGTTTACTAGTCTTGCCAACGGTCCACTGTTGCACTGACCATTGTTTAGCGGCTGCCCCTCATCCGTTGGCATGACTAACCACTTTCTTTGTTGCCAGTTGTTACCTACACCAGTTGTCGCCTGCTTCTCACATGTCGTCCTCAATATTTTCCTTTCGATTTGTGCTCACAATAGACTCTGATGGCTGTGGTTGTCCCAACATCCCTTGTTGGCCACCACGGTTGGGCCCTTCATGGCACACTCAACCCCCATTTTTTTGGTTTTACTTAGCTACAACATGTCTTTAATTGTTTTTTTTTTTTGCAACGTGTAGTACAACCAATTTCTTTCAGTCTCCCTTAATTTATTATTATTATTATTATTCTGCCTCGTACGATTGTGGCTGAACCTAGCCCTTGTGATCCTATATGAACCTGACACTTGTGATTTTGAGATCGGTTTTTCAAAGTTTATGCTCTGATATCATGTAAGATTTCCTACAAACCTAGCACCTAACACTTAATTCCTAGCATATTATAGATCTACTGATTAATTGCATAGTTAGGTTCATTAACACAATAAATTCAGCGGAAACAAAATTTACCAATCTCAATCATGATGACACAACAAATTCGACCAAATTACTTGGCTCTCGACTTGGAAAAATGGCCCAACTGAGAAATATTAGAGATTACAAAAATGCCTTGGATTAGGCCCTAGATTGGTGCTCGATCCCCTTGGATGATCTGAATTTCCAAGTTCTCATTTTGCACTCCCTTGGACCCAACACACTAGAATATCACACTCCTCACTGAGATGCCTCTCTCGATCTTGTGTTGTTGTATAGTGTGTCTTCTCCTTCTCCTTAGCCTTGATTTTATAACTTTACATTGAACTAAATCCCTAACCTTTATCTCCTAAGTGGTTGACAGCTGAGATTAGATCTTGCCTCACTTGAGATCAAGGGTTGAGATTAAAACATGATCTCTAAAGTAATTAATTTACTTTTCCTATGTTTATTGTAAATCAATAAGCCAACATAATAGTTATTTGCTTTTACCAAGTTTAACTTAGGCTAAGTTACAAATGCAATTTCCTCACACACACTAAAACAAGTGTCTAAGGAGACTTTGAGCGACTTTTGCACACCTAGACACTTAGGCCTATGCAAAAGTACCTACTTGAGCTACAAACATCAACACATTGAGGCCCCCTCCCCATGGTCACCAACCTATGTCACCTGACACAATGATATGGGATACGAAGGACACATAAATATGAGTGTCCAACATGAGACACAACGACCCCAGAAACAAGACAAGGGGGATATATATATATATATATATATATATATGAGACACAACGACCCCAGAAACAAGACAAGGGGGATATATATATATATATATATATATATATATATATATATATATATATTAGTGAATTATCACACATGCAAAAATGAATTATAGACAAAGTTTCAAATCTCTTTAGAATTTAGAAACTAAAACATTTACAATTTTACATGATGATGATTCTAATTCAATCATACAACTAGTGCATATAACCAAAATAGCATTGAGTGCAATCCATTTTTGAACCAAAAATACATCAAGAAAGAGGCTCTAAATGCCCCCTTGAGTAAAACAAAACCATGCTACAACAAATAAGTAGTGCTACATATAATCAAAATCATTTCCTATGTCGGGATCCTCATCGTCAATATCACCCTATAGGCATTAAAATAAGATAGAAAAAGCTTAACATGTCAAATCAAGATTTTGTTTGAGTGATGATACATTTTAACTAGGGTCATGATAGAGGAGTTCAACAATCACTGCCACCAACATCGAGGTATATAGAAGGCTTGGTGCTCTTGATTAAATGCTAGTTCCACACCCTCATATATGACATAATCTGGTGGAAACGTTGCAATCCCCCAAATCTTGAAATCCTGAAAACTGTTAATTTTACTGGATTTTGAGTGGGATCTAAGATTATACTTTCTCCATATGAAATCGAATAAGGTTGGAACTACTCTCACATCTCGAAACAATTAATGGTAGGGTACTTCTACTTAAAAAAATTAACATTAGCATTAATTACATAGTATTAGTATCTTGGACAGATCCACTTCCTAGCACTTGAAATCCCTTCTAACATGCTTAGTCACCCTTAGCTACACTCCAAAACCTCTAAGAGCTCCAAACCTGTGACTGGATTGAATGAGGCAAATAAGATTTTAAGAAGCTGTTGGCCACTATTTTATTGGATACGTGTCTGAATTTTGGGATACAAGTAGGGCTCATGTCTGACATGAGTCAAACTTGTGTCAGACACATGCCACACACGTGTTGTGTCCGACATGTGAAATTTGTGACATGAGGGTGGGGGTAAGGATGTGTCATGTAACTTAGTCATCAACTTTCTCCAATCTTCAGGAAGGTGTTTAACACCATCAACTGGACAGTGCCACATTTTAGTTGGTCCAGAGTTATACTGTCGTATAGATGAAGATAGAAGGGCAATTGTACAAAGTTAATGAATGCCACTTCCTTTACCTTGTTGCATCTGAATGTTTGAATGATTGAATATATATTTCAGTTCTGCTGACAAACATAAACATTTTCAGGGAAAAATGAAATATATAACTTGAGCTTAAGAAATTATCATAAACAACTCAAACAGTGCTGAATGAAATAAATTTAGATTGCACTTCTGAGATGAGACAAAATTCATATTAACATTACATCATACATGTATTATACTTTTGGCGTTTGGAGATATGGTATGATGAAAATGCCCTCTGAGCTAGCAGTTGTTTTATTTATTTAACAGAAACTGGTAAATTTATATTAAAGAGAGCTGCAGCTAGGCAGAACAGCAAGGAAGTACAAAAATAAAGCTTCCATGGAATAAGACCATTAAGACAAGCAGAAAGAATATGTCAAAAAAAAAATCCAGATCATCCTTTGCTGTGGCATAGTATATATCTAAAAAATATATCTAATATAGTTATTGATTCACAATACATAAGAGCTAATGAAAGCAATGCTATCAGAACTGGATCGGTCATGAAATCAGTTGACCCTGAAATTGGGTACCAGATCGGCACCGAGAAAAACCTGAAAAAATGGTTGACCAAAAAACACATAAACCTACAATTTTTGAAAACAAACATATATATATTCATGTGCTTCCATATGAATCCAAACCATTATACACAAATATGCAAAGTTTCTCATATATATAGCAAGGGTGCATATAATTAAAATTGCATGAAGTGCAATCCATCTCTGAACCAAAAATAATGCTACAACAAGTACCTACATATCATCAAAATCATTGCCTATATCTTGATCCTCATCATCAATATCACCCTCTAAGCGTTAAAACATTTCAACTTGAAATTTTGTTCGAGCGATGGGTACAATTTTACAATGGTTATGACAGAGTGGTTCAACTATCAATGCCACCAACATCAAGGTACATAGAGGGTTTGGTGCTCTTAATTAAATGCCAGTCCCAAACCCTCATACATGATAGAATCTAATGGAAATGTTACGATCCTCCCTATCCTGATTTCTGGAAATTGTTAAAGTTTGCTGGATTTTGAATGGAATCTAAAATATTACTTTCTCGATGTGAAATCCAATAAGGTTGGAACGACTCTTAAACATCTTGAAACAATTAACGGTATTGTTAAAATTTTAAAGTAAACGTGACACTTTAAGCATTTAATATTGCCATCAATTACATAGCATTAGTAGGGCCCTAGGGTTGAATATTAGGCTATCGCACTCATAAATTATACCATAAATTACGTTTCGACTTTCGAGGGTCCTTAGTTGCATTGTACAGAATTGACTGGTTCAATAGCAAATAAACCTTTTTTAGTCCTATGCTATTCAGTAGACCAAATAGGGCTTGAAAACAGTCGAACTGGTTGGTTGAATTGGCTGGTCTAGTTCTGATAACACTTAATGAAATAAATTATTGGTAATGGCTTCATTTTGTCCAATATTGATAAGGGGGGAATCTTGATTGCCTAGGTCCATGCCCTCCATCATTTAATGCATTGTCTTCTTCCTTCGTCTTCTTGCGCTGAGTTGACTAACATTCTATAATTAGAAGCAGTTGATCCTTTACTCAGATTGCAGACCATGTTTCTTTGCATGGAACATTTGGCTTCTAATACTTGGATTTGTTGAAAATTGTAGCATGAATGGGTTCCTTGTTTTGTGCCTTAATTCAAGGAGCCTCAATGAGTTTCTCCTTGAGCATGCACGAGTTTCTATGAGTTAGGAGCTAATTCCTAAAAAGTAGGACGAGTTCCTTAAATTTAGGGCAAATTCCTAAAATTTAGGAAGTGGTCATTAAGCAGTTTACTTGTGTGTTAGAGTGGAAGGCCGAGTTATCAGTCTTCTAGTTCGAGTTAATTGAGGAGAAGAACTTGTGGTTGAGTCTCAAGAGATAGGACAAGTTGCATGACCAGTTAACTCATGCTAACTCAAACAATCACAAAAGCATACCCCTTAATTAGAAACTCACCAAATTTGGCCATTCGAATTGCTTTAAAAGGAGGAGAGAATGCACACTGTCTGAGCTTGTGAGGAAGAGTGCAAGAAGAACTTGTGCACGAAATTATTGTGAGGAAGAGTTCCTAGGATTTAGGGAGCAGATCAGGCTCAACAAGCGTGTTTTTCAAGCCTAGGAAAGGCAGCGAGAAGGTTGTATTCTCTATTGAAAACAAAGTTGTATTGTAAGAGATTATTCCTCAGTTTCTATCAATAATATTCTCAACAAGCAGAGGGTTTTCCCAGTTAGGTTCCCTAGAAATTGTGTCTTGAAATGTGTGAATTTCTGTTCCTATTCCGCTGCAAAGTTTAGTAGAGAAATTCTGTCTTTATATGAAAAGAAATTATATTTCAGATTGTTCATATTAGCAGATCAGAATTTCGTGGATTTTCTACAGGATTTGTTGCTTTTGTTGAATTGGAGTATTCATGGCCAGGACATTCTAAGAGATACACTGATGTTCATTTTCATGAACTTTGGTAGTTACTGAGAAAATTGAAGTTTTGTTGTTATTGTTAGAATTCTCATATCAGGAGGGAACTTTACGAAATTCTTGGGATTCCTCCTAGTACATATTGAGACCTTGTTGGGTAATAAAAATATGCAAGTCCCGTACAACAATCATTATTTTCCCTTTAAACTATTGCCGCAGACAAGAATTGTGCTAGGGGGGATTGCTGGATGGATGAGGGACAGCAAGAACTTTATGAAATTCTTGGGATTCCTTGTAGTCCACATCGAGACCTTGTTGGCTAATAAAAAATGCAAGTCCCATAAAATAATCATTATCTTCCCTTTTAAACTATTGCCACAGAAAAGAATTGTGCTAGGGGGGATTGCTGGATGGATGAGGGACAGTCTGTGAGTTCCAACACGCAAATGTTAGATAACACTGTCAAAGAAACCATGAGAAACCCAAATTTGCAGGCACCCTAGAACCCCAGACACCACAAAAATGACATGGTTCCAGAATACCACATTAACAGAGCACCACAAAGCCATTGGAACCCTCACCACAAATAGCTCCAAAGCATAGGCCAGAGACAAAAAGCTCTTGCCGGGTAGGCATGCAAGTCTAGAGTAGAACACCACCAAACTATGACATCAAACACAACCACAAATAACACCATTATCTGACCTGAGTCCTAAAATATCATGTGGAAGGAATCAAAATACCAGTCAATATTTAAGTCTAAAACTTGCAAGGCTGGTGAATAAGTCCCTTCCCATCTCCCTTCCCATCTCCTCCACTCGCTAGATATCGCATGATGCTGGGAGAACTGTGACTTGTTGATTGTTAAAGTGGTGACGTGCCTTCATGTTTGATAAAACATGAATGAGCTTAGAGGATGGTTTGAACATATAGATCCCCCTTTTCCCTAAGGACCTGTTAGCAAAAATTTCTACACTGCTTGTAAATAGAAATATCTTTTAAAATATGCAGTGGAAATCAATGAAACATCTAGGAAAATCTGTGCTTAGTGTCACCAGCAAATCTCTCTCTTTGGTTGGGCTGGTGTGTGCCACCCTTAGGGGTTGTTCCTAGTCTTAATCTGTTGAGAATTTGGAGGGGTTACGGTTAATATAAATTCTCTTCTTGATAATTACTTGTGAGCTTGTTTGCTTATGTATTCTTCTTAGTTAGTCTTTCATCAAGTCAATTACAATAATTACTTGTGAGCTTGTTTGCTAATGTATTCTTCTTAGTTAGTCTTTCATCAAGTCAATTACCAAAATGTACCGGACACAAATCTTTAAGCAGAAGTAATACTTTTATTGTAGGAAGGTAAATCACAGATTTACCTTCCTTACATTACACTCCAGAGTTCATCATAACCCTTACGCTTGTATATCTTAGTCCCGAAACATTCGCTTACACCAATGCTGTATGATTGCAATCCTGTAGATATCTGCACTGCATCCTTGTAAATTGCCGTACTGTATTCTTAGAGATGTCCAATCTTTCTATTTCTTCATACATCCGCTTTTCCTTAAACCACTACACACTTGCTGTCTTAAGTCTGCACTAATCCGCAAACTGTCCTTTTGGATGACCGAAAACTTGCTCCTCAAATGTGCCGCAGAGAGGGTATATATAGAGACGGTTTAACTGTCTTTTAGGCTGACCAGTCAGCACAGTAGGGAGCCGACTTCATAGTGTATTATAGGCCGACATGAAGGATACATAATTCAGCATTTATAAGATTATTTTCTTGCATATTTTGAGAGTCATCTATTCACAGTATTTTGCCAAGATCTTGGAGTATATTTGTTGACTAGATCTTTCATGAACATGACTCTTAAGTACATCTTATTATTGTTGACTTCTTCTTTACATAAGTACATAATTACATAGTCAACATGAAGACCGACCTAGTTATACTTTTCAACACTCCCTCTTAACTAGGGAGGTTTTCATACGGGTACATGGTTACTTTTAAACTGAAGAATCTCATAAGAAGAATCGGATTGGTAATTGCATCTGTATAGCATCATATCAACCAGCATTGTCCTAGTGCAAGGCCTTGACTAACAGCCCCATCTCTTCAACGAGACAATGGGCTTCAATGCTGGCGAGACACATGACTTATAGACACTTTCGTCATTGTCTCTCCAAGGTACATACTCCACCCGGGTGTTCCCAAAGTATGACCTTCTTGGACTATTCTTATCTTGGGTCGCTAGCCCTCAAAGAATATCGGTCCTCGACTACTCTTATCTTGAATGCCCTAACACATTCTCAAAGAGCATCGAATGCCGGATGATTACCCAATCCTCCATTCTATCTTCCCAAAACCAGAATGATGTGTCTATCTCTCCCTTTCAACCAGGGAGGACCTATTCCACAAGGGAATGTACTCATTCTTATACAAAGAATGTACCTAAGCTCATCCTTAGGAATTACCAAGTTTCTTCCAAGTAAGAAACTTACCATCAGGCTCCCTCTTAATCAGGGACCTCCAGCAACAATGGTGAGACACCTAGTTGCTCATGAAGAATTCCTGTCCTCGATGTCATGGATTTCGATATTGAGGAATCTCCAACTTTTAGCTTTATAGGGCATAGATCATCCATCACTTTCATCCTGAGTCATGTCAGCTATTAGAAAGTGCTTCATCAGACTTCCTTATCTGGTCCACTGTTATGCCATGCTGCTTTCCTTTGAATCATCTCCAAGGATCTCCCAATGATATGTTTTATCAAGTGTCCTTTTACTAGACTTTTGTCAGAGTTTACATATCATCCCAGGAGATCTCTTAGTCACATCTTCTTGGCTTCTGGATGATAACTGCCTCTTGACATGGTTGCATTTCATGATCTTCTTCCTCTCTGCACAATCCTGGGGACTTACGCCCTTTCTAGTTTCTAGTTCATGTACAACCACCTCATATTCCATGAGGACATATTATGTTGATTTCATCTGTCCGTGCACTGAGAGATACTCCTCCACAGATCATAATTCAAAATACAGAAATTCATTACTTGCAATCATATGACATGACTTCACAACATCCAATGTTAGCATATAAATATATATACATACCTCCCACCCTTTTTCCCTTGAGTCATCCCTGTAGCAATTTCTCAGAAATGAAGAGCTTCATTCACTTGGCCTGCTTCATCTATATCACATCCCAGAAATATGTTTCCATGATGATCTTTGCTTTTGATGACTACTTTCTATTAGTCAAGTTTGTCAAATAGGTTTTCCTGGAGCTGATTCACCAAGAGCTCCTGCCATGCTTTGATCAGGATGCTACATTGCTTCCTATCATATAACCAACAGAAATCAATTCCTTATAAGTTTAATTGATTTTTCTTGAACTGGTACCTTGTGATTGGACTGTTAATTCAGGTCTTCAAGGCTTGAGACTTCAAGTTCCCTTCAAACTGAATACTTATATCAATTGTAGATACCTCAGATCTTTGGTAGATCAGCTATTCCAAGATCCTTTAACGTACTTCTTCACTGTATATACATATCACTGAGAATCCTTCTTTTTGAAATGAGAAGTCATGACTATGACTGATATCCACCGACACTCCTTCTCTGAAGTTGCTCCAAAGGTGCCTTCAAATCTGTTTTAAGATGTATATCAATTCCACCAAGAAGTCTGCACCAAACCATGCTCCAAAGATGACTGTTGTAACAAAATTCAATATTCCAATAGTGCCTTCAATGGTGCTTCTAAAGCAGCCTTCAGTAGTGGTTACAAAAACAGTCTTTAATACTGCTCCAAATTGCTTCCAAGATTGACTTCCATAATGCTTTCAATTCTTCTTTCAACAGTACTTGAAGTTTTCCTTCAAGGTATCTTCAAGTATTGATCAATGAGAATGCTCAAAACTATTGTAAAAAGTACTTCAAGCTCTGCTTAAAACTTTTTCAAAACTCTGCTTCAAAGATCTAAGAGGGTTGCTCCAAATTGCAACCTGAAATCTTTACCACAGAATTTTGTTACTGGTCAGAATCTGCTTTTTGCCACAAAGGATGGGATTTCTGCTTCAAGTGACTAAGGGTATTGCTCCAAGAAGGACAATTACAGAATTTTGTCCTCTTTTACAGCTAACAGTACGAAGTACTAATCACAGATCCGAGACTTTTAATATATGTGCTTACAGGTCAAGTCTTAATCTCCCCACATTGCCCATACTGATGACTGTTCACAAGTATTATACGTCACAGGTTAATTCTCTCACCAATCCGAGCTCAAGTTCTTTGTTTGACTGTCCTTAATTCGAGCTAGAAAGAATATAATAAAAAAATTAGCCCAAGATAATTTTTAATCTCTGATTTCCTTGGCCTTTCTATCTTTGTTTTTCCTGCGGTATATCACTGTAATTAATCACTGAAATTTCAGAGAAAAATTCGAAATTCTTATTCAGATGATAGTTAAGTCAAGTCCAAGTTTTTATGCCCAAACAGAAAAATCCTTGACTGTCCTTGGCCTCTTCCTGTTTCTCTGTCTTATCTCTGAATTGATCACCGAATTGGATTACTGAACTGTTTGCTGAGATTAATATAGAGTTTATACTTCATTGTTCCTTCAACAAGTCCCTTCTTCTTTGATGATTGTAATAGAGATCGAGCCCATCACTTTTCTCTATCCAAAAGATATCTGAGTTGTTGTTGACTGTGATCTAATCCTTAGGTGCCACTTATATGCCCTTCTTTGACTGCCACCTTACCTCTGATACCATGTTGAGAATTTGGAGGGGTTATGGTTAATATAAATTCTCTTCTTGATAGTTACTTGTGAGCTTGTTTGCTTATGTATTCTTCTTAGTTAGTCTTTCATCAAGTCAATTACCAAAATGTACTGGACACAAATGTTTAAGCAGAAGTAATACTTTTATTGTAGGAAGGTAAATCTCTGCTTAATACTTTTATTGTAGGAAGGTAAATCACAGATTTACCTTCCTTACATTACACTCCAGAGTTCATCATAACCTTACGCTTGTATATCTTAGTCCTGAAACATTCGCTTACACCAATGCTGTATGATTGCAATCCTGTAGATATCCTGCACTGCATCCTTGTAAATTTCCGTACTGTACTCTTAGAGATGTCCAATCTTTCTATTTCTTCATACATCTGCTTTAACTTAAACCACTCCGCACTTGCTGTCTTAAGTCTGCACTAATCCGCAAACTGTCCTTTTGGATGACCGAAAACTTGCTCCTCAAATGTGCCGCAGAGAGGGTATATATAGAGATGGCTTAACTGTCTTTTAGGCCGACCAGTCAGCACAATAGGGAGCCGACTTCATAGTGTATTATAGGCCGACATGAAGGATGCCTAATTCAGCGTTTATAAGATTATTTTCTTGCATCTTTTGAGAGTCATCTGTTCACGGTATTTTGCCAAGATCTTGGAGTATATTTGTTGACTAGATCTTTCATGAACATGACTCTTAAGTACATCTTATTATTGTTGACTTCTTCTTTACATAAGTACATAATTACATAGTCAACATGAAGACCGACCTAGTTATACTTTTCAACATAATCAGTGCAGTCTTCACCTATGAATCTGCAATATAACATGTAAAAAACAGCAAAGTAATGGCTGTTTGACCAGCAAGTTAGTGGCCAAACAAGTTTGTAAGTTCTTAACATTTTAATAAGTGGAATGATCTTTAACAATTAGCTTTTATATGGAAAATAAATAGGTAGAAAGCATATTTAAATGGCAGATTTCACCAATGAAAATACCTCAAAAGCTTTTACCAAATTGAATAAGATACCATTTAGACATTGAACAAACCCAAAGAGATAGAATAGATCATAACCAAGCTTTATTTTACAAAGGCTAAAAGGCTAGCTGCACCAAGATGACTATTACAGAATTGATGACAATGATATTCAATCACAACAAAGTAGAAGCTAGAAGAGAGAAGAAAGAAAGAATATGAAGATGAGTAATGCTGCTGCTTGCTGAAGACAATTCGAGTTGTGAGCTAGGCCTCCTCCTGTACTTATAAGACTTCTCCCTCTTTAATTCCTCTAATTAGCATATGCAAATTAGGAGGTCAAATTCTTAAAAAATGGCACTTGAAAAAAACATGTAGAGTCAACTGAACTTGGATTGGAGAAGAAAATTGAGTGAAGTGGCACATCCTTGAGTTTAACTGAAGGATCTTTGAGCACAATTTTAGTTAATTTGACTTGGGTAAAAGTATCTTGGACTATTTTGAGTAAATTCCATCTATGATAAGAATATCCTCAAAGCAATTTTGGTTAATTCGACTTAGCATATTTTTAGGGAATTTGAGTTAGGACAAAAAATATCTACTTTTTTGTGTTGAGGTAGAAGTGGAAGTAAAATAGGAGACCAATGTGGACTAGGAGAGAAAATAGGGTGGAGGAAAAACAAATTGCCATTATTTCCAAGTCAAACCTCAAAAATAATTTACCCATGTGCTTTGCCACGTTATTGATGACTCATTTGTAAAATCTTGCCATTTGTCCATTCCATGTATTGCCACATGTCAACCTCTCAGACTACCACATGTCACCTTGCTATAAATAGACATGCCAAAAATAGTAGCCTCCCTCAAAAATAGGAAAGCATAGAGAATGCTTGGAATAGATAGGGGAACCTTGCCATATATAGAATGCCTCAAAAAGGCACTGCTAAAATAGAAATATGCATGCATCTCCACAATGTTATATTCATTAGACTTTGAATCTAATGGAGAACTAAAATATACTGTTCAGTGTTAACATTCCCATGCAAAGATTGCTAAAACTAGAAATGTCTCGGATTCTGAAGAAATCACCTTCAAATGACTTAGAACTCAGTGGGGAGTTCAAATATGCTACTAGATATGACATGTGACCATTGCCAAAAATAGAAATGTCTCAGATGCCCATGAAACCATACTCATTGGATTCATCTTTCAGCTAGGACTTTGAATCCTCAATCAGAATCAACGTGCAAGTATTGCTAAAAATAGAAAGTGTTGGTGTGTTACCCATAAGTAGCTCATCAAATTTAGAATCTTGCAAGAATTTTAAATGTACATTATCTCTGACATGCAAGTCTTGGGACAAAACTTGCTAAAAATAGTAAGTGCCATGCATGTCACCTAGAGAAGCCTCATTGAAACCCTGAGTTCTTAAGGAGTCCAAATATGTAATCAGTACCACCTTGCAAGCCTCGGGATTCTGTCTCCTACAAAGTAGGGGACCTACTAAAAATAGTAACTCTCTCCAATCTCTGCAAAATCTGTGTCTGAATCATCACTATATCCATCTTGCAACTAGTCTCCTTCGGAAGCAACTCCCAACCTAATCAAAATTGTATCTCTGAACCTCCAGCCTGATTAATTGTGTTGGTCTTTAACCCTCCAAATTTGTAAGGGGCAAATTTAGGGGCTAACAGGACCCTTTCTTTTAACTTGATTGTGTCGTTTGTAATGCTATCAATTTGTTGATTGAGGTCCCTTGGCACCTGGAAGAAGAAAACCTCCTGAAATCTTAGAGTCTCTTTTTGAATCCTTGCTGAGTGATGCTAGCTTGCTGTTAGAAGCAATCTTCTTAGAATTCATTGGAGTGATGATTATACTTGAATAACTGAGAACAATTAGAGTCCTTAATTTTTATGCATTTACTGCAATTAGATCTTGAAGGAGGGCATATGCCTTGGCTTGGTTATTTTTGGATGTCCCTAGACTTTATGCATAAGTCAATTCTTGTTTTTCCTTTTGCTCAAGAATAATACTCCTGAATGCTTACCACAATTCTCTGAGCAAGCATATAACTCTTTACTGATCAAAGTTGACGACTAAGCCTGCATAAAACCTCATAAGTCATGTTCGAAGTATGAGGATTTCACAGCCTTAGAAAAAGCTATAGTGTTTGATTATGATAGAGATATCAGCAATAGAGTGGGCCATATGTGACTCAGGTTGTATTGTATAACATGATGTCATTACAGGTCCAGCTCAAGATGATGCTATGATTATGAAATTCTGCTAGACTTTGTGAGTTTTTACAGTCACAAACAATGAAGAGAGCATTTCATTCTTGACTATATGTAAAGTAAGATAGCTGTTGTAGCTGTTATGAAATTCTCAGCGATTTCATGCCTTGTTGAATTTCAATGATTTAAGTTGTTAAAATAGATTGTATTTTTAGCTTTAGGATGGAAATGTCTAATGCACCTCCACTTTCACCTTTTGATCACTAATTACAGTACAGCTGCAAGCCTGCAACCTTTCATCATTTATAAAAATTGATAAACTCTTATATCTTTTTTAAATCTTAAAACAGTCTGTTGATGTAAATGTGTCAATTAAGGCCGGATTAATTTTATATTTTCTTCATAGAATATTGGCCTCATACATATGCAGTTTGATTATGTTTCTAGGTCAATTGATCGGGACACCTTTGTCTAGACGTCATGACTCTCAGCTACATCCCACAAGTTCTAAATTTCCATTCTTATATGGACATGTCCTTTTATTTCTGTTTCCTTTGTCCTTTTGAATGATACCATACCTTCCCCATTATTACCTAGATTAACAAAATCAAGGTTTCATTCCGTTTTTAAGTTAGTCTTTTCATCCTCCACAATTCATTCTGAGCTGCATTTTAGAAAGTATAAGAACAGTAGACATATGATAAAAAATCTGAGATGGAGATAGATCTACTTAATACCATATATTGATATCTTATTTGAATAATTTCACTGCAAGACCATCCACAAGAGACAGCAGTTATATTGGTCTAAAAGCTTGGCTTGGGTATACAATATCAAAGTAAATATTGTTTTTCCTTTCTACAGGAAGAGATGAACTGATTGTCAAGATGTTCAAGAATACTTTCCAGTCTGGTTTTCTTTCTATCCTCTACAGCCTTGGGTAAGCTGATTTCCAATTATTTATTTTTTGTTCGATTGGCTGGCCTGCAAACTTTGGTTTGTTACGTCTAATTTCACTTGTTTATCCTTTTTGTGCTATAATATGTTGGGGAATTGATACCCTTGTGTGGTTTCTAACAGGAGCAAACCTTTGCAAATATGGGACAAAGAAGGTCAGTGTTAAAAACTTAGAAAGGTCTGACATCACAATTCTGCATGTAATTGATTGTTATCAGAATACGGAGGCTCTGATCTGGCTGTTCTGCACCATGTTGTTGCATTAATGGAATGTTATCAATGGCACTGAATTTGATGAAGAAATTTAATCCCTAGCAAGCTGTCTTCTTAACTCTTTTTGTTTTTCCTTTCCATGCCTTAACTACATGAGCATTGGTTTCTCAAATTATTGTTTTCCTTTTTAAAATTTGTTATTTTTACAAGAATATATTCACCATAGAAAGTTTAATGCTTCTGCAAGTTTATTTTATAGCAATTTGCACCTTTTCAATTACAATAATTAAAAGTTAAAACTGATATGTATGAAATGCATACACGTTTCCCACAGTATCATTCTCTTTATCTGGTGCAAAAGATTTCATATAAAATTAATGCAATACTGATAGGAGATATGTAAAAAGGAAAATAGGAACGGTTGGTTGGAGGTTACTTGGAATAAATTTGCTGCTCCCCCCCACATTTAATGCTGTCACTGCATTTAGCTCATGAAATTGATGTATTATATCACTTCTGAAAATGGATAGAATGGAATACTAACTGCTACCTACTAAAGACTGGGGTTAGCTACCTACAAATGCTCATCAGGTTATCAATGAAGGGAAGGAAGGTAATGGTTGGGTTACTACTATTGCAAAATACAATGTGGCAGCTAATTCAGATTTTCCTTATTCCTTAATACTTGCTTGTAAACTTTATTTATCTTCTTGTGTTTCTTTATTAGATCTTTTTATCAAACAAATGTCAAGATCAAAACAATAAAGACAATGGACACAGATATTAGGCTCCAAGCCAGGGCAAAACCCCTCCAAGGGGAAAACCCAAAAAATTTCTTCTGCTTATAGAACTGGCTTCAAATGAGACAACAAAGACTCAAGCCCTAGACCAAGTCCTACTCCCAGCACCAAGTCAACCCTCCAAAGAGACCCTCCAATTAGGTTAAAGTCAAACCAAGTCAACCAGAGACAAAACCTTCTAGAACTACACCAATCTTAGAATTTTCGACCTCCTGCAACTGCTCCAGAAACTAGCATGTGTGAGAGAAGATATCCAAAAACTCGACTTCTTTTCTTCGCTAGGGTTTCCTCCGTATTCCTGGTTTTTTGCTCTTCTTTCTTCGTCCTTCTATTGCAGATCGAAGTTGTTGGTGATATATTTTAAATGAGGTCAAAGTACTTCTATTTATAGTATATACTCTTCCGTGTCGGTCGAATACCCCTTTATGGGCTTACTTGTCTCTGCCAGGGCCGATTTGTGCTTAGGAGGCTTCTAGGACTTTCTAGACTCAAATAAATTCTTTTACAAGATACATTTTGCCCGGAAGGGTCTTATAATCAAGATGTTGACTCTCTTTACTCATGACAAGAAATCCTATGACCTAACAAACCCTAGAAGCATGAAGAACATGCTTTTACCTAGAAGACCATCAATAAGAGCATTAAACCCATGCTTTAAAATAATAACTTTTTCTTTTCTTCTTTTGTTTGTTACATAAGATACATTTTGAAATGAGTACAATAACAATTATAAAGACCGAAACTAGTTACATTTCCAACTCTCCCTCTTAATTAGGGAGGTATTCATAATTGTACGACCAATACAACATCATTCTCAAAATGAAGAGTTCTCATAAGAAGAGTCGGATTGATAAGCCAACTGTAAGCATTGTTATTATGACCAACACTGTCTTCAAGGCCTAACTAGACAAGCTCATCTTCATTCAAGAGCGTTATGCTAGGAGGCTTTACATGTGATACCGCACTACCTCTACAACGCACATACCCCATCCAGATGTTCACAAGGTATGTTCTTTTAGGACTATTCTTATCTTGGATTCCCAATCCTCAAAGAAATTTTGTCCTCTCCAACTACTCTTATCTTGGATACCTGTCCCATCCTCAAAGAGGGTCGGTGCCTTTCCTTTCTTGGATGCTTTATCCTCAAGGAAACCACAAATGCTTATCCAATCCTCCACCATTCTCTCTTCAAGGCCTTCACTAAGACTTATGGCTGTTAGTCTTGGTCAAGTGCTCGACACATAAAGAAGAGAATGCACATTGATGTCCCACATCACTCCCTCTCACCTAGAGAGTATATCCCTATTCCCTCTTGACCAAGGAATAGATCCTTGCTCCTTTTCAAGGAGACTCCTTTATTCCCTCTCAAATCTAGAGGAGACTGTAGACTTCCTTTGTATTTGGGAAGTCAACACCATAAGCCTTATTTCTTGCCCCCATAAGAGAATCAACTAATTGTTCTTTATAGCTGCATGGTTCCCTTTTTCCTTCGCATCTCATTATATCGAGCTTGCTTCCTTTCGAGGTATCATGGAGCCATCTTCTTTCTTCAATGTTGAGACAGGATCCATATCATCAATCTTGCACATCACTTTCATCTCATCATCAATAATAAAGGCATTACATAAAGCCTTTCTGTTAAAATTGGACAACTAGGTCCAAACTCCATGTTGTGATGCTCAGATGAAGATACCAATATTTGTATTGGGTTCCTCTTTCTGAGAGTTGTAAGATCGATCTAAAATTGATCTTAATCTGATGAGTAGAACATTTATTTTGAATTTATTTTTAATAATTTCAAATATGTGCAGGTCGGCCTTAAGGTTTTACACCCCTAGCAGATGTGTCACACACCTCAGTGATTGATATAAATAGAGTCAACGTTGGAGGACTTTTTCACTCATCTCATCCTCACACATCATCTCCTCTAATTTAGTACGAGCTCTTTGGAAGCAGTTTCGGTTCACACGTGGGAAGGAGGACGGATTTACTGCAGCTAGGGTTTGGACGAATTTACTGCAGCTAGGGTTTCCACTCAAGTTTGACCAGCGTTGACTTTGGTCAGCGCATGGTCCAAATAGGCTGAAAATTGGTGGAGACTTTGATTTTGGAAGGCCGTACACATTGGCACAAGAACTGAGGTCAAAAGGTTGATCGAAGACCAAGTTGCGTTGACTTTCTTGCTGTTGTCATGCGTTGACTTTTTTGCTGTTGACTTTGGGTTGATAGTGTGGCTGTTTTGAGGACTGTTGTGACACATGCTGGGTTGGCTGACCAAGGAGACTTTGCTGGTTGAAGCATCCTGTTGACCGCCGTAACGCACCACCACATTTTTCTGTTTTTGGTTTGTCTTTTGTAGATCCACTGGTATGTTCTATCAACATTTTACTTGATTATTTATGTGATTGTTGTAGTAAAAAGTAAAGTTGCATCAAGCATAGAACATCTACATAAATTTACATGGTATCGGAGTTGAGGTGAAGACAAGCCCTATTTGTAGCAATCACCGAAGATGGGTTCAACAAACTATGGCTTCAACGAGGATGACAAATTGAGTGGGAAGGGTGACTTCCATGCTTGGAAGATGATATTGGATCTCAAATTGGAAGACCAAGTATGTCATGGACTATGTGCAGGGTAAAATCCAAGAACCTCCATCTACTGCTACTGCTGCTGCCAAAACAAAGTACAAGAAGGGGGAGATCAAAGCAAAGCTGATGATCAGGGAATCCATTCATAAAAGACTGGTGGCCTACATCTCTGAGTTGGGCACATCGAAAGAGATGTATGATAAATTGATCCTCATGTTCAAGGCCAACAATGCAAATCAAGTACTATTCTTCAAGAATCAATTGAAGAATCTGAAGAAGGGCAGGGATGAGTCTGTCCAATCATACTTTTTGAAGCTGACTGAGATCAGGAACAATCTGCTGGCTATTGGGGAGACAATAGCTGATCGAGAGATGGTACTCACCGCACTTGGAGGGCTTTCATCTGAATGGCATGTGTTCAACACTACCATTCTAAATAATAATGTGATACTTGACTTTGACGAAGCACTGTCAAGATGCGTTCAAGAAGAATCAAGAGTATGGAAATGAAGGAAATGCTGCATGCGTTGCTCATTCTAGAAAGAAGAACTTTGGTGGTCCAAAGTATAAAGGAAAAGTAGGGACCCAGGGAAAGAAGGGCAAGTGTTTCACTTGTCATAGGCCAGGTCACTATGCTGATAATGCCCTTTCAAGAAGGATTCTCTTGATGATGATGACAACAACAACAACTGGAGGGATGACAATCAAAGGAACAACAGGCTCTAGGGAAAGAGGAAGGTTCCCTCCGGTGGAAACGATCAACCTTTCAAAAGGTCAAGAAATTCCAGGTATGAGGAATCAAATGTTGTTGATAAAAGAAATGAATACATTCTTGTATCTGCCCTCTCTGTTGCATCTCCACCCGACACTATGGATGTCTAGTTGATAGATAGTGGTGCCTCAATGCACATCACTGGGTTCAAGGAAGCACTCTTTGGTTGAGAAGGATACTAATATGGAAATTATCCTTGGAGATAATGCCACATATCCCATGAAAGGGACAGGGACTATGACCCTCCACTTGTCTCAAAGTCAAGTCCTCCACTTGCAAGATGTACCAGGTCAAGGTCAGGTCTAGAGTTGATACACTCTACCAAGTTGGAGGAAGTCCACTGGGAGCAATGACATGGGATGCTATTCGACAAACCGATAATGGCACTGAATATGAGACGAACGAGTTCAAGAACTTTTGCAGAGGAGCTAGCATCAAGAGGGAGACCACAATGTTTGTGGGCTACAACGAAATTTCGAAGGCCTTTAGAGTCTATGTGCCTGGTCAAAGGGAAGTAAAGATACGCCATGATGTCACTTCTGACGAAGATACTTCCTTGAAGAAAGTAGTCAATCTTTCGAGATCCAAGGAAGATCATGAGGCAAGGCCTGGAAATCAAGAAGAATCGAAGGATGAGACGATGCTTGATGTTGAAGGACCAATGGACCCGATTGATCCACCTCCTTCATTGGGAAAGAGACCATCATGGCTCAGGGACACTTTCGAGGATGCTGAGGGACATATGGCCCCAAGGGGGACATTCCGTGAAAGCAAGAAGCCGAGTAGATACCAAGGGTATCTAGCAGCCATGAGTACTATTGTACAATCCGAGCCTGGATCTTTTTGAGGAAGCCGTAAAGCATCAAATCTAGAAGGATGCTATGTACGAAGAGTATGAGTCCATAATGAAGAATGATATTTGGGATGTGGTTCCTAAACCGGAGGACAAAGCAGTTGTCACCTCAAAATGGCTCTGCAAGATCAAGCATGGATCTGATGAAAGTGCTGAAAAGTTCAAGGCAAGATTCGTTGCCCGTGGCTTCTCTCAAAAAGAAGGCATAGACTATGATGACATATCTGCACCTGTGAGCACCATCCAATTGCTGCTCCGCATGGATGGAGTCTTCATCAGATGGATGTGAAGACCGCACTTCTGCATGGTGCAATGAAGGAAGAGGTATATGTGGAGCAACCTCTGGGGTTCAAAGTCCAGGATCGGGACACCCATGTCTGCAGGTTGAAGAAAGCTCTCTATGGGCTGAAGCAAGCACCTAGAGCTTGGTACGAGAGGATAGATAGCTACTTGATGATGCTGGGCTTCACTCGAAGTAATGCTGATCCGAACCTTTACTTCAAGGTTATCAAAGGGAAGCCTCTCATTTTGGTGCTGTATGTGGATGACCTCTTCCTGACAGGTGCGACCCTCTCATTCATCAATGCAAGAGGGAGCTCGCTGCTGAGTTTGAGATGAAAGACCTAGGACTGATGCACTACTTCCTAGGCTTGGAGGTTTGGCAGAGACCTGGTGAGATTTTCCTTTCTCAAGGAAAATACATTGTGAAGCTTCTGTAAAGACTTAGTATGGTGGACTGCAAGTCTGTGTTGACACCGATGGAGCTCAACTTCAAGAAGTTGAGTGGCAGCGCTGCTGGGCCCGTATTAACAAATCCTACTAAGTATCATCAACTGGTAGGGGCCCTGATGTTCTTAGTGAACACCCGTCCGGACGTATGTTTTGCAGTGAACACTTTGAGTCAACACATGGTTGATCATAACATTCTCTGGGTTGGTGCCAAGAAACTCTTGAGATATCTCTGAGGCACGATAGACCTTGGGCTGAGATACACTGCCAGGAGCATGACACTCCTTGGTTTTACTGACGCCGATTGGGCTGGCAGTGTGGTGGATCGCAAGAGCACATCTGGATGCTGCTTTACATGTAGATTTGCTTCGGGCATGAAACTGAAGTCGGTAGCCTTGAGCACCGCTAAGGCCGAATACATTGTAACATGTATGGCCTGTTGTGAAGTCACTTGGTCGCGAAAGCTCTTCAGTGAGCTGTTCAAGCATGTGCTAGATACCATTGTTATCCTTTGTGATAACTAGAGGGGGATTCGTTTGTCATAGAATCCCGTGTTCCACGATCGATCCAAGCATGTTGATGGTTGGTACCACTTTATCCGGGATATGGTACAGCGAGGCGTCGTAAGGCTCGATCATAGGTCGCAGATATTCTCACTATGCCCTTGGGGAAGGTCATGTTCCTAACCTTCCGTGATAATCTTGGAATCGTGGAATGACCTTATTCTGAGGGTCCTGTTGGACGATGAGCTCTGGGAGCTCTAGGGGGCTTGGGGGATAGCTTCTCGGAGCTATAAGAAACCACAGGGCTAGGCTTGCTGAACCTTGTTGGTGTGCTTGGGCCCCACCGTGATGATTGAGTTGGTTCGCCTCTCATGATTTGTGCCCTGTATGCATCCTACCCATTTGAGTTCCAGACTCATGGGAAGTACCTCTCATTTGGCCAATGAGGTGGGAAAAGCTAGAGACTAGTAGCAAAGACTGATGGATGCATTAGAGACTGCCGTACTCTCTATATAGGATGACACGTGTCCAACCACTTGATTTGGGATCAAGTCTAGTGAGGTTTCAGACCTCCAACCGACTTCAGGTCAGTGAGACTAACTTCGGGTTAGTATATCTATGACTCTCTTGAGTCTAAGCGAGGCTTCGGACCTCCTACTAACTTCGGGTCAGGTAAACCAACTTCGGGTTGGTATGAGACTCTTTGTGAGTCTGATAGAGGTTTCGGACCTCTGGGCTGAATCTGTCAGCCGGGGAATGATTTCTTTGTGACTAACCCACTTCTGTTCTGAAATAAAGAGGCCAGCAAAGCAAGTTACGGTGGGATGACGCACAATGTTTGATTGCACAGGTGGATGGAGTTCTCCCTAGTTGAGAGGGAGTGTTAAAATTGGACAACTAGGTCCAAACTCCATCTTGTGATGCTCAGATGAAGATACCAATATTTGTATTGGGTTCCTCTTTCTGAGAGGTGTAAGATCGATCTAAAATTGTTCTTAATTTGATGAGTAGAACATTTATTTTGAATTTATTTTTAATAAGTTCAAATATGTGCAGGTCGGCCTTAAGGTTTTACTCCCCCAGCAGATGTGTCACACACCTCGGTGATTGATATAAATAGAGTCAACGTTGGAGGACTTTTTCACTCATCTCATCCTCACACATCATCTCCTCCTCTGATTTAGTACGAGCTCGTTGTAAGCAGTTTCGGTTCACACGTGGGAAGAAGGACGAATTTACTGCAGCGAGGGTTTGGACGAATTTACTGTAGCTAGGGTTTCCACGCAAGTTTGACCATGTGTTGACTTTGGTCAACACATGGTCCAAATAGGCTGAAAATTGGTGGAGACTTTGATTTTGAAACGCCGTACACATTGGCACAAGAATCGAGGTCAAAAGGTTGACTGAAGACCAATTTGCGTTGACTTTTCTGGAAAACGTTGACTTTTTTGGGGTTGAATTTGGGTTGACCATGTGGCTGTCTTGAGGACTGTTGTGACACATGTTGGGTTGGCTGACCAAGGAGACTTTGCTGGTTGAAGCATCCTGTTGACCGCCATAACGCAACACCACATTTTTCTATTTCTGGTTTGTCTTCTGTAGATCCACTGGTATGTTCACTCAGCATTTTACTTGATTATTTATGTGATTGCTGTGGTAAAAAGTAAAGTTGCATCAAGCATAGAACATCTACATAAATTTACACTTTCCAATCTTCAAGCTGATCTTAGCTTCCTCATGAAGGTGATCTCCTTGTTATTGTACAAACTTGACCTTCAAGTTATCTTCTCACACCGCTACCTTTCAATCCCAAGATGGAAACATCTTGACTTCATAATTGCCAGGATCATATATTTAATCCATATAGTTGAACTTGCCACAACTGCCATTACATATTCTTGCAATATCTTTCCAAGTAGCAAAACATTTTGTTAACTAGATAACCAACGACAAAAATATTAGACTTACCACATCATGATAACTTTCTCATCAAGGCATCAACATTTTCATGGTCCATCTCCACACGAATCTTCCTTCATGCATCATAGTGCCCAAGGATAGAACCTGATTACCAAGGTACATTTTTTCTTCCAGAGACTATACTGGATGTTGATCATTATTCTATATAATCTAGAGAGAATCTTGATCCATTATTCATTCTAGAATAAGTCAAATGCATCTTTTTGGCATCATATAACCATACAAAGCATAGTTTATGACCAACTTCTTTTTACAGGACTCTGTACATATGAATCCTATCCAAAAGATACTTTAACTATGCATTCCTATGCTTTTATACAATCTTCTAGATATATGTCCTAAAATGATCCCTCAACACGACCAACTGCATCCCTTCATCCTCCAAGAGTATTGTTTCAATATATGCTAACCTTGTCATAATGCTTCTTCCAAGAACCTTTCAAAATGATGGTTCTTATAGGATCATAATGATCCACCTAAGCAAGAGCGACTACCTCTAGCATAATGTTAGATAATGCTTGGATGAACAATAATATGCAAAATGATCTCAATCCACTCAATATGATTCCTATAAAGCAACTCAATGCTACTATCGCATGCTTTTATCTATGATGCTATGCAATTACAGAACCAAAATTTTCTAAGAAACAACAACGCATGTTATTCTAAAGGAAAGACCAACTTATTCTGTAAGTGCTAAGTCAATCCTTTTCTTCCATGCTAGGTAATTTGCTGAGCCAACGAGCTTATTGCTTTTCCTTGCTGAAAGAACTCATAAGACCTTTAGATTCAGACATAGAATAATACAATACTTACTTGTCAACCAAGAGTCGTATCTTCTTTGATGATGTCTCCAACTATCTTGAGGCTTTCAAGGTCTTCAAAGAGACTTCAATGATGTCCTAGAAAGATGCTCTTCTAGGGTATGTTTAGCTTGATGAATGGTACCAAGATTCTTTGATGTTTCTTTCAAGGCTGTCTGCTAGGTAGGTCAGATTAGCAAGATTCAATCTTGCATCAGCTAGCTAGCAGCTACACCTTTGTTCCTCAACTTCTATCTTGTAACTTTTGATCTGCACCTTCGACTCTGCAGAAACCCTAATTTTGGTACTAAAAGTTCCTTGTTTGGGCGAGACAGATCCTTCAAGGTGAACGAGATCAAAATCAAAATATATGCTCTTCTAGAAATTTGATACTACAACTTGGTCTCCTTCAATTCAGACCTGCAATTTCAGCCTTCCTCGAGGCTTGTCAAAACCCTAATTCTTCAAGCAAAACTTTGTTTGTGTCCACAAGATGATCCTTCCAAGTGCCTTCTTGTTCACCCTAGCTTTGATACCATGTTGAAAAATACAATATGGCAACTATTAATTCAGATTTTCCTTATTCCTTAATACTTGCTTGTGAAATTTATTTATCTTCTTTATTAGATCTTTTCATCAAACAAATATCAAGATCAAAACAGTAAATACAATGGACACAAATATTAGGCTCCAATCTAGGGAAAAATCCCTCCAAGGGGAAAACCTGGAAAATCTCTTCTCTTCTTATAGAATCTACTTCAAATGAGACAACAAAGACCCAAAGCCTAGACCAATTCCTCCTCCTAGCACCAAGTTAGCCTTCCAAAAAGACCCTCCAATTAGGTAAAATCAAACCAAGTCAACCAGAGACAACCTTCTAGAACTGCACCAATCTTAGAATTTTCAGCCCCCCTGCAACAAAATTTCGGACCTGCAGTTATTGCAGAAATTTCGGCCCTTGCAACTGCTCCAGAAACTCACACGTGTGAGAGAAGATGCCCAAAAACTCGACTTTTTTTCTTTGCTAGGGTTTTCTCCTTTATTCCTGGTCTTTCACTCTTTTTTCTTCGTCCTTCTATTGCAGATCGAACTTGTTGGTGATATATTTCAAATGAGGTCGAAGTGCTTCTATTTATACTCTTCTGTGTGGGTCGAATACCCCTTTTTGGGCCAACTTGTCTCTGCAAGGGCTGATTTGTGCGTAGGAGGTTTCCAGGACTTTCTAGACTCGAAAATAAATTTTTTTACAAGATACTCTTTGTCCGGAAGGGTCTTATGATCAAGATGTCGATTCTCTTGATTCATGACAATAAATCCTATGACTTAACGAACCCTATAAGCATGAAGAACATGCTTTCACCTAGAAGACCATCAATAAAGAGCGTGAAACCCATGCTTTAAAAATAACTTTATCTTTTCTTCTTTTGTTTGTTACATTAGATACATGTTGAAATGAGTACAATAACAATTATGAAGACTGAAACTAGTTACATTTCCAACAACCACTAATGAAGGGTTACTAATAGAAGGATGTACATGTCTAATAGATAAGGATAGCTCCTATCAACTGCCATATGCAGAGGAACTACACTATCAATGAAGGGAAGGAAGGTAATGGTTGGGTTACTACTAATGAAGGGTTAGTAATAGAAGATGTGCATGTCTAATAGATAAGGATAGCTCCTACCAACTGCAATATGCAGAACAATTACACTATTCAGTGAAGGAAATGATTTTTTCATAGTGTAAATTTGGTCCCCAGGTAATTAGTTACTATTCAATCTCTACTAAGTTTAATTTACTTAGTTGATTAAATTTCAGAGCTTATGATTTTGTATTGAGCCGTTCATTGAAACTCTTTACTAGTGATGTTTCCCTATGAATACATTCATTATTATCTTTTGTTTAATTACTAAAAATTTAATTTCAATATTTTTCTCTCTAAATTTCTATTTATTCTAATTTTTATTTCCTTCCCCAATAGTTTGGGTTTCCATGTTCTGGATTATACAATATGGAATCTGTAAATTTTAAAGGAGAATTATGAAATCGCTCTTTTATTTGTAACTTTGTGGATGTCATAATATCATTGATTTAAAAACATGGTTAATATGTATTGAAACTATTGTCTATGTATTGAAACTATTGTCTTGTTTCCAGTTGTAAATGGACAGATTAAAAGGTTACAAGATGAGGATATTCAGTCAAATGTCCTGGAAATTGTTGGCCCAAATGTGAACACAACATACATCACATGCCCTGCAGATCCTGCTGCGACACTTGGTATTAAACTGCCATTTTTGGTGATGATTGTCAAGAATCTGAAGAAATATTTCACATTTGAGATTCAAATCCTGGATGACAAGAATGTTCGTCGCCGATTTAGAGCTTCCAACTATCAAGTAAGTAGAATGCCTGAACATACTTCGATAAGAAAACTGTGGGAGATATTATATTTCTATTGAGTGTATATTTATGCAATACTGCTTTATCTCCTTCCGGTAAAATTTCTGGGCTATATCCATGACCAAATACAGAAATTATCCACTTTCCTCAATTGCAATCTTCATCCTCTTTTTAGTGAGAAATAATGGATATTTTTTAGAGAAATAGTATGGACTTTTTATGCCAAAGAGCATTACTTTCAAGACCTGCACTTGTTTTTATGAATATCTCAGGCTTATTATTGTCTAGATCTTCTGAATAGAGCTGAGACCTCTCATTCGTTTCCATATTGGAATAAAAAGTTTTCGACCTGCAGTGTTAAAAATAAGCACTTCTCACGCTGATGCCAGGTGGCAAATATAAAATTAGTCCACCACTGAATCAAACATCTTTGCAATGAGGGTGAAGTTGAAACACTGTTTTTTACAGATTTAGCAACTAAAAGACAATAAATAAATTCAATTTCACAAAGTTGACATGACCCAGCTTATTGTTAAGAAGTACATCTATGCGTGGCATTATGGCCTACTGAATTACACATCATAAGTTTCAACAAGGTGGACTGCTGATGAGCAGCTGGTGGATGCCACTGCTTGGTTTGTTTGTTGATTTCTGTCCATGTATATGTAGAGCTTTCTTTGTTGATTTCTTTGATTTTCATTTTCTGTTTCTGGCTTTAATTCCATTTGGAAGCATTATGATAATAAATCAGTGCCCAACTAAAGAGCACCATTTTCAACTTTTTTTCCTTCCTCTTCTCTTCTTAAAGTAAAAGAGTCTCTCCATGCTTCTCTGTTGCTGGTGCCAAACGTTAAACCCCGTGCTCCCCCAAAATATTATTTTGTTTTTAAACTTCTGCTTGTTGATGAGTTGATGATAATAGCATCAGACAGGTACTTCCGCATAGGTATAAGTGTCTAGATGTGTGGAAGTTGTCCAAAGGACCCTTAACCTTAACAATTACTTTAGTTAATGGAATTATTAAAGTAATTGACTTTTATATGAAAAAGTGAGTCAATATGATGAAATGCAAAAGGTTATTTGCATTAGTGAATTAGATGAATTTCAATTATTGATCTCAAATGATGTTGAGATCTAATCTCAACTGTCAATCACTTTGGATGTAATATTCCTAATTAGCGACAGCTAATTGGAATATTCGACTTTGTATTGTTTTGCCGTATGTGGTTTGTAGATAAATAAAAAATGAGTAAAAGGGGGTCTAACTCACTTTAGTGGAATAAAACACCTTCCTAGTAGCACAACGTTGTAACTTAAGGGGGGAGCCAAGGGGGGGGGCACACACCACGTGGAGGAGAGAGAGACTACGTTGGTTTTGGAGGGAAACCAATGCTATAAAAGGTGGAGGAGCCTCCTCATTTGGCGGATTCTTGTTGTTGATGATATTGGAGCTAGACATTTTGTCTTCTTGGGCACGCTGGCTGATTAGCCTGTCTGCAGCACTGTTTAGTGCGTTGAGTGTCTCTGGTCGGAGATCTCGCCCTTAGCCCCGGGGGACTTCGAGTGCCTGCTCGGGCAAGGTTTTTCCTTCAATCTTTTGCGGGAGATTTGGTTGGTTGTTTTTCTGAGAGCTGGGCTCTATTTGTGACTGCGCAGTCCCTGGGAGAGAGGACGCAGTTCTGGTTGTAGGTGTTCCGTTGCGGGGGTTTCATGCAGGAGTTTCAGTCGATATCCAGAGGAGAGAATCAGTATTGCCGGCAGGAGGTTTCTTGAGGAGTTTGCGGCATAGTTACAGCTATTATCTTTTGGCATCTGCGCTGAGCCTTGCAGAGGCAGCGTAATTCCTTGAGGAGGGTTCCTTTGGTGATTTTCGGAGACAGACCATTTTCGATATGGTTTCTGGGTTTTGTCCGGGGTGGTGAGTACAGGTGGTCTGCAGATTTTCAGCTCATTCCGGCAAGGGGATCAGCCCCTAGTTTTAGTCCATTCCAGCAACAGCAGTTTACGGCAGTTTTCCAGCAGCTGGGACGCAGTCTCTTGCTTCAGCCATTTTTCTGTCTTTCTGAGAGAGTTCTCCACTTGCCTTGAGCAAGAATAGGTGCTATCATTCTGATCATCTATTGTATTTTTTTATATTCTCAGATTAATAAAATGGCTTAGCATTCCCGGCATTTTTTATGAGTATTTGCTTTATATTCTATTTCTGGCATTTTCTATATTGTCGTATGCTTGTATTGTTGTTTATTTCCCTTTCGGGATATTACAGTGGTATCAGAGCATAGTTCTGGCTCAGCCTGTGGTCTATGACATCGGGAAAGAGATCATATAGAGGTTTGCTGGAATTTTGGAGAGCAATAGCAGTTGCAGTACCAAAAACGAAATTGGAAAAAGGGCCAAAATACAAAGGGTCAAATTTTGAAGTTTGGAATTAGAAGAAACCCTTTTGACGTTTTTTCTGGGTTTTGGGCAAGGATCACCTTTCCAAGTTCCTAGAATTTTCTGAGTAGTTTTCAGTGGGTAAATCAGAGGCCGAAGACAAGCTGCAGTATAGTTTCATGAGGAGCCTGTAGACACATAGCAGAGTGATCCTATGCAGACGCAGGAGGATGCGAGAGATATAGGACACCGCTCCTCCAAACACGTGTGATCTGCTTGGTGCATTTTCGTATGGAGACGGTGGATAGGAGACTCATCGCAATGGGAGGTTAGGCGAAATGAAACCCCAAGGGTTTTCGATTGGTGTGAGGGACCGCAATGGTTACTCACAAGGTCGAGCGTGAAAACGTGAGGCTATTCCCATTATGGCATCGCATGCACCCACGCGATCCACTATGCCCACATTCCTAGCAGAGGACACAGGGGTGGGAGCACAGCAGGAGCCAGACCCTGAGCTTGGCCAGATGGGTGCCTATCTTGCAGAGTACTGGGCATACGGGCTGGAGCTCAGAGATCTTATCTCATTCAGAGATTTTGTCCAGCTCCAGCGTGACAATAGACCCCGTGATCATCACAGAGGGTACAGGCATCATCATGATGACCACCGCGCAGCTAGCAGATTTCATTTGCCCACGTTTGATGGCTCATCAAACAGCCTACAAAGTTCTGGGCGAGAAGGATACCCTTTCCAAACTGGACTCAGTATCGATGGGGAAACTATCAAAATGGTTACTCGCACTTGGAGGATGAGGACACAGATTGCAGTGGAGTTCGAGGATACACCTAGTGTGACACAGACTCCCCATCATTAGAGACCTCCTTGACTGTGTCAGTTGATATCGTAGTGGAGAAGGTAGAGCCTACCCCAGTAGAGCCATCCATTGAGGTGATGACTGGAGCCATGTCCGAGTTTTCGGGTGGTAGCAGCACACGACAGATGGGTGAGGTATCAGGAGATGTATCCACTTTCGATGAGGCACTAGGAGATACAGAGGTATTGGATGATAGTCGCAGACAGCGGTATCATCGGCTTTGGACAGACCTTCGAGTCTTAAAAGGGAAGGCCACATCAGTACGAGAGGCCATTTTGTTGCAGGACAAGGAGCTGGAGGGCATGAGAGTGGCTTGTGTCGAGTCGGTGGCCAAGTTGACCCGCATTGGGGAACGACTGGATTCCCTGATGGTACAATCAGAGGGCACGTTGGAGCGTTAGATCACTCCCCTTCAGGCATGCATGGATGGGACTAGCAGTGTTGTTGGGTCATCTCTTCCCATTGGAGAGAGAGAGGCAGAGCCACCTAGTCAGATCTCATATGTTGACTTGGATAGCGGTATGAGACGATCAGAGTTGCACAGGGTACAACATCCACATGTTGAGGTTGGATGTAGAGAGATTTTGAGTTGGTACTCAGTGGAGCGGGCTACGGAGATAGTGATGGATCCGAGTGTAGCTCAATAGGATTTTCTATGCATGGGGAATACAGGAACCCCAGATTGGCATTGGGATCCAGGTGGGATCACCTATCGCTTCCCATGCAGGTCGGCTAACTATGTCTTGGAGAGTGCAGTTGGCCTAGTAGTAGAGCATGTGCAGTTTCGGTCAGCTCCAGTGGCCAACCAGTTTATGGGCAGACTCCCTAGGTTGTCTTGGCATGACATTCATACACGGGATCACGGGGTGGTCAGCACACCTTGGCAGGAACTTGTCGGAGGAGGTGGCATTGGCAGGCCACCAGATGGCACCTTGTATGGGGCCAAGGATTCTTCACCTTTGTGTGGGGCACAGAGGACGCAGCGGAGCCGAGCAGTGGTGGTAACACTACTGACACACAGGGAGATTCACTTCTCGGACCCCTTGAGGGGGATTTGGAGTGATGTTCCATTCGTCGGCAGGTATAGTGATGCGATGGTGGAGACGATGATACCGATTGGTGGTAGTCCGACAGGTAGAGGCATAGCTCTAGGTCATCACATCCAAGGATGTGTGGGAGCCTCTAGCATCGAGCAGTGGACTGCCGATGGACATGGAGTTGCATGGTGTACTACCGTAGTGTGTGGGACTGCATTGTGGAGTAGGAGTGTCCTACATCACATTGAGAACTCGCGAAGAGTGACCGATGCCTGGACGCAGTCAGGGCACGAGACGGTACTGGGTGGTACGACAGTAGCATGGGGTATCCAGTAGTATACAGGGGTATACCTTAGTGTGCAGTGGCATGGCGAGGAGTCCATGGAGATCAGTGGTATGCGAGGGCATACGGTGCTGCACAACAGGATCTTAGAGCATTGCCGCTAGGGAGACTCATGGACATGGACACCGAGCTCACCTTTGGGAGTAGTTCACCCAGGATCGATGGGGAGATGGATGAGCGATACTTGGCGGTATCTGTGGAGACTCATACACCTGCCTCTCTTCTACATCACTCACTGGAACATCCGATTTTGTTGTTGTCCTTTGGCACTTTGGGCATGAGCAGCGGGGTATGCGAGGCTCACCCAAGATATTTGGGTGACACTCAACACACTAGGGGAAAGACTTCTCAGCAGTGGCACTGGGTTGGAGCGCTAGTTGACAGCCACAGGTTAGGGGATGAGATGATCCTCTGCAGTGGTGGCACATCAGTCATTGTTGGGCCTATGCTTGGGGAGCAGGTCATGAGGGAGACATGCATCATTTTTTCCTCAGGGCATGTTGAGATCATGCATGAGCAGAGGATACTGGGTTCAACAGAGGTAGCATCCCGGCATACGTCTGAACTCCAGACATTGTATCTACACTTCATCGAGAGGGTGGATGGCATATTCAGTGCAGATGAGGTGGCGGAGGTAGAACAGGAGGGCATTCCTTATGTATGCTAGGGTGAGGACTCTTTTTCACATGAGTCCATAGGATCAATTGAGGTCGCTTCTGGGGAGCGAGAGCAGTCATGCATAGATGGTGACAGTAGATCAGAGCTATATTCTAGTGTCCCGAGTGAGCAGTCACGGGACTCTGCAGGAGATCCTCTAGGTGAAGAGTCACTTGTGATGAGTCAGCTAGAGCAGCAGGTGATGGAGCTTGAGTCGACAGAGGAGGACACTACTCACATCAGGCATGATATTCCTTTGAGAGAGAGCCAGATGGGCGCCCACATTGAGCCGATGAGGGATATGCGGCTAACATCGGGGTCAACCATTGAGGAGGAGCAGTCAAATGCACCGACGTCGAGTCTGGTGATAGCAGTTACAGATCCATATCCTCTAGAGGTGTTGGAGGTTGATGGGATTGTTCTGCAGGGGACCAGTAAACAGCGGGAGCATGACATTCCTGATCAGGAGTGGGAGGAGCTATTGGATATGGTGGAGGATCCATCTTTGGGCCGACACATTGATGGGATACAGATAGATGTACATACAATCGGCCGAGCTGCAAAACTTTCAGTGAGTAGTACTCTCCAGGAGTACATCGATGGAGCTTGCAGCATATCTTGCCCACTTCGGCCCATTATTGAGAGAGGGGCTTCCTTCTACAGGCAGCTTTCATTGGCAGACAGGGCAGAGCAGTGGGAGTTTATTACGGGCTAGTGGCAACACCTTGGGCATGATCCATGTGTGGTTGTTGCTACATTGGACTCTTCTTCTAGTTTGGACTGGCGGGAGATCATGAGTTGGTTCCCTCTTGATGGTACGGTACTCTTCGTAGGGAGCACAGCAGAGCAGGGGCCCTTGGGTGTAGTAGATGTTACAGATCCCAGTTGGCAGGAGGGCACCGGTTATTGTTACTTCAGGACTCCTTCCCGATTTCAGGAGAGCAGGATCAGCATGGGATGGACTCAAGATTTGGATTGGATAGAGGTGATGAGCTGGTATGCAGTTGGAGGGGTAGTATATGCAGTTACCGGTACAACACTGCAGGAGCCCGGGAGCATTGCTGCTTATTGATTGTCTTCACCTCTTAGAGCATCAACTATAGCTAGAGATAGTGCGCAGCCTAAACCATGGGATTTGAGCAATTATTGGCCATGGTGGCAATGGGATCCTGGAGGATTATTGGTTGGCTGGTACTGTGAGAGGTCAGTTTGGGATCCGAGCATTGAGAGATCCCTTCATATCAGGGTGATGCAGAGGTCAGAGAGGGCTCAGGGGCACATCTGGGACCCAGGCACATTTTGCAGTATCGGTAGGGAGCATCAGCTAGAGAGGAGGCTTGTTCAAGCGTTGCTTGAGGACAAGCAAATTTTTCCGGATGAGGATGCCACTTGGGAGAGTGAGCAGATTTTGCAGCATCCATCACTTCAGTTGCTTGAGGGCAAGCAACATTTTGCCGGGGGGGATGTAATATTCCTAATTAGCGACAACTAATTGGAATATTCGACTTTGTATTGTTTTGCCGTATGTGGTTTGTAGATAAATAAAAAAGTGAGTAAAAGGGGGTCTAACTCACTTTAGTGGAATAAAACACCTTCCTAGTAGCACAACGTTGTAACTTAAGGGGGGAGCCAAGGGGGGGCCACACACCACGTGGAGGAGAGAGAGACTACGTTGGTTTTGGAGGGAAACCAATGCTATAAAAGGTGGAGGAGCCTCCTCATTTGGGGATTCTTGTTGTTGATGATATTGGAGCTAGACATTTTGTCTTCTTGAGCACGCTGGCTGTTTAGCCTGTCTGCAGCACTGTTTAGTGCGTTGAGTGTCTCTGGTCGGAGATCTCGCCCTTAGCTCCGGGGGACTTCGAGTGCCTGCTTGGGCAAGGTTTTTCCTACAATCTTTTGCGGGAGATTTGGTTGGTTGTTTTGCTGAGAGCTGGGCTCTATTTGTGACTGCGCAGTACCTGGGAGAGAGGACGCAGTTCTGGTTGTAGGTGTTCCGTTGCGGGGGTTTCCTGCAGGAGTTTCAGTCGATATCCAGAGGAGAGGATCAGTATTGCCGGCAGGAGGTTTCTTGAGGAGTTTGCGGCATAGTTACAGCTATTATCTTTTGGCATCTGCGCTGAGCCTTGCAGAGGCAGCGTAATTCCTTGAGGGTGGTTCCTTTGGTGATTTTCGGAGACAGACCATTTTCGATATGGTTTCTGGGTTTTGTCCGGGGTGGTGAGTACAGGTGGTCTGCAGATTTTCAGCTCATTTCGGCAAGGGGATCAACCCCTAGTTTCAGTCCATTCCAGCAGCAGCAATTTACGGCAGTTTTCCAGCAGCTGGGACGCAGTCTCTTGCTTCAGCCATTTTTCTGTCTTTCTGAGAGAGTTCTCCACTTGCCTTGAGCAAGAATAGGTGCTATCATTCTGATCATCTATTGTATTTCTTTATATTCTCAGATTAATAAAATGGCTTAGCATTCCCGGCATTTTTTATGAGTATTTGCTTTATATTCTATTTCTGGCATTTTCTATATTGTCGTATGCTTGTATTGCTGTTTATTTCCCTTTCGGGATATTACATTGGAGATTAGGGTTGTGGATTTGGTCAATAACTCAAACACATCTAGTTAGCACAAGATAGTGAAATAGTGAGATCTCAATGATTGGGTGGAGAAGGACATTCATCTGAGTGTGCAGAAGCCGAAGTAGAGTGCAAAGGGTAGCAAGGGAGAAGGATCCAGATCAGCCAATCAAGGTCGAATGGCAGATCTGTAGAGGGTTTGATCAGCTGGAATAACTCCAGGTTTTTGCTGTATTTCTATTTTTCCTTAGAGGGCCATTTTCTTAGGATGGGAGCCCTTGTATTTTGAAGATTACATTAATGACACAGCAGATTTGAAGGGCAGAAATATGTGTGCACGTGTTTGAAATTGGTGTATTATTTTGCTTCCACTTTTATCTTTTATTTATGTGTTAAAATCTCAGCAGTGCTTTTTATTCAGTAGATTTTCAGTAAATTAATTTACAGCAAGGTACTTACTAGGTTAATAAATTGCTGCCGACTGGGTTTAAAGAAATTAACACTGTTTTGGTTCAGATTGGACAATGCCTTTCTTTAGCCATTTTCTGTTCCTTAGGTTCTTCTTTTGGTACTAGTTTGTCTTGTTTCCTTCCTCTTCTAGGGTGAATGCTGTCCTTTGATTGCTCTTCTGTAGTGTGGGTGTACTCCTGCATTGCCGCCTTCCTTCTGTTTTTTGCTACTTTCTTCTATTTCAGTTTACTTGTCTTTAAGGCCTCTTGCTTTTTCTTTGTTAGAGTTTTGACAAGGTTTCCAAATAGATTCTGCATGTTGATATGTTTTCATAGTCTATTGCTTGCTCCTAGGAATGATCATGATGATATAAGTTAAGAGGCAAGTTGAAAGCCCCTTCTCTTAGAATGTGTACAATTACTAGCGTAATGAGCTATGATGTCTTTATTGAATTTTAAAACCTCTAATAAACAATCTTCCTAAGGTATTTCACATGGTTTCAAAATCTCACCCATGCCATAATTCTCAGGGCATGTTTGGTATACTCTCCTAAGCAGAGGTTGTGGGAGTCTTCCAATGGGTTGAATCCTAAAACAACCTTTCTCCTCTAGTGAACCTTGGGAACCCCTTCAACAACTGTGCCTTTATATTTTGAATTAGAAAAGCACAACAAAGTACCCTCTAGCATGGTTACCAACTTATCACAGTTAAATCTCGGAGGTTCCAAACTTTTGAATCCAGCTAACTAAGGTTATGTGTTGTGAGTCATAAATCCTTCATGGTAGTTATCCATGAGAGGTTGTTGCTGCTAACAAATTGATTGGCCTGAGATGAGGGAAGCCACCAGAATTGAAAATAAGAAAGTGTATGGAACATTTGAAGAGTAGCAGATTGAGAATGCTAGATCCTTAAGTGAAGAAATCCAATACTTATGGTGATATTGTGCACACAACACATATCTAGGATGTTGTCAACAAATCTTAACTGTCTATTGTTGCAATCTGTGCCAAATCAAGTTTTTCCAGCAGTTCTGCCCAATGTATGTGTTGAAAATTTGGCAGCTCAGGGATGAATTTCTAAAAATAGAAAGTTTAAAAATAGAGTTACTAAAAAATAGAAAATCAAAAATATAATTTCTAAAATTGGGAAGTCTAAAATTAGAAAGTATCAAGACAGTAAATCACCTTGCATCAATTGGTAATCAAGTATTGTTGATGAAAAATCATTTCTTATCATTAATCAATCCTAATAGTTCAATTTCGACTTAATCATCAATATTATCATTAATATTATTATTATTATTCTTATGATACTATTCTATTATTATTAAAAACAAATTCAAATCACTCAATCATGGCTCTCAATAATGTTCTCTTACACTCTCATTATTGGCATGGCATATTCCTCTTACACTCTTATTAATGCTCTTACACTCTCTTACATTCAATTAAAGCACGTCATAAAATATTCTCTTACACTATCTTACACTCAATAAAAGCATGTCATAAAAGATTCCTCTTACGCACTCTTTAATGCATATGTTACACTCTCTCTTAAAAGCATAAGTTACAAAGGCATGCATACCTCCTTAATGACATGTGTTACATTTCCTAAATGAGCATGATTTACACTCCCTAATTGGCGTATGTAACTCTCCTTCAAGGCATGTGAGTTACTCTTTTATGAATCAAACTCCTTGTTTCTCCTATATATATATATGCCTCATTATTTCTTCTCTCACTACTTGTGCATTGTGAAAGAAGAATTCGAACTTGAGAAAGAGTTGGAGAGAGTTGAAGAAGATTGTGAGAGAGAGACTTGGAGAGTAAGAGCAGAACTTGGTGAGCCAAAGTTGATTCAGTGATTCAATGTTTTAGTGTTGATTCAGTTGAAGGGAAAGTTGATTCAGTGTGTGCATCTGCTGCTGCTACTAATGATTTTCATGCCACAACTTGTTCAGATTTGGGTTAACTTACTCATTCTCTTGATCTCTCTTTGTACTTTGTATCTCTGTTGAACAATTGATTTATAATAGAAGAAGAATCTGATTGGGTTTTCCCCTTATGGGTTTTGCCTTGGTCATTGGACCTAAATTCTCAAAATTTCACTTCCACAGATAAGGAATTTGTTGCTTCTAGATTGTTTTCCTGTGCAAACCAGTAGCCCATAATTTGTTTCCCAACCAGAAACCCTTGTGCCCAAAACATGAAAAAAAAGGAGATGAAGAGAGGTGTCAACTAGGGTGGAATCTTTCACCACTGAAATTGATAGGAGTAAAGGGGTCTTAAAACCCTCAGAGCTTTAGACTAAAAAAACAGAGATAAAATGATCCAATCCAATGATGATCAAAATGAATTCATCCTCATATTTATAGATTTCCTAGAGGGGTCCCTTTCTTAAATGATTCAGTAAATTTCACTTCAAACCCAACTTTTGGTTTCTTTGCCCAGCTGCTCCAAAACTTGCCCAAACATTGGGTCTTTTGGGGTTTTCCCCTTTATTGAGAACTATAGCCGACAGGGATTGATAGGCTATTCGTCCCTTGGGCCAATTAATCCTCTAGGAACATTATAGGCCCCCCTTCCCGACATTGCTTGTCCTCAAACAATGGCATGTCTGGCTGCTGCATCAATTCCATCCTGTCTTCAATTGATGGTATCCAATTTTTTGAAATTTGCTTATGCAAGTTTGTCTCTTTCCCTATGAACACCAGATCTGATCCTGGAATAAACAATTTTTGTATTTTAGCTGTTACAGACCCCCTTTTCTGCACCTTTGGGCCCTTGAATCTTCCAATGGGTGCAAAAATTTGCAAAATATTCTTATTATGGAGACTGATGAACTCTTCTTAAGGTCTCAAATTACCTCTGATACCAGATCTGCCTTTAGCATGATAGCGTATTGTCTTGTAAAAGAGGCCTTCACCAACAAAGGCTTGATCAATAATGAGACGATCACCATCTAAACCATGATTGTGCACAGTCTTTGCATGGGCTGAATGTATAACCTTATATACAGTCTTAGCAACCCTATCACGGTTACTTGCATTTGCAACAGAGCATCTTCCACAAACATTCCTTGAACAAGAGCCGTCACCAAATTCACCTTCTTAGGGTTCTGTTTGTTTTTCTTTAGAACTGCTAGAACAGTTCTCTTGTGCTGGACAGAGCTCTTTTCTTCTGTTTTGCCACTTGGAAGAGTCGAAACCTGTGACAAGGGTGAAAGCACTGGTTGTATATTCGTCTCAGATGATGCTTCTCCAAGTTGTTCCCTTGAAGTAGAAACCCCCGCAGTTGCATGAATGCCAAAAAAGCCATTATCATTGTACACACTGTTGAAAGCAGAAAATGATTGCACTTGTCGGTATTCTTTCAAAACCTGAAGATCTTGATCCAATGCCTCTGTACATACTGTAATTACAGATGGTGAAAAAAGATTCCTAGAAGGGAGAAGAAAGCATCCGTTCCTGATGCTGCTTCCAAGAGTCACACAACACTGCCCATCAGTTTTAATTCTTTCATGCAAATAGTCTAATATCTTACCCAGTGCCACATCAAAATCATTACTGCGATGCTTCAAAATAATATAATCCTCACCTTGGCAAAACTGACTGGTACTCCTGAGCACTCTATGTACTTCTGACAGAAAAGTATGTCCGTTGCGAGAGATAACCTTCAACAGTAAATGCTCTACATCAATACAACTTTGGTCAAGCACAGACTCAGCTTTATTCCTAGTCTTAAAGTCTTTCGCAGAGTTACTATGAGAGCAGATAACGTGCTGGTCTTGTTCTAGAAAATATATGCAACCTAAATCTGCTCCTCCAATTTCTTTAATAGAATCTAGCCAGCAGATGCGTTTTATACCAGGAGTTTTCACCCCACTGGTATCAATTTCTCCATCAGGAGGGACCTGAGTGTGACCAATATGAACTCCTTGTCCTGAGCTACTGTTGGATATAAGGTCAAAGTGGATTGTACCTTTCCACCTACCCTGTCTTAAAGTCTTTACCTGTCTTAACACAATATCCCTTAATAATGCAATGCAGAACTCCTGCAATACAACATATAATATTGCAAGCTTATTTTTCACTGTATCCCTTTTGCATTCCAGATCATCTCTAATATTGAGCCTGCACATTTCAGTGAGCTTCAGGGATCCACTCTTCTCAGCTGCAAGCAATTCTATGTGCAGTATTCTCCACAGAGATAAATGCCCATGATAGCCCAGTGTTAGCTGAACTTTGAGTTTTTCTTCATCATGAAGTGTCATTCTGCCATCAGATATAGTTACTATAGAAATTTCCCTTGGAGGAGACACTATAAGCAATCGTGATTGTAACAGTGTGTCCAGCTTTGGCAAGGCTAGCATTCGCTCTTTTCCAGGAAGTGTTGTTTTCATCCCCATATCTTCAATACATTTAGGTAAATGACGATAAGTCCCTGTGATGGAAAAATTAAGAGCAGATGGAACATCGTAAATAGGTGCATGTGCTTGCTGAAAATCCTTCATCTACAGATGCATCCTTATTACTTCTACTGGTAATTTCAGTGCCTGAAGACAGATTGTGGACCAAAGTGGGTCCAATATCAGCAGGCAATTCATTACTAGAAGGCAATTCTAACGCAGAAGATGGAGCTTCGTGAACTTAAACAGGGGCACTCCCATCCAAATCAAGAGATGCCTTCTGGTCATTAAGAGCATCTGCAAACACACCGTGGTCACTTCTAGTAGTAGTTACAACACCCAAAAACAGCTTGAAAGCTGAAGTAGATTTGATATCAGTATGCAATTCCAATTCAGAATATGGCACTTTATGCACTTCAACGGTCGTATATTCCCTCTGCAAAGGTAAGCTTTTATTTACAGGTCTTTCACCATTAACATTATCCTTTGTAATGGCACAAGTTTCCATGGCTTTATATGGAAAAGATTCTGCCCTACAGGCCATACTTTCTATATCAATAACAGGTTCACTCTTTGCATCATTGAATCTTGTGACTAGAGACAATTCCTTGTTAATCATTGCTGCAGTATTGTCCCTGTTATCTCCAGATAGAGTGGTCCCGACATCAGCGGTAGTCCTTTTTTGTAAAGAAGCTCCAGGACCTGTTCATATTTATGATTGGAGGTGGTTGCTATACTTTTATTAGCAGTTGCTTTAATGAGCCCACATGTCTCTATTTCAGATTTGCATTTATTTCTGAGACTGGTTTCCAGGTTCTCTTTGGAAGTATTATTTATCTCTGAAACTGTATCAAGATCAATCTTGTCCTTTATTTTATTGTCATGTAAAGCTGATATACCAACTGCAATAGGTTTCCTAACAAATCCATGCTATCAATTTCTTGAGTAGAAACAACAGCTGTTTCGATATTTTCACTTCCACAATCAAGATGTTTTCCCAAATCTTTCATATTTTCATAACTAGGGGGTGCATTTGCTGTGGCAGTTACATCATATATTTCATCCTTCAGTTGATGGCATGACAATCCATCACCATCTTCATTCTCTTCAGTTAATTTTCACTGATTCCCTACCTCCTCTTTAGGGGAATACAACCATTTCCATGCTTTGGTCTTTGCTTCAACTTTTCTTTCACTTTGTTTTACCAGCTTGGACCTATGATCAACATCGTTTGATTTGTTTTTCTTGCCACTATTCCAGAAATCGTCCCAACTTTTCTTGCATCCTGTTAATATTTTCGGCTTGCTGCCCTTCCATTTTCCTAAAAAATTCTGCTTGCTGTTCGTCCAACTTTTTCCAAGATTCTGCATACCTTTGCCAAAAGTTTCCTTCTGGTGGTTCCATTTTTAATTACCATCCAGGCTGGCAAGATTTATGGTTTGATACCACTGTATTATGCTAGAGTAATTAATTTGCACAAAATACCATACTTCCCTACTGCACAATTATTTCAATAAAATTTTGCTTGGCAATGCGACAAATTAAACAACCCCTTTAATAGTGCATCAAAAAGCAAAACAATACTTTATGAATTTCAAGATTCAATATGACAACACACTGTTTCCATTAATATCCAATTTCAAAAAATGTGCCAATATTCCAGATGGCAGGATATCATCTACCAAACGATCCTTAGTTATCCCACTATAAAATTAATAATTCAAATGTAATGCCTAACTTTAATTATCAACTGTTGACTTATCTAATGCATGGATCAAAGGCGACCATGTTGTTAAAATTGGACAACTAGGTCCAAACTCCGGGTTGTGCTGCTCAGATGACGATCGCAATATTTTTATTGGATTCTTCTTTCGGAGAGGTGTAAGATTGATCTAAAGATCATCTCGATCGGATGAGCAGAACATGTACTTTGAATTTATTCCACTTATGTGCTGGGTCGGCCTAGAATAAAATATTGACTTAAATGTCTTAAAGGACGTGTCACACACCCCCAAAGATTCCTATATATTGGAGAGGCTTGGAGTTCATTTGACACACATCGATGTGGAAGAATTCTCTCTCTGGATAGCGTTGGAGCTGTGATATATATATATATATATATATATATATATATATATATATATATATATATATATATATATATATGGAGTATTCTTTGTTTGGGTTGTTCTGGGGTTATGTGTGACACGCTTGGCTGAATGACCTATTGGAGACTTTGCTGGTAGAAGCATCCTGCTGATCGCCGTAACGCCACCATTTCTTATCTCTGTCTTGGCTTGTCTTCTATCGATCTTTTAGTATGTTCTATCTTCTTCAGTGTTGTGCCCTAATCTGAAATGGCATAGAACATGTTCAGAAATTAACATGGTATCAGAGCGCTTGGGTTGAAGACAATGCCCTAGTTAGCGTGAAAGAAAGGCTTAGCGTGGTTGAGGCTGTTTGTGAGAAGTTCTCCTGTGCCCTAGACGCTGAATTAAGCCTGCCTTGTAAGTCCGAAATGCGCTTTCTGCGGAGAAGTCTATGACGCGTAGCAACAATTTAAGTTTTCGTAAATTCTGTCTGATTTGATGCTTCACCGAATTGAACCCCATGTGATGGAGAACAACGACCAACATAAACTGCGGAATCTTATTATAAAGATTCTGTGATTCGGCCTTACGTGCAGAATCTGTTGATGGTCGCCACGTACGTTTTAAAAGAGAGGAGCTTGCGGGGTGAACCCACTTCATAGCCAGCGTATTTAATATTATGAAGAAAATCCCCTGACGGAATTGAACACGGGATCTCTGAATTATAAACCTATCGCGGAGTTGTTGGTCGGGGTTTCGAATCCCACGGGCAGCAGAGGAAGCCGCTCCGGTGACTTCGTCTTTCTGGGACAGATTCCTCTCCCGTAGCGTGTTTTGTGCGGAGGCATTCACGGTATTGTGTGGTGTGTACGCCAGCAGATTGAGCGGGGGCTCGGTCTGCCAGAAGAAACAAACCCTCGCCAAACGTTCGAAGAACAAAGCCTGCAGCTGTTCGTGCTCTTGCAAGGCATTTGATTCGTTTAATCTTCGGACCTCCAATTTGGTTAACGACGAGCGGGTTTATTCTGTCAATTTTTTAAAGCCCGCACTGAATCCCGTGAGGTAGCAGTAATGGACCCCATGACAGTGTCGAAATTTTTTTTACAACGTATGCTGCCCTCGCGTCGCGTCTGGACGCTGAACAGAATGGCAAAACGCCGACTTGCACCACGAGGGACTCCACCTAGATAGTCTGTCATGGGCAAATCCGCAATGATCATCGATCAGAGTTCACAGTTGGTAAAGTCTTTGTGGATCCCGTCTCTAATAGAGGGGTGAAAATCAATCCCAAAATGTATGCTGCATAAGGCCACCATTAATCAATACGGCAACAAAATTCAGCCAGTAAACACGACACAGCTCAAAGTATAGTTTCCTTCAAATCCGTGGAACCTATGGGTTGCTGGCCGCGTCAACTTTCTGTAGCTACAATGATTTATTGCTATGAGTTGTTGCAACTTCTCCATCGATGATGGACGTCTGTATATCACTGAAACTCGCTATCTGCAGTAGCACGCCTCAAAATTACAGCAGATAGCACATCACTAATGAGCTTTTCTTTGCATTTTGATTGTGGATTTATACATGTTCCTCAAAATTAGATCATGGCTGACCCATTAAACACTTAAAATCATGAATGTTTTTGGGTAGAGCCACTTCCGAATAAAAGGAATAGCGGTGCTTCCCTATAGTGCAAGAAGCATATCGTTTCTGTGAAGGCTTGTTTCCATTCCCAGCCTTGATGATTTGTTCTGACTTTGACATGAAGAACTTCCCCTTCAACATTCTCAGATATGATTTGAGCATTGATTGTTTTATCATTGTTTGCATAAAATTCTTGAGTAATCTCGTGCTTCTTGCTGGATTGGGGCAGGGACTGTTCCGGAATCTCGTCCATCTCCACAGACAGCAGAGGTTCCTTAAATATATTTGTTGATCTGCACTTACATGCTGTCTATAATTGAACATATTCCCAGGCTATCTAATGGACAGTCCCTTTCCAACAGCCAAATTATACAAAAGACACGAAATATAGTTTCTTCACTTTCAAAGGTGGGAACTGCAGAAGGAGCTATGAATGCAGGGTGTTTTAATCCATCATCTCAGAAGAGTTCCTAGTCATCTACCAAGGCAACTCCTCCTTGTAATCTGGTCAAGGCAACTTTCAAATCATAAGAAATTGACTGATAGCAGAATTTCATGGGATACACTGCCATCCAGTTTTGTTGGACCTGGAAAGGAAGCTCTGCAACGACGAGATGCAGCTCTTTCAGCTGCAGTAGAAGCTTTACAAGAAGCATCTGCAGCAGAAAGTGTTATTCGATGTTTAAGACAAATCACAGTAATTCCCAAATCTGTGCACGTGGCATAGACTGGATCTCAAGTGAAGATAAAGAAATTGTTTTGATGTACTTGACAGAGTCTGTAAGAGCAGTGAAGTGTCTTGTCCTGATTTATCCTTTTGGATGGTTGGGGCTGAAACATTGATGAGCAGGGGTGCCACTATGACTGTGCCGGATCTGTATGAACTGACATGGAGAAGGATATAAAATCTGTATGATTGGTTCCTAAATCTGTGAAATTCAGGAGGAAAAATCGCTGAACTGAGATCTGCAGTCTTGGCCAGATCAGTGATTCAGCAAGCAGTGATGAATGTGATAGTTCTAAATCTGTGATTCTATGTCACTGTCATCATGACAGTGACATAGACAGACACCCATGATTGAAGCTGGAAGTTTTAAAAGGTTGACTGTTGAAGTCCTTGGGAAATTCTATGTAGTGGTCAAATTGTTGACGAAATGGGCATAGATGTAAGTCATTGAGCTAGGCAAATTTTGACAGCCCTAGGAGCAGTCTGCTGAAATAATCAGAAATGGGCAGATCTGGAAGTAAATCAAGGTGCATTGCCTCAAATACAGGATAAACCAAGGTTGATTGGATCCCTAGTTTTGTAAACTGCAGTCTTAGAAGGCTGCTTGAAGAAGCTACTCATAGAATAACAGGTAGTGGCTGAAAGGACTTCTAACACAAGCTGAGGCTTGTTGATATGTTCCCCCTGTATGTCAGTGACATAGATAGACACCTATGTAGCAGCAGCATGTGACTGTATCAGTCCTACTTTGGAGCGTTATGGTAAACTTAAAATGTGAACTGGGAAGTTTATGCAGCTTTTGGTCACATGGCTGGAATCTTGAATCATGATCAACAAAGTCTGTAGGATGGCTTTAACTGTGGGAGATCAGGTCCCAATTCCAAGATGGTCTCTGGAATGCCCTCATTTAAAACAGATGTATTCTCTCTCGAGAGAAGCTGACATTAAGAAGGAGATATATCTGTATATGCTCTTGAGTGGATGTCTTTGTTCAACAAAAGAAGATCCTCATGGCTCAGGGACATATGGCTTCAGAGGGGGAAATTCCGAAGGAAAACCAAGAAGCCATATTAATAACAGGATATCTAGCAGCCATGAGTACTTTTGTACAATCTGACCTTGGATACCTTTGAGGAAGTCGTAAAGCATCAAGTCTAGAAGGATGTTATGCTGTGGTCCCAAGACCATAGGACAAAGCAGTTGTCACCTCGAAATGGCTCTACAAGATCAAGCATGGATCTGTTGAAAATGCTGAAAAGTTCAAGGCAAGATTCGTTGCCAGTGAGGAAGATATAGACTATGATGACATATTTGCACCTGTGGCTCGAGATACCACCATTCGATCTATTATAGCCCTTGCTGCTGCGCAAGGATGGAGTCTTCATCAGATGATGTGAAGAACGCATTTTTCTGCATGGTGTGATAAAGGAAGAGATATATGTGGAGCAACCTTTGGGGTTGGAAGTCCAGGATCGGGACACCCATGTCTGCAGGTTGAAGAAAGCCCTCTATGAGCTGAATCAAGCACCCTGAGATTGGTACAAGAGGACAGATAGCTACTTGATGAAGCTGGGCTTCACTCGAAGTAATGCTGATCCGAACCCTTACTTCAAGGTTGTCAAGGGAAAACCTCTCATTCTGGTGCTGTATGTGGATGACCTCTTCCTGACAAGTGCTGACCCTCTCATTCATCACTGCAAGAGGGAGCTCGCTGCTGAGTTCGAGATGAAGGACCTGGGACTGGTGTCTAGGCCTGAAGGTCTAGCAGAGCCCTGGCGAGATTTTCCTTTCTCAAGGAAAATACATTATGAATTTTCTGGTATGATGGACTGTAAGTCCATGGAACTCAACTTTAAGAAGTTGAGTAGCAGCGTTGCTGGGCCTGTCCTATTGAGTATCGTTAACTCATAGGGACCCTGATGTTCTTAATGAACACTTGTTCGAACATATGCTGTGCAGTGAACACTTTGAGTCAACACATGGTTGATCATAACATTCACTCGGTTGGTGCCAAGAAACTCTTGAGATATCTCTGAGGCACGATAGACCATGGGCTGAGATACACTGCCGGGAGTATGACACTCCGTGGATATACTGATGCCGATTGGGTTGGCAGTGTGGTGGATCGTAAGAGCACATCGGGATGCTGCTTCAATCTTGGTTCTGCTTCGATCTCATGGATGAGCAGGTAGCAGAAATCGGTGGCTTTGAGCACCGCTGAGGCCGAATACATTGCAGCAAGTATGGCCTGTTGTGAAGCAGTTTGGTTGCGAAAGCTCTTTAGTGAGATGTTTGGACATGTGCTAGATACCACTGTGATACTCTGTGATAACCAGAGTGGGATTCGTATGACTGAGAATCCTGTGTTCCACGACCGATCCAAGCATATTGATATCAGGTACCACTTTATCCGGGATATGGTACAGCGAGGCGCCGTAAGGCTCGATCATATAGGAACCGATGAGCAGGTCGCGGATATTCTCACTAAGCCCCTGGGGAAGGTCAAGTTCCTAACCTTCCGTGAGAATCTTGGTGTCGTGGAAAGACCCTATGATGTGGGTCCTGTTGGACGATGAGCTCTGGGAGCTCTGGGGGGCTTTGGGGATAGCTTCTCGGAGCTATAAGCACTCATAATGCTTCTACCCCACCCTTGTGATTATTGAGCTGGTTCGCCACTCATTTATCTGTGCCCCGTATGCATCCTACCCATTGAGTTCAGGGCTCATGGGAAGTACCTCTCATTTGGCCAATGAGGTGGGAAAAGCTAGAGACTATTAGCAAAGACCGATGGACGCATCAGAGATTGCCGTACTCTCTATCTAGGATGGCACGGTCCAACCACTTGATCTGGGATCAAGTTTAGTGAGGTCTGGGACCTCTGCCTGACTTCGGGTCAGATGAACCAACTTCGGGTTGGTTGGAGACTCTTTGTGAGTCTGATAGTGAGGTCTGGGACCTCTGCCTGACTTCGGGTCAGATGAACCAACTTCGGGTTGGTTGGAGACTCTTTGTGAGTCTGATAGAGGTTTCGGACCTCTGGGCTGAATCTGTCAGCCGGGTATGATGTCTTTGTGACTGACCCACTTCTGTTATGAAATAAAGAGGCCAGCAAAGCAAGTTACGGCGGGATGACGCACGATGTTTGGATTGCACTAGTGGACGGAGTTCTCCCTAGTTGAGAGGGAGTGTTAAAATTGGACAACGAGGTCCAAACTCCGGGTTGTGCTGCTCAGATGACGATCGCAATATTTTTATTGGATTCCTCTTTCGGAGAGGTGTAAGATTGATCTAAAGATCATCTCGATCGGATGAGCAGAACATGTACTTTGAATGTGCTGGGTCGGCCTAGAATAAAATATTGACTTTAATGTCTTAAAGGACGTGTCACACACCCCCAAAGATTCCTATATATTGGAGAGACTTGGAGTTCATTTGACACACATCGATGTGGAGGAATTCTCTCTCAGATAGCTGCTAGATTTTTATATATATATATATATATATATATATATATATATATATATATATATATATATATGGAGTATTCTTTTTGTTTGGGTTGCTCGGGGTTATGTGTGACACGCTATTGGACTAATGAGATTTTGTCGTAAGCATCCCTAACACGCGTAACGCCACCATTTCTTATCTCTGTCTTGGCTTGTCTTCTATCGATCTTTTAGTATGTTCTATCTTCTTCAGTGTTGTGCCCTAATCTGAAATGGCATAGAACATGTTCAGAAATTAACACATGTGAATTTGCAGACAAGGGAAACGAACGTTGTCAGATAAAATTTTCTCCCCAGACCCTGCACTGACATGCGCAAGAACCCGTCTAGAATCTTGAGGACGTCTTTGGCCAGTTTCTCCTGGATTAACGTTGTCCCTCTACAAATTGGTTCCTGTAAGCCTGTTCGGGTGTGATTACAGTGACATACTCATTCGTTGGTCTGACTGAAACTTGTTGCTGACCACTGCAACCCAGAAATTTCGCACTTACCGTTAGGACCCTTGCGAGGCAAAACGATCTTCAAGAACTTGGGGCAGGAGCTTCATTCACGATTGAAAAGGAACTTAGATCACCAATGCTTTACCCTGTCACTGTGTTGCTTGATCTGAGTGTTAGGAATAGTTACAACCCCTCGCTGCATCTCCCCAGAACATCGACCTATTTTTATTCACCACAGGAACCATTCGCATACCCTTTCTGTAGATCCGTTTGATAGGAAGAAAACCTCGCTATATCAAGATCAGGTTTCACTGTCCCCTGTGCCATTTACAAAGAATGAAGGAGGGTCTCGCTGCCAGTACCCAAAACTGAGTTTAGCCTCCAATAATCTGCTTGCCAGAGATTAACCTCACTGCCAACATAAGTCAATTATCACAGAATTTCACTTCCACAGATAAGGAATTTGCTGCTTCCAGATTGTTTTCGTGTGCAAACCAGTAGCCCAGAATTTGTTGCCCAACCAGAAACCCTTGTGCCCAAAACAAAAAAAAAAAGAGATGAAGAGAGGTGTCAACTAGGGTGGAATATTTCACCACCGAAATTGATAGGGGTAAAGGGGTATTAAAACCCTCAGAGCATCAGGCTCAAAAAACTAAGATAAAATGATCTAATCCAATGATGATCAAAATGAATTCATTCTCTCATATTTATAGATTTCCGAAAGGGGTCTCTCATTCTTAAATGATTGAGTAAATTTCACTTCAAACCTCAACTTTTGGTTTCTTTGCCCAGCTGCCCCAAAACTTGCCCGAACATTGGGTCTTTTGGGGTTTTCCCCTTTATTGAGAACTATAGCCCATGAGGATTGATAGGCTACTTCATCCCTTGGGCCAGTTAATCCTTTGGGAACATTCCATACTACCCTCTCTTTAGTGAAGGATGCAGTCCAACACAAGGGAGGCTTCTCTGGCAAGGCATAGGGATCAAGTAACCCAAGGATCTTAAGCTAAATGCTCCCTAAGGATCCAACAAAATCCTTTGGAGAATGATATGACTAACTAGGGTTTGCAATGGATGGAGTCAGTTGAAGACTCGACTTCAAAGGAATTATGGGCCAATCTAAAGGCTAGGGTTACCTTGCAAATAGATTACCCAAACACAATGAATCAAGAAAAACTCAAAGCTGCTATATACTAGGGTTTTAGTTGCAACAAATTGTAGCAAAACTATAGTTTATAACCACAACAAATTTAGCCGTTAAAATTGTGTAAAATTTATATGGGATGAAGGCTAAATTCAAGCGTAAACTAAGGACAAAATTACAACAAATTTTGATGGTTAATAAAGTTTATAGCAACAAATAAAGTAAATTGGCTAAAAAATGCATGAAAAACTTGGAATTAACTTATCTAATACACTTTAAATAAGACCTAATCCTAGGGCATACATCAACAAGTCATTAAATGCTATAAACACAAGATTTTGTTGCAATTTAGCCCTAATTTACCATAAAACAAAAAGAAAACGATTTAGGGTTTTTAAAGAATGTAAAAAATGAGAAAGACTAGTGCATTCTCAATCTAGGGTAAATTGAGTCTAGGATACAAACTATTCTACGGTTCCTTTTAGACTCTAGAGTGATTCTAAATCTAAACAAAACTAGGGCAAATATACTAACTTAATAGAGGGTTGTCTATTTAGGTTCTCAATTTTGTAGATGATTAAGGGAAATGAAAAAATATATGTATTCCTCAAATACTTGGAGGAAGGGTTTAACTCAGCAAGGGATAATGAAACAAATACCAAATAAACTAATGTAGCACAAGAACGTACATCCATGGGAACATAAAACCAAGATAAAACAAATAAGATAGTTTACTTCACCATGCAATATACAAGATCCACCATAAATATCCATGAAAAGATATCACATCACATGACATCATACACCCAAGAATGTCGCTAAACTATGCCTCCATTATGCACTAGAGAGAGAGAGAGATCACTAACAAAGAGATGTAACAATCCAAGTGTGACAATGAACAAATTAGGAAATAAACTCCCCTATTTATGAGGGTAACCAAGTTGATTTTCCTCAAATTAGACTAAAAACCCCCAAAAATAATTAAATCCATGATACAAGGTGAATAGATCACAAGTCGATCCCTAAAGGTAGCCAAATGAATGAAATAACATGAAAATAAGCCTCAAATAACCCACCCATGTGAGTTTATTGTCCTCCAAAGGAAACATAATTATCCAAAAGGTGTGTCTCTCGATGAAGAGGTGCAAAAAATAGCTCAAGGGATGTATTTTATCCCATAAGTTAGGCTTCTCCATCCTAATGAGGTCCCACGTCATTAACATAGCTCTGCACAACCCATGACATCCACAACAAGGCTCACGTCATCATCAAATAAGCACTAAGATGATGTCATCAAGGTAGAAGGTGCTATTTACCCTCCAAAGGGGTCCCAAGTGATCAACACCATCAATCACCATCAAGAGAAGTGCAATGCCCATCAAGAAAGTACAATGCCAATCTGGTGGCGTCCTCTCATCTTAGGGGTGCACCATCTCTCAAGTCAACGTCCTAACTTCAAAGGTCAGTGTCTAATGCCTTTGGAGTTGGAGGAGGGTTGCATTGTCAATGCTAAGTTTGTATCTATGCCAATGCTCCTCAAAGTGGCTTTGATGTCCATCACCAAATGTTCTATTTCATCAAGAAATGGGGCTAGACACGCTCTACAAAGTGCTAGAGTAGCATTGCTTACCTCTCAAGGATCTTGCCCGCACCTAAAAGAATCACCTAACACATACTCAAGGATTCAAGTGAGATCAACATCATGGGTACAAAAATCGTAAAGTCATGAAGGTGGACCATATTCAATGTTAAAGACATCAAAGTACTTCACATAAGCATCATCTTCCGTTGTCCTACTAGCTTATGATTATGCATAAGTTGCGTCTCTTACATATGTGAGGGTTATCAGATGACCTTATTAGGTATAGTTCCTAGGTCGATCCTTTAAAGTGATAGGTGTTATGGCTTGGGGTTTACTTCTTGAAACGTGTCATAGTTTTATACTAGGTTATGCAAATGATTTTCTCTGAGTGCCTTTGCAGAGGGAGGGCTTAGCTGCTTGAGTTACCTTCCCTCACCTTTGTCTTTGCAAGCATCCAAATTTGCCTTTTACTTTCTTGCTTTGATATAGCTTGTTTAAGAAGCTTCATTTATTTATTGAGTAATTATGATGATACAATCCCCCTTTAATGATGGGTAGTTTATCACTTCATCAAGGTTGGGATGTTCACTAAGATCCTTTAACTTTCATAGGCATGGTATGCATGGATGGGGGCAAGTGGCTATATCCTTTGCCATTTTTTTGCGTTTTGGTATTTGGCTTATGCTTTTTCTCTTCTTTTATTTACATCAACCTTGGGTATATCCGAACCTTTCTTTTCACAGGACAAGGCAAACGGGGAAGTAGTACAAGCTGCTGACAACAAAACAAAAGTTGGGATGACAAACATTGGGGAACAATGACAATTAAAATATGAATAACATGGAGCACTACCATCATCAAAGCCTCCTATTTGTGCCCCTCCTAGACAGTGAAAAAAAAGCCTCGAGGAAGGTCACATTGGACTAGGGATACATGATAACCAATTTCAACTTATGATCCATACCAGAATGCCTTGCACATTAAATGAAAGTAGTACTTGAATGCCAAAATGGTTAAAGGACCTCACAACAGATGACCCACCTTCATTGGATAAGTTGGCTAGATCAATGAGTACATTGATTGGAAATGGATGAGAAGCATCTAAGGATGGTTATCTGGCGATCATAGTAGGGTTGTTGTCTAGCAAACTGAAATGTAGGAGAAAAAATTTCTGCTAGGGTTACCAACATATATGGATGGGTAACAGGTAGCATTATTGTACAAATAAATTATATATATTAGGAATTTAGGACATTTAAGAAATGTTATCTGCAATCATAAAGCATACATGATACATTATAATTTATTACATTATGATTAAATTGTCGAATGTCAATGCATAAACAATAAACCATAAGTCTCTAAATTTACATCACATTTACTCATGAATGATCACGCAATGAAATTAGCAATATCTAAAATCAACCTTTATTATATATCCAAATTTCAAAATCAACCTTTATTATATATATGAGGCTACAAGTACAATAAAGACTATGAGGCTACAAGTACTATAAAGACTAAAGACTAATCCTCATCATCATAATCCTCCTAAAAAATAGAAGCAGAAGCATGCTCAACAGTGGATGGTGGAGCTGAAGAAGATGATTGGCCAATTCCACTTCTAGACTCTCGTTCCCCAATATTCAGGGCAACAAGAGAGAGCTCCAAATTAGGACTTTTTGGATCCACATCCCATTCTTTGGAAGGACCACTGTTATATTCTAGACCCCTATGAGATGTAAGGCGAAGGTTGGAGTGCACATAAACAAGGTCCTCTGCCTTTTTGGAGCCCAACCTGGTGTGCTTCACAAAATGAATAAAACCATAAGTGCTCCAATTCCTTTCTTCTGATGAAGATCTTGCCACTTGTGAAAGAACACGAATGGCAAGGTTTTGCAAATGTACACCATTTTCTCCATGAAAAAACGACCTAACTGGATTCATGGTGCTTCTCTCCTCCAAAGCTGATATATCTGAATAATCATCTAATCTTGCAACAAAACTGGCAAATTCTTCTTTCACCTCCTTGTGTAGATGAGCTGGAAACATTCTCATAAGGGCTTTTCTTCACTCCATTAGCCATCTCTCTATCCTTATGGGGTGCCTTCCTCTTCCCATTGCTTTGAGCAATAAGCTCCTCATCATAAAATTTGGGGTTAAAGACATGTGCTAAAGTGTGCAATGGAGTGTTGAAATTGTTCCACCTATCAACAATGATTTTCTTGACTAAATCAACAAAATGATCATCAACAAATAAAAGTTGTGGAGACTCTTGTGAAATGAGTAACCATAATTTTTTCAACCATGGTATCCATGCCATCATATACCTCTCCTAAGAAAGGTTGGTCAGTGTCAACATTTTGAAGAAGCTCAAATGCAGGGGTTGTGAACTTTAGCAAGAAATCTATCTTGCTCTACCACTCTCCATCAAGGCAAAATCTACGCACCGTATATCCCCGCTCTGAATCTGCCTATCTCCACTCAGCCCAAAGTTGACTCACCACCATAGAAACTAATGGTTGCTTAACCTCAACAAGTTGGCACAACATTAGGAAGTTTGAGGCATATCTTGTCTCAACAACTTTTCACAACTTCAATTTGGAGTACTCTCGAAATATTGCTTGAGATTGGTGGTGGTTGGTGATGAATTTAACAATCTCCCTTGCTTCCCCTGTGATTTCCTTTATCCATGGAACTTTATTGTTGATCTCTGCTAAGATCAGATTCAAATTATGGACAATGCAGGGTGTCCAAAATATGTGGTCATACCTGCCCTCAGTAATTAAACCTGCAACTTTGCAAACTGGTGCATTATCCGTGATAACTTGCACCACCCTATTAGGTCCTATTTGTTCAATATATTTTATAATAACATCAACAATGAACTGTGCATCTTTTACCTCTCCTGAGCAGTCTTCCACCTTTAAAAACATTGCTCCTTTTGGTGAAGTGGCAATGATATTAATCAATGGCCTGTGCCTTGTATTTGTCCATCCATCTAAGACTATGCTAACCCCAAAGCTACTCCATGAAGAACGAAATGGTGCTAAGATATCCTCCACAAGATCCTTCTCATTTTTGAGAAGCCGAGTTATGATTTTCTCATAATTGGGCCCCTTGTACCTTATGAGAGCTTTGTTAACCGCCTTTATCATATCTTGCCAGTAAGGAGATCGAACAACATTGAATGGGATACCACATGCATAGATGCACCTAGCCACTCTGGAATCAACTTCTTCTCTCGCTTGCACATTCCCCAATTTAGCAATTCTGCTATCTTGAACTAAAGCGGATGCTTGTATTTTTGGATGGTGGTTGTTCTTGTTGTTGAGTGGCTCTCCTCTTCCTTGCTTCAAGCACAATCCTTGGCTCAATGTTTTGTGGAGCTTGAGGAGTAGCTTGAGTATGCTCTTCATGCCTTCTTTTAAGTCCATCTATCTCATCTTGCTCTCTTTGATATGCCCTTCTCACCAATGGGTTTGTTGTTTTTGTGCAACTTGCAATCCTTTGTCCTCCTCCATGCAAAAGATGTGGCTTTACTCTTGGGTAGGAGCCCTTGTATGAATTACTGCGAAGATTACATTGCCATTCCCATGAGCCACCACTTACACATCTTTGAAGCTTCTGAACATGCCTCGAAAGAGGATAATAGTCAGCCCTCGGGTTGGACTTGGGGGTTGAACTTGCACCTTGGTCAGAAGCCATTGCTGCAAAAAAGATTAAAAAAAAATCTGTAAAGAACAAACGTTTTTCACATTTTTTGGAGCATAAACCCTCGAAAAATAGAAGAAATAGTCGGAAGAAAATAAGAAAATGAATGCTTCTTATCCAATTTTTTTTTTTGGCAGCTGAAGCTACCCCAAAATGCCACAAACAACAAGAGAAATATGGTTGTAGCTGAGCCAAAAACCGAGAATTCCGTAGTCGAAAACTCCCCACTCCAAATCTGCTTGTGAAATCTCTTTCTCTTGCTGTTGAAATCTCCTTTGCTCACTGTTGAAAATACCCTAGCTAAAACCACTGCTCTCTTCCTCTTTTCTCCTTGCTAAAATCACGCCTCTCAAAGTGAAACGACTTGCTCAATTCGTGTGATGAGGGAATGAGCCGAGAGTCTTTTTATAACTTGCAAGAACCATCTAGAAATATCCAAAAAATATTTTAATTACCAAATAAAATAATAAAAATGAAAAAAAAAAATCGAAAAAGTCACTTTAACGCTGAAACGTGGCCGTACGACCTTGAAATACGTTTAAGGTTGTATTGGGTCACATTTTTGCCTCATGAAACATGCCAATATGACCTGAAATTTGTTTCAAGGCCATACCAAATGCGTTTCAGCGTTTCCGAACCGTTTTTGCCAGAAACACCCTCTGGCCCAATGTTTCCTGCAACATAGCATAATAGTAGATCTACTCGAAGATGCATTGCAAATTTCAATGCACTGTGGGGAAGCCAATTTATGTATGTGGTGGATTGTAGATTGAAGCACGAGAATTGAGTAAACAATGCACTATTACAAATAGGAAAGTGCGTCCTTTGGTTGATGCATGAATTGAAAGTGGAATTACAGTGTTTGATCCCCTTTGTTGAACTTTTTGTTGGAAATAAAACTTTGGCATTGCTCTTGTATTACTATTTAGAGGTATATGACTTAAGATGCATGTGAGGTTTGTTTGTTTTTGAGCATTGGCAGCAGAAAATGTAGTGGTACATGGGTTCATGAGCCATGATGAATGGCACAATAAAGTGCAATGAGAGGATGAAGAAGTACTTGGTTCATGCAATTGTATTTAGAGTATGATGAATGTGGGAAATGAAACAGGTTGATGTTGCATAGCATCATATGATTGGGCATGTAGTGGTAGGTGTTTTTTTTTGGATTTGGAGTTATTCACAACTAAATGGGCATATGATTGTGAGATTTATCTAAGTATGTAGATCCTATTCAAGGGTTCATTGGTTTAAGGTATGCATGTACACCTAGGTGTTAGAATTGAGGGGGTGGTGTCTTGTAACCTTAAGTTATAAAATCTGAAGGGGGTGGGTAGTTGTTCATCCCAAGTCAAATTTAAATGGGGGAATGTTAGGCTAACCTTGAATTGATTAAGGGTAATTTAAGGTTAACTTTGATTTGGTCAAACATGTGTTTTTTATAGGTAGTTTATAGTGGCACATGATTTTAGTCCATGATATTCTATATGATAAAGCCTTTTAAGGGCTTGATGTACTCCATTGTAAGATTTCTCAATCGGCTGGCTTGGCCAGATTGGCCATGGAGAATGAAGATATCTTTGAATGTTGGTTTTCCCTTTTAGGGGTTTCCATAGTAAAATGATGTGGCCATTTGTGCTTCTTGTTGTGGTTTATATCTCTTTCAGTGTAATTTTAATACCACTATAAAATAATATAAACTCTGTAAGCCTTGGAGGACTCAATGTATCCAACAAAAACACCCTTCAAATTGGAGGGTTCTAAATTAACTCTTTTATAGAAGGCAAATGAAACATGAAAGTTTGATGTGGTTTCTCACCAGTGAAAGCTTCTTTTGGTGTCTTGTCCTTCAATTTCTTGTGAGGACACTTGTTCAAAAATATAGATTGTCATGTAGCATGTTTTTACTAAAGACCTATGGAAGATCTAGGTCATGGATCATTGCCTTGACAATATCTTTTATGGCCTTGTTCTTCCTCTCTACAAACTCATTCTACTATGGGTTGTAAGGCACTACCATCACCCTCTTGATCATTTCTAGGGGGAAAGACACCCAAGGAATCCATCTAAGTGCTTGACATTCCAGAGGTTCCTTGTCCAGGGTAAGCTAGTAGGTAGGTCGTTGAGAGGTATTGTATCATCATTCGGTGGGTTGTATATGAATTTAACACAAGAGTGGAACCTTTTAGGGGGTAGGTCTATACGAATACCCATGTGTGAATTTCACATGCCATTTTTTCCCTTTCGTAGGAGTTGCTATTAGTAAGATGGGAATAGTAGCGAGTTGCAAGGAAGGAGATAAGCAACCAAATGCATGAGACTAGTCTAGGAGTCTTTGTAGTATGAGCCAATACCCCAATGTTGTAAGGGATTTGTCCATCGATTGGGCCATGATATCTCGTAGTTTGTGTGAAGGCTCACAAACTTTGATCATTGATGCAAGGTGGAGCTACAAGGGTGCCCTGTGGATTGATATGATATCAGATAAGCGATAGAGGAAAGAGAAAGGAGGAGGATGAACAAGCGAGATATAGATGATCAACAAGAATGCTTAGATGGGGGAGTAGGCAAGCTTAACCACTGTGTAAGAAAGAAATTGTGAAATCTAAATGAAGAGATTAAACAATGAGTAGCAAATTTAACTATTATGTAAGCTATGTGATAACTAAAATTTGAGATTTTAAGTAAGCTAATTCTAATTACTCTGTTTGTGAAATAAAAATAAGAACATTTAATAAAGCATGAGTGCGTGCAATGATAGTAATAGAATCATTAGTGAGTAGCATGATTACGAGAGTGATACTTGCACTTGTAGGTGGGAGTTGGTGTGTGCGACAATGAGCTGGGTACCTACATCACAAGGGGTAGGGCCATGACTCATGAATGAGGTAGGGATAGTGACATCAATTTCTCAGGGAAAGGCCTAAGGGTAGGCTTAATGGAAAGGGAGGCAACAATGCCAGTGAGGATTTAGTGAAGGCAGGAGAAAAGAGAAGGTGATGTTGGTATGGTGTTGACAACACGAGTTTTCATACATTATCGAGGAGCCAACATGCGCACAAGAGACAACATACTTAATTTTGAGAGGTGACGTATGTCAATGTGAGGTCAATGTGAACATGGAGATGCCATACACTAGCCAAGGACAATGTGTGAGCAAGGGAGGCAACATATGCCAACTTGAGGTCAACACGAGCATGGAGGCACCATAAACTAGTCAAAGACAAGGTGTGAGCCAAGGGAGGTGACATACACCAATGCAAAATGCAGTGTGAACAAGGAGGCGACTTATATCACCTTGAGTAAAACACTAGCATGGAGGTGGCATACACTAGTTGAGGTCAAGGGTGAGCAAGGAAGGCGTCATATGTTGACACGAAGCTAATGCAAGCACAAAGGAGATTGATGCCAACACTACACCAACAAGGGAAACAAACATGAAGAGGGAGATGCCAATATCATCCAAGGGACTGAAGTGTAAGCCATGGGATGCCACTACCTGAGTGTGACATAATGGGAGAGAGATCAAGGAAGTACTAGCCAATACTGACCATGAGGAGTCATCTTGAAAAGTACCATAATTGAGATAATGACCTACAAAGGATTAAGTTATCAAGAATGTGACCAAGGTAGGGAGAAAAAAGGAAGGAAGAGAGGTGAGCCTTGCCCCAAGATGTCCAAGTCAAGGTTACTTGGGAGCGGGAGCGAGAATGGGGAGTGGGAGCAGGAGCGCCATTTCAGAAGCTCTTGGTCCAGGAGCCTTTTTTTATAATATATATATTTTTTATATTTTGATGCATATGCCAACAAAAGCATGTAGAATGATGAATTAGACATAAAAAACATAAAAAACATAGATTGAACCATATAACATCAATCATCTAGAAGTTATAATCTTCATCAACCATGTCTACAAGTTAGAAACAAACAACATATAGACTCTTGAGTCTCATGATTCATCAATCTTAAAGTTTCAAGCTTTCAAATTTCAATATATAACATTTATCATCATTGATTCATTGATCGCCATAGTTGTACTTGTAAGCTAAGTGTAACCATTACAACAAAGAATATTTAACATGAAATGAAATGTTATAAAATGAAACGAAATGAAACAACTTTCAACTTTCATGAATCATCATATTCATAATTCATAATGAGTTATAAACTTATAAATGCCAATTTCAAAGTTTCAAACTTCAAACTTAAATTGTCATATATTATTTACAAAAAATATCATAATAAATATGAAAGAGTCAAGTTTCAACAGTTATAAAAAAGTTAAAAACTACTAGAAAATAGAAAAGACTAGTAAATTGTAAATCTATTTTATCTATTGCTTGGCCTCTTGCCACGAGAAATCTCTAATTTTTGAGCAGCTCGTGGTAATGGTGTTCTTCCAGCAGTTTCCGCACGCATATTACCACAACCATAACTAGAAGGCACATGCCCTCCACGTGAGGATGTAGGTGGAGGCTGCATCAACAAAGGAACAATAGTTGGAACTCGAACACTAGCATTGCTACTGGATGGCGGTGGCATGGCTGCTGTTGCTTCATCCTCATCTCTCAAAAGTTCTGCTTCCAATTCTTCTAGATGTATAGTGCTGTCCTCCAAATTATCGTCCTCTGGGTTGCTGTCCCAAACTTTATATGATAGATCCTCATAAGCCCAATTACAATAATGACTCAACAACCTCAAGTTGTAGTGCACATAAACCAATCCTTTTGCTCAGTTTTCATTGAGTCTGTTTCTTCTCACATTATGGATGAAGCTATAGGTGCTCCATCACTTCTCTGCAGAAGAAGTTTTTACAACTTGTGAGAGAACTTTTTTTTGCCAATTTTGGCAAAAGTCCCATGCCACCATATGTTTCCCACCATGTGAGAGCATCAAATCTGTCTCTATCTTCCATTGCATGCAAAGAACCAAACAAACCAGTGCAACTGAAGTATCTACCTAATTCAAGGCGCAAATTAGCACACTCCTCCCTGTCAGGGACCAACTTGTCTAATGCTTTCATATATCCCTCTTGTACCTCTGGATTTGTATGAGGTTTGATCCTAAGCCCACCCCCAAGTGCAGGTTGGCCCAACCAAGATGGAGAGTAGTATGTTGGCATAAGGATATACCAAGGCATGTAGTGGAACATTAAGTTTATTCCATCGTGCACACACACAATTGTGAATCATTGAATACAAGTTGGGGATCATTTTCCTTAACATCTTTTATTTGCCTCAACATGCTATCCATCTGGTCATACACCTCCCCAATCACTGGTATATTTGTATTTGCAAAGCGAATCATGCTATAAGTGGACTTGGTGAAATTCAAAATTTCCCTCACACGTGCCCAAAACAGACCATCAAGAGCGGTCTCCTCCACCTGTTCAAAACCTTGCCTGTCAACTGATGTTGCTGCCCTGTCTTTTAATACATGCCAGTGTGGACTTGATACCATACTAGCCAATGACTCTCTTACCTTCAAAAGGCGCATGAAGGTGAGGTAATAGCTAGCAAATCTAGTCTTTGCAATCTTCAACAACTCCAATCTTGAGTGACTGCAGAAAAGCACATGGGTATTGCTATGATTTGTAATAAATCTTATCATTTTTTTGCCTCTCTTGTACAAATCACCAATCCATCTGAATTGAGATTGTTTGTTTTTAATTATATCATGCATCAAAAGGTTCATTGTGTGAACCAAACAACCAAACCAAAATATGTTGGGGTATTTATCCTCAATAATTTCTCCCGCTGCCTTACAATTAGCAACTTTATCAGTGATGACTTGGACGACATTGTATGGCCCAATATGTTCAATTGTGTCAAGTAATGGTTCTGCAATGTTGATGTCGGTTATCGCTCCCCCGCAACCCTGGTCCAAGTGTCAAGGGCTAGGAGAAGGAGGGCACAATGGAGCATGGGAAGCCAATGAAAGAGAAGAGACAAGTGAGAAGAAAGAAAAGTAGGATTGGGTGTTATCGAGGTAGGAGATGGCCAATGCTACCAATAGAAGGTCCAACATAGCCCCAGAAAGGTCCCATCTGGGACAGGGCTTCATTCATCTTGGTAGACCCATATTAAAATGAGATTCTTTTGAAGTTAGAGAGAGCCATCTTAGGTTATCGATGAAAGGTCAAGGTAGGAGGCGAGAGAGTGAGAGGAAGACGAGGGGGACTACTTTGAGCAGGTTGGGATAGTTGTGAAAAGGGAAGAGGATAGGTAATCCATAAAGGTTTGGAGAAGGAACAACTTATAGGTGAAGTTGGACAAGAGGGGTTTGGACGCAACGAGGCTATTTGGGTGGACTACTCATCATGTTTTAAAGTTCTTAGGGAAGGTTTTTTCTCTAAATCTTTAAAATTCATGTTGAGGGAACATGTGAAGTAAGAAGTCAGCTCATGGAAATCTAGACTTCAAAGGTATTTCACCCTATGCTCATGATGGGGGGGGGGAATGAACCAATGGTTTTCGAGGTAGCCTTGGGTTGAGTAGGTGTTGTGTCAAATGGTTGAGGAAAGAGGCTTGTGCTTATTATACTTGCACTTCTTGTTCGAACTAGGACAAAGGTCAATACCTAGGTCTTTGTGATTAGGCATGAGTACTCATCTCGAGAGAGAGAGTCTCATGTTCTTCACACTGCTTGGGTGGAGGTATGTAAGGTGTCAAAAGAGGGGGTTTTTGAGGTAAGTTTGGAGTTTCAACTTGGGAAACTCGTAGAGGAGGGAGAAATTTCTTAAGAAAGTCTTTAAATTTGGTGAATTATGTAAGAATTCACTCTTCAAGTTGTGGCATGCAGGGCATGAGTTCTTCACATGTCCTACATTGGTTAAGTGGTTGGGTGTTTACTTGGCTAGGAAAATAGGGACAAGCTGTATGATAAAACTTGGTTAGGAATAACAAAGGGCATCGTGTTGGGAGGAAGTGGTGAGTATACTCCATGGTTCACTTGGTTCACATGGTATGGGGTTGATCCTGTTATGGCTAGATTGAAATTGTTGTATGAGTACTTGGATCACTATTGGGAGGCATGCTAAGAACTTTCATTTTGAGAATAGAGTTGGTTCACCTGGAGATGCATGGAACTAGCACAAAAAGAACTAGGAGGACAAGAAGAAGATTCCATAGCACAAGGAAAAAGGTAAAAGAGACAAAAGAGAAAGGAGGTAAGAGCCTTCCATCAAGAGAGGGAAGAGTCAAGAGAGGGAAGAGTCAATGGGAACTTGCTTGTGGAGTCACCAAAATGTAGCAAACAAATATATTTGTTCTCCCACATGTAGCTTTAAGGTAGGGATGCACAATCACCCAAGCACATACACACTATTATTAGGGGAAGAGAGGAGAGTGAACTTTCCTATTGGTTTTAGGGCTAAATCGAGAAACCCTAGGTCTTTTTGATTAGTTGCATGAGTACTCATCTTGGGAGGGGGAGTCTCATGTTCTTCACATTGCTTGGGTGGAGGTATGTAAGGTTCCAAAGGGGGGGTCTTTGGGGTAAGTTTGGAGGTTCAACTTCGGAAACTCGTAGAGGAGGGAGAGGTTTCTTAAGTCTTTAAATTTGGTGAATTATGTAAGAATTCACTCTTCAAGTTGTGGCATGTAGGGCATGAGTTCTTCACATGTCCTATATTGGGTAAGTGGTTGGGTGTTTACTTGGCTAGGAAAATAGGGACAAGTTGTATGATAAACTTGGTTAGGAATAATGAAGGGCATCATGTTGGGAGGAAGTGGTGAGTATACTCCATGGTTCACTTGGTTCACATAGTATGGGGTTGGTCCTCTTATGGCTAGATTGAAGTTGTTGTATGAGTACTTGGATCACTATTGGGAGGCATGCTAAGAACATTCATTTTGAGAATAGAGTTGGTTCACCTTGAGATGCATGGAACTAGTGCAAAAAGCACTGGAAGGAGGACACGAAGAAGGTTCCATATCCCAAGGAAAAAGGTAAAAGAGACAAAAGAGAAGGGACACAAGAGGCTTCCATCAAGAGAGGGAAGAGACAATGGGAACTTGCCAGTGGAGTCACCAAAATGTAGCAAACACATATATTTGTTCTTCCACATGTAGCTTTAAGGTAGGGATGGAAAACCACCTAGGCACATACACACTATTAAGAGGGGAAGAGAGGTGAGTGGACTTTCCAATTGGTTTTAGGGTTAAATTGAGAAACCCTAGGGTAAATCGTAAAACAAGAGATGATTAAAAGAAGAGGGAAAGCCACTAGATTAATTAGGATCTTAGGGTCTTGTTAATGTTAACCTAGGGTTGTAGATGATTATGATACTTCACTTAGGTTTCAAATTAAGTGTTACTAGCAAATTATAGGAGGAAAGGGAGCCCACTAACTAGGATTAGTTAATTGACAATTCCTTAAATGAGCTAGAAACCCTAATGCTAGAAATGCAAAGAGATTAAGGGAAATAAGTCACTTGGAATTCATTGTTGTCGATGGCGAATCTCCATAGGTTGAAAAGGGGAGTTGTGATAAGCTCAAAGAGTGATTCACATCTGGGAATATCCTAGACATAGCTCCAATTTCCTATGAGACAAGACTCGACCATATTTTCAATGCAAAGAGAAAATTATGCAATATAATCAATAAGCACTAGATCTATGGTTGTTAGAATAAATTGATAATAATGCATAATAGAGAACCCTAATGCCCTTAGTAGGGATGATGCCACCACTGTCCTAGCCTTGATGAAACCTCCCTTGAGGTTGTAGTGTTGAAACTTCCAAGAGAGTCAATCAACTTGGAAGGTTGTAGCCAAGCTGGCCACAAGAGATCCTTGTATAGGTGTTGGAGATGACAAGTGCAAGGAATCCAAGGTTTTGAGAGAGGTGTAAGCAACTTGATCACTAATCTAAGTGTGTGCTTGCAACTTGGGCTTTTCAAAGATAGAAGAATCAAAGTTCTTTTGACAAGAGGAATTAAATGGTATAAATAGGCAAGCGAGCAACCTCAAGGTGTAGGTGAACGTCAAGTTAGCCATTAGAGGGTTTTGGTTGTATGGAATTGTTGTACGATGCTTGTTGACCAAGTGTCATGAGTTTGGTACTATGGTACCATGGATTTTTAGGTCCCAAGTGACTCTTTGTTACATGTTTCCAGTTCACATTGGTGGTACTCCAAGGAAATTTGTGTTACACTTTCCACCAAGAGATAAGGTAGGTCAGTGAGGTTTGACTCATTGATTTTGTAAATAGCAAGTGAAAAAAAGATTTGAGCTACTATGGACTTGAAATGAGGCATTTAAAGTGACCATGGACCCAACTAGGTGGTTTGTACCCTCTACTGGACCCATGAAATTAGGAAATGCCCCCAAAGCAGTGCCCAAGGGTCAAAGAGAATCAAATTGGCAACCAAGGGCTAGAGTCCACAAGGTGAGGTATGTAAGGGAACCCACCTAAGTGCTAGACAATCCTAATCAGGTTCCATGTCTAGGCTAAGGTTTGAGGGGGGGAGCTCCAAGAAGGTGATTAACTACATTAGAACAATGGTTGGGAGGTTTCATATCATCTTTGGGTGTGTCACATTTGAATGCAACACAAGAGTGGACGACAATGCACCTCCTAGTGGGTAGGCATATGTGAGTACCCAAGTGCAAATTTAACATGCTACATTGGTTCCTTAGTTGCCTTGTATACCTTGATAATGTTATGTCAAAAGATTCCAACAAAGCTTGGTTAGAAGACTCTAGTCTCTTCCTTTGGATGTGTATTCTATTTATATATTTTCCCCTTCTTGCTTTATCATGCTTTTGATCAAGTTGGCATCCCTATGGTAGCTTTTATCTTGGAACATTTCAGTTTTTCAAATTGCATTTTTTGGGTTTGAATCAATGTTATCAGAATCGAATCAGTTGACCCAAATGTGCATAAATATTCAAATTTTGGAAGAAACTTATATATTCATGTGCATCCATATGAATCCAGACCATTATATACAAATATGCAAAATTTCTCATATATATAACAAGGGCACATGTAATCAAAATAGCATTGAGTGCAATCCATCTTTGAACCAAAAATACATTGATAGAGGCACTAGATGGCTTCTAGTGTCCAAAATAGTCATGCTACAACAAATATCTACATATCATCAAAATCATTTTGCCTATATTGGGATTACCATCATCAATATCACCCTCTAAGCGCATTAAAATATGATAGAAAAAGCTTAACATGTCAAATCGAGATCTTGTTTGAGTCATGGGTATATTTTTACTAGGGTCATGACAAAGGAGTTTAACAATCAATGCCTCCAACATCAAGGTACATAGAGAGCTTGGGGCTCTTGATTAAATGCTAGTTCCATACCATCGTACACGATAGAATCCAATAGAAATGTTGCACCTCCCCCAATCTTGAAATTTTAAAAACTTTTAAGTCTACTGGATTTTGAGTGGGACCTAAAATTCTACTTTCTCTATTTGAAATCCAACGAGGTTGGAACACGGTCAAACATCTTGAAATAATTAGTGATAAATTATAATGTTTTAAGAATTTAATATTGCCTTTAATTACATAGCATTAGTAGGGCCTTAGGGTTGAGTATTAGGCTGCTCCACTCATAAATTATATTATTATTATTATTTTTAAATTGGTGTTCAGAGGGGCCTTGGTTGCATTGTATGGAACTGGTCGGTTTTGTATAGAACCACCTGCTTCTGTAAAGAAAGATCGGTTTGGTGCTATTGATCGGACGGGCTGGTTCCACTGGTTTGAATACACTTTTACTGAGTAAATTCATATGTGAAGTGTGAAATCACAATGATATGATAGATTTGTCACATTGATACGAGAGTTCTTCAAACTTTCTTATGTAGTCATTATAGAGATATTTTTATGAACAAAAACTAAACGCAAAAGGATGCCATTGTTTGATATGGGATTGAATTGACAGAGAAGCAACATGTCCATACGAGAGGTGAATTGTCTTTAAAGTCCGAAGTTACCTCTGGTCCAAGAAATTGCTGCTTAATCAATAATGCATTTGGCCCATGGTTTGTATGATATGTTATCGAATTGGCAGAGAAGCAACATGTCCATATGAGAGGTGAATTGTCTTTAAAATCCTAAGTTACCTCTGGTCCAAAAAATTGCTGCTTAATCAATAATGCATTTGGTCCATGGTTTATTGCATATTGAAAGAGTTGGAGACAAAGAACATGTCTAACATAAAAGTTAGAACACGATGATGTAATGATTCTGGATTCTGTTGAAAACCCTCTAGCTGTTTATGGTAAACAATCCCGATTCTTAATAGCATACTAAGATAGTCATTGTTGCCAAACACTAGAAAAATGAGCCTATCAGGGTGATTCCTGATAAACACAAGCAAAATTTTCATATTTTTGTTGCCAAAAGCATCTTTATATTTGAACACAAGTAGTTTTTTTAAATCTCTTTATTTTGCCAATTTTTGCTTATATCAATGTAGAGATTGTTTAAGACCTTACCGTGAATTCAATAATTGGTTAGAAATCTAATTGATAGACAAATATTTCTTGGTTGGTCTATTTGCAGTTCTTTATGTTCAGTTCTGTCACTCCTTGCAAGTCATTTCTCATTTTACAACTAGCAGACTGTAGAATTTGTAAGATCATGTAGACTGTCCAACTGATAAAACTTGTCAAATTAAAACAATTTCATTTAAATTGGAATTTCAATTAGTAAGTTAAGTTTCGAGCTGACAGCAAATACTATTTTTTTGCTCTTAGGCTATAACCCGTGTGAAACCATATATCTGTACGATGCCTTTGAGGTTGGATGACGGATGGAACCAGATTCAGTTCAACCTTACTGATTTTACAAGGCGTGCATATGGGACAAATTATGTTGAAACACTTCGGGTCCAGGTTCACGCCAATTGTCGAATCCGGAGAATATACTTTTCTGATCGGCTTTATTCAGAAGAGGAGCTTCCACCAGAATTCAAACTTTATTTGCCTATACAGGTATTGTATATCTCATTATGTCTTTTGCAACCGCTCTGAGAAACAACTTTCAAACTACTGAGTCATTCATCTTGAATTGTTGCAGAAGTCGTGAGATTGCGTTTCTGTTTCTTGGAGTAGCAACGGAGAAGAATACATCATTTCAAACTTGTGGGTCAAACATGCAGTGACGATAGTGCTTAGATATATATACCAAGACACATTAGTACATTCAGTTATGTTTTATAATATATCCATCCTATCGTGGCGTAGTAGATTGTTCGTTCCATCATACGCCATGAGGCATGTGTATTCCAATAACTAACCATTTTAATATTGTTTTTAATATTAGCCTAAACATGCATTTTACTTTAGTGATTACAAGTTGTACATTTCCTCTTATCAAGTTTCGAAGGAACAATGTCTGTATAGTGGTGGGTGCTTTTTTTTTTCTTTCAACAGTAATAAGATTCACTATATATATTTAGTCAGACAGTGTCTTTCAACAATAAGAAGGTTCAGCAGAGTTGAAATCCCATACCTGCTGTTGTCCATAACTTCTAAATACATCAGTGATTACATTCAATAAATTAGTGCAACTATTCTTTTTTTGACTCACTAAATATTAAATTTTTATGCCATTATCATTTACAATGTTGCTAAACTCCGGGGTTATTTTTCCTCTCTCTAAGCTTTAAAAAAATGTTATTGATGTGAACAAGCTTTACAAAACTTTTAAATTATAGTTGAACAAATCAATAATGAAAGATTTTAAATTTTAGTACTTACATATCCCCCTTTATTTTAATATAGCCACCTGATCCAAGTTGAGCTGCCCAACCTTGACTAATTTAGTGCTTGTGGCCTCAGAAATGTCTTTGAGCTTACATAAAGTTTGAAGTTACGCTAATGTGATTTAGTCAATCATGTCACATGTATGGCTATATGTTCAATGTTTATTACATTAAATTTACTTTTTTTCACTCCAACTTTTGACAAGCCTCCCTCTTTTTGTATTAAAAAAAACTTTTCGTTAGCATTCTCTATCGGTGCATGACTCTAATATTTAGGTTAGTGTAGTATGTTAGTGTGGTAGTTGTTCTACACTGCTTTCAAATACTTTCTTGCCGTAGAATCAACCATATTTTGGTTGAATACTTGACCACAAAGCTTTGTCATTGTTTTATCCATTCTTTTTTGAAACTTTGGTTTTGGTATTTATAGTAAGTTCTTATTGTTGGTTGGAAAAGAGAAAATGCTTTTTCATGCAACTATTGATAAAACAAGTTATTCCTCGTCATTCTAATCATATATTATGATTAGACTTATAAGATCGACCCAAAAATATTCATCATTGAATGAATTAAAAATATTCATTGTTGTCATTACCATGATTTTATAATTCTTTCAATTGGACCAAATGCTTTGCTCAAGTGTAAAAAAATAGGTAATTCCCTATTGCTTTTGACAAAAATGCCTAATGAGGTAGTTATCCCAACACCTAATACATGGTGACGAGGGTTAGTAGTAGATGCTAGAGTAGTACTAAGTGTCATGGTAGATGAGGTACCAATAGTAGGCCACAGAATAGGCACACTAGTAGTAGCACTAGGAATAGATGCACCGGTAACAATACCAAGAGTATATGCACTAGCCGTAGATGCAAGCGTGTTACTCCCAATCCCCAAGGTGTCTAATCTCAATAACATCTACAAAAAACAACTTTGTGTTATGCATTTTAATTCATATGAAAGCAGTTGATCAAACCAAATTTCAATATTTCATATGTTGTACTAATTGATTTTTGCATTAAGTATTTTTTTGTATTTCCATGCTTTCTTCAGAGGCATAATCTATCAAATGTTTAAATTCTTTCATGCAATTCTTAATCCTTTTTCCTAATATAATTTGAAGGGTTAGGATTATTAGAATAGTATTCATCATCACAACCATGATGAGATGGTGTCGTTTACAAACAACCATAACTTAAGATGGATTAGAGCATCAATAAATATTGATAAGAACATATAAATGATATATTAGATTCCCTGATCTACATCAATATTTATCCCATGATCAACCTGTGACATAAACTCAATATATATATATACCGATTTCAGACTAATGCGATCTATACTTTGTAGTGATGCATTTTCCGGATCAAACGCATTTGAGTAGATTCTTCTATTTCGAACCATCTATCGAAGTTCATTATCAAGATGATTTTTTTTTTTTTGGGTTATATATTTAATAATAATAATAATTAAATTGATACTAGTTGTATTCAAACACATCATTCATAAATGACAACCATAAATTATAAAACACAAATACCTTTTTCTTAATTTGATTTAAGTAGTAATTGATTAATGTGTCATTTTAAAATGACTTGCCTTGAATACATGGCCATATTTCCATAACATACACTTGCTTAGAATACTTCCTTGGTAGGCAAGACATTGATGCATGATAATTGAACATCAAGTTTTTAAAAAGCATGTTTTGGCATTAATCTCATTTGCAGATTAATTGATTTACTTATGAATGGATTCAAAAAATACTTAAATGGTTTATATTTGATATAAATTTTAAAGCGCATTCACACAAAATAATAAAATGTGTACTATATTAGAAGCATTGAAGAAGTATCTTTATTACATTACTAATCATTAAAACTTACACATTCATCAACACCATAGGTCCACCTCAATGGTTGACTGTATTCTTCATCATCTGACACATGATTAAATAATATATCTTCAAAATCTTTTATAGCAGTTGATGACTGAGCCATTTTTAATCTGGGTTGAGTGGTTAGGCTAAAATGATACCATCAGACACCTATAGTTTGCTTAGCTGCAAACATTTTTTCCCTAGCATGTTATTTTAGTTGTAGTTGATAGAAAAATATGTGTCAAGGAGGCCAGTAAGGATCTATTTGTGGGTTTGACAAATATGTCAATGATGAATATTCTATTGAAAATATAGCGAAGTAAGGTCTTCTGACTTGTGCCTTATCTAGTAAAGACTTCAGTTTGTCTTTCTCTAGCATACATGCGAGGTCATGAGATAGACTTCAGTTGTGATGAGTTGATTTTCAGTTCACTGGAAGGGTCATCTGTAGATTGCATGCATAGTGTTGGAGCTTTAGTGCATGGAGTCTTCTTCAGTTAAACTACAGGATGAGTGGGACGATACAAGTTCAGTTATGATGAGCTAAGACTTCAGAGACAAGTGAAGATGGGATGAGCTAAGTCCTTAACTTGGTTCACAACTAGAGAAAATCAAGGAGCAACTCTAGCCATTTAACTAAGATCTAGTCTAGGTGTAACTGGGACTTGCTCCAATTAACTAGCAAAAGAAACTCGTTGCACTAGCGTGAACAACCATTCGAACTTGGCATTTTGCATGCATCGAAAGTATGTTAAGGCAAAAAAGGAAGAAGGCACAAAGATTGATGGTGTAACACATTGATTGAAGAGCGAAGATCAAGAATTCAAAGAACAAACCGAGGCTAGGTTCAACAAGAAACAATTGTGTGAGGGCTGAGATCAAGAGGTAGGGCCGAGATCAGTTTCTCAAGGCCGAGAGCAGTCACAGGCAAAGAACAATTTGTGGAGTTGAGATTAGTGAGAAGAACGCTGATAGCTTTCTCAAAGGCTATTTGCTGGCTGCAATAGCAGCACATTAAATTGTAAAATATTTATTTGCTCAAAGAACAATCAATTAGAAGACCACAACAATGGAAGTAGGTTTTCCCATTTGGGTTTCCTGGGTAAAACGCGGGTGTCAAATTTATCTGTGTATGTGTTTTTATTACAAGTATTTTCCATTGCGTGTTGAATGTTAAGAAACTATGTATCTTGGTGAAAGTTAAACTTGGTTTCAATTTTTTGTTGCCTTGATTTTTTTCAGTAAATTCATCTATGTAGTTGCATAAATTAACATGGTATCAGAGCCATGTTCTGCATAGAAACCAACACCAGGATTTTTCACTCAGTGAAGAGTGCAATTTAGTCAGTAGGTTTGTGCTAGAATTTGAAGAGAAATATTTCGTGTAGAAATTGCAAGAAATTTTCTACTGCTAATGAAATCAAACTGAAATCAAGAGACAGCAATTTCTTCTACTGTTCTATGAAAATGAAAACACATGATAGAAACACATGCACAAGCATGCAACCATCAAAACACAAGGAACACAATGATTTTATAGGGGAAACCAACTGGGAAATACCCCTCCGTTGCTTTGCATTAATTTAGATGAGAAAGAGAAATAATTACAATGTCTTGCTTCAACTCTGAAGCACACCCTGCACTATAAAATTGTTCTCCCGCTTCCTAACCAGCTTTGGCCAACACTTAGCCAATTCAAGCCTAAGCCAACCTCCTAATTCCTTGCACAATCCTGGAGGAATTAAGCTCCTAACTAATAGGGAAATTCCCTATTTCCTTGCGCAAATCTAATGGTGAACTGATCACGTGCTCAATGCAAAAGCACTGTACACTAAACAATATACAAATATAAATACAAACATGCTTTTCCTCCACCTCAACTAGGCAATTCGAATTCCATGCATGATTGTGTCTATTTTTCATTGATTGACTAGTTAACTGAGAGACCAGTGAGTTAACAATAATCTTAACTACTCAACTAACCTTCAGTTGACTAAACTAGTGACTAGAGCTTAGTTAACTGAGTTCAACTAACAATAAATCAACTAGATTGCTAAATATTAGCAATCAATACATGCAAAACTCTATTCTTAGCCTACAAACTCGAATTTACTCATCTAACTAGGAGACATTGAGACCATGTCACTCTTGCTAACTGAAATCCAAGTCATCTCGCTGATGTGGAAAATCAAATTACTCACTTTGATTAAGGCACAAGTCAAAATTGAGTCTTTTCTTGCTACATTTCTAACATGTTCCAAGGACTAAGGGCATATCACAATTTAGAGGGAGCCTCTATTTTTTTCTCATGGAGGGAGTGGATGTCAATGGTGTTTGAAGATAATGGAGTGCTAGAATTTGTGAAGAACCCTCAAGCTACACCTAGAGACACTCAATAGTTGATCCAACATAACAATAACGACACCAAGGTCAGGAGGATCATTCTTCAGGGGGTCAAAGACCACATCATCCCTCATCTCCATGGGAAGACGACAACAAATGATATGTGACAACCATCTTGGATTTGTATTAGGGATCCAATGATGCCAGGAAGCTTGCCTTGAAGACAAGCTAAGAAATATCCAGATGGGCAAAAGAGAGCCCATCATTACATACCTTTCCAAGTTCACCTAGGTCCGGGATGAGCTAACTAGAGTGGTTGAGACAGTAGCAAAAAAAGACCTTGTGAGTCTTGCACTATTGGTGTTGAGATTTTGGGGTAGCATTGGATGTGCTCTAGCTCCGAAACTTTTTTGAGGGGCTGGAACACATGAGATCTCCAAGACCCATAAAGCATTTGGAGAAATTCCATCTCGTGTAAAATTTATTCAAATAATTAAAATGTTTAATGAGCACCCTAAGTCTAACTTAGGAAAATTAAAAAAATTAAAGTAAATTAATTTACACATGTGATGAGAACATTCTAAGTCACGTGGATCAAGCTACTTCTAATCTAAGTCGTCGAATAGAGATTAGATCACGATCGTTGATTTGTCAACGAGAAAAGTATAAAGGAAGGGCTTGGAGTTAGTTGGAGGACACACACATAATCTAAGAGATCGAATTCTTCTGACGGAGCAGTGCTCAGACGAAGATTAGATTTGAGTGATTCCGAGAAGCAGTGAGGGGCAGATGCAGTGATTGGTCAGGAGGACCAAAAGTACAACGCAGAGAAAGGGAAACAGAGACGCAGTGGAGGAAGCACATCCATCAGAGGGTGGACGCAGTACCTAGAGAGGGTGACATAGGCCCACACAGGGGCAGCGCAAAGCCTCTCTGGAAAGTCTGAGATCTAGCTGGAGACTAGGGTTTTTGAGCCGGCAGGGCTGAAACCAAACTTCGGGAGAAGCTGATCAACACAGAGTTAGGGTGATACATGTTGAAATTTGCAACAAGAAACAGTGAAATTGGCATCTAGAAACAACACACACACTGGTGTGGGATCACAGGTCACATAGTGATGGATCCTAGCGACACATTAGTGTGCAAGCCAATTTTTAAATAAATTGGAAAATTGATTGTAATCTTATCTCATAACAACTTGTAATAGTTATCTCAAGAATTTCGAGTTGAGGGTCAAAGGATAGGAATGTAAAGTGATTCTATAATTAACACGATCCATCTGCAGTTGTAGCACTAGTGTAGTGTGGGTGGGATTAGTTAAATCACAATAATTGAGTTAAAATCAGTTTACCTAGTTCTAACTGTTTGACGAGCTAGTGGAAGATCAAGTGGATTAAAATAGATTTAATTCACTAGTGGTGATCTATCAAGTACTGATGATACACTCTTTATAACTGCATGCATGCTAATTTTGGTGGAAACCAAGTTGAGACAAAGGTTCAAGGCTAGTAAACTAGCAGTTGTATTTTAGGCAAACTGCCCAGGTGCAGTTATAAAACCATGGGAAACCCATGATGAATTGTGCAATCAAGGAAGGTTGAATTTCCTATTTAATACAGGTTTAATTCTCTAGGGATTGCATAAGCAGGGTCGGTTGATAATTGGCTATGTTTTTGTCCAATTTTGCCTAGATCAGTGTGAAGCAATTGGTAGAGTGTTTGAGGTTGTGGTGATCACAAATATGTTGTATTGTTTCATGATTTCTTAGTTGATTATACAATAAAGATGGAGGGGTTTTGAGTAGTTGCTTTCCCCAAGAATATCTGGTGTTGTGTATTGATTTACTTCTTTCTCTTGCTTGCATGTGATTGAGCGATCATCTTTTATATTTTGCAAATATTGTAGAAGGATTCAATATCTTGCTTTAGTACATTGCATGATCAGATTGAGTCCATTGATATAATTTCTACATGGTATTGGAGCTGTGTTAGAGATTTTCTACATGGTATCAGAGTGCTAGGAATCACAATAGTGGAGAAGAAATGGAGTTTGTGTTGAACAATATTCAAATTTCTAGGTACTTTCTTTGGAGCTATAAGCGGATCAAGATGTCTTTCAATGGCTCGAGACTCGAATATGCACTCGAGGGTAGTTCAAATTATATTTCATGGAAGGAAAAGATGGAGGCAGTGTTGGAGGACAATGGGTTGAAGGAATTCACAGATAATGATATTCCCAAGGCCGCAACAGTAGATGCCTAACTTCTTGATGCATGACAGAAGAATGTAGCAAAGGCGAGGAGGATCTTGTTTGAGGGAGTTCAAGATCATATTGTCTCGAGTCTCCATGGAAAGGCAAATCCATATGTTATGTGGAAGGCCTTGACAGATTTGTTTCAAAGCAGCAGTGACCACAGAAAATTGGCACTCAAGGACAAGCTCAGGAAAATGAAAATGGAGAAGGGCGACACAATCCAGAAATACTTGATCAAGTTCACTCAATGTCGAGATGAGCTTGGAAGTGTTGGGATTACTGTAGCTAATGATGACTTGGTGAGCCTAACACTTCTAGGCCTTCCCAAGAGCTGGCAAGTTACTAGGAATTTGTGAATGGGAGGGAGAAGTTATTGGGAGCGACTTTAGATAGATTTGGTACAAGAAGAGTTTCAGCAGAATAACAGGGATGGATCCTCATCCAAGACTGATGATGAGGAAAATTGTGCCTTGGTTGGTAAGGAAAATAAGGGGAAGGGGAGGAAGTCCCATTCCAAACCTGAGACCGATAAAGAAGGCAAGAAGCGTGATATGACAAAGGTGAAATGTTTTCACTATCATGATCATAGACACTGCCACAAATTTTCCACAAAAGAAGAAGAGCAACAAGAAAGCTCCAGGAGCTGTAGTGGGTGAAGCTTTGGCCTCACAGTTTGAGTTGGATTTCTCTCTCATCGCATGCATGGTGTCAACTATGATGGGATCTATGTGGTACTTGGATAGTGGATCATATTTCCACATGAAGAGAAACAAAGAACTCTTTAGTAGCTTGGAGGAGAAGGATATTCAGATGCACATCGAGATGGGTGATGATGGGAGGTATAGCACTACCAGGATTGGTACAATTACTTTCTAGAGACAGTCCGTTAAACCTTTCATATTAAAATATGTCATGCATGTACCAGGCTTGAAAAAGAATTTAGTTTTAGTTGCTATGTTGGAGGATCTTGGATATGATGTGGTTTTCAGTGAAGGAAAGGAATTACTTCATCACAAAGCCACAACACAGGTAAAGAAGATTGGGGTTCGTGTGAAGAACCTCTATCAACTTGGTGTAGATGGCTGCGTAGCATTGAGCCGTAAAGCAGGGAAGGTGGTGATCCAGGATACAGGTGAGTTATGGTACAAGAGATTGGGCCATCTACACCACAATGCTTTGAGGATCATGCAACATATTTCTACAAGTCTTCCAAAGGGTACTCTTGCGCAGATAGACACATGCAAGGGATGTACCATGGGGAAGTATGAGAAAGCCATGCGATTGTCCCTTGAGAGGGAGCTTGACTTGCATGCAGAGGAAGAACTCTTAGTTCCAAAGGATGAAACTCAGGATGTGGAGCAACCACAAGAAGAGGATCATGGAGTGGCAGAAACCACTCATGCAAAGCCATCCACCAGAAATGGTAGGAAGTGCACCAGGGAGGTTGACAGATTGATGTTAGATGCGACAGAGCATGTAGGAGCACCTACATTACAACGCAAGCAAAGAAGGTCCCTAGACAGGTACACTAGATACATGGCTCTTATGAGTGAGTGTATTGTGACATAACCATCCTATTTTGAGGAAGCAGTGTAGCAACCAACATGGGTTGATGCCATGGTTGAGGAGTATGACTCCATTATCAGAAACAATGTAGGGGAAGTGGTCCCAAGACTAATGGGGAGGTTAGTGATTGGATCTAGGTGGATCTATAAGGTGAAGCAAGTAGAGACCTCCAGGAGGGGGAAATTTCGAGCCAGATGGGCAGAGGGAGTACATGCAACTATACCTCCAGGTGTGAGGTGGGGAGATGTGCAGATATAATCCCAAGAAGACATTTGGGTAGGGTTCATTGAGATGGTGTGTTTCATGGATCGAACCTGGTTACGAGGAGCCCACAATACAACAGTAGCAGGAAGGATCAGTTAGATTGATGCAGTCAGATGTCAAGAGGACAAAAATCAGAGTGACAGGTGTCAGACATTGGAGCATAGATCAGAGTTGGCAACAATGCAAAGTGCATGGATGCGGATGTCTGCAACGCAGGGAGTCCAGTAGACATGTGCAGTATCTAACAACAGTCAGAAGGCTCTAATGATAGATGCATTATACTGATTCAGTTTTTTGGAGGCTATTCAGTTTCATGAGAGTTACATGTGCGAACAACACTAGGAAATGTTGCATGCAGAACATTCCAAAGGTACCAGATCAAGACATATTGATTCTTTTCTTGTTGAGAACATTCCAAAGGTACTAGATTGAGACATATTGATTCCTTTCTTGTTGAGAGGGAGTGTTGAAATTTGCAACAATAAAAAATGAAATTGGCATCCAGAAACAACACACACACTGGTGTGGGATCACATGTCACATAGTTATGGATCCTAGCGACACATTAGTGTGCAAGCCAATTTTTAAATAAAATAGAAATTTAATTGTAATCTTATGTCATAACAACTTGTAATAGTTAACTAAGTGTGATAGAGTTAGTTAGCTCAAGAATTTCAAGTTGAGGGTCAAACGATAGGCATGTAGAGTGATTCTATTATTAATAGGGTTCAGTTGCAGTTGTAGCACTAGTATAGTGTGGGTGGGATCAATTAATTCAAAATAATTGAGTTAAAATCAGTTTAACTAGTTCTAACTATTTGATGAGCTAGTAGAAGATGAGGTGAATTAAAATAGATTTAATTCACTAGTAGTGATCTACCAAGTAACTGATGATACACTCTTTATAACTGCATGCTTGCTAATTCTGGTGGATACCCAGTTGAGACAAAGGTTTAAGGCTAGTAAACTAGTAGTTGTATTTTAGGCAAACTGCCCAGGTGAAGTTATAAAACCATGAGAAGCCCATGATGAATTGCGTAATCAAGGAAGGCTGAATTTCCTATTTAATAGGGGTTTAATTCTCTAGGGATTTCATAAGCAGGGTAGGCTGAGTGTAGGCTGATAAGTGGCTATGTGTTTGTCCAATTTTCCCTAGATAAGTGTGAAGCAATTGGTAGAGTGTATGAGGTTGTGGTGATCAAAAATAAATTGTATTGTTTCATGATTCCTTGGTTGATTATACAATACAAATGGATGGGTTTTGAGCAATTTATTTCCCTAGGAATATCTGGTGTTGTGTATTGATTTACTTCTTTCTCTTACTTGCATGTGAGTGAGCGATTGTGTTTTATATTCCACAAATATTTTAGAAGGATTCAATATCTTGCTTTAGTACATTGCATGATCGGATTGAGTCCACTGATATAATTTCTACATGGTACTAGAGCTGTGTTAGATATTTTCTACAACAAAGTCCCTCACCTAGGGCCATGTAGCCTTACGTAGTGGCAGCGTAGAGATTGCACAGAGCTAGCTGGCGTTTCACCAGTTGCTCATCCGGATCAGCCGGGACTTGCGAGAGTGAGGTATATCTCACATTTTTCTCTATAGCCAAGGTTTTCTCTGTCGGGTGAGTTGGTTTGTGGCACCCTAGATATACTCATAAACTGTTGCTTAATAATAATAACCCTCATATATGCTGCACTGGTTTTCCCGCATTGGGTTTTTCCGGGGACATTTGTCCGAAAAATCTATTTCCTTTGTCATATGTGCATGATGTTCAGTAAATGATATGTATTTGTGTAGGCTGCTAGTTGTGTTTACTTCGAAGTTATTCTGGATATTTCATTTAAATAACTTGTGTAAAATAAATCAAGTAGGAAAAGTAAATCAATATTTAGTAGTAGGATTTCTGTGCTAATTTTTTTTTTAGATGGTATAAGAGAATTGTAGATCAAGCTGAACCATCAACAAAAGGGCTGAAGATATTTTCTGCAGGAAGGGCAATTGAAGCAGCACAGATACGGAAGAAGGAAGCACAACACCAGAGGGACAACATAGACCCTACAAGGGTGACGCAGAGTTAGTCTTCTCATCCAAAGGCTGCCGCAGCTCCAGAAAGGTGACACAGAGCCAGTTTGCTCATGCAGAGTGTGACACAACACCAGGAGAGGGACACTGAACTAGTCTGCTCACGCAGAGGTTGACGCAACACCAGGAGGGTGACACAGTCCAAGTTGGAGAGTTGCTGTGTAGATTGCCGGGGCTGGAAGTGAAAATTTCGATCTTCAGAAGTTGCTGGAGGGGCATCGGTTCTGTCGGTGTAGAACAATTCCTAGCAAAGGTGAAAAGGTGAGGAGAATAGTCTCTCAGCATATTTGTGCCAAATAAATTTGAGATTCGATTAGGAGGGTGATCTTAGAGGACTAATTCATGAGATTTGGCAGAGGATTTCCAAGAGGAAAATCAATTGTCAGAGGGAGAAACTACTCTAGAGGGTTTCTATCGCTAAGAAACCTAGATCCGGTGAGCCTGTTGAGTGCAACAAAAGTATAAGGGAGAAGAGTACCTGCTTCAACATATTTTGAGCAGATATGACCTCGTACGTACTGAGAGATCAGGATAGGTTGGACGGTGTGTCCAACTTTGTGTAATATTCCCAAATGGGGAAAGCAGGAATATAATGCATAAAATGAAAGCAACAACAAATATTTAACACATGAAACCATGAGACCAATATGGAGTCATAACATTATGTATTAGAGTAGCAAATCCATACAAAATAGTGAGGCATAAATCATATACAATGAGGAAACAAGACTCTCATAAGAAATCACTCCCAAATATGAGCTGCTGTTACAATACAAAATGCCAGGGAGAAACTGCAGCACAGTCATATTAAGAATAACTACAACTAGAGATGAAAAAATGATATAAAATCACTGATATAGGCCCCAATAGAGTCTAGAAATACAGTTCTGGGCACTAGATCAGCTTTCCAAGACAACCCAAGAGGGTTTTCGGAAAATGCACAGAATGTGCCAATGTAAGCTGCAACCCTAGGGTTGAAGGTAAGCTGCAACAACAGAAATGAGGAGATATGGCTGGAGCTTATGTATAAACTACAAATCTTCTCCAATAGATCCTCCGAATGAAAGAATGGCTCCTCCACTGAAGAAATCACCTCCCAAAACAACCACTACAACCACCCCTGCAACTCCTCCCTAAAATAACACAGATCTGGGCTGAAACTGTGCTGTAGGGGATAAATACACCTTGGCCTGATGCCAAATATATCAATAAATCCCAAGGGGCTTCTTTACAGGCCTTCCAATGGATGGAAACCTCCCTCCACTGCAAAACTAGATCTGAAGACACCCAATATAATTCTCCACAGTTGCACCCTGCAACAAAGCACAATATTCTACAGAAACTACGTTGATGAAGAAAGCTGTAGCTTGGCCTTGAGCCTGAGTGTGGAAATGTAGTGAAATACTCCTCTAAGAGGCCTCTCAAGGAAAGAGATGGGATTCCCTCTCGGGAACACCCTGTGCTAAACAATGCTGCAAACTCAACTAAACAACTAAAGAATGCTAAAAGTCTAAACAGACCCTATACAAAATAATAAGCCAAAACATAACCAATATGGCTTCCATCCTCTTCCTTATATAATTTATGAGCTTCCTTACCCTTGGCCCCACTCAATTAGGTCACTACCTCCATGCAATCAATCTCTCTCCAAAACTACGTTATTCCTCATTAAATGTCCACTCCTCCATAACAACATTGTTGATTTGGTCAAAGTTGACCTATTCAACATGTTCCAGCCCCTGTTCACACTCAAAGGTGCTTTATTTAGCTGCTTAGAGGGTCTCCTTTCACACTTGAAGTGTTTTTATTGTTGCTAAGGAGATTTATGGGTCTCCCTACCCACTTATTCACCTACCTAGTGACAAAATAATCCATAATATTCCATTTAGCTGAAAGCTAAATTTTAGGAATATTACAGTCCTCCCCTCCAAAATGTTGCTTTTTCTCAAGCAACTGTAAGGGTTGAGAAAAATTCTCCCCTCCTCCTCTTGTGGCCTCCTCATCAAATAGTCGCCACAACTGCTTCAGATATTCTACAACAATTCTGTCTCCCAATGGTTCCTCCCAAATGTGAAAGTTGGCCTTTGGTGGATAAACCAAATGGCTTTCATAATGAGAAAATGGAATGTCTATATGGAAACCTTCTTTCTATCCAATGGCCTCCTCAAGGTAGGAGTGATGACAAGCATAGGGGATCTCATTCCCAATGAGAGACTCCCATCTCCATGCTATCATCCAAATAAAGTGAGCCATTATTGGCAGCTCATAGAAACAATCACCAATCCCCTGCTTACGCAATGTGTAGGGGCTGCATGGCTGAAAGTGAGAGGTAAGGTTGTTCAAATTACGCTGCCTCTCTCTCCATTTATGATAAATTTGGAGCTGCTGATCCTGGGCTGCAATAATATAGTCCTCTTGAAGCCAAAAGATACTTGGAATCTCATGATTCCACTCATTGGTTCTAGGAAGTCTTCTTGCCCAATCCTTTATGCATATAGTGAATAGAATGTCATCACCATATGGGCTCCAAAAGAAACATGGACTAAGTGTAATATGACATTTTGGATGGTGACAATAGTCCCTCAATTGAGACCAATGCCATTCTTCTTCTTGCTGCCTCAAAATATGATATGATAAGTGGCCATCCAACCACCTTATTGCTTTCAAAAGCTTCTCAAAAGCTTGAAAATGGTAGAGGACATTAGGTGTTGGCTGAATATGATCGAAGCAAAACATATCTTGCCCCAAGTCTTCCATAAAGTGGTCATCCTCATCACTGAATGTAGTCCCAAAAGGACCATGAAATCTACAAAGAAGTTTGCTCTCTTGGGGAGAAATGCGCTGCAAATGCATGGTAAAGGAATGCTCATCCATTGTTAATTGATAAATAAGAATCAAAACACAATCCTTACCATATATTGTATACAAGTTGGTGAAGAGGTTCATAGATGAGCCTTCCCATCTCTCCATCAAAAGGGGAAGTGATTGAAACAACCTTGCAAGGTGGTTGCTTTCCTCCTCATAGATCAAACAAGCTACATATCTCCTGATATGTTGGTGCACATCTTCTTTGAGATCCTCCCAATAGAATCCATCCATGATGGTGTGATAAGAATTAATGAAGTCTACATGTCCTGAAGAGAGTGCCTCATATGCTGCATGTGGAATATCCTTTTTGAGCTTGGAGTCTCTAGTCAAGTAGATCTGATCATGGAAATAAATGACTCCATCAACCAATCTATACCTCCCATCTATTACTTGCCCATCAAGAAACTTACATGTGAAGAGGTTCTTGGAATATTCCACCAATAGTTGGGACTCCTAATATGGATCTAGACTTCCCAACAATGACAACACTGTAGAAATTTGAAATGAAGCTCCTATCACATCATAAATTTCCTCTTTGACATGCTTAATGCCAAAGCCACATATTGGAGGATTGTTAACCCACTTTTGCTGCTTCCCTTGCAGCTGATCTTGCCTAGGACAAGATTGAAGTACATGGAGGTCAACCTCCTCTGGGAAGGCATTTCCCATCCAAAAATTCCATAGTTTTGCCGATGCATGCAAGAGTGTTAATAACCTCTTGTCATATTCAGAAATCTTCCTCATGCGTGGAAGTATCATTTGCTGCTCCAAGGATATGGAGTGGCCATATGACACCATGCTCCTTTCATTATAGATTTTTGAATCATCTTTTAGTGCAAATAGCTGAGTGGGAGATAGAAATGTCCATATCAGAAAATTTCTCACGCCTCCTTTGGACACATCAAAGGTTCTTTGCGCTGTGCTAGCTCTTCCCAAGGTTCCTTCCCTAGCTAAATACATCACTACTACTCCATGTTGAGAGAACCCTTTATTCATCTTCCAATCAGGGGGTCTCCACGGTGGAATGCCTCCATGTAATGAGACATCAAAGTCTGAAGTGGACTGTATAGGTGAGTGGACTGTTTTGTCCCTCCTTTCACTGCGCAAAACAATCTCCTTCTTCTGTATATAAACCCCTTGAAATAAACAAGGGTGTATGCTCCCCATCCATTGATTTTGATCCACCTTTTCTTCTCCTCCTTTGATCAAGGTGTTACTGCCCATCACTACTGTCACATGATGCCCCTTGGGAAATTTTTGCAAAGATGCAAAAGCTCCTCCACTTGAAGCACTTGAAGCACTTGAAGAAATAGCTTCATGCCCATCTCCATGTGGTGATGGTTCTCCTTCTAAAGTGACAAATTTGTTACTTCCTTTCTGTTCTTCCTCCACATTAATATTTGAGAATAACTCATCAACAATGAGAGACCTTAGATCTTGGTCTTCCCTTGAAGGAGGAATCTCCATGTATTACTTTTGAGAAGAAATCTCTTCCTGCAATGGGGATCTTGCCCTTGGCAAGGTGTCATACAAGTTTTTATACCCCTCAATAGAATTTTGAAGTGGAGTTGGTGCAATGGATCTTTCCAACTCATGCAAAGGTTTTGAATGTTTATGTTTGGCTAGCTCAATCATAGATGTTTCAAGTTGTTTTTCATCAAATCTCTTCACTAATCTCTTAGTGAGTCTTGCATAAGTAGCTATATTTGCATGATTAAATGAAGATGATTCATAAAACCACCAAGTATGAGCCTCACCTTCAAGATGCAGCGCTGCTATCCTAAGGGCTTCCTTTTTTGAAACTTGATGTAGATGCAAATATGAGTCTAGATAATCTATCCAATCCTTGGCTGTGCATTTGGATGAACCATCAAAATTTGGTAGAAAGAATCTACCTCTTTTGCTTTTGTTGTGATTGCTGGGCTTTCTATTCTCCTTAAGTTCAAAAAACCCTTGGAAAATCAAGTGCTCCTTGAATCTCCAAGATTGAGATTCATACTCTTGAAGATAGTCACTCAAAGTTTCCTCCTTTGGTGCATCTTCTTCCTCCATCTTTCTTGCTGTAAATATGGGCATAATACTGCGCTGTGGATCAGATTTTGTGGCTGAATGCTCACACCAATCATGTAAAAATCTAGGGTTTTCTTCATATTCAAACCCCCTTGGAGATTCCCTACACATTTCCCTTCTCATCTTCTTGATATCTTCATGAATGCTCTGCATAGTTTGAAAAAGAAGCTTTGAGAGCCCCTCTTCCTCCCTTCTTCCAAATAATGGAGTATTTTCTTTGTTTCTTCTGTACATCTCTTCTTGTGAGGAGCTTCTCCTTATGGTGACATATTGGCTGAATGCACAGGCTGAGCCAAGATTATGCTCTGATACCACTGTAATATTCCCAAATGGGGAAAGCAGGAAAATGGTGCATAAAATGAAAGTAGAAGCAAATATTTAACACATGAAACCATGAGACCAATATGGAGTCATAAAATTATGTATTAGAGCCGCAAATCCATACAAAATAGTGAGGCATAAATCATATACAATGAGGAAACAAGCCTCTCAGAAGCAATCACTCCCAAATATGAGCTACTGTTACAATACAAAATGCCGGAGAGAAAATACAGCACAATCATATTGAGCATAACTACAGCTGGAGATGATAAAATGATATAAAAATACTGATATAGGCCCCAATAGACTCTAGACATATATATCTGGGCACTAGATCAGCTTTCCAAGACAACCCAAGAGGGTTTCCGGAAAATGCACACAATGTGTCAATGTAAGCTGCAGCCCTAGGGCTGAAGGTAAGCTGCAACAAAAGAAATGAGGAGATATGGTTGAAGCTGATGTAGAAACTATAGATCTTCTCCAATAGATCCTCCAGATGAAAGAATGTCCCCTCCACTGAAGAAATCACCTCCCAAAACAACCAATACAACCACCCCTGCAACTCCTCCCTAAAATAACGCAGATCTGGGATGAAACTGTGCTGTAGGGGATAAATACACCTTGGCCTGATGAAAAATATATCAATAAAGCCCAAGGGGCTTCTTTATAGGCCTTCTAATGGATGGAAGCCTCCCTCCACTGCAAAAATAGCTCTATAGACACCTAATATAATTTTCCACTACTGCATCCTGCAACACAATACAATATTCTGCAGAAACTGTGCTCATGTAGAAAGATGTAGCTTGGCCTTGAGCCTGAGTGTGGAAATGTAGTGCAATACTCCTCCAAGAGGCCTCTCAAGGAAAGATATGGGATTCCCGATCGGGAACACCCTGTGCTAAACAACACTGCAAACTCAACTAAACAGCTGAAGAATGCCAAAAGTCTAAACATACCATATACAAAATAATAAGCCAAAACATAACCAATATGGTTGCCATCCTCTTCCTTATATACTTATGAGCTTCCTTACCCTTGGTCCCACTCAATTAGGTCACTACCTCCATGCAATCAATATCCCTCCAAAACTGCGTTATTCCTTATTAAATGTCCACTCCTCCATAACAACGCTGTTGATTTGGTCAAAGTTGACCTATTCAACATGTTCCAACCCTTGTTCATACCCAAAGGTGCTTTATTTAGCTGCTTAGAGGGTCTCCTTTCACACTTAAGTGTTTTTATTGTTGCTAAGGAGATTTATGGGCCTCCCTACCCACTTATTCACCTACCTAGTGAAAAAATAATCCATAATATTCCATTTAGCTGAAAGCTAAATTTTAGAAATATTACACTTTGCAATATAGAAGGCCAAAATCCTAACAGTCCTAGAGGAGTATGATATCAGAGACCACGGAAAATTGACTAGTTGCGCCGACCGATGGAGACGCTATGAAGAAGTTTAACGAAAATCAGGTGCGGGCAAAGCGCTTGATCATGAACGGGGTGAAGGATCACATGGTTCCACACATTGTCGAGAAGAGGATGTCACATGATATGTGGAAAACTTTGACCACACTGTATCAAGGCAGCTCCGTCCAACGGAAGATGCTTCTAGACAACCAGATGAGGATGTTCCAGATGCATAAGGGTAAGGAGATCGATCCCTTCCTCTCTAGATTACATACGATCAAAGACCAACTAATTGTCATGGGGGAAACTTTGGATGAAGGGTTCTTAGTAAGGAATTCCATGAATGCAGTCACTGATGAGTGGGAGACCTTTGTCCAAAGAATTTTGGGCATAGCACAACTCCCAAATTGGGGTGATATGTGGGCTATCCTTCAACAAGAGGAGATTCGAAGGGTGACCAAGAAGGAATTCAGCAGTGGAGGTGTCAAGGTGAAGAAGGAAGAGGAGGATGCGACCATAACATCAAAGGGACAACGACAACAAGGGAAAAATAATAAGGAACTATCCAAGGTCCAGTGCTTCAGATGTGGCGAACTTGGACACTTCACCAACACTAAGAGGAAGGACAAGGATTCTTCAGATTCAAAGGCACCAGTAGCTAGAGGGGACAATGGTAGTGAGGATGATGTGGTAATGAGTGCTCATGTGCCTCGAGAGAAGAGGTGGGGTGATATTGATCTGTAGAGAAACTACAAATGGTAGGCATGAGCCTTGGGGTGCCCAAACCTTTGGATCACATACGAGCTACAGGAGCCTTAAGACAGTAGCAGGTGTTATGCAGGTAAATCCTCTCTGCAGACAGAGATGATCTCTCTAGCCCTAGAGTGGGTCTAGAAACAAAGAGACATGCTAAAGTGTTGATTCCTAATTATTGAATGAAAAGAGGACACGGTAGATCAACCTACCTAGAGTCCAACACTTTCGTCATTGCTATAGTGGTGGTGGCCTCTCGCTCCTGCCTCGGCAAGTCACGATCCTTTCGCAGTCATGCTAGGATACATGCACATAGAACAAAAACAAGAACAACATACAACATAATTATTTCACTCATAACTACTAGCCAGTCAAAGAGGGCTAAGCATATTGCATTAAAAATCTAACATAATACAAAATGGGAACCAAACAATTGTCACGTATATGTATTAATAGAAGGAAGAGTTACAACCAATGCTTTGATGTCGCAGTCTCCTCTAGCGGGGTTCATTTGGAGCGCGTCTCAGATGCTCGTCAGAGAATTCGAACGGGATGAAGGCATGGACTTAAGCTCTCTCGAAAGATATGGACTCAAGATCTCTCAACGTAATTCCTTCTTATTCTATCTCTCCATTATTCTGCTATAGTATGTTTAATTCTCCAAGTTCAGCTAGCTTATGCAAAGAGAGATAGCTTATTTTTATAGAGGAAAAGGAGGAGGTTAGGATCCCTACAAAGGTGGGAGGGAGGTCTATCCTTTAGGGAGTTCCCATAAGAGGTGGAAACCATAAAATAAAGGAGGGAGTCCGTGGTTTTTCAGTTCAAACACTCCCAATGACTCATCCTCGAAGTGCTTGGAGTGGAATCTCCGCCTCTATTTTAAAAAAACATTCCATAAATATCTTGGTGTGGGTGGCAAACTGGGACAGAGCGCCAGCTGGCGCGGGGCCCAGTGTTAATCTTCCTCTTTGGTGTGAGGGCATAACTGACTATCTGTGCCAAGGCAAAAACAAGGGTTTTTGAGTCTTTGCTCAGGGAATTGTCAACAAAAGGAATATTACTCTCATGTAAAGGGATACAATGATGGTATTTGTAAGGCATGAAACTGCTTATTTATCATGGAAATGACCCTCTAATGGGCGATATGGGGATTGCAGGGACAATGAAAAAATGCTGTGTAACAGATGCCCCCTAAAGCATGAGGTCCGAGGGAGAGGGAGGGGCGATATGCTTTATGAGAACACGTTCAAACCAAACACCGCTGTTAGAAAAAATGCAATTACAAATACAACTGATATATCTGATACATGAACATGTGGTATGGGCGTAGCCATCCATAATAGAGTATATAAAACTGAGATCCGAGGTATGGATGCAACCATCCAGCAGTAAGGATCAACAAATAGACTCAGGTCGTAGCGATCCAATCAAAAGAGTCATGAAATAAGTCATGATAATCCACCAAAATGTGCAGCCTAGATTTTATTAGACAAAATCCAGGGTCTTGCGTTCCATCTCGACCCAAACAAGTACAAATTCAAGCATGCAAATATATGAGCTGAAGTCGAACATGCAAGAAAATCACCTGATTACCAGCCAATGATGAAAGTTGTTAACAGGCACGAGAGAGACCACCAATAATGACAATGGCTCTCAAAGTACAACCAGTACAATCCACGGAATGTGAACAGTGATCTAGCGTTGAACATCCGCAGAGTCACTCGATCGAAGGCCAATGATGTGGACCTTGCGTCGAATACAAAGAACCTGCTATTGAGGCATGCATGCTCCAAGGTACCAGACGAGAGTCTCTAGATAAAATTCGTAGATAATGAGTTGAAGTCGACAAGAAGTGACCTGATCGAAGGTGGGCCATAATGTTTCCCACATCATCAATACAAGACAAAGGAATATGATGATGAAACAGGACCAAGAGAGAATCAGAGGGAGGTTGAAAACTGCAGAGGAAAACTCCTCTTGAACATATTAGCAACACGACACTAGATTTGGAAATATTTGACATCAAAGGATCTGAGGTCATGACGACGTGGCAAAGAGCAGATGAGAGGTCAAAAGAGATTATTCAAACCCATGAAGGCAAAAATGACGAAATGAGATGTCCCTAACCTGACACGAATGCATACAAGTGCCATGTTCAAGAGCGACATACTGCCAACATAAATAAAACTTGGTTCCATTTTCCCCCAACCATTTATGGCGAGTACCCAAATTATTTTTTAAAATAATCTTGAAGGGGATAGCATATGCTTGTGCTGTAAGTCAGAAAAATCCAACCTAGTACATTTTACGAGCCCTAGGAAGGATGAACTCGAGTAACGTCATGGAGATGAAATCCAATGTCATCACTATTTAACGAGTATGACAGAGGGAGAACTCAACATCTTTTCATGTTTAGAGAGTTTGAAAAGAAGGCAGAAAAGAAAACTCCATCATGGCCCTTTTCGTAAATAGTCTCTTAGATCCGAAAAGGTAGAAAACAATATCCGAAAGAACCTCTTAGTCGCGATAGGCTAAGGTATTAATTTTTCGTAAATAGTCTATCCCAGCCCGAAAAAGGGGTAAACATATACTGGGTAGATATCTCTTCACAGCCATTTAACGAGTTCGAAATGACAAGAGTCTCGACAATCTTTTCAATTTTAGAGAGTCAGAAAAGAGCTGAAAGATGACTCCAGTAGTGACTTTTCCGTGTTTTTACCGAGTCCAAAAAAGTATAAAATTTAACTCGTTACTTCATCACTATGTCCTGAAAACCTGTTGTTGCACAAGAGACACGTGTAAAACCCATTTCTCGAAAATAATATATTAAAATAATCGAAAAACATGTCTTAAAACCTAATTAGAGTTGTAAAAAGTTATAAAATTCCAAAAATGATAAAAATAATTACCTTTCACTTTTTACTTCTTGTGGAGCAATAGTTACCCATTTTACAGTGTGATTTTGCGGCGACGATAGTGGAAAATCCAGTAGACCAATCTCAAATCCATCAGTTCCAGGTAAGAGCTGAGATCTCTCCCTTCATTTTAAGTCATTTTTTTACTACTTGCAACTTTCAATTTTGAATTTTGGGGGAGGAAATGTGAATATTAGGGCACGACGGTTGGCGTGGGTTTCGGTCACGGAGTCACGCCAACCGCCCAATTTTATACACTAGAGCGTGCCCATTGGCGCGACTGTCTGGGAAACAGTCGCACCAACAACACAAACCATTTTTTGTGTAAAATTAAAGTCAAATATCCCAATTTTTTACAAATTCAAGCTTCAAAAATGGATAATACTATTCATATGAATGTGTTTGCAAGTAGAAAGCGGAAAAATGGTGATCGAATGGAAAGAACGGGAACACGGCGAAGAGGAAGAGCTTGCCATGGAAATGAGAGATGCATGGAATCTCTCAAAGACTGTGGAATGAAGAAGTTATTCTTGACACCGTGTCTCCGTGCTCAACCAAAGCTGCTACAGTATTTGATCAGCATATGGGATGAGGATTAGGAAAAGTTCATCCTTCGAGACCAGGAACTTGAGATTGATGTTTCTAATGTCTACTTTATCACAGGATTGTCGCGGAGGGGAGCAACACCGATCCTAACTGGCACCTGGCCTTGCATGGAGAGCATGTGTATGGTGATTGACAGGGTATGTCCAGGGGCACAGAAGGGATCAGGGAGTGGGAAAGTTGATATCCAGACTATCCCAGACTTGGCACTAAAAGTAGTGCTACGTACCGTCACACGAGCCGCGGGATCGCAAGCACCGCACGAAGCAACAAAGAGAAAGTTTCTTCTTGCTGTAGACTGCTTGACACTGACCATCTACAACTGGGCAGAGGCCGTGACAATAAACATGAAACACCAGCTAAAAAAATGAAAGAAGACCAAATTGAAGCAATTCAGCTATGGGTCTATCCTGGTATGGTTCTTCCTGGAACGACTACCAATTTTTCAACGTCAGGAGGTCATAGTCCCAACACCACCAGCGAGAGAACCACAGATGGCCCAATGGGCGGCTCTGATGCCAAGGGCAGGGGGCGGTCAACTGATATCCTGGAGACCAGAATTCTTTGATTGGATCCACCGATAGTTGATCGTAGTGGAGGACTGGCCCTACTCTGGTACATATTTTACTAGTGATCCGAACCTCCCACTCTCGGAGGGAGAGGATTGGGATGAAGATTTGGGTAAGACTCATTTTTTAATTTTCATGAGTGTTATGATTTTTTTTTAAACTATGTATGTACTGACATTAAATCCATGTATTTGCAGATGTTGGCACAGAGAGACTCGCAGGCATGTCTCCGATAGCCAGGCGAATCCCTCGTGATTTCGACCCTCATGGTGAGGGAGGCGAGGAAGAGGAGATCGTGTGCAACCTATAGGGGATCACACGTGGAGTCCCAGACTATGCACGATTTGACGATGTTCCTCGTGCCTACCAGAGACATACCGTTGGGGTGCCAAGCCGTATTCACCGCTTGCTGAGGCGGTTTGTACAGGCAGTGACATGCTACCATGAGCATCACGCTGATTAGACACCTAGCCTTTATATTTGCATATTTTGAGAGACATGGTGTCTCAAGATGTAACAGAAACACACATATTTTTTGAATGTATGATGCACACTGATGCAAACACATTATATATATATATATATATATATATATATATATATATATATATATATATATATAGATATATATACATACATCTATTTTCCTACATGGATTTTTTTCACATGATGATGATTTTACAAATTACGCAAATGTCTATCTAATAAAATGTTAGCCACTGTATCAGTTAATGCATTCATTCGTCTAGGAATATGTTGATATGTAATAAAATCAAAATGTGAAAATGAATACGTAAATACAATCTCAAAATGTATGGGTTTCTAACTGAATAATGACCATTGAGTTGCAGAACAACAAGCTGTGAATCTAGATTTACAAGCAATGCGCGTATGCCGAGATTGATTGCCTCGGTTAATAGTTCAAGGACAACACTATATTTAGTGACATTGTTTGTAGTTCGTCCTAGAAAAATACCTTGCAGTTCTATCAACTCACCAGAAGGATCATAGATTACCCAGGCTGCTGAAGACAAATTCCTGGTACTGCGGGAAGCACCATCCGCGAAACCGACATAAGGGGTAATAGACATCTGCACAAATAAGCAAGACCCAAATAAGTAGGAAAATGCTCGCAAAGCACACCAAATCAAAACATGTACAAAAATGAACAAAACACCTATGTACACAAATCATGCATGAATGAATCACGCATAATAATTTTTGAGATACAACCCATTTTTGGGTTGTTCTAGAGGATGACCTTCATAATCGATAAGCTCATAGGTCCCATTCTACAATACACATTTAACAATGTAAGGCCCATGGCACATGGGTTTAAATTTACTTGCCTCTAGCTTATCATGAGCTTGGTCATACAAGAGGAAGAGATATCCTTCAACAAAAGAATGAGGGGAAACTAATTGGTCAAAATGAGCTTTGACCCACTTTTTCTGCGCTTCAATAACCAGAGCAACAAAGCGGCGGGTTTCATCCAACCTTTCTAGATAAAGGAGATGCTCTTCTTCTGGTGAAGTGTTCAACAATAATTCAACAACCAACTTGAGCGAAGGTATTTCACATTCAATCGGAAGAGTATCTTCCAAACCATAAACCAACTGGAAAGGGGTGAATCTGGTTGCACTCTTAACTGAGGTTCGGTATGCCCAAAGAGCTGAAAATAACATGAGATGCCAATTGGATTTATGGATCCCAATCGTATGTTGAAGCATGGTAACAAGAAATTTTTTCACTACTTCAACTTGGCCATTGGCCTGAGGATAGTATGGCGTTGAGCTGTCGTGACGCAGACCCAACTTAGAAGTCAAATCTGCCACCATGTAATGCCGAAAATGGGAACCATGATCAGTAACGATGGCTTGAGGGACACCAAACCTAGCAATGATATGATTGAATATAAATTGAGCATCTGCCTTACCGTCAGCGGTAAGTGTAGGCATTGCTTCGGCCCATTTGGTGAAGTAGTCTACGACTACGATAATATAAGCATGCCCCCCCGCCGAGTGAGGTTACACGTTATAAAATCGATGCCCCACTTCGCAAAGGGACCAACGGTAATGATAGGATGAAGAGGTACAGGCAGAGCACGCATTTTGCGTTGATAAAAATGGCAATTATGACATTTACGAACCACGATAATGCAGTCTTTGAAGATAGAAGGCCAGAAATAGCCAGCACGAAGAATATTTTGTGCAGTGGCATAACTAGACATGTGACCGCCACAGGCGCCACTGTGACAATCATTGAGGAATTTCTCAGCTTCCTCGAGGGTCAAACATCGACAGAGAATGGAATCCACTCCGACACGATAGAGGGTATCCCCGACTATACAATAAGGTTGCGACTGATGACGGATGCGTCAGCGGGCATCCTTCGTCAACTCAAATATGAAAGTAGAAGTCTGGAGATAAACGATGATATCACCATACCACAGATCGAGTGTGCTAATTAAGAAAAGCGTATCGTTAGGAATGTATTCCTAAGAATGAGATGGAGGAGAGTCTGAAGGGAGGGAACAAATCAAATCAACAAAGACTAGTGACTTCTTCGACTTGGCAGTAGTAAATTCCAAATCGAACTCTTGGAGGATGAAAATCCACTTTGAGTATTTTCCCCCCAGCAATTGTCGAGACAATATATAGGTCATGGGGTTGCAATCAGAAATCACAGTCACCGTACGCAATAGAATATAATGACGAAAATGTTGAACTGCTTGAACTGCAACTAATGCTAACTTCTTGACATGTGCATAGCGCGTCTTAGGATCGAGAAGGTTACGAGACAAGTAATAGATAAAATGCTCATTACTGCCATCATTGTCTTGTACCAGAACCATGGCAATCGTGCTGAAAGCGGTGGCTAAATAAAGGGAAAAATCACGATGATAGTTAGGAGGATGCAACAGAGGAGTGTTGACAAGAAATGTCTTCAGGGCCTAAAAATAATTTTGAGCAATCTCATCCCAAGAGAATGGGACACCCTGCTTTAATAATCGTGTGTATCCTCTAGCCACTTTTGTCTAGTTAGGTATAAAACATCGTAGAAAATTAGCCTTACCTTGCAAACTCTGCAACTGATGTAATGAGGAGGGAGAGGGGAGATTGATAATAGCCTCAACCTTGAGTGGATCAAGGCGAATTCTGTCATTGGACACGATAAACCCTAAAATTCTACTGGAATCAACGCAGAATATGCACTTGTGCGGATTAATCCGAATATTATAACGTTGACAATGAAGAAAAAATTGACGAAGATGGTCAAGATGGCCCATACGCTTAACTGAATGAGTGGGAAGGTCATACAGATAAGGCTGAACGATGTGACGAATATCGTGAAAAGCATACGACATCACTCGCTGAAACGTTGCCCTAGCATTCTTTAAGCCAAAAGGGAGCTTCTTATATGCGGAAGTACCTGAAGGATAGATAAAGGCAGTCTTATGTTGATCAGTCGGGAGAATTTTAATCTTATTGTAACCAGAAAAACCGTCCATTAGGGAAAATATCTCACTCCCGGCATAGTCATCAATGATTTGATCGATAAAGGGAGTATGATAATTATCCTTGGGACAAGCTCGATTAATATCACGATAATCAACATAGACGTGAATAGTTCCCTATTTCTTATCTACATGAATAATATTAGAGACCCATTCTGTCAAAGGAATCAGATAAATAAAACCAGCTCTGAGAAGTTTTTCAACTTCACCTTTAATGGCGACAACTTTTCTAGGGTGCACTGGACAAAGATACTGGCGAAAAGGTTTTGATCCAGGGTAAGTAGGTATTTCATGCACCACTATACTAGGTTCGATGCCGAGCATTTCTTCGTAGGACCATGCAAAGACAGTGCAGAATTCACAAAAAAGGCTAGTATAAAATTGTACTTCATCGGAAGAAAAAGTGACCCCCATATGGATGTTCTTGATGATTCTCGGTTTAACGGAAATGTCAATAGGCATGGTCTGTGTAATATTACTCAAGTTACCTTCCGTAAAGACATCATGTGTCAAAACAGGTATTTGAAGCGGACGAGAAGGAACCTGAGATGAAAAACGCTTGAGACAATTAGACATGGCCCCGAGGCTGGGCATAAACGAGGAACAATGATGACCATTGTCCCATGGCAGGTCCTCAAGAGACATGGTTTCCACGATGGCTTCATCGGAGGGAAGCACTTATTTTAAAGGATCAGGCAAATCTGAATCACCAAGCTAGCGGGATTGAGAATAAATGTTAAGAGACATGCTCAAAGGAGCACAATCAAAGGACGGAGTTTCTGAAGCCACGATGAGTTCAAAATAATCAATCTCAATCGGACTCAAAGGCATCAAATCTCCGAAGGAATCAATCTGTTCAAGGGAAGGAATAATCCATGGGTCATCAGACCGAGAGATCACATGAATCTGAATAATGTTTGGTGGAGAAAGAGGAAAAATACCCATGAGGGTAAGATCTTTAAAAAGACCTGGCTCTACGCTCTCGTAGGGAGTAGGAATCTGATCCACATACAGAACGTTGTTCTTGGAAGAAGAAGTGTAGAAGGACAATTGATCAACAGTAACAATATTTCCTTCATGTGGAAATTTCATAACATGAAAGAGAGTGGACATAACACATAACATGGCATGAGTCCAACTGCGACCGAGGAGAAGATTATAATTGAGTTTAGCATCAACGATTTTGACCTCGACATTGACTGTCTTCCCTTTCAAAGTAATCGGTAAACTAGCGAGAACACCTAAAGGTTTTGATTCTCTTCCATCAAATGCTTCAAGGGAATTTGGTGATGAATTCAGGGCTGGAGAACCAATAGCTTTCCAACATGAAGATGACATGACATAGGTTGATGCACCTTCATCCACAAATGCTCGATGGATTTCGAGACCATTAATAACAACTTGAATAATGAGCACAATCTGATGCGGAAGTCGTGGAACAAAATTCTCTAGATCGAAAGCAAGAAGGCTAGTATCTGCAGGATCAATCCCTCCAATCACAGATAACAAAGCTCTTTGCTGTGACAGACAACTTTGAAGTACTTCTAACGTGGACATCGTGGATGGCGCCTGAGCCAAATCCTCAACAATATTGTAATGATGAGTGTTACACCATTTTTTGGTCATCTAACCTATTGTCATTAGATGGACCCAAGTACATCATGTAAGACCAATTTTACTCCAAGTAAAATTGCTTTCACTATGAAAATAGCTTAGTAAATCACCTTTATTAAGTTGTTTATGGTCTAAACAGGAAACCCCATAAGGAAATATTAAATAAATATACATTTTTTTGATTTTCCTCAAGAAATAATTAGTTAAACAATAGTTTAATTAATATTTCTGGCTATATTTAACCCAAAACAAGGAAATTAATTAGATAAGTCATTATTTATCTTATTATTTTCTAAGAATAATTATTCAAATCTTATTTATATAATATTCTTTGTTAAATATGACTAATTCACCCTTAAATAATTAAATAAATCATTATTTATTTGATTATTACTCAACCATATCCTTAAAATGATAAATAAATGATTTATTTATTTATTATTACTTAATCACATCTTTAAAATGATAAATAAATCATTTATTTATTTATTATTTACAAATAAAGGGATTTGACTCAAGTCAAATTCCTTTTCCCTCCAACAAATATAATAAAATATTCCATAAAAGTTGGATCTAAATTTGGTTAATAATATTTTAATTATGCACCAATCTCTAGACTAACTCAATATTTTGTTATAAATAGAAGGGTTTTCCCATTCATTTGTCACCTTTTGTTGCCTAAATATCACTTTGGATCTCAACACTTGGTCTAGCTATTGATCCATAATCATAGCCATACTTTTCAATTTTTGTCTAGCTATTGATCCATAATCATAGCCATACTTTTCAATTTTTGTTTGGGTTTTCTACACCATCAAGAGAGAGGAATTCTAAATCTGAAGTGCTGAGGACTTACAAGAACCCATCCCATTGAGGAGAACAGGGAACACCCTCTTGTGTTTTCCTCCCAGGTGCCATTAATAAAAATATTCATTGGATGTATTCTTGTCTTGTCTATTGGATCTATGGAGTAAATCTTATTTTTATACTGTTTAATGTCTTCTAATGCATAGATCTAGATTTTTGCAGCATTTGGCTTGATCATCTAATTGCAGATCTGAAGATATTAACAGTCATTTCTGCTGTTAGGGTTGTTTGTTATGCGCAACTAAATTTGTCTTTTTTCGTACACTTCGAATCAAGATTCATACTAAAAATGAGTGGCACGGGCGTTGGGATCATAAGAAGACTTGCAGAGTACACCTTTGGAAGGTGGTCGCACAACGGATTCAAAATTGGGCCTTTCAATTTCAAGAGGGCCAGTAACAGGCAGAGGGGAGGACCATCAACGATCTCCTTCCCAGTAGCCTGACGGGATCCAGTATAATCTTTCGATCGAGTAGCAATAGAAACAGCTGCAGAACTGCTCATCATGAACACCTGAGAGCCAAATGGGGCAGAGGACTAAGGTTGATCTACCATCTAAGTCTGCTAAGATGGGAAAGGTTCTTTAAGAACGGCTGGAGTTCCCTAGGTGCCTTTGAGAAACCGGCTCACTTTGGATTGTCTAGGACAGTCCTTGGTGAAGTGCTCATCATCAAAAATCAAACAAGGGTACTTTAGTTTGCGCTAAGAACCATCGCTAGCACGAGGTTTCTGAGAATCCTGTTTCAGGGTATCAGCTTTGGCCTTACCTTTACCCTTCTTTTTAACTTTAGAAGAATTATCCGTAGGATTGGCCTTAGTGACATTAACTTATGCGGGTTTACCAGAATTCAAAGTGGACTGAGAAGCAACATTATTAGAAGAAGTGGACTTCGGCTTCCCAGTGTTTGAAGATGAAGACTTCTGAGAAGTATGAGACACAGAACCAATAATACCATCGATGGATGGAGTCGCTGGTGGTTTAGAAGTTCTAGGTCAGGGAGCATCAGGAAAGATATCATATAATGTGCCAGAGTGAAACTACACAAGATCAAGGTACTAGGCGTAAGCAATGACTTGTTCCTCGGTTACACATGCCCCCATAGCTATGTATTTGGCAATTTGATTGACAAAGGAGGTGGTGAACCAATGAGTTAGAAGCTGATCAGGAATTTCAAATTTGATCATGCGATGACGATGTCGCCACTCATGAATATGATTCGAGATATGAGTAGCTCGGTCTTGTTTCAATGAAGTGAGGAGGTGCGTCCTAGTCTCATAGTGGACTGGTAACTGGAATGCGTAAGGAATTCCATGGCTAAAGAATTGAAATCTTGGAAGACACCACAAGATAGCTCAATGTACCACTTTGTAGCGACACCAGTAAAAGTTCGATGGAAAAGACGGAGTCGAATAGAATCGTCAACTCAAGAGTTAGAGGAACACCAGAAATGGTAAGTCATAACGTGTGCTTGGGGGTCTTCACCAACCTTTCCCTCAAATTTGGGACAATCACTAGGAATCTTGGTTGGAACCGGAGGCCAATACAGGTTATGAAGAATGGGATCATTTGTCAACTTTGATACATCAGGTAATTCCAACATAGAAAGAAATGGTAATTGAGAGTTGAAAGTCAGCGGAGGTATTTGATAAGGATCTGCATGTACATTCCACCCAGTCCGAGCGAGATTCTGTCCCCATACATTTTGTCCCGGAGGATTCAGATCATAGGGATTAGAAGCAGGATAATTCGGTTGATACTAGGGTTGAGGACCATGATACTGAGTCGGAGTAGACCACTGAGGTCCTTGCTGAGTAGCACATGGAGTCTGTTGTGGAATGTAAGCATGAATTTGTGGTTGATTATTTACAGGTTGATTTTGAGGATAAGGAACCTGGGGCGCAATATATACCGGTTGATATGAACCTTGAGCGTAGTAAGTGCCTTGCAGTTGAGTAGGCGGACCCGGCTAAGCAGGTTGAGTAGGCTGCTGAGTGGGTAAACCTAGCTGACTATAAAAAAGTAGAACTGGCTGCTGAAACGATGTAACTCGCTGAGGAGCAATTTGAATCGGTTGCTGAGCTGGTTGAACCGAGTACGGAGGGCCACTGGGTTGACCTTGTGGGAAAGGTTGGCCCAATGGTTGTGATGGACCAGGTTTTCCCTAATAACTAGGTTGACCCGGAAAAGGATCGTAGGGTTGTCCTGGTTGCACAATATTTTGGCCATATTGAGCATGTGACTATGGTTGTGGTGCAACAGGTTGTCCCTGTTTTGGGTAGATTTCCCCCCTAGGAGCATAAGATAGTCCTGGTTGATTCTGAGGTTGACCAAAAAGACCGGAGGGTTTTCCATGTTGGACCAAAGGTTTACTTTGGGAAGGTTGGCCTTGTGTACCTTATGGTTGTCCCTGTGGACCAGAGGCAGGGCCCTAATGAGCTAAAGGTTGTCCCTGAGAGGGTTGTCCTTGCAAGCCAGAGGGTTGCACAGGCAAGGGTGGTCCCAAATGAGTAACAGTCTGAGAAGGATCAATAGCCTGATGCGGATTAATAGGAGGAAAATAGACCGAATTACCATAATCATCATAATGGCGCGGATATACATATACATGATTACCAATAGCATCATAGTGATGGAATCGAGGATTACTAAGAGATTGAAGGGGTTGAGAACCCTGAGAAATCTGCTAATGAACAACCAAAATATACTCTTCAAAAGTAAGACTACCAGGAATCACAAGAGTAGTGGAAACTGCAATAGAAGCAGGTGGGGCCTCCGCGACATGAGATTGTGATATAATAGGACCATGATTAATAGGCCATGTTGGATTAAGGAAAATAGACCTGTGAGTGTGAAAATATCCTGATGACTGATGGGTAAAAACCGGTGTGGATGAAGCCACACAGACCGTCGGTTGGACTGGAACAGATGTAATAGTAACCGACGAATCAGGTGTCGAAGGTGATAGTCCTAACAAAGGGGGGACCGAACTTTGAGGAGGAGTTACTGTACTGGATTGCGCTATGGAGGCAAGACCAGACATAATCTGACTCAAGGACCTATATCCAAGCGGGAGTGACACCGATGGTGGAGAAGACTGAGTAGAAACATGAGGGACATCTTCTAGAAAAAGCTGATATTCTCCTGTGGAAATAGGCATTCCTTCACTACCAATAGGACTAGATGAATCCATGTCTGACTCCACCGTAAGGTCTTCGAAAAGACTATGGGAACTAGGAGGCACAACAACAGCAAAAAATGGCGAGCCCGATGTAAGAGGAGGAAAATCTCCTTCTTCCCCAAAACTAGACAAAGCACCATAAGGAGGCCAATTGAATTCAACTGGCTCGTCAGGAGGAGATCAAGTAGCAAGAGGTAGGACATATGAGAGAATAGGCTGTGAACACTCGGTAGCCCTAGTGGATTGAGGGGTTTCAAAAGAAACGTCTGGGAAATAAATACCACTAGGAGGCAGTGAGGACGACGAAACTGGTGGTTCCGCCACCGTGACTACATATCAAAACAAAAAGGAAATAAGAGAACCAATTGAAGATTCCAAGTTCAAAAACAAGGAAAAACAATAGGCCAAGTAATAAAACTTTAACGGGCGTGTGATCATAGGTGATTGATTTTATGAAACTGAAACCAAATTTTGTTGTTTCATTTTTAAAGAATCGAGAAACAGGCAAAAGATGACTCTAGTCACTTTCAATTTTAAACGAATGTGAAAGGACAAGTGCTCGATGATCTCTTCTCTTTTTAAAGAGTCATGAAAAGATCAAAATGACTACTCTGGAATGCTAAGTAAGAGGGTATACCAAGTTTCCATGATTTTCCATATACACCTTGGTGATCAAATGAAACAGAAATGACCAAGGACTTGATGTATGTGCAGGTAATCTCCCCGAATGCTGTGTTCAGTGTATCACGGTTACAAGGCGACAGACTCGACTTCCTATAGATAAAAGGATTGAAACCTAGAGGGGTTTCCCTTTATATACTCGACGGTATGGGGAGCACAAGTCCATACTAGCGCTGTCTAAAGCCATATGGCGAATGAAAACTACTCGGTTTTAAGACACCGGAACACGTCTCTAGCCTAGAATACTAAAATGTTCCATTAGGTTTCAATGCTTCCTTAGGTTAATTAAATAAATTTTAAAGTTGATCTTGGATTATGTTTCAGTTTTAAGGCCCTATAAAATTTGGATCTCAAAAGTCCTAAATGCAAGCTATATGCAAATGAACATCATTTCTGATTCAATGAATGCTATTTATGAGAAGGATAGATATCTTTCAAAGAAAAGCAAACAATGAAAGTATGCGAAGAAATCCGGTAATGCATCTAACAGAATCAAACAAAAACGAAACTCTTTCCTAGGCAATCAGTTGCTAGTTATGCAAAAGAATATTCCACTTTCGGTGCAAAGAAAGAATGCAAAACATGTTTTTTCTTTTTCTTTTTTCTTTTCAATGAAAAGAAGTACATGAGGCACATGAAAAAATGAAAACAAACACTAGCTTAAGTGTTGTGTAGGAATCAAAATTGAATGACTCAATACAACACAAAACAAACACAAGAAAGCACTCAAACTAATGCCGCAATCTTTCAAACCAAGAGAAAGTTTTCAAAACGACCCAAAACAAGAAATGTAATCTATGCTTGGAGCAATAAGGAGAAGAATCAATCGAGAAACAAAATTACTCTGCAACCAAACACTACTACATTTGGTGGAAATTCCGACACTTGGTTCCGACGCTTTTGACCAAATGTCGGAAATTTCCCCAAATTTTTTCCATCCCGCCCGAAACCGTTGCTATACCGACGTTTATAGAAAAGTGTCGCAATACCAACACTTAGACAAAGTGTCGTAATTGCGACGTTTGGAGGAAGACGTCACAATTGCGACACTATGGCCCAAAGCGTCGCTATTGCGACGGTTGCCTCCAAACGTCGCAAGTATGACACAACGTCTAAGTGTCGCAATTGTGACGTTTGGAGGCAGCCGTCCCAGTAGTGACGCTTTTTCCACCGTTAGTATAACGACACTTATATGCGCGCTACATAAAAATACGAAACTTATATGCGCGCTACATAAAAATACGAAACTTATATGCACGCTACATAAAAATACAAAACTTATATGTGTGCTACATAAAAATGATTTTATTGTTTCGTATCCATCGCAATAGCTACATTAACGTCTGATATCACGCGCGCATTCGCCCTTCGCCCTTGCAGAACAACATTCGCCCTCAGCTCTTGCAGAGTAGCATTTGTCCTTAGCATTCACCCTCAGCGTTCGCCCTTAGCTCTTGCAGAACAACATTCGCCCTCAGCTCTTGCAAAATAGTAAGTTCTTATTGCAGGCCCTTCCTCCTATAGTAGGGTTGACTCTATTTGGGTTTTTTTGGTCAATTCCATTGGATTGTGTTAGGCTGTAGGGTTCTCTCTAGATGTCAAGAATCAAGATTCAATACCCTCTATTATCTTCATCACCCAATACAAGATTTAAATTTTCCCCACATAAACACTTATTAATTTGGCAGCCATTATTTCTCCCTGCTTTAAAAACCCTACATTTAAATGAAAACAAGCATTTCATTTCAACTACAAAAATCTATTAGTGTTCAAATGTACATGTGTGCTACATTAACGTCTGATATCACGGACGCATTCACCCTCTGCTCTTGCAGAACAACATTTGCCCTCAGCTCTTGCAGAACAGCATTCGCCCTCAGCATTCGCCCTGAGCTCTTGCAGAATATCATTTGCCCTAAGCTTTTGCAGAACAACATTCGCCCTGCATTCGCCCTCAGCTCTTGCAGAACAACATTCGCCCTGCATTCGCCCTTAGCTCTTGCAGAACAACATTCGCCCTCAGCTCTTGCAAAATGGTAAGTTCTTACTGCAGGCCCTTCCTCCTATAGTAGGGTTGACTCTATTTTGGTTTTTTTGGTCAATTCCATTGGATTGTGTTAGGGTGTAGGGTTCTCTCTAGATGTCAAGAATCAAGATTAAATACCCTCTATTATCTTCATCACCCAATACAAGATTTAAATTTTTCCCAAAGAAACGCTTATTAATTTGGCAGCCATTATTTCTCCCTACTTTAAAAACCATACATTTAAATGAAAACAAGTATTCCTTTTCCACTTTCACATTATTCAAGAATGTGTGCAGTATAGTTCATATTTTTTGTGATTTAGATTATCTTGAAAAAGAAAAGGTAAATTATTTCCCATGGAAAAAGAAGGTTTTCCCTTTTTACTACTGGAAATGGTACAACAAAGTTCCATTTCTACCCGGAACTCCTATGAAATAGGAACCAAATAAAGGCCATGTCCTCAATGGACATCATTTGGCTTTGAAAATGGCCATTGCACCGTGTTGTTTCTTATATTACATCGCGATAGTTTCTTAGGTCATTTCTTGTTTCTTGAGATGAAAAACAACCAAAGAAATTGTGAAGATCCTTTCAAGAAATAAATGACCATTTCTCAATCATATCTCAACTATTTTTTATTTTATTCAAGGTTTGCTTACTTTGAGAGAAATTTGACACTTTTATAAGGAATATAACATAAAAACACAAAATGGGAAGGAATTGATGAGGTAGATGACCTTTAGTTGTTGTCAATTAAGAATTGATAATACAGGATGCATGTTCTGTACTACAAACTAGATTCCTTCCTGGAGTTAGGACACAGAGTATTGAATCAAAGTTGTAGTTTCTAACTTCTTGTATTGGTTCATCAATCTTGAAATTCAGACATTGCATGTCTTCATTGCTTCATGTTTGAATAATTTGCATCATATCGTACAATAGGAAATTAGGAATTATGATTATTATTACTTTATGTATTTGTTAAGTTACTTTTAAGTTTGCATGGTTTAGTGTGAAATTATTCTAGTGTGCCCCTAGGCCCAGGTGAAGGAATGCCAAGGACTGAGAACCCTCATTTTTAAATGGTATTTTTTCTTATACCCAAAAACCCCTCAACATCACTTCTTATTAGTTCTTAACAATAGTGTTGTAAAAAATTTGAGAATTGATATAGAAAAATATCACACTTCTCAAGACAAAGTCCTAAAGCTAAAGTGTGATACCATGTGTAAGTCAATAGCCCCATTGTCACCTCACCAACCTCTTTTCACTTCGGGCTAGCTCTCCTCCAACTCAAGGGGGGTTCTCCCTAGTAGATGTTAGGGATGTAATGGCCCAACCAAACCAAGTCAAGAGCCCCATAACCCTCTATGTTTACTACTATCAATCAAAATATTGAACACTAGGGTCAGACATGCATCCTAAAGATAAAATTTCCAGGGCATTTTTGGGTAATTTCAAAGGGAAAGTCCCCAAATACATATAATCAAGGAATTATAACGTGATTTCAAACATTAAATATCAACAAAATCATTTAAAGGATATTGAAATGAAAAAGGTGATGGAAGATAGAAAGTGCCTTACTTAAATGCTCTAAGGATTTTTTAATAGTTGCTCCAAAAGCTTCACTTCAAGGCCCTTCAAGATCGTCTCCAACAATGCTATACCATCAACTTCAACAATGTTGCTCCAAAAATGTCCTCAAGGTCTTCACAACAAGTTTACTAGAAGTTGCTCCAACAATATATTCAATAAGGTCTTCATTATCAACTCGTCTCTTTTTTGGTTGCCTTAATGTGCAATGACATGTTTCCAGGACTGAATTCAATGCAAGGCATATTTGAAACTCTAACTCTGTTGTCTGGTGTCTTATTAGAAATTATTTCAGTTTTCATTTTGTGTTTTCAAGTTAGATATCGTTTTCAAGCTTTTACATTTATAATTTTATTGCAATGTGGCAGACTAATCAGAGCAGTGCAGGAACAACCCCGAGACGGGATGATCGCGGAAAGAGGCCAGCGGAAGAACATGTAAAGTGCCAGCATTGCTCTATCTTCATGTATTTTAGTTATTTACATAATTGAAATAATATTAATTTTGTTCAAATATGCAGACACCTAGCCATGGTACGCCTGATGATTCCCTCTTTGAGGAAGAGATTTCTTCATCCCTATCTCCAGTGTTCTTGTTGCAAAAAAAGGCACGAGATGCAAGGTCAAAATTTAATACTTTGATAGACGCGCCTCAAACACCTGAAACAGAAGAGAGGATACAACATCTTATGAGGCAGCTAGAAAGATATCAGGTAATAATAAAAAGTCAAAAGGATATTATTTTTGTTCTGCATGAGATGAATTGTGATAGTTTGATTTTTAATTTTTACATTGACTAAACTAACAAAAATTTCTTTTGTATGTAGCATTTTCTGGCATTTGCTGAACCCGGTGTTGGTGGTAGTGGGACACAAGGGCAAGAGATTGCCAAACAACCCTCTCGTACACCTTCTACTCCTTTAGGTGCTAGCCAAGAAACACACCCTGCCCAAGCTGACACCCAACCAACTGCTGAACGTGTTGGCAATGATGAGGCTGATATGGCCAACTACATTATTGCGTTTCCTGGAGCTACACGTGTCAGCTCCACAAGGACCATTAATGGCACGTTGTTGGTGAACGATGAAGGTGTCCCTATAAAGCATGTACAACTCCTAGGTAAATTTTAATATTTTAACTATTTCATGTACTTTATCTAAAACATATTTATCATGATTTTTATTTTTAAATTAATGATAATATCTTCTTCTTTTTTTCTGTGTAGGAAACAATGAGTTCTACAGGTATCTGGAGAGCCATGCGTTGGTAATTTTTGGCCCAACCATACGCACAGGGTGGAATTCCCAGAGTTCCAACCTGAAAAAAGAACTTCTAGATTATCTAGAATCCCTTTTTGGGGTCAGCACATTTGACAGAACAGCGGTGGCTCGGGTAGCCAGCAAATATTTGAAATATACCAGGGACACCTATAGGACGCAATTGCAATTTAACCCTAGATATGAGCGTCATCTTACAGTTCCAGAGAGTGAGTGGAGAGCACTCGTCCATGGCGGAAAAGAGAAAAGGGCAAAGAAAGAAGGAAAAATGCCAACTGGACCCGCAAGGTAAATTACAACTTTAATTCAATAGCTTTAATTTTCTTTATGTCTAAAATAAAAGTGTGCTACGTCATATCTGACTTCAATCTTTTGATGCTAGGTTGCCCGACACCTCAAAGGCAACCAAAGCTAGGATAGAGAAAAAGGGCCATCACAAGCTCGGCCAGGGTGGCTACTTGAAATTAGCTGCAAGAATTGTAATTAAGTAGCTAAACATCTTATAATTAATTGTATCGCCTTCCAACGTTTTTGTAATCCTATCAAATATGATTAAAAATACACAATCATATGTAATTTAGGGTGATGACTTCGGAACAGAAACTACAGAGGAAGATAAAAATATTGCTTTCCATTTCGGCTATCAAGCCGTAGTTGAACGTCGCAGAAGCTTGGGGCAGGTCCCAAGATCCAGAATGCCTGATAAGGTAAAACATTAACCTTTCAATATGTTTGTTTTCGTCCATAAATTTAATGTCTAACAAATTTTTTTAAATCAGGGGAGCAGCACTACCGACGAGGCAAATAACCCAGTTTTAGAGCCAGATGTAGATGATCCTCACGTGCAACCTGATCATTGTAGTGGGGACCAAGCCGACAATGCTACTATCAGTGAGGGCCGTGACGGTAATTAATTTCCACTTATAATTTTTTCTAATTATACCTTGATGGTTGTCCTTATAATGTTTTTTGTTTAAATGATAGAGAATGTTTCCCTTGAGGATCTTACCACCAGAGAGGAAGACAGGGCAACAGTTCCAACGGCAACAACTGGTGCACCAGGTAAATAATCTCATTGCAATTTTTTTTATTAATATTACCGAACTAGTTCAATGATATTTAAAAACTGACAATTAAAATTTAATATTATCTATTTTTGTAGGCGATGCCCCGTCATTGGATGAGACTAGACATCGTGACAATGCAACTAGGTCAGCGGAGACAACTGGTGCACCAGGTAAATAATCTCATTGCAATTTTTTTTATTAATATTACCTAACTAGTTCAATGATATTTAAAAACTGACAATTAAAATTTAATATTATCTGTTTTTGTAGGCGATGCCCCGTCACTGGATGAGACCAGACATCGTGACTACGCAACTAGGTCAGCGGCGACAACTGGTGCACCAGGTAAATAATCTCATTGCAATTTTTTATTATTAATATTACCGAACTAGTTCAATGATATTTAAAAACTGACAATTAAAATTTAATATTATCTGTTTTTGTAGGCGATGCCCTGTCACTGGATGAGACTAGACATCGTGACTACGCAACTAGGTCAGCGGCGACAACTGGTGCACCAGGTAAATAATCTCATTGCAATTTTTTTTATTAATATTACCGAACTAGTTCAATGATATTTAAAACTGACAATTAAAATTTAATATTATCTGTTTTTGTAGGCGATGCCCCGTCACTAGATGAGACCAGACATCGTGACAACGCAACTAGGTCAGCGGCAACAAATGGTGCACCAGGTAAATAATCTCATTGCAATTTTTTTTATTAATATTACCGAACTAGTTCAATGATATTTAAAAACTGACAATTAAAATTTAATATTATCTGCTTTTGTAGGCGATGCCCCGTCACTGGATGAGACCAGACATCGTGACTATGCAACTAGGTCAGCGGCGACAACTGGTGCACCAGGTAAATAATCTCATTGCAATTTTTTTTATTAATATTACCGAACTAGTTCAATGATATTTAAAAACTGACAATTAAAATTTAATATTATCTGTTTTTGTAGGCGATGCCCAGTCACTGGATGAGCCCAGACATCGTGAATACGCAACTAGGTCAGCAGTGCGGGTTGAAAGGCACGAAACAGGAGCAGAGCACGATGATATTGATGATGTAATTAGGAGCTTTAAAAATAGGAAGAAGAAAAAGAAAATTTGACAATGTAAAATATTGTATTATTATAAGATAAACGTTACCATACTTGGAATGTTTTTTTGCGTTATATAAAAAACTCATTTATCATACTATTTTTATGTCAAGCATTAATTGCAATGTTTCCTTGCGTACTTTTTGTTGAATTGTTTTTTTATTAGTTATTGAATTTTTTTTTTTATGCTCATGAAAGTAAAAAATGAAATATAGATTGGGTATTGGGGAATTGAGAGTGATGTGAGGGGGGGGGGGGGAGGGGCCATAAGAGCTTCCACCTTCACGTGGTTGGCCCTGTTTAGTAGAGAATAATTTATTGGAGCGATTTAATCTTGGAGCAAACCTCCCTCGATCCAATGTGGCAACAAAAAAGTCACTGTTGACTTAGTTGCTACTCTTTCAGATCGTGGGAGGCTTGTTCCAAGTTCATGTGACTCCAATAAATTGTTCTTGAAACAAAGAGGAGCTTATTCAGGTATGTTTTGACATTTTCAACATATGTTCTAACATTATCATAAGAATGCATCTTAGATTAAAAAATACTACATCAATTACTTGTATTTATTGTATAGATAATGATGGATTTTGATTGACTTGGCAGTGCAGGTACAAATCCTCTTGCATCATGAGCAATAAAACTTTTCAACCAGGGTCATGTCCATGATATTTTTGCTTGTGCGCTTGACTAGGTTCGTAATGTCACATTTTGTAAGTTCCTTTACAGTTCATAATTCAATATTAAGCTTGTTCATGATTATTATCTAGGTTTTTTGTATGTGTTTTTTCATCTATTTTATTGTAAGCAACTCTGCATGTTTCCTGTTGTTCACTATGATTTCTCCCATTACCACTCCTAGGATGAATCCGACTTTATTGTTACATAGGTTACTTTATTGTTACTATGATTTCTCCATTTACGATTTCATAGGTTACATCATGTAAAGTTGTCAATCTCAAGTTGGTGATGAGCTTTAGTTCTCCAGATTTGGGGCTTTTCTAATATTTTCTCCCTCATGTCATTCCTGCATCACCTCGTTGTTTGAGCATGCCAATTGTCTACCACTTGTACCAATTGGCACATGTCAATCCCTGAGTGGTGCCACATTTCACCTATTTTCATGAGAGTTTAGGGTTTCTCTAACATAGCTTCAGAAATCCGATTCAGTGCCTGCTTGAATATTGTCACATAATACTCATGGTTTGGATTGATGAGCATGTTCTGAATGGTTGGTTGATTCATAAGAACCACCCATATAGTCATCTTGAGATATTTTAGAAGTTTTCTCGGGTTTCTTTTTTCACCGTTTCTAGTGGGTGGGATGGTGTGGGGTGATCCATCAATACTGGTGCTCTTGTAGTAGGGAATTTGTTTTTGGGGATATAAAGGAGCATTTGATGTAGATATCCCATTGGATGCATTCATAGCTGGGCACGAGAGGTCAAGAATTTAAATTAAAAATATGCAACCTCTAGCATGGCAACCTGAAGGCCGCGAGAGACACTGGTTAAAGATTGTTTTGTGCTGGCCTTAATATAGTTGTGATTTATTTCTATTATCTTAATGCAAATATATAGTCCGGTCTCATTAAAATGAGGATTGTGGTTGTATTTCTCTTTGGTTGTTTCTCTCTTAATGCTCCATAAGTTGCCAAAAGTTGCGATAGTTGTTTAGTTTGCCTGTTACAACTTAAAAGTGGTTTTTAGCAATGGGAGTCATGTTTTTTAAGGTTCATACTAATATGAAGATCTTGTAATTCTATATTCAGGATAAGAGAATATGGCCTCTGCTTTGGGTAGTATGACAAAAATTGCCACATCTAACTCATTGGGTAACAATGGAAAGGGGAAGAAGTTGGGTGCAATGTTTGATAATTATGGCAGTCAATTGTCTTCTCTTTCAGTTTTTTCACCCATTTCCTTTAATCGCTCAAGCAGAAGAGGGACTCTGAGATTACATGACAGAGAGAAGGTAGTTAATACAAGAGATATGGAAAAGGAGTTGTACTTCAACAAGGATGGCTCAGTGACAAAAAAATTGCAGGTCAGAGAAAAAATTATGTTTAAAGGAAGGTCACCTGCACATGAAACTTCACTGCGGTGGATCTTTCCTTGTCCACTTATATTCGATTTTAATGTGTTATTTTAATTTTTCATGGAGGGTTGTTTTGGCATATCTTCTGGCATTCAATTGCACACTTACTGAAAGCATTATCAATTTGTATTGCAGGCAGTGTGAACAAGCCTGCTGATCTTGTTGGAGTCACCCTTGGGGCGAAGGGAAAAATATTGTCTTGGAGAGAAAGCATGGTTCTCCGAAAATAGTTAATGATGGTGTGACAGTAGCTAAGGATTTAATTTGTAGATGTGTGCTCTGGTTTTCTTTTTAACGTTGTATTAGTTCCCCCTCTTAAATGTCTTAGATTTGGTAGGCATAATTTGAAACTCAAAGGTGAAAGGAAACATATTTGTTACCCAGTGGTCTACTTGGCCTATGGACTAGCCACATTAGAGTAATGCATAAAGCTTTTCACAACAATAAAAGGAAAGGGTTATGGCTGAGTCAAATTTTATTGTTATTGACAATGTAATGAAATGTATCTCAATGCTATGGCTTTGGCCTTTTTATTGGTTGAATTAGAGGAACCAGTTGAAAATATTGGGGCCAAGTAGGTTGGTTTTCCTTTTTTGCTGATGGTTTGGTGTATCTAATTGAATTAGTTGCCTAAGGTATTTTTTGTTGCAAACTCCTTTTCATTTTTCATACAGTATTGGCCTTGTGGAATACATTTGATTGTGTGGTCTTGTTAGATCTACAACATTTGTAGTTGTTTAGTCTTATGGCCGAGGTGCATTTTTATTATGGAAATAGTTGATGCAATATTGTCATTTAATCCTTACTGCAGGGTAGCATGTTGAGAAGTTTCTTGTGAAACATTTGGTATTCAAAATGACACTTGATCCTATACAACATCATGCACTTGACTTCAAAATTCATATTCAAAGTGTGCCAGACAATTCTTGCGAAATTTCAAATATTTATGTTGTTTTAAACCATTATCTTTTTCATGTATTGGATGCTGAAAATGTGAAAAAGACTTTGGTATGAAACCAACTGGTGAATAATTTCCAGCAAAACAACCACTTCTAAGACATGATTTAGAAGTATAAAATATGTACTTATGAAGCATAGAAAGATATCCTTGATGCATTGTCAATGTTTGGCTAGGGTTATTTTTGGAGAAAATAACTCCTTATTCCTAGAATAGTGATCTTCAATACAAGTAAATTCCAAAGAAGAGAGATCATCGTGTGATGCAAAAAAACTGAAATTGGACCCCTAAGGAGAGCTGGTGTGTCTACAATCGCTCTGTTAGCATTTTCCCTTGGTTTACCCCGTTCTTTTCCTCCAGCCTGAGTCTTAATTGACTTCTTCTTTCTTCGGGTTTATTTATCAAATTTGTAGAATTTGATAAATAAATACTATCCACAATGGTTGGACTTTAATTTATATTCCCGACTTTATATTATCTCCAAGCCTTATAACCAATGTTTAACTTTCAACACTTTTTATTTATACTCCACGTTTCTTTTTAAATAAATAACTTGTAATGAAATTTCGGCTCTATATTTCACCACCCAGCCTTACAACAATCACGCTCCAGACTTATGCTAATTATCCGCCAATCATTTAATTAAACAATTTCATTATACTCTGGCCCCACCTATACATATCAATAACCAATCAAACACTCGTATCGTACCTGGCTATCCTCCGCACACCTTAGTTAACCTCCCGGCAAGTTCAACGTGCGACCACCGTTTGATGGCCCTTCTCCAAATCAACGACTCTTGGAAATTTCGCTCGACTTCCAACGTCGGGCTTTAACGTGTGATGGCGCGGGTTAAACGGTGGTTTTCCGGGGGTCACTTCGCCACGTGTCGCATTCCCTATGCAATCGCTTGCGAATAGGAAATACCGCCTACTCCGCAAAAGCGGTGCGATATGGGCAACCTGCTTTTGTGATTCTCACCGCTTTTGTGATTCCGCTCGTGGTTTTGGTACAGGGCTTGACCACGGGTGCAAGTCTGGTTTCACTATCCTTTTTTTTGTTAACTCATGTCCAATCCTCGGGTCAGGTTCCGAAAGCACAACAATCTTGTCTCTTTATTAAGCGTGATTTTTATATTTGAACAATTTTCACGACCCCGGTTCTCTACACAGACCTCGCCTTCGGGTGGGGTGAGTTCACAGGGTTATCCAAAAATTTACGGGAATTCAAAGACAGAAGAATGGAATTATCAGTACCCAATTGCCTCACAGTTAAACAATTCTTCACAATTAGCAGTTCGAGATAATTCAATGGCAACTAAGCTTGGAAATCATTTAACTGGAAACAATTGTTCACACAGAGAGGTTTATTGCAGAAATCCCCTCTCTACTCTCCTCTTCCCTCTCTACTTTTATTCATCCAAGGAATTATAATTTATATACATAACATATGGCTCTTCGGTTCCTCTGAGAGGACCGTTCTAGAAATCAAAAGGTCTAATTATAATAATTCAACTAACTGAAACTGTTCGACTCCTACAACTCTAACTAGTCTAAGTAATACAGTCAGCTGAGGTATTGACACCTAGCTGTTAAAACTCAAATGTTTTCAAACCCTCCTAGCCACAACATGTGGACAAAACCTCCTACATTGTTGGCTAGTGCCTAATTCCCCTGCATCATCATGTGACATAAACCTATTAACAAAAGTGAACAGGGAATGATTATTAATTATGGCATACTAAGTTGTCAATGATTTTGACTATTTGTCTTTAACATGTAAAAATGTTAAATTCCAAACTTACATCATCATGGTTTGGCATCATGAGCTTGACTAATTTTCCACCATGCTCATAATTTCATTGTTGTATTCATATCTATAAACAACATTTCAAATAATAATAATAAAAGTTCTATAAGAAAAATCCAGACCTCCATGCTGCTGCTCCTTGTGAGACAAAGTCAAAATTGCATTACACAATCCGACACATAAGAATCTCCTATATCCCGGTGGTATGTATCCAAATTCTTATAATAGTGTCTTCAAGACTTATGTTGACATTGCCAATGAGATATTTAAGCAATGAAAGATGGAGCCTTATTCATTGTTGTATATGTAACAATCTTTTATTAATATAAAGATTGATGGTTTTGTCTTTCTGAAAATGAAATGTAAAAATAATTTATTGTGGTCAATTGAAAAGTTTTTTTTTTAAAGCTTTTCATTATGGAAGGGCGACATAGATATATGCCCTTCTAATTGAAATTCGGACTTGCCCTTCAAATTTGATCACCGTGTGGGACCTTAACAAACAATAAAACTATTCTGTCGTGCGTTATATAAAACATATAACAAAACCTTTGTCAAAACTTCAAACGAACCCTTTAGCCGTGGGTATTTCATCACGAATTGATCATTTTACCATGTACCTTCTTCTAGGGAATATTCTTCCACTTGATTAGGTACTTCATAATGTTTATATGTCAAAGAGATACAGAATGTTTATCTATAACTTTTTGTGGTTCAAGAATCAACTTCCATTCTTCATCTAATTTTGGAAGTTCTATTTACATTGGCATATTTTTTCCCAAAAACTTTTTTAGGCAAGATACATGAAAAACCTTATGAATGCAAGAAGAAGGAAAATATAACTTCTATACCACTTGTGCAATCCTATGAATAATTATTTAGGGCTATAACAGTTTTGCAGTGTGGAAAAAGTCGGCAAAAAGTCCCGACTTTTTGAAAAAATCCCGAATTTTTCCCGGAGCCGACTTTATTGGCCAAATTTTTGCCAACTTTTTCATCCCTGAAAAAGTCACGATTTTATCCTCGAAGTCCCGACTTTTTGCCGAATTTTTCGAAAAAATCTTGAGTGAGGTAGTTTCTTTAATAATTTTTTAATTTTTTTTGAAAAAATCAGGATTTTTTCCAAAAATGAATATTTTTGTATTTTTTTAGTTTTGCCGAATTTTTGCCGACTTTTTCAAAAAACTCCCGAATTTATCGAGAATTTAAACTTTTGGACCCTTGCCGATTTAATCCCGACTTCGACTTTTTCCACATTGCATTTTTGAGCTAATTCTTTATTCTTCTTTTTCTTGAATGAAGATTGCTTATAATGCTATAATCTAAAAAATACCCAATTATCCTCCTCAAATTATCTTTCACTTCAATGTTGTTCCCCTTGTTGTTTTATCATGTTTCATGTCATTTGAAGGTTTTCCATAATAATTTTCAAAGTTTCTTTAGTATTTTCCATATTTGACTCTGTTTCCTATACTTTGGACTTATCTTGCAAAAAAGTATGAGATACTAGGAGTTGGATATCCATAAAGGGCCTTAAATGGGGAAATTTTAGTAGATGTCTGATAGGTAGTATCATATTACCATTCTTCCTTGACGAACCCACTTCATCCATTAAGATTGATTTTCTAAAGAGTAACATTGTAGATAACCTTAAAAACATTTGTTAACTATTTTTATTTGACCATTTGATTGTGTTTGATATGTAGAACTCATGGCAGCTAGTGTTTCTCCACTCATATTAAATAATTATTTCCAAAAGTTTCTTGTTAATATTACTTTAGGAAAACCATGAAGACTATGAATTTCTTTCATGGACACTTCTGCCACTTGGCTTGTTGTTTATGTACTTTGAGCTCTACAAAAAAAATCTACAAAATTTTTCTATATAAATGACCACAAAAATGTAATACTTACCTTTATATTTCAGTAACCCTGTAATAAAGTCTATTGATATATCTTCTAGTCTTTGAATATGTATGTGGAATGGTTGAAGTAACCCTAGATATTTTACTATCTCTATTTTATTTATTATGCAAACCTGACCTTCTCTTACAAAATTTTGAATATCTTTCTTCATTCCTTCCAAAAATATATTTTTTGATCCTTTGAGATGTTTTAAGGAACCCTACATCCTACCATCAGAGAGACATGGGACTCCCTTAATATTTGTTTATTCAAATATGCTTGCGTGCATAAAAATATTCTACATTTGCACCAAAGTATATCTCTCTTTCACTCCCAATGCTCCATAGAGTTCATCCCATCCTTTATACATTTTAGTTTTTGTTTAGTACTATTTTCATTTTTCCATTATGGCAAAATTATTCTAGCCACCTAGGAATAGAAAATGTAATTGGATATAAATTTGAGGCCTCTTCTATTTTAGAAAGAGCATCATGTACTAAATTTTCCTTACCCTTTTTGCAGATTATCTCAAAATTAAAACTTTTCATTTTTTCTCCTCATTTTTGTTAATCTTCCAATGAAATCCATAGCTTCAAAAAATACTTTATGTTATCATGGTATATCTTGACTTTAAAGTACCTCCCAGTGATATACTATCCCCATTTTTTATTGCATGTAATATTGCTTCCATTTATTTTTCATACGTATATTTCACCAAATATTTTATTTGAATTCCTTGCTTTTAAAAGCCAATGATATCCCTTATTGTGTTAATGTTACGTAAATTCCTTGTCCTAGTGCCTCACACTCTACTATGAATGTTTTACCAAAAGTAGGTGCAACCGATGTTGGTGTAGAAGACATGGCATCCATTAAAAGAGAGAATGCCAAAGTAGCCTCATCATTCCATATAAATGATATTTCTTCAAGAGATATGTGAGTGGACTTGAAATGCATGCATAATTCTTAACAAATTATCAATAATATCATGTAAGTCTAAAAAATCTTCTAAGAACCTTGATTTTCTTATGAATAGGTCATTTTGTAATAGCTTGCATCTTTTGAGGCTCCAACTTCACTCCTTCCTTTAAAACAATATGAACCAAATACTCGAATTCTTATTTCCCAAAAGCACATTTGGATATTTTTACATAAAAATGTTTGTTCTCAATAATTTATATAAATTTTCCACATGTTCACTAGTGTGGTATTCCCATGATTTATTATAAATATGTGTATTATCAAAGAAAACTAACACAAATTTTATAAGATGGGATGAAAAAAAATTGTTCTTAAGTCGAGCCCGCCGGACTTCAAACGACGATAAACCATAATTCAAACCAAATTCGCGTTCCAAAATAGCCTGCTGACGTCGGCCAATTTTGTGACGCGAAAACAAAATGAATTCCGCCCTAATCTTTTTCGGGTCCGAAGTTGGGCTGGCGTATGGAGGGAGAGTTGTGATGCGAATTTCTTATCAAATTCGCCCTAATATTTTTTGAGTCTGGATTTCCACTGCGCGAGCGGCCCAAACAAAGATCCGCTCCTATCCCTCTGTGATGAAACCATTGTACATGTTGACGTCATCAATCAAAACCCGCCACCCTTTTGACTTTGTAAATAAAACAAATTGCGTCTGCGTCATTTTCATTGTTTCGTGCACTAGCCAGTATTCCATGCAACAAAATTCAAAAACCAATTGTTAACGCTTGTTGACCGTTACCTTGCTGAAGAGAATTGAAGCCGAGTATTTCAGGGTTCTTCTGTCATAACCAGCGCCTGTTTAAACACATTTCATTTCCCGTAAACAGGTATTTATTCCAATTCCCCGCTAAACTCTCTAAAAAAATCCTGGTTTTAGTTTTAATTCTGCACTAAGGTCTGAAAAGAAGTTCAGTTTGGTCTTTTTCGTTCCCAGAACTGCAATTATATTCCCAAAACTGGTAATTGTGCCCCTTTTCCACAAAACCCCGAAATTCCATTTCTGAATCCACAAGAACCAGAAATGGAAGTTCCTGTAGCTCTGAATGTCATGCCCATCAATGCCCCTCACAAGGACTTGGATTATTTTCCTTTAGCCGATATGGATTTTCAAATTAAGGACTTGCTTCTCAGTGAGAATCCTCTTCGAATATTTTGCCGCTGCAGAGACAATTATTTGAATGGTTCTGACATCTTTGGACTTTGGGAATCAAATCTTCCTATTTACCTTCTCCCCTCAGTCCATATTTTTCCTGAGTTAATCCATTATTGCTACGCAAATTATGATCCCAACCAACGAGCAGTTTTATCCCCAAGTCAAAATGTCATTTTCCCAATAACTGCTCAGTCCATAAATGAAATGCTACAATTCCAACCTGGTCAAGCTCTCACTCCCCTGTCCATGGCTGAATTACTTGAGAAATCTACTAAGTTATCCAATGAAGAGTTAAACTGCCTATGCCAAACCTTCATGTTACCAGAGCATCAGCCTAAAAACCCTCCCCCTTATGGTTATAATTTCTTTACTGATGAAGGTAGATTTATTTTAAACATGATATCTTCCATAATGGGCTTCAATACTAGTGAGTATGTTGATCAGTTAACCCTAGTATTGTTATCCATTTTTACCCCTGGACAACCTCCTACTGTCAAATATGATTTTGCATCTTATATTGCTGACAAAATCCATGATCAGTTCATGAGATTTGAGAATGAGAGAGTATTTAAGTATTCTTCTGTCATATATCATCTCATGATTTACTTTCAGTCAGAAAATTTCCCGTTTTATGTTAAGAAACTTGATGCCAAAGGGAATCCTAGGTCAGTCATCTTTTGGTCTGCCATTACTCACAATTCCTTTGATTCTCCTTATTCCTATAATGAGTTTGTCGACCTTTCTGTTCATCCTGCAACTACCTTTTTGATAGGAGTCTCTCCTCCTAGAATTAACAATGAAATCAAGAAAATCCTTCAGCTCTCAAAGCAATACAAGATAGGTGACTGGTACCTATATCAAAACTACACAGAGATCAGGATATATGGATGTGAATTATTCCCATTCAAACTACCCAAGTATGTCCCAATGAGACTCTTTGCATTAGAATCTTTCAGGAAGATGAATAATTCAGATATAATTCATTTTTGCAATGCAAAGAAAAAGGCTCAACTCAGGATCAAGAGTCAATTAGGTCCCTTCATTTGTAACTCTAGGGAAGTTGGAAAGGAAGCCGAAAGGATTTTAGAAGACTATCTCAGACTACAAAAGAGTTTCTACTGGGTGCCTTATGATCCAAACAACTTTATCTGTGATAGAAGAATGAAAAATAAACCGTCACCATACATCCATCAAAGAATCCCAGAAATAGAACAATATGCTAATATGGATGAATGGACAGAAGGGACATTGGTTGAAAAATATAGTGAGCAGGTCAATGTTGAAAATGTAATGAAAGATCTTGAAAAGATACTTGACCTAGAATCTTTTGGACAGGTGCAGGGATCTTCTTCAGCCATGACTTTACAACAAAATTTGCAGGAGATTAGTACAGTAGCAGTAGAATCTAAAGGAAAATAAAAGGAGCCTGATATACAAATAATTGAAAAATTCATAATGACAGAGCAATCAGAGACTTCTAAAGAACAAGGTCAAGGACAAATTCCTCCTACTCAGATCAGTGAGCCAGAAATTTCTATTTTACAAACTCCTCTGAATATAGAAAAGGGAAAAAAGAGAGAGGCTGAAAAAACTACTCCTATTGGTGGCTCTTCTGAACAACAAGATGTTAAAAGGCAGAAATTAACTCCCCTTCCAGAAGATGAATCATTTCAGGAAATCCCTGACAGCCAGGGAAGAGAAGACAATCAGCAAACAGGTACAGGTAGTGGGACATCCACTAATTTTCAAAAACAAGAAATACAGAGGCAACAAAGTGCAGAAATATCTTCTTTCAAACCTCCAGTAAAAACTACCTGGGACATCAAAAGAACATTCATCAATATAAAGGCCAGGAACGATCCACTTAGAATTCAAGTGTACAACCAATATTTGAAGATGGCTCCGAAAAATCAAGAAAGATTGATGTCAGCTTATGACATCCAACAGGGTAAGATGTTAATGAGCCATTTCAAGCCCAAGGTGCAGCAGCCTCAGACAGCTGCAGATTACGTTAGGACTAATTTTGAAGTCTTAGCAAAGGATATCCATCCTTTAGATCAAATTGAGCTACACAAGAAAACAAGTGAGATGATTTATTCTACTCTGACGGATAAATCAATGATGACCCATAAGTTGCAGGATTCTTTGGATAATACTAATACACAGTTGCAGCTTGAAAAAGCCTCCTCCCATGCTAAGGATAATAGAATCAAAACTTTAGAGGAAATAATCATTGGTTTGGGTCATAATCCTAAAGATGTGAAAGGTATTGAAGCTTTGATCAAGAGAAAAGATGATGATATTGCAGCTCTGAGAAAACAATTAAAGTTACCAGCCTCAAGACATCCACAGACTGCAGAAATCATCAAAAAAATTCTGAGGAATAACTAATGGATTTTCTCCTAAAATTGAATGAGCAACTTACTGCAACTGAAAAAGAGCTTGAGAATGCATTAAAAGATAAGAAGGAAAATATTCCAGTATCTACAACAGGAGTAGTGACAGGTACAGCAACAACAGGTCAGCCAGCAGAATTGTCACAGAGCAACACTACAAATTTGAACACTGATGAATTAACAAAGTCAATGGAAGATATGAAACTTCAGGCCATAGAGCTTCACAAAACAAAGGAACAATTGGCCACTCTAGAACATAAATATGATCTTTCAAAAATGAGTGTTGCTGATAAAACAAGAGAAGTGAACAAATTAGAAAAAACAATCAAAGCATTGGAAAAGGATCTCACATTGGAGAAACCTTTAAAAGAAATAAATGAAATTATTTGGGATAATATCATTCAATCAATAAAGGATGTTTGGTCCTCAATTCAAATAATGGATGAACAGAATAACTTAGTTAAATTGGCTCTGGATGAGATTGAGAGATCAAGACAAGAGTTGGGAAATATGCCAAAAGAGGTCAATAGACTTATACATTTTTTGAATACTCAGACTAAGAATCAACTTGCAGAAATTGGTATTCAGGACAAGACCGTAAAAATTCTGGAAATAAAGAGAGTTTTTACTAAAAGAACTCTGGTACAGAATTTAGAACGAAGGTTCTCAGATATGCAAGAAGAAAATGTTGCCTTGAGAAATATTGAATATTTTGTTAAATAGGATTTCAGTCCTATAGTTTGCGAAGATAAGCTAATGGACCTTGATAGTTATGTTGAAAAAATTGGACAAATATGTTGATATTCAGTAGTTCTTGAACCGGTTCATCCTTGGCTTATTGCCTACAAGGAAAAATCTTCATGACGGATTGGAGAATTTATTTTATCTTGACATGTAAGTAAATCATTTGTTCCCAAATCGGCCTAATTTCTTCAAATGCCTCAGGGCGATGAAACACTAAGAAAGTTGCAAAGGACGAGTGCCGAAGTTCAATGGTGGGAAGAAATGATGGAACTTTTGTAAAAAATTATCTGTAAATTTTGCCTATTTACCACGGTATATCATGATAAAAGGATAAAAAGAACAAAGGTCAAAATTATCGGAAAGGTTAAAGGTATCGGTGAAGCACGAAATAATCAACATACAGTGCGAAGAGGACGGCAACTAAGCCAAGATATAGGGCTGCCTCCGGCCCATTCTTAAAAGAAGGCATGACACAACATCGAGTTATCATTTTTCTTGCTCCAGACTATCATCTATATTGTTGTAAAATATATTAGTTTATCCTAGATAATATCTCAATTTGTTATGAGATATTTTGTATGATTTTTTGTATGGATATTTGGGTTCCAATCTTCAGATGTGAAAATGTAATGACTTCATGGACTATTTTACTTCATATAATATATTCAAAACAACGTTTTTTCTCTTGTGAAAAAAAAATGATTAATGTTTATCACTCTGCCTTCAAAACTAGCGATACTGGTCTATGTTGTTGGTTTATTGATATGGTCTGATGGTCTTTTTATATTTTGGACATATCACACTCCTCACATGATTAGCGTTTTTCTCTGTTCAAGGATTTTGGGTACTTTAATTTGTATTTGGAACAATGTACGTCGGTACTCTATCTGTTGTTTTAGTATTCTACATACTGCTATTTCACTTTCTTATAGATGCCTCGGGCATATTTGGATGCTTTCTCAGATTTGTCGATAATCTCCATGTGGACTGTTATTGGGTTTTATATCAAGTCCCTGTATGTGACATGGGGTATTTTTCTATCACTGTCTAGGGTGGGACTTCCACTTTTCTGGATGGATATTTGGGTTCCAATCTTCAGATGTGAAAATGTAATGACTTCATGGACTGTTTTACTTCATATAATATATTCAAAACAACGTTTTTTCTCTTGTGAAAAGAAAATGATTAATGTTTATCACTCTGCCTTCAAAACTAGCGATGTTGGTCTATGTTGCTGGTTTATTGATATGGTCTGATGGTATTTTTATATTTTGGACATATCACACTCCTCACATGATTAGCATTTTTCTCTGTTCAAGGATTTTGGGTAATTTAATTTGTATTTGGAACAATGGACGTCGGTACTCTATCTGTTGCTTTACTATTCTACATACTGCTATTTCACTTTCTTATAGATGCCTCGGGCATATTTGGATGCTTTCTCAGATTGTCGATAATCTCCATGTGGACCATTACCGGGTTTTATATCATGTCCCTGTATGTGACATGGGGTATTTTTCTATCATTGTCTGGGGTGGGACTTCCACTTTTCTGGATGGATATTTGGGTTCCAATCTTCAGATGTGAAAATGTAATGACTTCATGGACTGTTTTACTTCATATAATATATTCAAAACAACGTTTTTCCTCTTTTAAAGTTTCATTTTTTTTTTTAAATTGAACCTGTCGTCTCTATATCGACGCCTTGTAAGCATCAGAATTGCAACAGATTAGAAACGTCGAAAGAGCGACAGTATAAAAACGTCGGACGAGCGACGTCCAAAACATCGGACCACATTTCGTCGGAATTGTGACAGTTTACAACTGTCGGAAGAGCGACGTCCAAAATGTCAGACCACATTGCGTCGGAATTGCGACAGTTTACAAACGTCGGAAGAGCGATGTTAAAAATGTCGGACCACATTTCGTCGTAATTGTGACAGTTTACAGACGTCAGAAGAGCGACGTTCAAAACGTCGAACCACATTTCCTCAGAAGTGTGACAGTTTACAAAGGTCGGAAGTGCGACGAATTGGGAAACGTCGGAAGAGTGACGCTTGTTTGGAAGCGACAGAAAAAGTGTCGATAGTGCGACACTTTTTAATTGCGTCGGAACTACGACGGTATGGTAAACCACGTTTTGCCCGCCCTCGAACTGTCGCTCTTGCGATGACTATGTGTCAGAATAGCGACGAATTGGCCGTCGGAATTTCCGCCAAATTTTCTAGTGTTCTAGTAAACTTGTTGTGAAGACCTTGAGGAAATTTTTGGAGCGACATTGTTGAAGCTCATGGTATAGCATTGTTGGAGACGATCTTGAAGGGCCTTGAAGTGAAGCTTTTGGAGCAACTATTGAAAAATACTTAGAGCATTTAAGTAAGGCACTTTCTATCTTCCATCACCTTTTTCCTTTCAATATCCTTTAAACGATTTTGTTGATATTTAATGTTTGAAATCACGTTATAATTCCTTGATTATATGTGTTTGGGGACTTTCCCTTTGAAATTACCCAAAAATACCCTAGCAATTTTATCTTCAGGATGCATGTTTGACCCTATTGTTCAATATTTTGATTGATAGTAGTAAACATAGAGAGTTAGGGGGATCTTGACTTGGTTTGGTTGGGCCATTAGATCCCTAACATCTACTAGGGATAACCCCCCTTGAGTTGGAGGAGAGCTAGCCCGAAGTGAAAAGAGGTTGGTGAGGTGACAATGGGGCTATTGAGTTACACATGGTATCACACTTTAGCTTTAGGACTTTATCTTGAGAAGTGCGAGATTTTGCTATATCAATTCTCAAATTTTTTACAACACTATTGTTAAGAACTAATAAGAAGTGATGTTGAGGGGTTTTTGGGTATAAGAAATAATACCATTTAAAAACTAGGGTTCTCGGTCCTTGGAATTCCTTCACTTGGGCCTAGGGGCACACTAGAATAATTTCATACTAAACCATGCAAACTTAAAAGTAACTTAAAAGATCCATAAAGTAATAATAATCATAATTCCTAATTTCCTATTGTACGATATGATGCAAATTATTCAAACATGAAGCAATGAAGACATGCAATGTCTGAATTTCAAGATTGATGAACCAATACAAGAAGTTAGAAACTACAACTTTGATTCAATACTCTGTGTCCTAACTCCGGAAGGAATCTAGTTTGTAGTACAGAACATGCATCGTGTATTATCAATTCTTAATTGACAACAACTAAAGGTCATCTACCTCATCAATTCCTTCCCATTTTGTGTTTTTATGTTATATTCCTTATAAAAGTGTCAAATTTCTCTCAAAGCAAGCAACCACTGAATAAAATAAAAAATAGTTGAGATATGATTGAGAAATGGTCATTTATTTCTTGAAAGGATATTCACGATTTCTTTGGTTGTTTTTCATCTCAAGAAACAAGAAATGACCTAAGAAACTATCGTGATGTAATATAAGAAACAACACGGTGCAATGGCCATTTTCAAAGCTAAATGATGTCCATTGAGGACATGGCCTTTATTTGGTTCCTGTTTCATAGGAGTTTCGGGTAGAAATGGAACTTTGTTGTACCATTTCCAGTAGTAAAAAGGGAAAACCTTCTTTTTTCCATGGGAAATAATTTACCTTTCCTTTTTCAAGATAATCTAAATCACAAAAAATATGAACTATACTGCACACATTCTTGGATAATGTGAAAGTGGAAAAAGAATACCCTACACAAGTGATGCACACATGTACATTTGAACACTAATAGAATTTTGTAGTTGAAATGCAATGCTTTTTTTCATTTAAATGTAGGATTTTTAAAGCAGGGAGAAATAATGGCTGCCAAATTAATAAGCGTTTCTTTGGGAAAAATTTAAATCTTGTATTGGGTGATGAAGATAATAGAGGGTATTGAATCTTGATTTTTGACATCTAGAGAGAACCCTACAGCCTAACACAATCCAATGGAATTGACCAAAAAAACCCAAATAGAGTCAACCCTACTATAGGAGGAAGGGCCTGCAGTAAGAACTTACCATTTTTCAAGAGCTGAGGGTGAATGTTGTTCTGCAAGAGCTGAGGGAGAATGTTGTTCTGCAAGAGCTAAGGGCGAACGCTGAGGGCGAATGAAGGGCGAATGTTGTTCTGCAAGAGCTGAGGGCGAACGCTGAGGGCGAATGCAGGGTGAATGTTGTTCTGCAAGAGCTCAGGGCGAATGCTGAGGGAGAATGTTGTTCTGCAAGAGCTCAGGGCGAATGCTGAGGGTGAATGCTATTATGCAAGAGCTCAGGGCGAATGTTGAGGGATAATGCTGTTCTGCAAGAGCTGAGGGAGAATGCGGTTCTGCAAGAACTGAGGGCGAATGCTGAGGGAAAATGCTGTTATGCAAGAGCTGAGGGCGAATGTCGTTCTACAAGAGCTGAGGGCGAACGGTGAGGGCGAATGCTGTTCTGCAAGAGCTCAGGGCGAATGCTGAGGGCGAATGCTATTCTGCAAGAGCTCAGGGCGAATTCTTAGGGTGAATGCTGTTCTGCAAGAGCTTAGGGCGAATGCTGAGGGCGAATGCTATTCTGCAAGATCTGAGGGCGAATGATGAGGGAAAATGCTATTCTGCAAGAGCTGAGGGCGAATGCTGAGGGAAAATGTTGTTCTGCAAGAGCGGAGGGCGAATGCGCGCATGATATCAGACGTTAATGTAGCTATTGCGATGGATATAAGTTTCATATTTTTAAGAAAATCATTTTTATGTAGCGCACATATAAGTTTCATATTTTATGTAGCGCGCATATAAGTGTCATTATACCGACGTCGGACAAAGCGTCGCTTGCGATTTTATAGCCCACAAACGTCGCAATTAAGTGAATACTTAGACATTGTGTCGCACCCTCGCGACGTTTGGAGGCATCCGTCGCAATAAATACGCTAGCATAAAGGTCGCAATTGCGACGTCTTCCTCCAAACGTCGCAATTGCGACACTTTTTCTAAGTGTCGGTATTGCGACACTTTTCTATAAACGTCGGTATAGCGACGGTTTCGGGCAGGATTGAAAAAATTTGGGGAAATTTCCGACATTTGGTCAAAAGCATCAGAACCAAGTGTCGAAATTTCCCCCAAATGTACTAGTGGGAGGATGAAGTAATGGTAATACAGTGATTTCAAGCTAAAACTTAGGGTTTCTTTTTAGGGTTTCATTTCTATTGATTAATAATACACTAAATGGCATAAAAAAGGGTTTATATCACGTAATTACCACTTAAGATTTCTTGGAGGACCTTTGGCAAAGGCTTGAAGAATTTTTGAAGTGATTTGAGCAGTTGGAAGACTTAGAAACCATTTCTGTCCAAGCGCGCAACGCCAATGCTGAGGGCGCAGTGCCAAGCTAAGTGCGCAGCGCCAAGGCAACTTCACAGAGTTCTGTTCGGGCAAGAGCGTAGCGCCAGCTCCCAGGCGCGCAACACCTTTAGAAAACATGTGGAGAAAAAATGGCAAGCGTGCAGCGCCAACTCCCAGACGCGCAACGGCAAGGAACTTAGCCTGATTTTTCTCAGGAAAATCAAAAATTCTTCTCCTCTTGAAACTTCTGAAGCTTTGAAAGGAAACAATGGTTCTTTTGAAGTGTAAAATGGTCTTTATAGGCAAATAGAATTAATTTAACTTTGAAAACCCACTTTCTAATGTTTGAAACCCCCTTTCCTTTTCTCACTGATATTCTTTTACACTTTTTGCTTGCAGGTTGCTGAAGTCATGGAATTGGCTTTTCTTTTTCTCCTTGAGGCATGACAAGTTCATTTTGATAGCTTTGGAATTTAAACACAAAGTAGCATCTTCAAAATATTCTGTAGTTTCCACCATAAAACTCAACTTATCTTTTCCACCTTCTTTGGCCACTTTTTCAAAACCCTAATTATTTGCAATATTTATAGCAATCATCATTGTTGTCTTCTAAGTTCTCTATAGCCCTTTCAAGTTCATTAATTTATGTCAAATTCATCTTACCCCTTTTCATATTTCATCAATATTTTTTGATAGAATTTCTTCATGTTTGGCCCTGTGTGCTTCTTCCATGTCATTTTTTGCAAGTGATCACTACTTTGGCACTCAAATGGACTAACCAGTTCATAACCCTAGTTATCTACAAGACCAAGTGTTTCCCTTTCCCTTTTTGTAAGTTATTTTCATTCAGGAGTAGATAGTCTACATCATCACTACTTTTTGCTAATAAATCTTCCAAAACTTCTGCAAAAGTGCTAAAAATTTTCCATTTTTCTCACTTGCAGGTTCTGAACTGAGGAGATCATCCTCTTTGGAGATTTTAGGTCTTTCTTGAATAACTATGTCTTGACATTCTATTACATTTGAGCCAGATTATAACAAAGGAAAAGTAGTGCCTGAAACATCTAAGGATGACCTTGAAAAATTTAAAACCCTAATGACCTAATGGGAGTATTTCTTGACCTGACTCTAGATGAGATTTTGACCTAAAGATTTTCAAGTGAAAACAGAGCATTGTCAAAGTGCTATATTGAAGATCCAAAATCCAATGTACTTGACTTATCTAAAGAGCCTATAGATATATTTTTGAGACCATCAATGCTTGAGGAACCTGGGGAACATCGGAAAAAGTTTATAGGTAGGAAAGAAGGATGAAAATGAGAGGTATAAGCCCATAATGAGACTTTTGAGAGCAACAGGGTGACTTTGAGAAGACCAACTGAGGAATAGTGAAAATAGGTTTATAAGGATAATGAAGGCAACGAGATTTCTAAAAAGACATAATGTTTCAATAAATATTTTTTTTTCAGAAGGATGCTATCAATCTATAGTCATCCAAATATAGTGAAAAATACAGATGACTAATAGTCTCGATTTTTGGATCTAGAGGAAAATATCTATGCATATTTGTTTTATGTTTTATGTTCTTGCCATTGTTTAGTTTTTGTTTTTTAGAATACATTTGCAGGTAATTTCTGTACAGGGTTAAAAACTACATTCCCTTATCCGAATGTAGTGCTTCAAAATTCAATTGTGATCCTCTTAGAAAGAGGAATTTAGTCAAATAATTTGTCACTGAGATGCCAAATTAACACATTAGTTTACACATCCTGGGATGAGAATGTCATGCAAGGGAAGGGATTCTATAACAACTACCTACTACAATAGTAGAATACAAGAGGGAGAAAATAGTTACAACATATAAGAGGAAGGATATACCACAACATGGGCTTAGTCCCCCAATTCCAGGCTACAATGACATAGAAAATCTGGAGTAATTCTCCTCTAAAGAGGACATATCGACCCTCACAAAGAAAATGAAGTTCCAAGGAATTTTTGAACCAAAGGAAAAGGGAGGAGTTGCAACACTAGAAAACAAGGTCAACTGTCAAGACCCTAGAGAACCCACATAGTTAAATACACCCGATGGATCTTTTGGAATGAGGCACTAATGTTTTTTCTTCCTAATGACTTTCTCAACTTGGACTTACTTAAACTTGGACTACACCTACTCTTCTTTTATTTAATTTTTTTGTGGAACTACTTGTTTACTTAACCAAATATTCACATGTACAAAACTACACTTATCTCATCATGAAACACATCAAGACACATATACAAATAATATGGTGTGGAAAACTGATTAACCTAAAACCAAAAAAATGTATAATAATTAAAAAGAATATATCAAACATCCCACTAGCTTACATCAACAACAATAATTTGTGCCAAAACATACAAAATATTCCCTCCCTAGACAAAACACCTAATTTACAACAAAACTCCACATTTCTAACAAACTCCAAATTTTGATCTTACCCGAACCTCAAAATTTGACTCACAAGAAAGCCCAAACACTAGATTTTGGTCTGCAGAATCAAACATCAAATTTTTGTCCATTTAGAAAACACCAAATTGTGTCCCATCACGTCACAATCAATGAACACTAAATTTTGACTTGTCTCACTAAAATCCAAAACTAGTCATGCCTTTATTTGTAGTGCAAGGGGAGAGGCACGCCACATTATCAAATCACGAAAAATCTGGGTTGCATGTCCACACACACACACACACACACATATATATAGATATATATATATATAAGGTGTGTTTCACTTTTCCCAAATGTTGTGTACCTTGGTTGGGGAACGTCAGTTCCTATGGTATACTCTATAAGCACCTAGATGATGGTCCATCTCCCATCGTGTGCATAAATCATTCCACCTGATTAGCTACTCCATCGCACAATGTCGCAACTTGTCTCAATCGATGTGTCATATACCCATTTCAAGTGTGGTGAATCATTCCACTCAGCTCATCTTGTCATCACATGGTATCACAAACCATTTAGGTCAACCCAATCCATTCCATCTCAACACCACATTCTCAAGTTGGGCCGACCCAAATTAGTCCATTTTTCAAGTTGGTATACTTTGGCTAGCTCATCTCAAGTATGGAATGTGTGCAAGTGAATTTCTAGCCAACTTGTTTGTCTCATCTCAGCATGAGCTCTTGTATAAATCGTGCCAACCACATTGACACATGAACCCAAGCTTGTGCCAAGTGTGTGGGAGCTCTCTGATCTACCCAACTCGCCCATCTCAATCCTCATGTAAATCCGTATTGCACAATGTTGGAACCCAAAATTTGGGCATTCTATCCCACATTGACCGTCTGGGTGCACCCATGGTGTGCGAAATCGCATCGCAAGCCACATGGTGCCCAACTCATCTTTGGCATGGTAAAGTTATCTCATGCACCTAATGCAACTACTGCTTTAAGGATATTACATCCTCCCTCATCCAAAATCATTGTCATCCTCAACAATCCTCCAATTAGTAAACTTGATGAAAAAATCCACCAATCAGAGTCTCCATAGAAACTCAGCACCAAGCCTAAAAAATATGCCCAATTTATCCATATTTAATAGGAAAATTTGCATCACGTATCAAATGCACCTTGAAAAATCTCCACATATTTACATGTTTTTCAACTCACAGGTCAATGAATAATCACCTCAATCTACGATATGCACTAGCTCTCACAAGCAACACCCTGACTATCCTCTCAGTCAAAGTACAGGAGCTACCAATGCTCTAATTTACGGTATGAAACCCATGGAAATATCATCCTAGTGTCATAGATCTTCCACAAAACCATTTTCCGCATCCCAATCTCTCCTCTAACGCACTAAAATTCCCATCTTGTCTCTTCACCAAAAAAATAAAATTTTCTACTCAAACTCTGAATGTCCATGGTTGCATTAATCTATGATCAAAACTATCAAATATCAAACCTATCTCACACATCATTCTACGTGTGACAATACAATCAAAATCCACTTGTAACCATCATTTTCATAGATTTAATGGTGAAAAGAACCCCAATTTTCCCCTTCAGAACACCCAAAAACCCATCTGCAATCTTAGTTGAACCTTACCTCCCATGGTAGGAACTATTGTTGGGAAACCTGCTTTAATGCTTCTCACCATCTTCATGATCTTCCAATATCCATAATATCATACCCTGATAACACTTATCACACCCCTAGATAACTTGCATGGTTATAGGTACCTGATGGATCTCTAGGTGTGCTACACCATTGTTTTTTCTGCCCAATGACTTGTGCAACTTGGACTTACTTAAAATTGGACTATACCTACACTTTTTTTAGCTAAGTGTTTTGTACAATTAATTATTCTTAACCAAATATTCACATGTACAATAATACAATCATCTCATCATGCAATACATCAAGATATATATACACATTATGGTGCAAGCAACTCACCAACCTAAAACCGAAAGATGAATAATAATGATATAGATTACATCAAACATCCTATACGCTCACATAAATGGAAACCCATGCTAAAATATATAATAAAGGTCTTCCCTAGCCAAAACACCAAATTTCGGTCTTTCCCAAACCTCAAATGTTGGCTCCGAAGAAGCCTCAAATTTTATCTTAAATGTTGAATTTTGGTCCACATGAAAAAACACCAAATTTTGGTACACTAGAAAACACCAAATATTGGCCCCTTAATTCATAGGTCGACAAGCAAAAAATTTCAACTTGTCTCACCCAATGCCAAAATTGGTTATGCCTTCATTCGTGTTGCTAGGGAAGAGGCATGCTACACTATCAAGTTTGAAACAACAGGCCCACACATCTTCCCATCTAAAGAGATGTGACCCGGTCGTGCCCTCCATCTTACTCACCCCAAACTTCTACTTGGTTTATTCTGAACTACTGCATGGAAACCATGTTGTCCACTCACACAACTCCACCAAAATGTGCTCCATTTTCCTTCATTCCAGAACTCGTACAAGTTAATTATATGTGGTTTGTCACACTTTTTTCGACCATCGTATCCCTCGTTTGGGGTGCATCAATTTGTATGGTCGACTCTACAATTTCCTAGTCAAAATTCAATCTCCCATCGTGTGCACAAATTATTCTCCCTAGTCAAACCCTCCATTGTAAGGTCTCCCAAATCATCTCGATCGACGTTTCATATATCCATCACAAGTATGGTGAGTCATTCTACCCTACTCATATGTTCATCGCACAACATCCCGAATCCATCTAGACTGACCTGGTCCATTCCATCTCGACAACCATTCATGAGTTGGGTTTACCCAACTTGATCTGTTCTACAAGTTTGTATATTTTTACTAATTCATCTGAAGTATGGAATAATTGTGTGGGCACATGCCCAACTGATGAGTTGAACTCATCTTGGCATGTTCTCTTGAAGAACTTGTCCCAATCACTTTGCCCTGTGAACTAAAGTTTGTGCCAAATGTATGGGTGCTCTCCTATCCAACCAACTTGCCCATCTCAATCCTCAATTAGTCGCATGAATCCTCATCACGTGATTCTGGAAACCCAAATTTGAGCATTTTGTCAAACATCAATCATCTAAGTGCACCCATGTTGTGTGATATTACATCACAACATGCATGGTGCCCAACCCTCTTACACCTTGTGCACCTGATGTGATTGATGCTTCAAGGGTCTTACACCAACCCTCGGGACAAGCCTAGACCCACAATTTTGTGTGATAGTGAAGTAATGTTCATTGGAATCTCTCCTCTAAAGAAGACAATGTTTTCCAATTATTTTTGTGTGACAGTGAATTAATATTCATTGGAAGATCTCCTCCAAAGAAGACAATGTGGTCCACATGAAAGGGGATGTCTAGAGGGATACTAGATATTGAAGTCCCCAAGAAAATAGGGACACATCCATCGATAACCTACCTATTGTAACACAAAACCCATGAAGCGGAGAAGATAAACAAGAGAAATAAACAACCCCTATTGCAACACAAGAACCAACAAAGGGTGGAGAGACATAAACAACCCATGTTGTAACACAAGAACTAACAAATAGTGAAGAAAAATAAGACACAAGAACTAGAAGAGGGTGCAAAAAAATAAACAACCTCTACTGCAACATGAGAACTAGTAGAGGGTGGAGTGAGAAATGACTCCTATTGAATTAAAGGAAGGAGAAAATACTTTTTTTGTAACACCAAGTTTCTCTCTATAGACCAAGAAATTCCCTTTCGGAAAATATTTTGTTAGGATATATCTTTTGTTGGGTATGTGTTATATTCTTCCCACGACTAGTCCCATGTGCTGTATGTTGCGCCGGGTGCAGCAGGGGGGTCACAGGGCCCCGGCAGCGCCCCGGCGAAAAAAAAAATTGGTATGCAGTCCCACTCATATGCGGACCCACCCATGTTTTGTGCATGAGTTTGCACATGGTTTTGGGGTACGATGGTTTTCGGCCCCTGGTATTTTGTAGATCCGGTCAAGGGAACTACAGTTATGTTCTAATCCAAGGTTAATGGATTGGGGTTTATGTATGCTTCGGCATGTATATATATGTGTTGTAACACTAAAAGGAATATAATGAAAAATCAAACTGGTAGTCCTGATTTGGGATCCAGGGGAAAATCTCTGTGTTTATCTGTTTTATGTTTTATGCTCTCGCTATTGTTTATTTTCTGTTATAAGATTCGTGTGTAGATAATTTCTGTTCGGGGTTAAAACCTACATTTGGTATCAGAGCTGTTTCGGCTTCAAGGGGATGCCTTTGCTGCTGAGGGTTTTTTGTTCGGGCCTGAGGTAGACCCTGTTCAGTGGGAGATCTGCGGGATCGATTCTTGCGGTGAAAGAAGATGGCGAGTGACAGAAAGATAGAGATCGAGAAATTTAATGGTCAGAGTTTTGAGTTGTGGAAGCTCAAGATGGAGGATCTGCTGGTGGATAAAGATCAGTGGATCGCGGTAGATCCGGGTACTAAACCAACGGCAATGTCAGATGAAGACTGGAAGAAACTGGATCGGAAGGCTAAGAGCACAATATGGTTGTGTGTGTCAGATTCAGTATTGTTGAATGTATCTGGGGAAGATACAATGAAGAATTTGTGGGAAAAACTTGGGACTTTGTACCAATCTAAGTCTCTGGTGAATAAGTTGTTCCTGCGGAAAAAGCTGTATAACCTGAGGATGAAGGATGGAGACTCGATGACAGAGCATCTGAACGCCTTCAATACTGTGGTAAGTCAGCTGTCATCTGTTGATATTAAAATCTCAGATGAAGATAAGTGCATCAGTTTGTTGTGCTCTCTACCAGACTCGTGGGACAGTCTAGTTATTGCAATAGGTAGCAATACAACTACCTTGAATTTTTATGACATTGTCTCAGCCTTGCTGTCGGAGGAAATGAGACGGAGAAATATGGAGGGTCAGAATGGAGATGCCTTATCTGTACGAGGAAGGTCCCAGAACAGAAACAAGAATAAGTTTTCGAGTGGGAGATCTAAATCTAGAGGGAGATCTAAATCTCCTGGAAAGTTTGTAAAGGTGTGCTGAAAATGCGGAAAGGAAGGGCACTACAAAAAGGAATGCAGATCTAAAGCTCCTGAGAAAGGAAAGGGATCTGATGAAGGTCCTTCTGCAGAGGCAAAAACCACCTCGGATGAAGGTGGGGATGTGTATTTGGCTTCTTCTTCAAATACACATGTAGATCATGAATCATGGTTGATTGACTCAGGTGCATCCTTTCACTTCACTCCCCATAGGGAGTGGTTCTGCGAGTATGAGAAATATGATGGTGGTGATGTCTTCCTAGGGGATGATAGGAAGGCCAGAATCGTCGGACGTGGAAAATTCAAGCTGAAGCTGCAAGGTGGAAGGATTAGAACACTTCCTGGTGTTCTGCATATTCTTGCATTGGCCAGGAATCAGATTTCTATAAGCAAGGTGGATGATGCAGGTGTAAAAACAGTGTTCGAGAAAGATGCCTGCAAGATGGTTCGGGGAGCACTGGTATTAATGCGAGGAGCTCGGACTGGAACTCTGTACAAGCTACAAGGTAGCACTATTATTGATGGGTGTAACAGTTATGTGGTTCCTGAAAATGGAGCAGAAAGCTTAGCTGTCTCTGGAGAAAAGACCATGCTATGGCATCAAAGGCTTGGACATATTGGAGAGAAGGGCCTTCGGATACTACATAGAAATGGTATGGTAGAAGGTATGTCTAATTGCTCTCTGGATTTCGATTTCTGTGAACATTGTGTATATGGTAAGCAGAATCGGGTGAGTTTTCCTTCTGGTGCTAAGAGGGCAAACAAGATATTAGAACTTGTGCACAGTGATGTGTTTGGGCCTGTGTCAGTTCCATCATTGGGAAAGTCTGTGTACTATGTTTCATTCATAGATGACTTCTCAAGGAATACATGGATATATTTCTTGAGGAAGAAATCTGAATTCTTTGACAAATTTAAAGAATTTAAGGCTCTGGTGGAAAACCAGACAGAGAAGAAGATAAAGGTGCTGAGGACAAATAATGGTGGGGAGTTCTGCAAGAAGGAATTTGAAGAGTTCTGTAAGAAGTGTGGTATAGCACGGCGGAAGACTACTCCATACGCACCTCAGCAAAATGGAGTTGCAGAAAGAATGAATAGAACACTGATGGAAAAGGCAAGAAGCATGCTCAGTGGTACCGGGTTAGGACAATAATTCTGGGTAGAGGCAGTGGAGACTGCATGTTACTTAGTTAACAGATCACCTTCATCAGCGTTGGAGGATAAGACCCCACATGAGGTATGGACTGGTAAGAAACCCTCTCTTTCACATCTAAGGGTATTTTGATGTGATGCATATGTACATGTTCCAAAGGAGAAAAGGACCAAGTTGGATAATAAATCTGAAAGGTGCATCTTTATTGGGCATAAGGATGGTTTAAAGGGTTAAAAGCTTTGGAACCCAGAAACAAGGAAGGTTGTGTACAACCGAGATGTGGTGTTTAGAGAGGTGAAAGATGTTGTTACACATGAAGTCCTACCAAAGGAACCTGAGAAGATAGAGTTTGAGCTAAAGGAGGATGAATCAGACTCTACAACAGAAGAAGATTCAGAAGAGGAAGAGCCACAAACCCCAGAATTGAGAAGATCAGTTCAGGAAAGAAGGCAACCAGAAAGGTATAGCCCATCTACTTTTTGTTCAGGTTTTGCCTTAACTATAACTGATGATGATCCCAGAACTATCAGGGAGGCAGTAGATTCAGAGGATGGAAAACTCTGGAAGGAGGCCATGGTTGATGAAATGACATCCTTGCACAAAAATGAGGCGTGGGATCTAGTGGAGTTGCCGGCTGGAAGGAAGCCCATCGGGAGCAAATGGGTGTTTAAGAAGAAGATGAATGTAGAAGGCAACGTGGAGAAATACAAAGCTCGGTTGGTAGCAAAAGGTTATTCTCAAGTGCCAGGAATTGATTTTGGTGATATTTTTTCTCTTGTTGCCAAAGTTACTTCTATTAGATTACTTTTATCTGTTGCTGCTGCATTTGATTTTGAGATAGAAAAGATGGATGTGAAGACAACATTTCTTCGTGGGGATCTAGAAGAGGAGATCTACATGAAGCAACCTGAAGGCTTCATGGTGAAGGGTAAGAAAGAACTGGTATGCAGGTTGAAGAAGTCTCTGTATGGGTTAAAACAGTCACCAAGGATGTGGTATCAGAAATTTGATACCTATATACGGGGACTTGGCTTCACCAGAAGCAAGGAGGATCACTGTGTTTATTTTAAATTAATTGGTGACCGTGTTATGTATTTGGTCTTGTATGTGGATGATATGTTGTTAATTGGAAATTACAAAGAAATTATCCAATATTTGAAGACCAAACTGTTCTCCAAATTCGACATGAAGGATCTTGGTGCTGCAAACTATATTTTGGGCATGGAAATTAAGAGAGATCGGGCAAAGAGGAAGCTCTGGTTAAACCAGAGGAAGTATGTCGAGACTATATTGCAGAGGTTCAATATGCAGGATAGTAAACCGGTGAGTGTTCCTATTCCTATAGGTGCAAAGCTGTCTACTGAACAGTGTCCCAAGACACAAGAAGAAGAGGAGGATATGTCCCGTGTTCCATATGCAAGTGTAGTGGGTAGCCTGATGTATGCAATGGCATGTACTAGACCAGACATTGCACATGCAGTGGGAGTATTGAGCAGGTTTATGTCAAACCCAGGGAAGGAGCATTGGACAGCAGTGAAGCGGGTTTTCGGATATTTACGTGGCACTAGTGATTATGGCTTGTGCTACCAGGGAAGACCAGGATTGGAAAGAATGTTGGACATTCGTGGTTTTGTTGATGCAGACTGGGCTGGAGATCTGGACCAAAGAAGATCTACAAGTGGGTATGTGTTTAGCCTATTTTGAGGCGCAGTCAGTTGGATGAGTAAAATACAGTCTGTAGTGGCTCTTTCAACTACAGAGGCAGAATACATAGCAGCCACTCATGCAAGCAAGGAAGCAGTTTGGTTGCAAAGATTGTGTTCAAGTATGGGGTTGGTACAACAAGCTATAAGGATAGACTGTGATAGCCAAAGTGCAATTTTCTTCGCTAAGAACCCTGCTTATCATTCAAAGACAAAGCACATTGATGTTCAATATCACTTTGTTAGAGATATGGTTGAGGCTAAAAGGGTGTTGCTGGTAAAGGTGGACACTTTGAAGAATGTTGCAGATGCATTGACGAAGTCTGTGAGCACTCAAAAGTTCTCTTGGTGTATAGAAACAATGGGTGTTGAAGAATTGGCCCAATGACTAAGCTCTCCTGTGGCCCCCTGTGGAAAGAAAACAACAAGTGGGAGAATGTTGGGTATGTGTTATATTCTTTCCACGATCAGCCCCACGCGCTGTATGTTGCGTCGGGCGTAGCTGGGGGGTCACGGGGCGCGGCCCCGCGCCGAGGTGGGCGGCGCCTATGCAAATTTTTTTTTTTTGGTATGCGGTCCCACTCATATGCGGGCCCACCCATGTTTTTTGCATGAGTTTTCACATGGTTTTGGGGTACGATGGTTTTCGACCCCTGGTATTTTGTAGATCCGGTCAAGGGAACTACGGTTATGTTCTAATCCAGGGTTAATGGATTGGGGTTTATGTATGCTTCGGCGTGTATATATATGTGTTGTAACACTAAAAGGAATATAATGAAAAATCAAGCTGGTCGTCCCAATTTGGGATCCAGGGGAAAATCTCTGTGTTTATCTGTTTTATGTTTTATGCTCTCGCTATTGTTTATTTTATGTTATAAGATTCGTGTGTAGATAATTTCTGTTCAGGGTTAAAACCTACATCTTCTCATCTGTCAAAATGTGAAGGAGTCTCACAACTCCTCTCTGCACCATGTCTCGGATGTAATGATATTTGATATCAATATTATTCGACTTGTCGTGGAACACACGGTTCTCTGACAAACGAATCCCACTCTTTTTGTCGCAATAGATAATTGTTGTGTCCAGGACCTGCTAAAAAAAATCTCCAAAGAGATTCCTCAACAAAAATTCTTCAATAGGTTGGCTGCCATATACTAAGCCTCGGTTGTGCTAAGGGATAAAAACTTTTTCTTCCTACTCATCAACGATGTCGTGGTAGATCCAAGACTAAAAGAACATTTGGAAGTACTCTTCTTGGCGACAAAATTTCCAGGCCAATCTGTATATGTATATCCATGTAGTATAACATCTACAACGACATATCACAGTCCAAGGTTAATAGTCCCATGTACATATCTCAATACATGCTTGGCATACCCAATGTACATGGTGAGGCTTGATCATAAATTGGCTCAAATAGTTAACTGTGAAGCATGTGTCAAGATGCGTGTTCATAAGGAACATCAAAGCACCAACCAGTTTTCTATACTCAGAATGGTTTGAAAGGTTTGGTCCAACAACCTATCCAAATAGCTTCTTTAAATTCATCTCCATAGGTGTAGGCAAGGACTTGCATTCTACCATGCCAAATCTCTCTAGCAGTTTCACAACATATTTTCCTTATGAAAGGAAAACCTTACCCAGTCTTTGTGATACCTCAAGTACCAGGAAATAGTGCATCAAAACAAGATCTTTCATCTCTAATTCAAAATCCAACTCCCTCTTACATTCAAGAATGAGAGGGTTTACACCTTTCAAAAATAATTCATCAACATATAATACCAAAATGAGAGGCATACCTTGGATAACTGTGAAGTACATTTTTGGATCAACATGCTCCTTCTGAATCCAAGCTTCATCAATTAATTTTCAATGCAAGAATATCTTCCTCTAGGGGCTTGCTTCAAGCCATACAATGTCTTCTTAAATATACAAACAAAACTATCAAAGCCATAGTAAAATCATCAATAAATCTAAACAACAGAACTATTATCAAATAGAGCAAAAATAAAACCACTAATCGAGCAAAAGAACCCACTACTATTGGAAACAACTCATTTTTAGCTTTTGTCTTCAATATCCTACTTGATCGAAACTCCAACCAACTCATCTAGCTATATTTCCCTAATCATTTATCCTTGTACATATCAAGCTGAAACCATTCATTATAAAAAACCAGGATGAATCGCCACCACTGTCCAGATCTAACCAACCTGCAAAACTAGAGGATACATTGTTGTCCAAGTAATATTTCGTTTAAGGAGTATTCTCCTCGACCCTTGTCACACATATGTTTATTCCTTCGGGCACCTGTGGCATGCTGGGTGTAGTGCCCTCCATCCTCTGCATGATTTTTCCACACTTAGGAATAATTTCAAATTTTTCCTCCCTTTTCTCATTGTTCATTCTTATCCCTAATATTCCCCCAACACTACATATGTCTCATCCATAGGCCACTTTGTCATGGTTGTGCACCAATGGAATAAATAACCTATACAACCTTCGCCACAGATTTTTCAAACATATTTTTAGTAGTGTGTGTGATTGTCTTCGTTGACTCTACCAATCCTATAATATTTGTGGTAGTGTTAACAGACATAGGAGCACTTTGGAACAAAGTTTCATTCTCAGGAATGAATTTGTGCATTGTGATTTTTGTTGAAATGAGATAATATATGAGTTGCATGGCTTCAACTTGAAACTTTCCGCTTTTTGAGCTAGTTGTTGTTGCTCCACTCTCCATTGGTTAATATTTATTCCCAATGTTTCACTTTTTACAATTGCAACTCTGCATTTTTCCATGAGTAGATATATCAAATAGATACGTATAGTTTCATTTTTTTTCTCCATAGTTTGAATCTTCGTCCCAGTGTATTTGAGCTCAAAATTGTCTTGAAATTTATTTCGTAAATATATGTTGGCCTCATATAATTTGTGCACTCATTTTCAAGATATTTTTCACTCTCAAAATATTTGGAGGCTATATGGACCCTTTCCCTTCTTTCTACTTCTTCTGGTAGGATACTAGGATTGATCTCCAATTGTAGCTCTTCTACCTTTTCTTTAGGCCATGAATGACCTCTTAAATCTTGGACAATTTCTCCTCTATGGGAGTGTTAGTTTCCATGGGGACACCCAACATCTTACTATATATGCTCTGATGTCCTCCTAGAGTGTCCCTTCCATTTCTTCGACGTGTTTCCTTGCTTCTTCCTATTGTGTATGTGCTTATTATAAAGCCTTATGCTCATTAGTGAGTTGGATCAAGCCCACCATGCTTTCTTGTGCCCGAAATTATAATTCCTAGGAAATGGACGTAAAACATGCATTGGTAACTAAGAAAAAATTAGATATACCTGGGAAACACTTGAGCCCGTTGTTGGTCATTAATGCCCATGAATTGTACTGCAACTAAGGGGATGTCTAAGTTGTGATTCTCTGCTAAATTCAAGGATGTTTGTAACGATTGTGGTAAGATCTCTAGTATAAGAGTTGCATTGGTTGCCTATGTCATAGTTGTTGGCTCTATTACACTAGGTGTAGGAGTATTTTTCCTAGATGTCTCAATCATTAGATGCAATTTCTCTAGCTGTTTCTACGTCGGATCCTATAATTCACTCTGCGCCTATGCAACTTTCTCAATGGATATGATGATAGGGGAAGCTTATTTCTTCGCCATTTCTTCGATTTGTTGAACTAATTTCTCTAAGAATTCCTCCAACAGAGAATGTTTTTCAAGGCATGTTGTCTTCCTCACCTTTTTCTTCTTTCTGACACCCTTATTTTGACGTTACAATGCCTCTTCTCAGCTCTTGGAAAAAATTCCTCTTCTTTGGGTTCCCATTGGGGTGTGTTGGGACACTCTTGGTCAGGTTCTTGTGGCGAAGTTTATGGGCATTCCTTCGGTTATGGGGTAGATGACCTTTTCTATTGTGGTCCTTAGAATTCCCCCTTTGTGCCATCATAAATTATATGTACCTACAACTGCTCTTTAGGGGTTGGTATACGCTAATCCACCAAACAATCATTCACTATTTGTGACAATACATTCTCATCAAGCTTGTAACAACACTTCCACCATTGCTTGTCAGGGTCTACACGTGCATGTACATACATGCGGTGAGGAGTTGAATGGAACGTTATGATTTACTTATATCCCTCAACAACCTATACCAAAACGTGCGATACCTTGAAAATATCATAATTAATGACTTATTTCCATATATAAAATTTCAAATTTGTATTCATATAGCTTTGTCTGTCATAATTATACTAGAGTGTTCCAAACCATAGTGCGATGAATTATGACTTGTTTCACAGAGGAAAGTTGGTATCTTGAGAGACTTTCCATTTTTTCAAAGAAATCAGGATCAATAGCCATGCATAATGGAGCTCTATTTAGTAGAAAGGTGGCCCATTTCATCTAGACACTCGCGAAACATTTCATTGCAGCAACCAGTTCTCCTACGAGGCATTGCTCCTTTTGGCACTTCATAAGAATATTACAAGAAATTAGTAGCGTGGAAAACTTCACCTCCTCATCACTTATAGAGGATATTAATATCCCCCTCCATCCAAAAATTGCATTGTATTTTTCTATCACCTCCTTAGAAACCTCCTTTTCATTCTTTTTGTCAAAGAGAGGTTATGGATCCTCTCCTACCATGGATAACCCATTAATCCTGGATATGAAATATGAATCAATTTCTATAGGCTCATAGAGCCACATAAATCTATTTTGTACACAAATCAAGAGTAATTTAACACAAATATTTACTTAATTACTAGAACAAAATGGGGGATATCAAGAAAATTTAAAATACCTGATTTATCAAGCCCCCTGGCCCATTGTTGAAGTTCACAAACATGTGGAAGTCTTGGTTGCACTATAATACTCATGTACTTTTCCTGAGAAAATTGGGGAAACTTGTTGGGGTATGTGATATCGTGGTCATTATATTTAAGCTTGTCGATCATGTTGATCATTTCACCTTCTTTCATAACCCCTTTCAGAATTGGATTCATTTACAATTTATACTTCGACTCTTTTAGCAGCTGAGTTTTTTATTTTGTAAAAATTTGTGGAGGTGGCACACCATTGGTGCCCTTTGTCCTTGATTTCTTGGGAACTAATGATGAGGCGATGACATATGTATCTAACAACTAAAAAATTCCTTTGCAGCTACACTTTGATCCATCATTGACCACTAGTTGTAGTCCACTTTTCATGTTATAAATGGTACTACACACTTTCCTTGGCTGATTATACACCTGACTGTGCAACGTTCTTGGTGTGAAATGTGATAGTCCTTCACTGCAACGAGATATATCTACTTTTCTAGTTATTCACATTGTTCCTGCAGGCACAATATTATTTGGGTTCTTTGCTTGACAATTTTGAACTATGAATGCAAATAATGTTACAAAAACAAAGATTTGTTTCCACTACAAACATATTGATTTTGTAAAGTGGGGCAGGTTTCTCTATACAATTTTGGTTGGCTCCCATTGTCAAGTTCATTGATGGGATCCTTATTCAGTTTCTCCAATTGTATTGTAATCACATTTGTGACATATTGGATGATATACAATCCAAGGCAATGCATCTCATATTTCTTAGGGTGTTTCATAAATTTGTTGTCATAAATCTACACAAGATCGTCAACCTAGAACTTATTTTGCTTGATATGGAAATCATGCCATGCCTTTTCCCTAGCCTTCACCTCCTAATAGGTCAACATTTTTCATCTCCTAAGTTTAATAAAGAGGGAGAACTATGTATAAATTATACAACATGCATGTATATCTTGGATTCACACGATCTAACAATGTACTAAAGTAAAATACTAAATCACTTCTACAAATATTTTGCGGAATTAAAAACACAATGGCTAATCACATGAACATGAAGAAGAATCAAATCACACACAACACATATAATTTCCTGGGGAAAGCTTACAGCTAAAAACCCCACTATCTTCTATTGTATATTCAACATGGATCATGAAACAATTACACACAAAAATATTCTCACAAGAGCCCTTTAGTACTAAGCTAATTGTCTCACATTGTCATTAGAAAAACTGACCAACACATAGCCATTTCTCAGCCTCCAGACAGCCTGCCTTTCTTGCACAATCCCTAATGAATGCAATCCCTAAAAGATAGGAATTCTTGCCTTCCTCGACTACGCAAGTATCATGGGCACTCCAATGGGTGTTTGGTTGCATGTGTGCAACCCAATAATCCTACAAATGATAGTAAACTTCCCTTTCACCTAGAACTCAACTAGGTCTCCACTGGATTTGACATGCATGCAACTAATAATAGTAAATCCTCAGTTGCATGTGAGATCACTTATTGTGAATTATTTAATGTTTAATTCACTTGATCTCTCACTAGTGTAACTTTAGTTACAACTAGCAAACCTGAGTTTAACTCACTTAACTGAGTTAAATTGATTACAACTTGCATTAAATAATGCACCACTGCACTTCAAACTTTGTTACAACTAGAATTACTCTGCATGCCTCACCAACTACCTCTAACTTGAAATCCACTAGCTAAATGAGCTTATCACTCTCGGTTAACTATTTCAAGTTTACATTGAGAATAAATTATAGTTTATTGTCCATATTAATTAAGGGATAACTGAAATACACATGCACCCAAAAATAGCACTGTGGGCCCCACCCTAGTTTGGGTGCTTAATGCAGCCAGGCGTGGGTGCTAAAATTTTCTTGTTGAATCTCAACACTCCCTCTCAAAAATAAAGGGATTATCCTTCATCCCGATCCTGTCTCTTATGATATTCGAATTTTCTCCTGGTGGGCGCCTTCGTCAGAATATCTGCATCCTGATCTTTCGCGGGAATATACTGAAGCAACATTATCCTTCTCTTCACACAATATCTGAGATGATGGTACCAGATATCTATATGCTTTGACCTATCATGAAACACAGCATTAATCGAGAGTTCAATGCAAATTTGATTATCACAATGAATCACTGTCGGATCCATCTGAGAACCAAACAAACTAACCAAGATATTTCTCATCTAGATAGCATCATGACATGCAGCTTGAATTGCTGCCATGTATTCCGCTTCTGCTGAACTGAGTACCATAGATCATTGTTTCCTGTTGTACCAGGAAACTGTTGCCGATCCTATGCTAAACATCCCTCCTGAAGTAGCATCCTCTTTCCTCCAATTTCTTGGAAGAGGAGTATCCTTGGATTTGCAGCTCTCCATGTTAAACTTACCCAGTATATCCTTTGCATACTTACCTTTAGACACAAATATTTCACCATCCTGCTGCCATATTTCCAATCCAAGGAAATAATGAAGGAGTCCCATGTCCTTCATTTTGACCTCCCTTGCAAGATCCTCCTTGCATGAGTGTATCAGTTGCTCATCACCATTCCAAATTAGATCATCAACATAAAGAAGAATGATTAATAGCTTACCCTTAAACACAATCTGGTACATGTTTTCATCTTCTTCAATTTTGGTGGAGCCTAGTCTGGTGAAATATTTGTCTATCCAAGTGTACCAAGCACGATTTCAAAACTCACTGTTGAAGATTTCAAAACCTTCAAGTTGCCTTATGTACACCTCTTCCTCAATGATCCCATTGAGAAATGCAGTTTTCACATCCATCTAATGAATGCGCCAGCCCATTTGCACTAAGAGTGCAAGGATGGATATTATGGAAGATTACCTTGTAACGGGTGCAAAATTCTCATCATAATCTATCCCCTCGATTTATGAGAATGCCCGAGCCACAAATATGTCCTTATATTTCTCCACACTCCCATCAGAAGCTTGCTTTACCTTGTAGATCCATCTCGATCCACCCACTGATTTATCGACTGGTCTTGGGACTATCTCCCATGCACTGTTCTTGACAATGGAGCCATACTCCACCATTGCATCAACCCAAGTTGGTTGCTGCACTGCATCCTGAAAGGAATATGGTTCATTCACAATGCATTTTCTCATAAGAGCCATGTATCCAGTAAATCGGTTAGGAGATTGTCTCTGTCTATGCTGTGAAGTAGGGGCCCCTACATTCTCTGCAGCGTCAAGTCTCAATCTATCAGCTTCCATGGTGCGCCTTCCACCATTTTTGATGGATGGCTCTGCATGAGTATTTTCCTCCACTCCATGAACCTCCCCATGTGTCTGATCCACATCTTGAGACTCATCCTTGGGAACCAATAATTCCTCCTCTGCATGCAAGTCCAACTCCCTCTCAAGGGAAAACCCCAAGGTTTTCTCCTCATCAAATTTTATATCCTGGCACATAACAGTCATTATGTTGTTTGGAAAATACACATGATAATCATGGGGTGTTTCAGTGTACCCCACAAAAATCCAAACCTCAGTTGTTGGTTCCAGCTTCTTCATGGCGTCCTTGGTCACATGCACATAAACATATGAGCCAAAAATATTAAAGTTTGAAACATCAGGTTTCTTACCAGTGAAAGCCTCTTCAGGTGTACTCATGCCAAGTACTCTATGAGGACAACAGCTCTGCACATATACCTATGTATTGCATGATTCTACCCACTGATGCATTGGTAGGCCTTGATCATGCAACATCGCTCATGCTGCACCCACAATAGTTCTATTCTTCCTCCCTATGACCCCATTATGTTGTGGGTTATGAGGCGCTATGAGTTCTCTTCGAATTCCTTCTTTGCTGCAGAAGTTCTTGAATTCATTAGAGATGTATTCTCCACCATTATCACTCCTGAAAGCCTTCACTTGCTTCCCCGACTCTTTCTCCACAAGTGCCTTAAACTCATAAAGCTTAGATAATGACTCATATTTCTTCTGCATGAAGAATATCCAACACTTATGATAAAAGTCATCAACAAAGATTACATAGTACTTATGTTTTGTTGTCGAAGCAATAGAGAAAGGACCACACATGTCTATGTGAACTCTCTCAAGGATCCTCGAAGATTAGTTTTCCTTCTCATGAAAGGTGGCCATTACATATTTTCCCATAGTACACCCCTTGCATGTGTCTGACTATGCAAGTGTACCCGTGGGAATACCAGTAGAAATATGTTGCATGACTTTCAAGGATCCATGGTGAAGATGGCCCAATATCCTTTGCCATAATTCGCCCTCATCTCGGCTCACCACTTGATCTTCCTTGTCCATCATTTTTGTGCACCCATCTACCTCTAGCTTGTAGAGATTATTAACTCAAATCCCTATCCTCTTGGCTTGTTCTTTTGTTTTATGTTGCAGGAAAGCTTTTCCTTCACTAAAAACAACATCATAACCTCTATCCTCCAACATTATGACTGTGACCAAATTTTTCTTCAAACTTGGTACATGCATTACATCTTTTAATTGAAATGGTTTACATGAATTCCTCTGAAAGGTAATGGTACCAATCCTGGTAGCATTGTACCACCCTTCATTGCCCATTTCAATATGCATCTAAAGATATTTCTTCTCCAAGTCACTTAAAATTTCCTTGTCTCCCGTCATGTGAAAGGAAGCGCCACTATTCAAATACCACACATATCCCAATACATTGGACACCATGCATGCGATAAATGATAAGTCAAGCTCAAATTGCGAGGCAAGGGCCTCACCAACTGTAGAACCTCCGGCCTTATTGTTCTTCTTCTTTTGTGGACAGTTAGTAGCAAAATGGCCATGCTCGTGACAGTGAAAACACTTCACCTTGGACATGTCTTGCTTCTTGCCATTCTTGGACTCAGATTTAGAATGGAATTTATTCCCCTTCCCCTTCCTTGCCTTGGCAGCCAAAGCACAATCCTCTTCATCTTCATTCTTATATGAATATCCATCTCTGGTGTTCTGTTTGAACTCCTTCTGCACAAAATCCGATCACAGTTGTTCCCAATATTGAAAATTTTCCCTTCCATTGACAAAGTCTTGATAACTGTGCCAACTCTTGGGAAGTCTTAGGAGAGCCAAGCTCACCAAATCATCATCAGAAACTATTATTCCAATGCTCCCCAGTTCATCCTGACATCGGATAAAATTTGTTAGATATTTTAGAATAGTGTCACCCTTTTCCATCTTGATCTTCCTGAGTTTATCTTTGAGCGCCAATTTCCTATGGTCGTTGATGCTTTGGAATAGATCTGTCAAAGCCTTCCACATTTCATATGGTGTGGATTTCCCACGGAGGCTTGAGACAATGTGGTATTGTACTCCCTCCAACAGGATCCTCCTCGCCTTTGCCACTTTCTTTTGCCATGCATCAATATTTGCAGCATCTGCCACATCATGTTTAGGAACATCATTGTCAATGAATTCCTTCAATCCATTGTCTTAGAGTACTACCTCCATCATTTCCTTTCAAGAAATATAGTTCAAGCTACCATCGAGTGCATATTCTAACCTCAAGCCATTGAAAGCCATTTCAATCTTGAATCGGTTGTAGCACCAAGAAAGTATTTCTGCAAATTCGAATTCTATCTAGTCACAAACTCAGCTCCTACTTCACTTCTGCAATTTCCTGTGCTCTGATACCATGTAGAAATTATACAAAATGCATGAATATCTTGGATTCCCTCGATCTAACAATGTACTAAAGTTAAATATTGAATCGCTTCTACAAATCTTTTGCAGAATTAAAAACACAATCGCTAATCACATGAACATGAAGAAGAATCAAATCACACACAACATAGATAATTTCCTGGGGAAATCTTACAACTAAAAACCCCACTATCTACTATTGTATATTCAGCATGGATCATGAAACAAATACATACAAAAATCTTCTCATAATAGCCCTTTAGTACTCAACTAATTGTCTCACACTGTCATTAGCAAAACTGACCAACAAATAGCCAATTCTCAACCTCTAGACAACCTGCCTTGCTTGTGCAATCCCTGATGAATGCAATCCCTAAAAGATAGAAATTCTTTCCTTCCTTGACTATGCAAGTATCATGGGCACTCCAATGGGTGTTTGGTTGCATGTGTGCAACCCAATAATCCTACAACTGATAGTCAACTTCCCTTTCACCTAGAACTCAATTGGGTCTCCACTGGATCTGACATGCATGGAACTAATAATAGTAAATCCTCAGTTGCATGTGAGATCATTGATTGTGAATTAATTAATATTTAATTCACTTGATCTCTCACTAATGTATCTTCAATTACAACTAGCACAACTGAGTTTAGCTCACTTAACTGAGTTAAACTGATTACAACCTGCATTAACTAATGCACCACTGCACTTTGAACTCTGTTACAACTAGAATTACTCGGCATGCCTCACCAAGTACCTTTAACTCGAAATCCACTAGCTAACTGAGTTTATCACTCTCGCTTAACTATTTCAAGTTTACTTTGAGAATAGATTACAGTTTATTTTCCATATTAATTAAGGGATAGCTAAAATAGACATGCACCCAAAAATAGCACTGTGGGCCCCACACTAGTTTGGGTGCTTAATGCAACTAGGCATGGGTGATGAAATTTTCTTGTTGAATCTCAAAAAACTAGAGATGAAAAGCTTCATTACTAAACTACATATAAAAGTATATTTTTAAGAGAAAATCATTTTTCCAAACATACTTGCAAGCAATATTTCAAAATAAAATATTTTCAAACGTTCTATTTTGGTTTGATTTTCTCTACAAGAGCATGTGATGTGCAACTTTATAAGTTCAATACATAAAGTTGGGTTTTCATTAAATTGATATATAATTGTATTCTAAACCCTCTCTAAAATGACAATTTGAGATACTAATATTTTGAATAAATTAATGAAATAAATAACACCGATATGATTTTATGGTTATGTAATAGCCATGGGAGCTTTCATTAGAAAATCTAAACACCAAACAAACAAAATTAGGAAAAAATGACAAGCAAACAAAAACATAACTTCTTGGAGAACTACATTAAAGAAAAATTGCAATATCTAATTAAACGAAACAACATATAAGTGAGAGGAAGAAGCTTACCTTAAGAATATGATTGCAAACAATGGCACAATACTCTTTGTGCCATTAATGTTTTCTCAAGCAATATTGTCAAGTTGGAAGTGACAGGTTTGGAGTTGAAAGTAATATCACCAAGTGCATGATCATGATCATTTATCATATATTCAATGATAAATCTAAAACTCATTATGCTACCCATGAAAAATATTACATATTATTATGCATGGCATATGCTCTTCTCTTCTCCCCATCACATGTCAAATGTGTTAACCATATGAAAATCCATGAAAGTAGTGTTTAAGGAGGAAATTAATGAATGAAGATGAAATCAATCTCTTCAACATTTTATAAATGGATAGTGAATTGACACAATAATGAATGAAGAAAGAGAAGTTCAAAATTTGGAAAGGTAATGATGCTCGATGAACCTTACTCATGGTCTTCCTTAATCAAGTCAGATCCTATCCCACATACTAAATGAATATCCTATCGCAAATACTAAATGAATATCCTATCCCAAATGGTGTGAGGTATAATTGGGATATTTTATAAATGGAAAGTGAAGTTACATAATATTGAATGAAGAAAGAGAAGTTTGAAAGTTGGAAAGGTAATGATGCTCGGTAAACCTTTCTCGTGATCTTCCTTGATCAAGTCAAATCCTATCCCACATACTAAATGAATATCCTATCCCACACATTAAATGAATATCCTATCCCAAATGGTGTGAGGTATAATTGGGACTTTAGACCTAGTAGACCCCCATTGTTGGTAGTTCATTTTGGTTTGTGAGCAGAAGGTTGTGCAAGGAAATAGGGGAATAAAGAAGACTATGGCTGAAAATAACGATCCCTAAACTAATGGATTTCCATATGTCATAGAAATATTCATTAAACATAAATGAATTCATACACCCCTACAACATGCATTGAAACCTTCCCAGCAACTACAACATGTATTATTTGAATGCAATACGTGGTTTAACTGGAAAATTAAACATTCGATAAGAATTCATTGTGTGAGTGAAAAGCCAACTCTATTTCAAAAGCGAAAATTAAAGAAAAAAAAAAAAAACCCCCCACTACTATCGGAAACAACTCATTTTATAAAAAATTTCTTCAACATCCTACTTCAAAATTTAGAGTTGCAACCATTCATTGGAACAAACCAGTGAGTCACCACCACTACCCATATCTAACCAATCTGCATAACTAGAGGATACATTGTCGGCTGAGGAATATTTCATTTAACGCGTAATCTTCTCAACCTTCATCACATATCTGCGCAATCTATCAGGCATCTTTTGCATGTCGTGTGTGGTTTCCTCCATCCTCTGTGTGATTTCTCCACACTAAGAATAAATTTCAAAATTTTCCTCTCTTCTCATTGTTCTTTCTTATCCCCAATACTCTCCCAACACAACTCGTGGCTCATCCTTGGGCCACTTTTTCATGGTTGTGCACCAATGGAAGAAATAACCTATATAGTCTTCGACACAAAATTTTCAAACATTTATTTAGTAGTGTGTGTGATTGTTTTGGTTACCTCTATCAATACTATAAATTTGTGGTTTTCTTGACATGCATAGGAGAAATTTGGAACAAAGTTTCATTCTCAGTAATGACTCTGTGCATATTGATTTTTGTTGCAGCGAGATCATTTATGAGATACATGGCTTCAACTTACAATTGTTTTTGTTTCTCCACTATTCATTGGTTAATCTTTCTTCCCAATGTCGAAATTTTGACAATTGTAACTCTACATTTTTCAACAGCTACATATAGTTTCATTGTTTTGCTCCATAGTTTGAATCCTCATCCCAATGTATTTGAGCTTGTCACTATCCTGCAATTTATTCTGTAAGTCTTGTTGGACTCATATAACTTTGTGCACTCATTTTCAATCTCTAGTGCACTCTCAAAATATTTGGAGGTTATCTATACCCTTTCCCTTCTTTCTACTGCTCCTGGTGGGGTAGTGGGATTAATATCTAATTGTATCTCTTCCACCTTTTCTTTTAGGCCATGAACGACCTCTTCAATCTTGGAAAATTTCTCCTCTATGGGAGTGTCAGTTTCCATGGGGACACCTGACATCTTACTATATCGTGCTTTTATAGCCCAGTAGAGTGTCCCTTCTATTTATTTGGCTTGTTGTCTTTCTCCTTCCAACTGTGTGTGTGCATCTAATAGATCCTCATCCTGGGAAATGGATTGTTGTTAAGAATGTAAAACATGCATTCGTAACTAATAAATAATTATAAATACCCGGGGCAACACTTGAGCCCATTATTGGTCATTAGTGTACATGAAGTGTATTTCAACTAGGGGGATGGCCAAGGTGCAATGCTCTTCCAAAGTCGAGGATGGGTCTGACAGTTCTGATCATATCTCCAGTACAAGAGTTGTAGTTGTTGGCTCTGCTACCCTTGGTGTAGGAGTAGTTTTCCTAGATTAGTCAATCATTAGATGCAATTTCTCTAGTTGCTGCTACATTTAATCTTGTAATTCCCTTTTCTCCTGCACAAATTTCTCAATTGCTATGATGAGAGTGACAATTCCCTGCTCTATCACTTTTTTGATTGGCTCAACCAATTTCTCTAAGTCCTCCAATAGAGAAGGTTTTTCAAGGCTCATTTTCTTTCTCACTTTTTTCTTCTTTTTAGCATCCTTATTTCAACCTTACAATGGCCTCTTCTCACCTCTCGGTGTAGCTTCCTCTTCCTTAGGTTCCCATTGGGGTGTGTTAGGACACTCAGGTTCAGGTTCCTGTGGTGAAGTTTTTGGTCATTCCTTTGGTTGTGGGGCAGATGACCCTATGTATTGTGGCCCTTGGCATTCCCCCTCTATGTCATCATCAACTATATGTTCCTATGACTTCTCGTTAGGAGTTGGTATATGCCAATCCACTAGCCATTCGTTCACTATCTGTGACACCGCATTCTCATTAAGCTTGTAACAACACTTCCGCCATTGTTTTTTAGGGTCTGCGCATGCATGTACATAAATGTGGTGAGGATTTGCGTGGAACATTGTGATTTCCTTATAAGCTTCGACGACCTATACCATAATGCATGGTACCTTCAAAATAGCATGATTACATAGTTATTTCCATATATAAAATTTCATATTTGTATTCATCTAGTTATTTTTATCATAAGTATACTAGAGTGATCCAAACCATGGTTCAATGAATTTCAACTTGTTTGGTATAGTAAAGTTGGTATCTTGAGAGACTTTTCACTTTTCGAATAAATCAGGATCAATAGACATGCATAGTGGAACTTTGCATTCCTATCCTATGCCCATTTCATCTAAACACTTGCAACACATTCTGTTGTGACAACCATTGCTCCTACAGGGAATTTTTCCTTTTAGAACTTCCTAAAAAACTTACAAGACATTAGTTGCAAGGTAAATTGCATCTGCTCATCACTTATAAAGGATATTAATACCCCCCCATTTGAAAATTGTGTCGTATTTTTCTATCACCTCCTTAGCAACATCCTTTTCATTCATGTTGTTAAGGAGAGGTTATGGATCCACTCCTACCATGGATAACTAGTTAATCCTAGATATGATATATGAATAAATTTTTGTTGTCTCATCGAGCCACATAAATTTGTTTTGTACACAACTCGAGTTATTTAACACAATTATTTACTTTGTTACTGAGACCAAAGTGGGGGATATCCAGTAAAATTAAAATACTTGATTTATCAAGCCCCCTAGCCCATTGTTGAGGTTTACAAACCTGTTGAAGTCTTGGTTTCACTATGATAGTCATGTACTTGTCTTGAGAAAATTGGGGAAACTTGTTTGGGTATGAAACATCATCGTCATTATATTTCATCTTGTCAGTCATGTTGAGCATGTCACCTTCTTTGATAATCCATTAAAGAATAGGATTAGTTAAAAATTTATACTTTGCCTCTTTTAACAACTAAGTTTTTGGTTTTGCAACAATTTGTGGAGGTGGTAGACCACTAGCACCCTTTGTCCTTTATTTCTTGGGAACTAATGATGAGGCCATGGCATATGTATCTAACAACTGGAAATTTCCTCTACAACTACACTTTGATCTTAGAACTTCTCTTTACCCACCCACCCCAATCCCCGATGCGAAAGCATGCTCGACTACGGAGGATGGAGGAGACCCCGAGGCTTTTTTCTGGTAGCCGATCAAAGTACGGGATGAAGTAAAAGTGATTTGCATGTGTTGTGTTCATTTTCAATTGCAATAACTCTTAGTAATATTGGTCATATCTTGTAATAACTTCACCAGGAAGGAACATCGTTTGTGATTCTAATCATGGTGGAAGTCATGTCAAAAACCTTTCTGACATAGCTGCCAATAAGGATATATTTTTTTTAATTAAATTTAATTCCTTTTTACATAAATTTCCATGGTGTCCCATCCACATGGGTGGCACATGGTTTTTCCAGTGCATTTTTCTACAATTTCCTAGTTTTAGTTTCCATCATTGACCACTAGTTATAGTCCACTTTTCATGCTATCACTGATACTGCACACTTTCCTTGGTTGCTTGTTCACCCGACTATGTAGTGTTCTTGGTGCATAGTGCGCTAGTCCTTCACTACAATAGGAAATATATATTCTACCAAGCCTGCCACAATTTTCCTGTAGGCACAACATTCTTTGGGTTTTTTGCTTCATAACAACTACGTACAAACATCAATAAGGTTACAAAAACAAAGGAAAAATTTCCCTACAAATAGATCAGTTTTGGAAAGTGGGGCAGTTGTTTCTATATAATTTCAATCATGTCCCATTGATAAGTTCATTGATGAGATCCTCATTTAGTTTCTATTATCATTGCATTTGTGACATATTGGATAATATACAATCCCATCCAATGCATCGGAAATTTCCTTGGGTGTTTTAGAAATTTGTTGTCATACATCAACACGAGATCATCAACTTGGAATTGATTTTGCTTAATATGGCAATCATGCCATTCCTTTTTCCTATCCTTCACCTCCTAATATGTCATCATTTTTAACCTCCTAAGTTCAATAACGATGGATAACTAGAGATGAAAAGCTTCATTACTAAACTACTAATCAATAAACCTAAACAACATGGATAGCTTTTGAAAATATTGTGAAACAACTCTAGAGTTGGTAACTTGATTGGTTGGGAGCATTCTCCAATTCACTAAAAACCATAAGAAAGGATGAGTTTAACTTTTACTATAGCCACCTAAAATATACATTCTTACTAAACTATAAATTAGTAATATATGTACTTTAAAGCTATAGATATGTGTGCAATGCTTAATAATCACAATTTATTTATTTATGATAAAATAAACACAAAGAAGGGAGTGTAATTGGCCTCTGCAAGGCGTATTTGGTATTTGGGGGCGTCAAAGGTTGTAGATTATGATTTTGACACTTCAACAAATTCAATTTCTTTTTCCATTATTTAATAATAGATAATCATTAGTTTTCAAATAAGATATGGTTACCGTTAGTTTATTAAAAACATTGAATTCTGAGATATATTCCTATTAACAACAAAATTATTTTCATGACAAAAATTGGCAATCCAAGATCTTTTTCCACAAAGTTCCTTTTTGTTGAGCTGGCACTGGCAGTCAAGAAAAGTTGTTTTTGTCAGTGAAGAAAAGCATGACCGTTAAATGCAACCAATCCATATTTGTTTCCGATCCTTGTCCCAATCTCTGCCTCTCACGAATTTCCTCCTCCTCCCACCCATGGCTACTGCACTCCACTGTATGTGTCTTGTCTTGGAGCTCCATGTTATGTATGCATGTTTATGGTGGTCTCTGTATGAGTTTTGTCTGGTCTGGTTTGCTTGTTGTTGTCTGGTATGGTCTGGTTTGCATGTTGTTGTGTTGTGTTGCGCGGTACGAGGAGGTAAAGGTAGAAAGACATCACATCAATTCAATTTTAAATTAGCAAGCGCGAAAGGTATATGAATGATGAGATATCCACCCATATTCTTCTCAATCCCAGGTATGAAAATTTCTGCAAGAATTAGAATCAATATGAATTTGTAATGTCATGCATTGATTTGTTTTAAAACCTTCACACGGATGATTCTTAATATGAATTTGTAATTTTCATGCGTTGATATTTTTTGAAACCTTCCCACTAATGTTAGATTGGCTTAGTAATTGGCATACACTGCAAGAATTAGAATTAATATGAAATTTTAATTATTTCATGCAATTAACTCTGTTCTAGCATATATTTAATTGCTAGGCTAAACGAGTAAATATGAATGGGCAACTGCTTCAGTTTTTGAATCCACAGAAATTGCCTAAATATGAATTGGTACCTGCGCTGCTTCAGTTTTTGAATGCACAGAAATTTCTAGGCTAAACGTATTTATATCAATTCATATTTACATGGGATTAGGTAAATTTCTTTGCATCGAGTCTCTGTTTTTCTTTTTTTTCTAGTTATAGATTCAAAGATACATGATCAGCCCAATGGGTGGGATTAGCAGGAAGTAGTTTGATTTGGGATCAATGTTGCAGTATGAGGGTCGTTCGGCCAGCCCTTTTCAAGCTCTTAACTGGGCGGTGCTGCATAAGCTATGGAAAATGCAATGGCAAACAGAGGTTGAGTACCCCTGTCTTGTCTTGGTCAAGCTCTTAACTGGGCGGTGTTGCATAAGCTATGGCAAATGCAATGGCAAAGAGAGACTGACTACCCCTGTCTTGTCTTGGTCAAGCTCTTAACTGGGCGGTGTTGCATAAGCTATGGAAAATAGAGACTGACTACCCCTGTCTTGTTTTGGTATGCCGCCAAAGGATTATTTCCTCCTGCAAACTGCTTCACAAGCCCTGCCCCTGATTGGCACAGAATTAAGGAGGTGTGTTATTCAATCCTCGCACATCGTCATCGTCATTCCCATCCTCCTCTCTTGAATCTTCTGGTAAAATCCTATACAGTCTCTTTGTTTCAACTTGCTTTGTCTTCTTGTGTTAATGTTCTCTGATATGGTCAAATTCTGTATAGTCTCTTTGTTTCTGTGTGTCTTCTTTCTTTTGTCAATTCAATTTTGTTAAATGCATATAAATAGCTCTCTATTATCAATTTTGTCGTTAAATGTATACAAGTAGCTCTGCTCTCTGTTTTATATGCAATTCTGGATGATAAGGCCATCATTGTGCTTTTACTTATACTGTTGTTGCTACTCTGTTGTGGATGTAGCATTCTCTGTTTTATATGCAATTATGGATGATAAGGCCATCATTGTGCTTTTATTTATACAGTTGTTGCTACTCTGTTGTGGATGTAGCATTCCCTTACCTGGTTGGGCTTTGGAAGAATTCCAGAGAAATCCAGATTTGGTATACACTGATAAGGCAACACCCTACCTGTGAAGAACGTCGATTCAGGTATACATAGAGAAGTTTCAGAGAAGAAGTCCAGAGAAATCCAGATTTGGTATACATCGATAAGGCTGGAAGGAGAAACAAAGAGTATATCTCACTAGGGTGCAACACCCTACCTCTACCTCTGCTCAAGGGAAGAACGCCGATTCATGTATACACAGATTATATGAAAAGTTTCAGAGATTTTATGCCCATCTAATTCTCTCTCCGATTAATTGAAACATAGATTTCCATTTTAAGTCTTCGATTGATCTGAATAGGCTATGTTTGTTTCCTTCCTGAGAATGTAAGTTTGTCATACACGCAGGGGCCTTGTGGGGAACTGAGGCATCCCTCAATGGCGTGACAAGGTAAATTAGCCTTACTTTTCTAGGACAATGGGAATTCCAAATCTGTGATACAAATAGTAGAATCCAATAAATTTATTTATGACCTCCTTAAAACTGTAATCACCTAAATGTTTTGAACCCAATTTTTGGGAATCACCTACAAATTCCCAACATCTCATCTCATCTCATCTCAGCTGAGTGAAACGACTCAGATTCCCAACGTCTCATCTCAGTTGAGTAAAACAACTTTAAACGTCTCAGGCGGGCATTTGCTGTCCTTGGGATGGGAGGCCTCTCTGATCGAGAGACTTGTTCAGCCTATGCGCGGTGTTTCCTTCAAAAACTGTGACTATGCTGCATGATGCCAGTCTTGTTCAACCAGCACAGAATGCGTTGTATGAATCATTTAAGAAATATAAATAGAGTGATGATTTTCTACATTCCATGTAATGAAATAATGAAAAAGATGTGATGTGTTTTCTTGCATTGCATTGCATTAGTAGATATTCCAATAGTTAAATAGTCAACAACATCTGAACTAAACCTTTTATAGTTCTGATTATTTGTTTTGAAATATATGAACAAATGGAAGGTGGATGACCTGGCACCGATCCACCAACACATGAGCAGCGTGGATCCCTGTGCTAGTGCGTGCGTGGATTTACAAACATGTTCAGTGGGACCTAGTGCGTGCGTGGATTTACAGGCATGTTCAGCGAGCAGAGCAGCAGCTTCAGGCATCAGATTCACAAATCAAAATAATGTCCTATCATATTCTTCCCACCGCCAGTCCACCGGATCGACTCATTCATGGGTATATTTTCTTATTTTTCATCTAATTTATAGGTAGATAGAAATTTAGATAACCTACAAAATTTTTCAATAAATAATTAGATTGGATTTCATTGTTGTGGGATTCATTTTCAGCTGTGTGTGTGATGGGCTCTCAACTAGAATGAGAATGAGAATGCGAATGCGAATGGGAGGTAGCGAACAATTTGTTTCAATAAATAATTAGATTGGATTTCATTGTTGTGGGATTCATTTTCAGCTGTGTGATGCTCTTTCAGCGAGAATGGGAATGGGAGAAATTTTTTTCAATAAATAATTAGATTGGATTTCGTTGTTGTGGGATTGATTCATTTTCAACTGTGTGATGGGTTCTCAGCGAGAATGGGAGGCAGGGAGCAAACCACTAATGGGCTTCAGGATGGGAGGCAGGGAGCAAACCACTGATGGGCTTCAGGATAAATAGGTGCCCACCATTACCATTATTTTTTTGTTGTTGCTTTTTCTCTTATAAGAAAAAATTCCAGTAGATAAACCATAGTAATTAAAAGAATTTCAGTATATACACCATAGTTATTAAATCTTAACAGTTGAAAAAAAAATTTGTGGAATAGAAAGTGAGTCCTGTGAGCTAAGAATAGATATAGAGATTAAAGTGGTCACAGTCCTGTCAGCTAAGAATAGATATAGAGATTAAAGTCCTTTCACCTCATAATAGATTAGAGATTTAAATGATTTTATTTTTTAAGTGAAAGTACTTGCTCCAGCATTAATGCTCAAAGTTTCTCTTTAGTCAAGTTAAATTAAAAAGATGATTTCAATAATCAAATTATGTTAGTCACTTTTCTTAAATGATAAATTAAATTTATGCATTTTTTGTTTCACTATATAGAAAGCATGAATTTTCATTGAATTTGAAAATATATTATTTTTTTGCAGAGAGTGACTGGAATATATGTGCATGATCACAACATATGAAGCATTTACATGTCCATCATGTTCATGACAGTCATGACAGGAAGACATGAAATGATTATGACATTAATTGTTTTCAAAAGAAATTAACATTTATTTATTCATTGTGTAATTACTCTAGGAAAGCTTCATAATAAAAAAAAAATTATTTTTTGTTTGAAGGGGCTAAAAAGCCCCTTCTCAATGCCTTTAAGAACAAACCATGGTCGTTCTTAAGGGTTTGTGCATCCTCTCTCCTTTTCCACTTCTTAGTTTTTACTTTTCCTCTTTGCTTATGTTTAATAGTAGTTAGCATGGGTTTGTGCATCCTCTCTCCTTTTCCACTTCTTAGTTTTTACTTTTCCTCTTTGCTTATGTTTAATAGTAGTTAGCATCATAGATATTAAGTTAATAACTTTTAATGACACATCAATCTACATTATGGAACATACTTGAAATTTGAAATCCAAAATCAAATTCTTAATTGTTAATGCATGTTTTACCCATTTTAAATTCTTAGATGTGAAATTTCATTTGGCAAAGCTTAGTATCTCCATGTGCTTGTATCTTATGAATTTACAACATTTTTAGGGTGTAATTGATATGCAATGCTTCTATGTTTGTGTATTCTTGTATTTTGAGGTGTGTTCATGATTGTAGCAAAGTTTGTGGTTTTGGTTTCATTTGTATGGTTGTGTACTTACAATGATTGTGTATGACATTTGGATATGTACTTTGGAATGTGTGTGAAATTTCATTTGGCAATGCTTAGTATCTCCATGTGCTCGTATCTTATGCATTTACAATATTTTTAGGGTGTAATTGATGTGTGATGTTTCTATGCTTGCATTTTGATGTGTATTCATAATTGTAACAATGTCTGTGGTTTTAGTTTCATTTGTATGATTGTCAGATATTTACAATGATTGTGTATGACATTTGGATAGGTACTTTGGAATGCATGTGAAATTTCAATTGGCAATGCTTAGTATCTCCATGTGCTTGTATCTTATGCATTTACAATATTTTTAGGGTGTAATTGATATGTGATGTTTCTATGCTGGTATTTTGATGTGCATTCATAATTGTAGCAATGTTTGTGGTTTTAGTTTCATTTGTATGGTTGTGTATTTACAATGATTGTGTATGACATTTGGAGATGTACTTTGAAATGTGGGTGAAATTTCATTTGGCAATGCTTAGTATCTCCCTGTGCTTGTATCTTATACATTTACAATATTTTTAGGGTGTAATTGATATAGGATGTTTGTATGATTGCTTATGCTTGTATTTTGAGTTTTATTTGCATAGTATTTACAATTATATTGTATAACTTGTACTTTAAAGTGTGTGTGAATTTCTTTTGCCAATGCATAATGTCTATATTAGGCTTGTATGTTTATGCATTTACAACATTTTTTGTGTTTGGCATGAAAGTTTGTATGTTTGAGAATTTTTTGGGTTTGTGCATTTATAATTTCTTTGCTTGCAATGATTACAGCTTTGATGCTTATTTTTCTGTAATAATCAAACTTTTATGTGTAATGTTTTATTTTTGCAAAATTTGATATGCAATCATGTATTAATGGAAATTTGATGTGCATTGATGATTGTGTATAATATTTGTTATGTGGTTTTCCTTTATATCTATGTATTTAGAATGAATGTGGATGACATATTGTATGTAATTTAAAATAAAAGGTGGGGGTCAGGGAGTGATGAGTGTAGTGTAATTATAGGCTAGAAGTGAGGGGGTGGGGGGCAAATGAGCTTCCACCTTCATGTGGTTGACCTCATTAGTAGAGAATTTATGATCCTTGAATCTAAGAGAAGCTCTCTATGTAAATACACACATACAAGCATTAGATCCCTATTTTTATCACCCCCATACACACACACACCCACTATATATATATATATATATGTGTGTGATGATAAAATTTTATGCTTAATAACTTTATGTTTATGTATAATATTATGTATTTGTAAGATTACATTTATATTTGATTGTATTATTTAATTGATTTTGTTTAAATAATTTTATTTGATTTGTATGATATATATTTGTGTTAAAATAATTATATTTAATTAAATTTTATAATTAAATTTTTTATTTTAACACTATATATCATAAAGAAAAATATTTATTATAATGCTTAAAATTTATATTGATGCTTAAATCTTTATTGAAAATATATAATTTAAATTTAAATATTTAATAATTTAAATTTAAATATAAAATGTTTAATATATTGTTAATTTTTTTTTTTTTAAATAGAAATATTTACATTACATTTGATTTTTTTATATTTTTGGATTAGTTACATCAAAGTTTTTTTCAATTTTCCTCAAGATAAAGATGAGCGACAATAAATCAATTTATATTTTTATAATTATTTAATTATATTTATTATTTATATTTTTATAATTATTTAATTATATTTATATTTATATGTAATATATTGTTAATGACAATTTTTTGAAATAGAAAAATTTATAATATATTTGATTTTGTTTTGCTAATTTTGGATTAGTCATATTGATGTATTTTTGGTCCATGTTTCAAGTCATGTGTGGTTATGTCTCAAGGCAAAAATGAGCCACATTTTGATGACTCAAAAAGTCGATAAAAAAAACTTTTATGACTAATCTAGAAATGGTAAAACAAAATCACTTTTCTCATAAGAATAAATTTGATTATATTTATACAATATTTAAAACTTGAATAATAATATTATTGACATACCATTAAAAAGTTATATTGATTTTTTATAATAATTTAAATTTAATATCCATAAAATATTTTTTAATTAAATTTTATATATGATAAATGTATAACATAATTTTAATTTAATTCATATAATTATATATTTTAATATTTATATAAAAAATTTAATAATATTTTATATTTAAATATTTATTGAAAATAATATTATATAATTATATAATATTTAAATATGATCTAACCAATATTAATAATGTTAGAATAGGTATCATATTATTTTCTTCTAACATACTTCACAATTTCATGAATTAATGTTCTTTGCATAACCAATAGTAACTATGGGAGGATTTATAATCTACCATGAACTAGATAGGGCACTCTTGAGGACTAATAATGAGGCATTATAGATTTTCTATAATGCTGAATGGTTAGAGTACTTTGAAAAATTGTAGGGATGCAATGAGAAGGTTGCACGTGAATTCATGTGAAACCTCCAAGGTACCGAGACATTAGTGACAAGAATCAAAATTAAAGTGGATGAGCAAGAATAGAACATTTTAAGGATGGAAATTTATTTTAAAGTTTATAAATCTTGGCAAATCTCATTACTGTCTAATATGAAAACTATAAATGATTTTTGATATCTTTATAAAAATATCCAAATTTCTAATTATTTTATAGGTAAAGTCCATATAATTTTGGTGATTTTTAGTGTAAAATTATTTTATACTATAAAATTTGGGTGAATCATTTTTAGAGGAAATGGAAATTGGCGAATCTTTTTTTTGGAAAATTAGCCCACTTGCAAATATTAGCCCCCAAACTTTTCCATGGAAGTGGTTCTAATTGTAGTTACATGACTTCCACTGGTAGGATAAAAATGGTTCTCATGGAATTATTCACTTCCCAACAGGAAAGAAGCCAGGGAAGGGTATTTGCAAGGAGTTCACTACCAACACCATAGGAAAGTGTTACCTACTTTTTGTCTAAGTTCATCACTTGAGTCTAGAAAAACAATATTTTTTTGGTATCACCTCCAACTGTTGAACCATCTAAGGAACCAAAAGCTTATCGATATGCATTTATTTTTTTGGAAGACATTGTAGCAAATAGTTTAGATCATTATAGAACCTAATAAGTTGATAGTGTGTGTCTCTTACCATCGACTGATTAAACTCGTAGAGTTAATTTTTTCATCAATAATTGTTCTATGTTGTAACTATCACTTCAACAATTTCCAATAGCATCCATATTGCAATTTTGACTTCTTCAATTAACCAATAAAAAGAGAGAAATAGTAGATAGAAAAATTATACAATATGCATAATGAAAGATAACTAAGAGACAAGATTTAAAATTTTTGGCCAATGACTGGGGGAAAACCCCACAAGGGGGAAAACCCTTTACAATTCTTCTTTTATTACATTTTCTTCAAATGTTCAGCAAAGAGAGTACACCATGCAAGATTCAAAGTCAAGCTTTTACTAGCCAATATCTAGAACCAATATCCAATATCTAATTAAGTTAATGTGCCAAGAAATTATCCAAATCATACACAAGAGAGAAAGAGAGTCAACAAAAGTCAACTCTTGTGCAACTACAAATCTCCCCAAGTCAATACCAGTCAATGTGCCCTAATCATTCATTCAATCAAGAATAAAAAAACCCTTAAGAGCTTGGTCAACAATAGTAAAATTCAACCTCAATTGTTGGTTAAAGTCAACATAAAATAGTCATAAAAAACTTAGGTAAACTCAGTCAAATGAGAGAGAATTTTTGTTGTCAACGTTCGCAATTTATCTTTGCAATCAACCCAAGTCAAAGTTCCCATACCTCCTCTATTTTTGTTCTAATAAGTGCGCCATGCCCAAACGAAAATACTGTCAAATATGGGACCAAAAATAAGTCTAGAAAGTCAAATTCAACACTGGCCAATGTTGTTCAAAGTTGCAGTCAGTTTCAGATTTCAACCACCTTTAATTTTTCCCTCTTTATCCTTCACATGTGTGAGAGAAGCCCTGCAATGTTTTAGATATATAAAACCCAAGAAGAGAGAGAGAAGTGTGCGATGAATGTTGTCCAAATGAGCTTGAGGTGTCCTTAATTTATAGGCGTTGGAGGAGGGACAATTTGTCCTCTAGGCCAACCTGATCAAATGTCATATTGTGGGTTTCACATGAAAAATACACTTTCCCTAGTCTGAATTCAGTGCTTAAAAAATTCAATTTGGTCCTCTCGAAAACAGGAATTTAGTCCAATGATTGGAATTTGTCACTGAGCTTCCAAATTAACACTTCCTCTCATATAGGGAGAAAATTCAACCGTATCATGTGATCATCACAAGTATATCGACATCATGTCATGTGCATCCATGCTTATCTCTACTTGTCTTTTCTCATCTCATGTTTAACACTCTCAAATCTAAAGAAGAAGAATCGCTGAAGGGGACCTCCAAACATCGCCCTAAATCTATCACCATTGAGGAGACTCGACTACCACCCAAAATCATCACCATCAAGGAGCCATACCTACTACCTGAAGCTAAAGATAGTGGGTGAGAACAAACCAACCCCAATGCGTAGGGATCACACTCTATCAAAAATTCCCCTAACAATATGTGAGATCAACTTACCGAAGGTAAGGATCACACTCTACCCTTTTTTCCTTGATCATCCATCTTAACCCTACAGAGTCTGATCGTAGAATACTTGCATCCACCAACTTGGGCGAGATCCACCTACTACAAGGCGTAGGGATATGACTAGGGTAGATCCCAGGTTTATACAACCTATCAGTCATAGGTCTCTCATTCCTAGGAACTTATCAACTCCATTACTCACCCTAGGAGCTCAACCAGGGGGGAAGAGCACTACTCAGTGTTCTTGATCAACTAGGATCCTTATCCGAAAGGGTCATCTCAACCAATCCAATTTTATCTCTTAAGACCAAGAACTTCCCTTTCAGAAAATCCTTGGTGAGGATATCGACTATCTTCTCATCTATGAAAATGTGAAGGAGTCTCACAACTCCTCTCTACACCATGTCTCAGATGTAATGATATTTGATCTCAATATGCTTGGACTTGTTGTGGAACACAAGATTCTTTGACAAACGGATCCCACTCTTGTTGTCGTTGTTAGTCATCATTATTTTTCACTATCTTTAGATGACTAAAGGGTGTTTCTAGATTTCTGAAAACAACATTCCTTGAATATTGTGATTTTCAAAAATCTCACTGCCTTCATTACCCTTATAGAAACTTTTTCACTATTCTATCAGTTTTCCTTTTCATGGTCACCTTGACACTCCTAAAAAACTCCTTATTGGCTTATATCTCTCATTTTCATCCTCCTTCCCTGCCTATGACCTCATTGCCCATTTTTCCCTTGTCCATAAACTCCATCCTCCATCTAGGGTTTCCTATAGCTAACTCATTCCCATGTTCCCTAGGTTCCTCAAGCATTAATGGTCTCAAAACTATCTCTGTAGGCTCTTTAGATAAATCAAGTACATTGGATTTTGGATCTTCAATGCAGCACTTTGACTATACTCTATTTTTCACTTGAAGCCTCCAAGCCAATTTTCAGTCAAGATCAGGTCAAAGGACCCTCCCACTAGGTCATTAGGGTTTCACATGTCGTAAGGTCATCACTGGATGTTTCAGGCACTGCTTTTTCTTTGCTAGAATCTGTCACATATGTAATAGAATGTCAAGACATGGTTATTCAAGAAAGACCTAAAATATTTCCAAAGAAGACTATCCCTTTAGTTCAGAGTCTGCACATGAGGAAAATGGACAAACTTTGGCACTTCTACAGGAGTGTTGAAAGGTCCATCAGCATGAATTACTGATAAGGTAGGTGGTCTGCTCCTGAATGAAGACCACTTACAGCCAAGGAAAGGGAAACAATTTTGTCTTGAAGAGAACTAGGGTTTTGAGCTTGATGATCCAGTTGAGTGCCAAAATGCACAAAAAGCCAAAAATGAAGAAAGTTTGTCAGAATAGATTGAAGAAAAAGGAAAAAGGTGAGGTGAACTAGACAGAAATGAATGAACTTGAAAGGGCTATAGAGAACTTATAATACAACACTAAAAAGCACTCCAGACACCTAGGGTTTTGGGAAAGTGGCCAGAGAAGGTAAAATGGTAATTTGAACTCCATGGTGGAAGAAAAAGAGGATTTTGAAGATGCTACTGTATGGTTGAATCCCAAAAGTGTCAAATGAGCATGTCATGCCTCAAGGATCAAAAGAAAATAAAATTTCATAACTCCAGCAAACTACAAGCAAAAAAGGTGAAAAGGTTAAGTTGAGTTTCATGGTGTAAATTACACAAGAATTTGAAGAAGTTGTTATGTGGCTAAGTCCCAAAGGTGTTAAAATGATTTTTTCATGCCTCCATGACCAAAAGAAAGGTCAAATTCATCATTTTATCAACCTGCAAGGAAAAAGTATAGAAGAATATCAGTGAAAAAGGAAAAAAAGGGTTTAAAACATTAGAAAGTGGGTTGCAAAGTTAAATTAAATCCATGAGCCTATAAAATCCCATTTCTACACTTAAATGAATCATTGTTATCTTGCAAAAGACCAAGAGCACTAAGGAAAGAAGATATTTTGAGTTTTCAAGCAACTTCGTGAAAAAATTTTGTGGCGCTGCGCCCCTGGAAGCTGGTGCTACGCCCTTGGTACTTTTCTTCCGTGATTTTTTTGAAGACATGTGATGCCTAGCAAAGCGCTGCGCTCTTACTCGACGGGCCCACAACAAATTTCTTAAGGCGTTGTGCGCTCATGTTTAGCACTGCGCATTTGGGACTGGTGTTGCGCCCTCAACATTAGCGTTGCGCCCTTGGCCAGGAGGGCTTTATAAGAAATTCAACCACTCAAACCACTTCAAAACCCTTTCAAGTTTCCTCCAAAGTCATCTAAAGCACTGGGAAGAGGTAATTACCTAGCATACACTCATCTTCAAGAAATTGTGGTGTTTTCTAAATCAATGAAATGGAGCCCTAAGATCAAACCCTAAGTTTCAACCTTGAAATCACTTTTTTCCATTGCTCCATATCCCTAGGCAGAGTGTCAGTGATACAAAGGAAATTGTACAACTGGAGGGTTGTCATTGAGTTTTTTAACCTCTCACTCATTCTCATACACTTAGACCCTCACTCAATCATCCCATTCAATTGCCAAAAATGCCATTTCATTACCATCCTTCATCTCCTTTCCATTTACACTCCAGGGTTTTATAAAGATAGAATTCACAATGTCAGAGGATATTGGCAGTGGTGGTGAAGCCCAAATTCCAAGAAGGCATGATCACAAAGGAGGAAAGATCAATAGATTTGAACCCCTCAGTACAAAAGAGCTCATGTCATCTCCCCTTACCGTTTCATGTTTCAAGCATGTAGGATGCTTTGAATTTTGTGAAAAGGTGTAGCAAGTGCAAAACCACCCTGAGCTAACTAGACTCTTTATCATTAACTTGCATGAAAAACAAGTTAACCTTACAGGGGTCACCTTTGAATTATCTACAGATGCCATTTCGAATGCCATAGGCATACCTAGTGTAGGGGAGAAATGGTTCAAGCAAGCTAACCTTGACATGAGCTACTTTGAGCCATATCTAAAGCCTAGGCATAAAAACCACAGTAAATCCATCTTTCCTTTCTCTCACATGCTTTAAAGATATGCACCTATGATGAAGATTATAATGAAGTATTTTACATGTGAGGGAAGGTTCTCCCATCTTTACTCATACCACATCAGGCTGCTTATGCATTTTACTAGAGTGAGGATGCTGCACATACCCTATTACCTCTACAGAAGCATTGATAAAATGTCCTATATTGTACAAAAGAGAGACTATCCTCAGCATATGAAAAGTCTCTTTCATCACTCACTTATCAAAATGGTTGTGATGCACCAACTACAGTAGAAAGACATTCCATGGGAGACCTTCATTTCCCATGAGGTGTTCACTACTCCACAAGGCCATCATCATAAAAATTTCCCTTCATCATCCCATCCTCCCACATCCATTCCTCCATCACCTCCTAATGTTCACACATCTCCACTCACTCACATTTCTTCACCCTCATATCATGGTGACACAACATCAAACAGTGAGGTAGATGGCAGTGAGATAGGTGGCACTAAGATGAGTAACATTGAGCCACTTCCTTTGACCTCCCAGAGGGGAAATAAGCATGTGTTTGCTGCCCTTAAGAGGCAAGGGTCCATGCCTTCATCATCAACAAAACAACTTGACAAAGGTAAGGGGAAAGTTACAAAAGATGTCATTGTTGAAGAGGATGATAAGCATGAAACTGAGCAAGAGTTTTAGCTAATTCACCTTGATAGTGAGAATGAGGATGAAGAGAGGATCACTAACATGCTGCTCAAAAGCAAAGATGCTCAGATTAGGGATCTACAAACCAATCTTGGCAGGGCAAGGAATTTGATCAACTTCCTTGAGGTAGAAAACCAACAGTTAGAGACAGAGAAATCCATCTGTGAGATCGGAGCTATCAGAGCTCGGAAAGAGGCCGGAAAGGCCAAGGCTAAGCTAGATGAAACCTTGGGCACTTTAGATGACATTGAGAATTAGGAAGAACATCTTCCTAGGAAGAGGCCAAGGACAATTGGTTTGAAAAAGGCCTTAGCCCGGGAGAGAGAGCAAGAGACAACATTGGCAGAGAAGCTCACTTGGAGTGAGCTGCTTGCCATGGAGATCAGTTATGATATGGAATCTTGGCTAGAGAGAGCCAATGTGCACTTATAGGATCAGCTTGAGAAGGCATAAAGGAACATTAACATACAGAAGAAGATGGCAAAGCATTATGCCATGAGGAACAAAATTGCAAGGGCCAAGCTCAAAAGAGCCCTTGCAAAGATTTAAATCCTAAAAGAGGCAAAGGAGAAATACAAGTTGGATACCCTTGCTGATGTATCCCTTCAAGCTTCCCAAACATAATCAGCAAGTTAAAATCTAATTTTGACACATTTTTGTACTTCTTGAAATTTTGACTATTTGGCCAACAAAAAAAAGGGCCAAACGCGCAGCGCCACTAGCACTGTGCTCTTTTTTGGGGCATCCAAATGAGGAATGGCTTACATTTTCATTTTCATCATGACAATTAAATCACTCATAGAAAATTTCAGCTCATTTTGAGCAAAAATGGTCCTCCAAAAGTGCCAAAAACCACCTAAAAATCACCTTTCTGCCCTATTTTTAGCACTGGCGCTGCCCCCTGAGCAGTCTTGGGAGAATGGATTTTTGAGCAGGAAAATGGATGCCATTCTAGAAACCAAAGGTATATTTGGAAACTAGCCAGGACAGGCTTTCCAATGAGCTATCATGGAGCTCATTTGGACACAGGGCATGCCCCCAAATATTAGCTGCAAACCAGGTGATTTTTCCAGATTTGGTGTTGCACCCTTGGCCTGGCACTGCGCCCTTATACCTTAGCGTTGTGCCCTTGCCTGAAAGTAAAAAAAAGACACAAGAAGTTATTAAAAAGATATTTTTGAAGGATTTAAGGAAAAATATGTACAGAGTTAGCTTATAATTTATGTTAGAAGTTATTTTTGTAATGAATGAGGCTCTGATATTTTTCCTTGGGCCTTGCATGGTCTCAAAGGTCAAAATACCTTAAATATGTAATAAATCACTTTTAGAACCCTATCTAGGGTTTCCAACTCCTCATTTGGCAATTAAATACTGCATGTAAGCTTCATTATTGTTTTTGGTTGTTGGTTGTTTATTGAGATGAATACATAGACTTGGAGTTGTGAAGAAATTGGCTTTGGAGTTGTGTGATTGTTTTTGGACTACACATCATTGGAGCAAGCACCTTCATCGGATTCATGAACCTGGTTAATGGTGATGTTGCTCTAATCTAGTTATTGTTTCCTTATGTTCTCATATTGTTCCATCTTTTCTCTTGCATTAGAACATAAATTTTAGGCTAAGATATGTTGTTGGAGGCACCTTAAGTCTGTCTGCTTCTATTGCTCAAATATTTTCCTCTGCTAGGTCTAATTGAAGAATTCTTCATTGCTATTTAATTCCACTTAGATTTTTTGTCTTCAAAATGATTAAATATATTCAATCCAAAGAAGTTTATGGTATGCCCTGTCCTTTGGTGTAGCTTGAATCATTGTTTTCTAGGCTTTTCTTTGAAGTTTGCTTATTAGGGTTTAGGCTAAAGAAGTTTATGGTATGCCATGTCCTTTAGTCTATCTTGAAATGGTTACTTTGAAGGTCTTTAAAGTTTGATTAAGGAATTTAGGAGTTCCCTTCTCTTTAATCATTACTTAAGTGCTATCTTGAATGTTTTCTTTCTCTTAAGGTAGATAGCTAGAGAAGTTAGGAGTTCCCTGCTATCTAGGGTTTGTTGGATAGTTGTTTTAAAGTTTACTTGATAGAGCTAAATCAAAGAAGTTTATGGTGCGTCCTATCCTTTGATTATTTCTTGATGCATATTACTCTTATATACTATTCTTGTTATAGCTTATGTTAAAGGATTCTTAACGGCCCTTTAAACCTACTACATTCTCAACTTAATGTTCATTTCACACTCACTAAACCTATTTAGATCCATTTGGCTTTGTTAACTTGCCCTATGAAACACCCTTGACCTATTGTTGTAATTTTCAAGACCTTTTGCAGACTCCATAGCCCAATGGTTTAAGTTTCTCTTACTCTATCTGTTCTTCTTGACAACCAACCCAACCAAACAAAACAAAACAAACAAACCCTGTCAATTTAACTAGCCTAAAAACAACATCCTAAAACAAACAAGTTACATATTTTACACAAATATAGAGAGAGCCCTCTCTGAGTCTAGGAAGGCTAGGTCCTAGGACTCCAAAGTTGGTTTGATGTTACCCTTGTACATTTGGTCTTTCCAATTTGACAAATTACAGGGACCTAACATAATGGTGACTCCACTAGGGACTGAGTAAGTAACAGCTTAAATATTCCTTCAAAACTCAAAAATCCCCTATCAAACTTAGATAAATCAAGTTTTAGCCAAGAATGATATCTGGTTGACTCACCGTACTAACAAAATGGTGACCATACTGGAGAACACTCATTAAAAATCTTAGTGTTACATAAAGAACTCAAAAAACCCAAAAATATCTCTAGATTGGTATCCAATTGTTGATCGTGGACAACAAAAAAATCATAAAAACACTTAGCATCATCCACCCGGTGACTCCACTATCTCTCCAGTAGATCTGGTCACTCCACTGTTTCTCACAGACTCCTCTAGGAATGCATTAATTAATCCTAATAGCATAAAGCCTAGTCACATACTGTGTGAATTCAGTCTTCTTAATAGATTGGTTTTGTTATCAAAACTCTTAAAAACTTTCAGCCTCTCTGTGTTTTGGGTCTAAAATCTGGCTTCACAAAGAATCAGCACCAGATCTCACCCTGACCCAAATATTCCTGCAATATTTGACGATCCTCAAAGAATCCTTAGGAAGTCTCCTAGGTCTAAAAGTCCAACTGTTAGTAGACCTACCTACAAATAAAGTTCCCTACCTGAAAACCTTGAAGGCTTGCAGAATATCTGGTTGCTGATGGTGGACAACAAAGTTGAAATCTTCCACCTGGCGACTCCACAACTCTCAATATACCTTAAGACTTCATTGATAGAAGACTCTAGATTGGTTGAAAAGATGCAGTGACCCTTTTTTATTAACAAATATGGATCCCATGATACAACACATGTATTCTCCAATGAACAGAGATCACAATCCTGGATTCCCACACAAAATGCCTCAGATAAATTGGAACACAAACCTGCCTATGTTTCAAGATGAAAAGTTTGATGATCCCTTGTTACATCTCATCAAATTTCATATACATACATGGAGGTTAAAGTTTGAATGGCATGAATATTGCCTCATGAAAATGTTCATGGGGACATTAGAAGGGAAATCAAGGGAATGGTATGAAGGCCTGGACCCTGGTAGTTTGTTTTCTTTAAAATATTTCCACAAGGTGTTTTATGAACATTATAAGGAAAATTTTCCATCTTTATCATTAGCTGAAAATTGTTGTGATCAGTCTGAGGATCTCATACAATACCTTGTAAATATTGATTGAGACTTGGGAAATTAGCATCCTGAGGATCTATTAGAGGAAATTCATGCATTTCATACTCAAGTTAACTATCATGACAGCCAAAAGGAGTTGGTTGAGGATGACATCAATCAGGAAATAAATTAAGATCCACAAGATCTCTCTAAAGGGACAAGTGATGATTCATCATCTCTTTTGTGTGAGGCTCAAGAAGACATTCAACCTTATGATCAGTCACAAAAGGAAGAGAATCATCGTAGTTCTACCCAAGGAAAAAGGAAATTGCCTAACCCTTTGACCAATGAAGAAATCAATCATATTCTAAACATACATCTAGCCTCCAAACTTTTATGTAAAGAAGATCCTTCTATTTGTTCTACTGCTGACTTATCCACTGAAACTTTTCTTCAAGCATAAACTATAGAACAAATTGATACTAATGTTGTGTTGCCTCCTCTAGAAGACCTATTATCATGTGAGGCTCAAGAAGACCTTTAGCCTTATGACCAGCCTTCACGAGAGAAAGAGGGAAACTGGGTTTCTGTCCAAAGAAAGCAGAAAATGCCTCCTCTTTTAACTGAAGAAGAAGTGGAGTGTTGTTCTCAAAAGCATCCTAAGCACAACCAAATGGAACAAGAAGTAGTCCTAGATGAAGCCCATGATTTAAATCCTCATAGCCAAGTATTATTCAGAGATCCTTTTGCTGGTTTCTTAGAGACATTTAAAGAGGGAGTAAAATATGTCAGGAACAGTTTTTTGCAAAGTTTAAAGAAAAATTGGAGCACTACTGTTCAGAAGAAGGAAAAATGGGAGTGGCCTTTCAGCATACCTAAAAGGCTGAATAAAAATCAATCATCTAGTCACTTACTTGATTGGTTTTATTGGAAAAAAGAGTTCACCTATTGTAGATATCATATACAAGTTAGATTAGGATAGATAGGTGTGAAAATAAGCTCAACACTATGAGCATATATTTAGTTTTATATTGTTTAGAACAAAAAGTGAGAAAAAGAAGAAAAAGAGGTCAGATGAAAAGAAGAGGTAAAGCCCCATACCAAAAAATAATATGTCTGAAAGTGTGCAAGTCCAAATGCCACTACTTTGAGAAAGAAAAGTCTTGTTCAGTCATACAGCCTAACCATACATGAACATGTTTTAAATTTTTGCTGATAAGTTAGAAAAGCAAGATTTTCCAAACCATTTAATCTTGACTCATCAGTAGACTAGGTTGGGAGAAGATGTTGGTTCCCAAAGTTCAAATCTGAACCAAAGAAAAAGAGAGGGATGCATAATAAATTCCAAATCACAACCCCCATGTTTTCAGTTTTACCTTTTTGCAAAATAAACCTATCTGCAGCTTGTCCAAAATGCCACAGCTCTTGGCCAATCAAATTTCTTAACCTTGATTTGTTCATGTTTTGAATTTCATGTTAGTAGATTAGAGAACAAAGATCTGTCAAACTGCTTAACCTTGACAGATAAGTAGATTAGTTAGAAAATAAAGAGTTCATCAGCCTAATTTGAGCTCTTGGAAGTGATAAGGGTAGAAGTAGATAGTTTTTATGCTTTCAAAAGAAAAATGATGTCCAGGGTTTTCCAATCCAAATGCACCCAAATGAAGAAAAAATGTTAGGAAACATATGATGGGTAGGTAGAACTGATGTTGAAGCAGTCATGTTTTTTTCAGATTTTAAGATCATAACCTTCAAAGAACAGTAACAAAGATTAGCCTTGAAAAATGAAAGAATGGGAATAAATCAACAAGCATGTGAGGCTTCTTATCTGCAAAACCAGAGATCTGAACTCTAAGGTTCTTGACACCTCCTGAAAGGAGCTGCCTTCCCTAAGTGGAGCCACTATTAGTCATCAACATTTCTCACTATCTTTAGATGACTATAGATTGGATTTAGATTTTTGAAAACAACATTCCTTGAATATTGTGAGTTTCAGAAATCTCACTGCCTTCATTATCCTTATAGAAACTTTTTCACTATTCCTCAGTTTTCCATCTCAAATGTCACCCTATTACTCCTGAAAGACTCCTTATGGGCTTATTCTTCTCATTTTCAGCCTCCTTCTCTACCTATAACCTCATTTCCCCATTTTCCCCTTGTTAATAGACTTCATCCCCCATCTAAGGTTTCCTAGTGATGACTCATTCCAATGTCCTTTTGGACATAATAACCTATGACCATACTCTATTTTCACTTGAAGATCTCCAATTCAAGTTTAATTCAAAATTAGGTTAGAGGACACCCCCATTAGGTCATTAGGGTTTTTACATGTTTTAAGGTTATCATTGGATGTTTCAAGCACTGATTTTCCTTTTCTAGAATCTGGCTCAGATGTAATAGAATTTCAATACATGGTTATTCAAGATGGACCTAAAATATTTCCAAAGAAGACTATCCATTCAATTCAGAGTTTGCACATGAGGAAAATGGAAAAACTTTGGCACTTCTGTAGGAGTGTTGAAAGGGCTATCAGTAGAAAGTACTGATAAGGTAGGTGGTCTTCTCCAAAATGAAGACAACTTATAGCCAATGAAAGGGAAACAATTTGTTCTTGAAGAGAACAAGGGTTTTGAGTTTGATGGTTCAGTTGAGTGCCAAAATAGTGATCCCTTACAGAAATGACATGGAGGAGGCACACAAAGCCAAACATGAAGAAAGTTTGACAGAATAGATTGAAGAAAAAGGAAAAAGGTGAGGTGAACTGGACAAAAATGAATGAACTTGAAAGGGCTATAGAGAACTTAGAAGACAACACTGATGATTGTTGTAAAAGCACTCTAGACACCTAGGGTTTTGGGAAAGTGGCCAGAGAAGGTAAAATGGTAAGTTGAACTCCATGGTGGAAGCAAAAGAGGATTTTGAAGTTGTTATGTGGCTAAATGACAAAGGTGTCAAAATGAACTTTTTATGCCTCAAGGAGAAAAGGGAAAGTCAAATTCATGTTTTTAAGCAAACTTGCATGCAAACAATGTAAAAATATCAATGAAAAAGGGAAAAGTGTTTCAAACATTAGAAAGTAGGTTTCAAAGTTAAAATTAAATCCATGAGCCTATAAAAGGTCATTTTACACTTCAATGAATCATTGTTATATTTCAAAGATCAAGAGCACTAAGGAGAGAAGAAATTTTGATTTTTCAAGAAAATTTGGGCAAAATTTTTGTGGCGTTGCGCCTGCAAGAAGGCACTGCGCCCTTGGCACTTTTCTCCTGTGCATTTTCTGAAGGCGCTACATGCCTAGGAGGTGGCGTTGCATGCCTGGCAAAGCACTATGCTCTTGCTCGACAAACCCACAACCAATTTCTTAAGGCGTTGCGCCCTCAGCATTGGCACTGTGCCCTTGGCCAGGAGGGATTTCTAAGCAATTTAACCACTCAAACCACTTCAAAACCCTTTCAATTTTAATCCAAATTCATCTAAAACACTGGGAAGAGGTAATTACCTAACATACACTCATCTTCAAGCAATTCTGGTGTTTTCTAAATCAATGAAATGGAACCCTAAGGTCAAACCCTAATTTTCAACCTTGAAATCACTTTTTTCCATTGCTCCATATTCCTAGACAAAGTGACAATGATAGATAGGGTATTCACATAGCTGGAGGGTTGTCATTGATTCACACAGCTGGAGGGTTGTCATTGAATTATTTAGCCTCTCACTCATTCTCATACACCTCTACCCTTACTCACTCATTCCTTTCACTTCTAAAGTTGCCCTTTCATCACCATCCCTTCATCTCCTTTCCTTTTACACTCCAGGGTTTTATAAAGGCAGATTTTACAATGTCAAAGGACAATGGCAGTAATTTGGAGGCCCAAATTCCAAGGAGGCATGACCACCACAAAGGAGGAAAGATCAATAGATTTGAACCCCTCAGTACAGTAGAGCTCATAACATCTCCCCTTACTATTTCTTGTTTCAAACATGTAGGGTGCTATGAATTTTGTGAAAAGGTGCAGCAGGTGCAAAACCACCATGAGCTAACCAGACTCTTTATCATTAACTTACATGACAAACAAGTTAACCTCGCAGGGGTCACCTTTGAATTTTCTACAGATGCCATTGCCAATGCCACATGCATACCTAGTGTAGGGGAGAAATGGTTCAAGTAAGCCAACCTTGACATGAGTTACTTTGAGCCATACCTTAAGCCCAGGTATAAATACCACAGCAAATCCATCTTTCCTTTCTCTCACATTCTTGATAGATATGCACCTATGATGAAGATTATAATGAAGTATTTTACATATGAGGGAAGGTTCTCCCATCTTTACTCATACCACATCAAGCTGCTTATGCATTTTACTAGAGTGAGGAAGCCCCATATACCATATTACCTCTACAGAAGCATTGATAAAATGTCCTATATTGTACAAAAGAGAGACTATCCTCAGTAGATGCAAATTCTCTTTCATCACTCACTTATGAAAATGGTTGTTATGCACCAACTACAACAGAAAGGCGTACCATGGGAGACCTTCATTTCCCATGAGGTGTTCACTACTCCACAAGGCCATCATCAGCAAAATGTCCTTTCATCATCCCATCCTCCCACATCCATTCCTCCATCACCTCCTACTATTCCTACATCTCCACTCACTCATATTCCTTCACCCCATGATAATCCTCCTTTATCACCTTCCCACAGCCCTTCATCCTCATCTCATGACACCACAACATCAAACAATGAAGAGAGTAATGAGGCAGATGGCAGTGAGACAAATGGCAGTGAGGAAGATGGCAGTGATAAGTGTAGTTAGACAGATGACACTGAGATGGTTGACATAGAGCCTTTTCCTTTGACCTATCAAAGAGGTCATTGGCAAGTGTTTGCTCCACATATTGTGGAAGGGACCCTACCTTCTACATCAACAAAATAGCTTGACAAAGGTAAGGAAAAGGTCATTGATGAAGAGGAGGAAGACAAGCATGAAACTGAGCAAGAGTTTCAGCTAATTCACCTTGACAGTGATGATGAGAATGAGGAGAGGATCACAAACATGCTTCTCAAGAGCAAGGATGCCCATATTAGAGATCTACAAGCCAATATTGATAGGGCTAAGAATGTAATAAACTTCCTTGAGGTATAAAACCAACAGTTAGAAACAGAGAAAGCCATCTATGAGGTTAGAGCTATCAGAGCTCGGAAAGAGGCTGGAAAAGCCAAGGTTATGCTATATGAGGCCTTGGGTAAGTTTGATGATATTGAGGAAAAGGAAGAGAAACTTCCTAGGAAGAGACCAAAGATAATTGGTTTGAAGAAGGCTTTAGCCAAGGAAAGAGAGCAAGAGACAACATTGGCAGAGCAGCTCACACCAAGTGAGCTGCTTGCCATGGAGGTCAGCTATGATAGGGAATCTTGGCTAGAGAGAGCCAATGTACACCTATAGGATCAACTTGAGAAGGCACAAAGGAACATTAACATATAGAAGAAGATGGCAAAGCATTATGCCATGAGGAACAAAATTGCAAGGGCCAAGCTCATAAGAGCCCTTGCAAAGATTTAAGTCCTAAAAGAGGCAAAGGAGAAATAAAAGTTGGATATCCTTTCTGATGTATCCCCTAAAGCTTCCCAAACATGATCAGCAAGTTAAAAACCAATTTTGGCATCTTTTTGAGTTTTTGAAATTTTGACTGTTTTGCTTGCAGAAAGAAGGGCCAAACGCGCAATGCCACTGGCGCTGCGCTCTTTTTTGGGGAACTCAATTGAGGAAAAAATTACATTTTCATGATCCTTGGGCCAAGGAAATAACTCTCAGAAAGTTTCAATTCATTTGGAGTGTAATTGGTCCCTCAAAAGGGCCAAAAACAAGCAAAAAATCACCTTTCTGCCCTCTTTTCAGCACTGGCGCTGCGCCCTGAGCAGTCTTGGGAGAATGGATTATTGATTAGGTAAACGGACTCCATTTTGAAAAATAAAGGCAGATTTGAAAAATAGACAGGATAGGCTTTCCAATGAGCTATCATGGAGCTCATTTGGACATCGGGAAGGCCTCCAAAACTTAGCTGTAACTCAAGCTATTTTTCCAGTTTAGGCGCTGCGCCCTTGGCCTAGCGTGCCCTTGCACATTGGCGCTGCGCTCTTGCCTGAAAATCAACAAAAGACACAAGAAATTATTAAAAATATATTTTTGAAGGCTTGAATGACAAATATCTACAAATTTAGCTTAGAATCTATGGTAGAAGTTATTTTTGTAATGAATGAGGCTCTGATATTTTTCCTTGGACCTTGCATGGTCTCAAAGGTCAAAATGCCTTAAATATGTAATAAATGACTTCTAAAACCATAGTTAGGGTTTCCACCTCCTCATTTGGCAGTTAAATACTGCATGTAAGATTCATTATTTTTGTTGGTTGTTTATTGAGATGAATACATAGACTTGGAGTTGTGAAGAAATTGGCTTTGGAGTTGTGTGATTTCTTTTGGACTAAGCATCAATGGAGAAATCACCTTCATAAGATTCATGAACTTGGTTAATGGTGATGTTGCTCTAATCTAGTTATTGTTTCCTTATATTCTCATATTTTTCCATCTTTTCTCTTGCATTAGAATATAAAATTTAGGCTAATATATGTTGTTAGAGGCACCTTAGGTCTGTCTGCTTCTATTGCTCAAATGTTTTCCTCTGCTAGGTATGATTGAAGACTTCTTCATTGCTCTTTAATTCCACATAGCTTGTTTGTATTCAAAATTATTAAATAGAGTCAAGCCAAAGAAATTTATGGTATTCCCTGTCCTTTGGTGTAGCTTGAATCATTGTTTTCTAGGCTTTTATTTGAAGTTTCCTTATTAGGGTTTAGGCTAAAGAATTTTATGGTGTGCCCTATCCTTTAGTCTATCTTGAAATGGTTACTTTGAAGGTATTCAAATTTTTATTAAGGAAATTAGGAGTTCCCTGCTCTTTAATCATTACTTATGTGCTATCTTGAATGTTTTCTTTCTCTGAAGGTAGATAGCTAGAGAAGTTAGGAGTTCCATGCTCTTTAGGGTTTGTTGGATAGTTGTTTTAAAGTTTTCTTGATAGATCTAGGTCAAAGAAGTTTATGGTGCGCCATGTCCTTTGATTCTTTCTTGATGCATAATACACTTATAGACTCTTCTTGTTAAAGTTTATGTTAAAGGATTCTTAACTGCCCTTTAAACCTACTACATTCACAACTTAATGTTCATTTCACACTCACTAAACCTATTTAGATCCATTTGGCTTTGTTAACTTGCCCTATGAAACACCCTTGACCTATTGTTTTACTTTTCAAGACCTTTTGCAGACTCCATAGCCCAATGATTTAAGTTTCTCTTACTCTATCTGTTCCTCTTGACAACCAACCCAACCAAACAAAAAAAACAAACAAACCCTATTAATTTAACTAGCCTAAAATCATCATCCTAAAACAAACAAGTTACATATTTTACACAAATATAGAGAGAGCCCTCTCTGAGTCCAGGAAGGCTAGGTCCTAGGACTCCAAAGTTGGTTTGATGTTACCCTTGTACATTTGGTCTTACTAATCTGAAAAATTATAGGGACCTAACAGTTGTAATAAATAATTGTTTTGTCCAAGACCTACTCAAATAGCTCTCCAAAAATATTCCTCAATAAAACTGCTTCATAAGTCGATAGGTTGGCTACAATATAATCGACCTCAGTTTTGCTAAGGAATACAAATTTTTTATTTCTACTCATCCACGATATCATAGTAGATCTAAGGAAAAAACAATATTCAAAACTACTCGTCTCATCAATAACATTTCCAAGCCAATATGTATTTGTATATCCATGTAGTCTGACATCTCTAGTGACATATCTCAGTCCAAGGTTAACAGTCCCATGTAGATATCTCAATACATGCTTGGTAGAACAAAATTACATGGTTAGTCTCAGTCACAAACTGGCTCAAAGTGTTAACTACAAAGTGTATGTCAAGACGAGTGTTCAAAAGGAACATCATAGTACGAACCACTTGTTTATACTTAGAAGGGTTTGAAAGGTCTGGTCCAACAACCTCTCCACATAACTTCTTGAAATTCATCTCCTTAGGTGTAGGAAAATACTTGCATTCTACCATGCCAAATCTCTCTAGAAATTTCACACATAATTTCCTTGTGAAAGGAAAAACTCATCCAATCATTGCGATACCTCAATTCCCAGGAAATAATGCATCAAACCAAGATATTTCATCTTGAATTTAGAAGCCAACTCCCTCTTAAATTCAATAATGAGAGGGATTACACCTTTCAAAAGTAAGTCATCAACATATAATACCAAAATGAGAGGCATACATTGGATAACTGTGAAGTACAAGTTTGGCTCAACACAACTTTTTGTGAATCCCAGCTTCATTACGTAATTATCAATGTGGGCATACCATGCTCTGGGGCCTTGCTTCAAGCCATGCAATGCCTTCTTCAACCTGAAAAGTGTGTCTTCTAGGCCTCTACTTCAATCACTATGGCTAATCAATGTAAACTTATTCCTGTAACAAGCCATGGTGGAATTTCTTCTTCACATCCATCTGATGAAGGGCCCTTCCTTGACTTGTAGCAAGGGAAATTATCGAACGAATGGAAGTGTATTGGGCCAAAGGAAAAAATATATCATCGTAATCTTCTCTCTTTTTCTAGGGTAATCCTCTTGCCACTAACCTTGCCTTATATTTATCAATACTTCCATCAACTCCATTCTTGATCTTGAATAGTTATTTTTAAGTCACTAAATATTTCTCTTTTGGTCTTCGCACAACATCCCATAGATCATTCTTCATAATTGATTTGTATTCTTCAACCATAACATCCTTCCAGACTTGTTCTTTAACAAATTATTCAAAGGTGGGAAGCTCAACTTGAATCATATTTCTCATCGCTACAACATATCCCTGGTACTTGTACAACTTCTTACTTTCTCTAAAGGAAAACATCTTCATCAAATGTTACATCACTCCTAATTTGAACCTTACTTTGATCAAGAATATTTATTCTAAATGCTTTAGAAGATTCACAATATCCAAAAAATGTACCTTTTCTTCCAATGGATTCCAAATTGTTTCTTTTGTCTTTCACCACATGAAAATATACGGGGAAACCAAATATACATAGGTGACCAATGTTGGGCTTGACACCTATGGATACTTCTTCGGCAGTCTTGTTGCCCAATGGTTGATGGGGCACCCTATTTTGAACATATATTGATGTATTTGTTGCTTCACCCCAAAATATCTTCGACAAATTTTGATCATGGAGAATGGCTCGGGAAAATTCTACAATAGACTTGTTCAGTCTTTCATCCACTCCATTTTGTTTGGAATTATAGGGAACAATTATCTTCTTCTTGATACAATCTTTCTTGAAAAATTCCATGAATTCATTTGAAATGTGCTCTCCACCATTGTCAGACCTAAATATATTAATTTTATTCCATGTTTGATTTTCAACCAAAGCCTTGAAGGTTGTGAATATTTTGAAGACCTCATCCTTATGCTTCAAGTAATATATCCATGTCCTCCTTGACAAATCATCGATGAAGGTATTGTAGTAGAGATGACCACCAAGTGAATGAATGATCGTTGGACCACATATGTCATAATTAATGAGATGAAGGATGTCATTAGACTTGTTCTTGCTAGAGGGGAATGGTCCCCTTGTCTTATTTCCACTAACACATCCTAGAAACCCTCCACCATGATGGGCTTAAACATCAGGAATCCCATAAACTAACTTCTTCAGTTTCGGAAGAGCTTCATAATGTAGATGGGTTAATCTATGATGCCACAACTTGCTTTGATGATTAGTGTTATGTACCATTGTTAGAAGAGGTCTTCCAGTGACTCTATAAAGTCCTTCAAATCTATATCCCATTGTGAAAGCATCTCTCATAGGGGATCCAACAGGTCAAGTACTTTTCCTTTGATGAAAACAACCCTCATTCCTTTTTCTTCCAAATTAGATATATATACCAAATTATTCTTCAATCCCGACACATACATCACATCATGAATAAAAAGAGATTCCCTAGAGTCCAAGTGAAATTTAACAGACCTAAAGCATTTAATGGGATGAGTGGAGTTATCTCCAAGAATAATCTTTAAACTTGACTCCCTCTCTATAAAATTAGAGAGAAATTCCTTATACCTAGAGAAATGATGAGAGTCCCCACTATCAATGAACCAACTATCCCAAGTATCTGGAGGAGAGGAACTAGAAAGTGCATAAATAAGGATAATAATATTTCAAATAATTAGTAGCATTACTTTCATACCTAGCATATCTTGACCTCTTTTGTGGACAATATCCTTCTTCACGATCATCAAAGGAGTCTCTTCCTCTTATACCACTCCTTCTTCCATCTATTCTATCATATAACCTATTGTTGTTGTAGCCATGATTATTGTTGTATGAACTTGAAGTATTTCTCCTTGGAGCATCTCACTTCTCAAGGAAATCTCGAGCATAGTGACCCTTTGGATTCCTATATTCTAGGTTGGCTTGAGGAGTTATTCTTGAATTAGATGGATTTCCCTTTCCTTTCTTCTTATTCTTCGTCTTCCCTTGAGCAACAAAGGAAGTAGGCTCTCCTTTATTTTTATTTTGAATTCTTCCCCTAGATATAATTTTTCCCTCTTGATTGCATAGAAAAATTATCTCAAACTTCATTTTAATAATAAAATTATTGGAAACAATACTTCATTTTATTTAAAACAAATGACTAAAATATGCTTACAGACATAATGGAAATAAAAATAGCTAGGGTGTTGGTAGCATATCTCTGAGAAGAGATTTGGTGGCTACAGACCTTTGAACTGTGTTACAATGAGGCTCGAGGGCCTATTTATTATTGAGAAACAATGGAAAACTCCAAACGTCCAAAAACCTAACCCTAGGAGATGAAGCGCCAAAACTACGGGCCTCGTTTGGGTAAATTGGTGTTTCAACTTCCCAGGGACATAACTTTGGCATATGATCTCCGCTTGACGTGCTCAATAGATCGTTAGAAAGATCAATAGCTCTTGGTTTTTCCAAAAAATGTCGTTTAGGGCCTCAAAATAGCTCCGAAAGTTCAGGACCCGAAAAACTGCCAAAAATAGTAAGTTGTGCCAAAACTAAAAAACTGAAAGAGACAATGGTGGGGCCCCCAAGTGGAATAGGTGGGTGGCCACCAATATCCACCTCGATCATTAAGGCCCCAAAACAACTCCGGGAGTGCAGGACCCGAAAACCTGCTAAAAATAGGAAGCTGTGCTGAATGTGAAAAGCTACAAGAGTTGATGGTGTGGGTCCAAATGGAATAGGTGGGTGGCCACCGATATCCACCCGGATCACCAAAATAATGGATCCTTTCCCTATTGTTGATATAAGTAATGAACATGTCCCATGATGAAGGAAGACCAGTAAGGGCAGTCATCACCAATTATTTCGAGGTACAATTTCTTGAGCGGTTTAGAGTTGATCCTTTATTTGAGTGATTATCATGAATAATGATTGTATAGTCTCTCCTTTGTGAATATTATATTCCTTGAGTTTATTTTTAAAATCTATAATGTGGATCAAATTGTTCACGTCATACATTCCAACAATATTATCGTACATTTCTTTGGACGTCTTCAAAGATGAAATGTACACAAGTAGATGATCTCTTAAATAATCAATAATGATCTTCTTAGCTTTAATCTCACCTTTCTTGTACTTGGACTTGACACCTTGGGGAGCATTTTATAGTGGTGCTGAAATATTTCCTTCCACATATTCCAAGAAATCATACTCATCTAAGTTGACATTGATCCTGATCTTCCAAGCTGCAGAGTTAGATGCATTAACTAGATTTTCGTTATCCTTGAAGTATGAGGTAGATACTTTTACCAAACCAAAATGATATGGATTCTCTTTCTATATGCCTCTTAGGCTTGTATTCACCTCAACGTTGATTCCAAGTTAATTTTTTCATTAAGATTTGTTCTATGTTGCAACTATCACTTCAACAATTTCCAATAACGTCCAAAATACAATTTCCACTTCTTAAATTAGCCAATAACAAGAGAGCAATAACAGATAAAACAGTTATATAATATTCACAATGAAAGATAGCCAAAAGACAAAAGACACAATGTTTGGTCAATGACCATGGAAAACCCCCACAAGGGGAAAACCCATGACATTTCTTATTTTATTAGATTGTCTTCAAATGTTCAGCAAAGAGTGCAACATCCAAGATTAAAAGTCAGGCTTTGACTATCCAATATCCAATTTAGTCAATACGCCAAGCAATTATCCAAATCAGAGGCAAGAGAGAGAGAGAGTCAACAAAAGTCAACTCTGGTGCAACTACAAATCTGTCCAAGTCAATAACAGTCGATCTATCCTAACCAGACCTTCAATTAACGGTCAAACAATCCCTCAAGAGCTTAATCAATAACACTCAAATTTTACCTCAATTGTTGGTCAAAGTGAGCCTAAAATATTCATCAAAAACTCAATCACACTCAGACAAATGAGAGAATTTTTGTGGTAGAAGTCTGTAATTTATCATTGCGGTCAACCTAAGTCAAAGTTCCTAGATATCCTCAATATGTGCGCCCTACCAAAAAAAAATACCCTCAAATATCGAACCAAAAAACAGCCCAAAAAGTCAAATTCAACATTGGTCAACACCAATCAAAGTTGTAGTTAGTTTCAAATTTAGACCACCTATAATTTTGTCCTCTTTCTCCTTCACATGTGTGAGAGAAGCCCTGCAATTTTTTAGATAGATCAAACCCAAGAGGAGAGATAGAAGTGTGTGATGAATAATATCTAAATGAGCTTGAGTTATCCTTAATTTATCGGAATTGGAGGAGGGACAATTTGTGCTCTAGGCCGACCTTATCAAATTCCATATTATGGGCTTCACATCAAAAATATAGGGGGGGTGATAACCCCAAATGTTCGTCGCGGAAGATGTAGCAGGGGGGTCACAAGGGGGTCGGAAGCCCCCCCTTTAAAGGGGTTTTCATGGGGGCAATAGCCTCCTTGCACGGGGTCCAGGGTAGCACACCAAGTAAATTTTTATGCGGACCCGATAATATTTGGGTAGACCCAAGGATAGGGGCAGGCCCAAAAATGGTGGGTGGACCTACCCATGGTTTTGTGCATGGGTTTGGCACATGGTTTTGGGCATGATGGTTTTCTTCTGTAGATCCGGTCAAGGGAACTACAATTATGTTCTAATCCAGGGTTAATGGATTGGGGTTTTATGAATTTTTTAACATGTATATATATATTTATTGTAACATTGAAAGGAATATAATGAAAAATCAATTTGGTAGTCTCTGTTAGGTCCCTGTAATTTGTTAGATTGGTAAGACCAAATAAACAAGGGTAACATCAAACCAACTTTGGAGTCCTAGGACCTAACCTTCTTGGACTCAGAGAGGGCTCTCTATTTGTATAAAAGATATAACTTGTTTGATTTAGGATGCTGATTTTAGGCTAGTTAAAATGATAGGGTTGTTTGTTTTGTTTTGTTTGGTTGGGTTGCTTGTCAAGAAGAATAGGTAGAGTAAGAGAGTTTCAAATCGTTGGGCTATGGAGTCTGTGAAAGGCTTGAAAAGTACAAAAATAAATCAAGGGTGTTTCATAGGGAAAGTTAACAAAGCCAAATGGATCTTAATAGCTTATGTGAGTGTGAAATGAAAATTAAGTTGTGAGTTTAGTAGGTTTAAAGGGAAATTAAGAATCCTTTAACATATACTAGAAAAATAAGAGTCTTTGAGATTACTATGCTTAATAAAGAAACAAAGGACAGGGCACACCATAAACTTATTTGGCCTAGCCTGATCAAGCAAACTTTGAGACAACAATCCAACAAACCCTAGAGACCATGGAACTCCTAAATTCTCTAGCTATTCACTTTCAGAGAAAGAAAACATCTAAGATAACAAATAAGTGATGATTAAAGAGTAGGGAACTCCTAAATTCTTCAATCAGACTATAAAAGACTTTTAAAGTGACTTTTCAAGACAGACCAAAGGATAGGTCAAACCATAGACTTCTTTAGCCTAAACCCTAGTAAGCAAACTTCAAAGAAAGGCCAAAAAAACAATGTTTCAAGCTACACCAAAGGACAGGGCATACCATAAACTTCTTTGGTTTGACTCTTACTAAATCATTTTCAAGGCAAAAAACTAGGTGGAATCAGAAAGCAATGAAGAATTCTCCAATCAGACCTAGTAGAGGAAAACATTTGAGCAATGGAAAACAAACATACTTAAGGTGCCTCTAACAACATGTATTAACCTAAATTTTTTGTTCTAGTGCAAGAGAAATGATGAAAAATATATAAACAGAAGGAAAAATTTCTAAATTAGAACAACATCACCATTGACCAAGTTCATGAATCCTGTAAATGTGCTTGCTCCATTGATATTCAGACCAAAACAGTTACAAAGCTCCAAAGCCAAAAACTCTTCAAAACTCTAAGTCTATGAGGTATTCAGCTCAACAATCAACCAACAACCAACAAAAAATTATGAAGCCTACATGCAGTATGTATCTGAAAAATGAGGAGGTGAACCTAAGCTATGGTTTGAAATGTCATTTATACATAGTTAATTCATTTTGACCTTTGAGACCATGCAAGGCCCAAGGAAAAATATCTACAACTCATTTATGGCAAAAATAGCTTCTAACATACTATTTGGGCTAATTTTGGAAAAAATCTGACTTTAAGGCTTCAAATTATATTTTGCAATAACTCTTGGTAAGGGTGCAACTCCAAGGTACAGGGGCACAGTGCCAGTGCAAACGCGTAGTGGCAAGACTGGGAAAATGACCTGTATTGCAGCTAACTTTTGGAGGCCTTCCCTGTGTCTAAATGAGCTCCATGATAGCACATTGGAAAGAATGTCCTGTCTAGTTTCAAAATATTCCTTTAATTTCCAGAATGATGCCCATTTTCATTTTCAAAAATCACTTTTCCCAAGACTGCTAAACGTGCAGCGCCAGTGCTGAAAAGAGGGTAGAAAGGTGATTTTTTGGTAGTTTTTGGCCTTTTTGAGGGACCATTTTTCCTCCAAATGGTCTGAAATTTTCTGAGGATGAACATGAATATGTTGAATTTTTCCCACTTGAGTGCTCCAAAAAAGAGCATAGCTCCAGTGGCATTGCGCGTTTGACCCCATTTTTTGCAAGCCAAACTGTCAAAAATTCAAAATTTGCACCAAAGTGCCAAAAATGGATTTTTCTTTGCTGATCATGGTTGGGAGGCTTGGAGGGACACCTCAGCAAGAATATTCAGTTTTTCCTTTTCTTTTGCCTCATTTAGAGCTCGAATCTTTGCATGGGCTCGTTTGAGCTTGGCGCTTGCAATCAGGTTTCTCATGGCATAATGTTTTTCCATATTCCTCTACATGTCAGTGTCTCTCTTGGCCTTCTATAGATGAATCTCCAAATGAAAATTTTCCCTCTCAAGCCAATATTCCCTATCTTTAATAATTTCTATGGAAAGTAGCTCACTTGGACTGAGCTACTCTGCCAATTCTACCTCTTTCTCTCTTTCCTGGGCTAAAGCCTTTTTCAACCCAATTTTCCTTGGTCTCTACCTAGGAAGTTGTTCTTCCTCATCTTCAATGTAATCAAAAGTGCCTAAGGTCTCATCTAGAAAATCCTTGGCCCTTCCAGCCTCTTTCTAAGCTCTGATTTCCCTGACCTCACTGATGGCCTGCTTGGTCTTCAATTGTTGGTTCTCTAGCTCAAAAAATTTAATCACATTTTTTGCCCTACCAATATTAGCTTGAAGTTCACTAATATTGGCATCCTTTCTCTTGATCAACATATTCGTGATCCTCTTCTCATCCTCATCCTCAAGATCAATCAGTTGAAACTCTTGTTCAGTTTCATGCTTGTCCTCCTCTTCAACAATGACCTGCTCTGTAACCTTTTCCTTTCCTTTATCAACCTTCTTTGCTAATGAAGAAGGCATGGCCCCTTGCACATCAAGTGTAGCAAACACATGCCTGTAGCCCCTCCGGTATGTCAAAGGAAATGGCTCAATGTCACCCATTTTTGTGCCATATGTCTCAATGTTCCCATCACTTTTTGATGCTTTTTCATCATGATATGAGGGTGAAGGGTTGTGGAAAGGTGATGTGGAAGGGTCATCATGCGGTGAAGGAATTTGAGTGGATGGTGATGCATGAGTAGTGGGATATGATGGAGAAGTAGGACTGGGAGGATGAGATGAGGAAGGAATATCTTGCTGATGATGGCCATGTGGATTAGTCGAAACCTCATGGGAAATGAAGGTATCCCATGGAATGTCCTTCTGCTAGAGCTGGTGCATAACCACCATCTTGATAAGTCAATGATGAAAAAGGCTCTGCATTTGCTAATTGTAGTCTCTCTTTTGCACTATGTAAGCCATTTTTCAATGCTTCGGAAAAGATAATATGGTATGTGTAGCATTCTTACTCTAGTAAAATGCATAAGAAGATGGATATGATATGAGTAAAGGCGGGAAAACCGTCCCTCACATGTGAAATACTTCATTATTATCTTCATCATGGGTGCATATCTATCAAGAAGATGAGAAAAATGGAAGATGGACTTGTGGTGATATTTATACCTAGGTTTTAGGTATGGTTCAAATTAACTCATGTCCAGGTTTTCTTGTTTGAACCAATTCTCACCCACACTAGGTATCCCTGTAGCAACTGCAATGGCATCAATGGACATCTCAAATGTAACCCTAGCAAGATTGACCTTCTTGTCATGTAGATAATGATGAATAGTCTTGTTAGCTCTGGGTGGTTTTGGATTTGCTACACCTTCTCACAAAATTCAAAGCAGCCCACATGTTTGAAGCAAGAAACAGTAAGAGGAGATGCCATGAGTTCCCTTGTATTGAGGGGCTCAAATCTGTTTATCTTCCCTCCCTTGTGATCATGCCTCCTTGGCATTTGTGCCTCACCACCACTGTCTTCACCCTCAGACATTGTAAACTCTGTTTTGGAAACCCTAGGGCTGATGTGAAATGAGATGAAGGGAGGGTAATGAAATGCCAACTTGAATCAAATGAAGGGGATGAGTGTGAATGAGTATAGGTGTATGAGAATGAGTGAGGGGCAAAATAACTCAATGAAAACCCTCAAGCAGTGTAATTTCCCTATCTATCACTGATTTTCTTTATAGGAGGATGAAGTAATGGTAATACAGTGATTTCAAGCTAAAACTTAGGGTTTCTTTTTAGGGTTTCACTTCCATTGGTTAAGAATTCACCAAATGGCATAAAAATAGGGTTTATATCATGTACTTACAACTTAAGATTTCTTGGAGGACCTTTGGCAAAGTCTTGAAGAAGTTTTGATGTGATTTGAGTGGTTGGAAGACTTAGAAACCCTTTCTGTCCAAGCGTGCAACGCCAATGCTGAGGGCGCAGCGCCAAGTTAAGTGCGTAGCGCCAAGGCAACTTCACAGGGTTCTGTTCGGGAAAGAGCGCAACACTTTGGCAAGGGCACAGCGCCAGCTCCTAGGTGCACAGCGCCTTCAGAAAATGTGTGGAGGAAAAATGGAAAATGCACAATGCCAACTCCCAGGTGCGCAATGCCAAGGAACATAGCCCGATTTTGCTCAGGAAACTCACAAATTCTTCTCCTCTTGAAAATTCTGAAGCTTTGCAAGGCAAAAATGGTTCTTTTGAAGTGTAGAATGGGATTTATAGGAAAATGGAATTAATTTAACTTTGAAAACCCACTTTCTAATGTTTGAAACCCCCTTTCCTTTTCTCACTGATATTATTTTACACTTTTTTCTTGCAGGTTGCTGAAGTCATGGAATTGGCTTTTCTTTTGCTCCTTGAGGCATGACAAGTTCATTTTGACAACTTTGGAATTTAAACACAAAGTAGCATCTTCCAAATATTCTCTAGTTTCCACCATAAAACTCAACTTATCTTTTCCACCTTCTTTGGCCACTTTTTCAAAACCCTAATTGTTTGCAGTCTTTACAGCAATCGCTGGTGTTGTATTTTAAGTTCTCTATAGCCCTTTCAAGTTCATTAATTTCTGTCCAATTCACCTTACCCCTTTTCATATTTCATCAATATTTTCTTATTGACTTTCTTCATGTTTGGCCTTGTGTGCTTCCTCCATGTCATTTTCTGCAAGCGATCACTACTTTAGCACTCAAATGGACTAACCAGCTCATAACCCTAGTTATCTACAAGACCAAGTGTTTCCCTTTCCCTTGTTGTAATTTATTTTCATTCAGGAGTAGACAATCTACATCATCAGTACTTTTTGCTGATAAATCTTCCAACACTTCTGTAGAATTGCTAAACATTTTCCATTTTTCTCACTTGCAGGTGCTGAACTGAGGAGATCATCCTCTTTGGAGATTTTAGGTCTTTCTTGAATAACCATGTCTTGAAATTATATTACATCTGAGGCAGATTCTAACAAAGGAAAAGCAATGACTGAAACATGTAAGGATGACCTTGAAAAATGTAAAACCCTGATGACCTAATGGGAGTATTTCTTGACCTGACTATGGATGAGATTTTGACCTAAAGATTTTCAAGTGAAAACAAAGCATTGTCAAAGTGTTGTATTAAATATCCAAAATCCAATGTACTTGACTTATCTAAAGAGTCCATAGAGATAGTTTTGAGACCATCAATGCTTGAGGAACCTGGGGAACATGGGAAAAAGTTTCTAGGTAGGAAAGAAGGATGAAAATGAGAGGTATAAGCCCATAATGAGTCTTTTAAGAGCAACAGGGTGACTTTGAGAAGACCAACTGAGGAATAGTGAAAATAGGTTTATAAGGATAATGAAGGAAGTGAGATTTTTGAAAACACATAATGTTTCAATAAATATTTGTTTTCAGAACGCTGCTATCAATCTATAGTCATCCAAAGATATTGAAAAATACTGATGACTAATAGTCTCGATTTTTGGATCTAGGGGAAAATATCTGTGCATATTTGTTTTATGTTTTATGTTCTTGCCATTGTTTAGTTTATGTTTTTGAGAATACATTTGCAGGTAATTTCTGTACAGGGTTAAAACCTACATTCCCTTATCTGAATGTAGTGCTTCAAAATTCAATTGTAATCCTCTTAGAAAGAGGAATTTAGACAAATAATTTGTCACTGAGCTGCCAAATTAACACATTAGTTTACACATACTGGGATGAGAATTTCGTGCAAGAGAGGGGATTCTATAACAACCACCTGCTACAATAGTAGAATACAAGAGGGAGAAAATAGTTACAACATAAAAGAGGAAGGATATACCACAACATGGGCTTAGTCCCCCAATTCTAGGCTACAATGACAAAGAAAATATGAGGCGATTCTCCTCCAAAGAGGACATATCGACCCTCACAAAGAAAACGAAGTTCCAAGGAGCTATTGAAAAAAATGAAAAGGGAGGAGTTGCAACACTAGAAAAGGAGGTCAACTGTCAAGTCCCTAGAGAACCCACATAGTTAAATACACTCGATGGATCTTTGGGAATGAGGCACCAATGTTTTTTCTTCCTAATGACTTTCTCAACTTGGACTTACTTAAACTTGGACTACACGTACTCTTATTTTATTTAAGTTTTTTGTGGAATTATTTGTTTACTTAACCAAATATTCACATGTACAAAACTACACTTATCTCATCATGAAACACATCAAGACACATATACAAATAATATGGTGCAAAAAACTTATTAGCCTAAAACAAAAAAATGTATAATAATAAAAAAGAATATATCAAACATCCCATTAGCTTACATCAACAACAATAATTTGTGCCAAAACATACAAAAGATTCCCTCCCTAGACAAAACACCTAATTTACAACAAAATTCCACATTTCTACCAAACTCCAAATTTTGATCTTACCCGAACCTCAAGATTTGAGTCACAAGAAAGCCCAAACGCCAAATTTTGGTCTGTAGAATCAAACATCAAATTTTGGTCCATTTAGCAAACACCAAATTGTGTCCCATCACGTCATGATCAATGAACACAAAATTTTGACTTGTCTCACTAAATTCCAAAACTGGTCATGCCTTCATTTGCAGTGCAAGGGGAGAGGCACGCCACATTATCAAATCACGAAAAAACTGGGCTGCATGTCCTTATATATAATGTGTGTTTTACTTTTCCCAAATGTTGTGTACCTATGGTTGGGGAATGTCAATTCATATGGTTTGCTATATAAGCACCTAGATGATGGTCCATCTCCCATCATGTGCATTAATCATTCCACCCGATTAGCTACTCCATTGCACAATGTTGTAACTTGTCTCGATCGATGTGTTATATACCCATTTCAAGTGTGGTGAATCATTCCACTCAGCTCATCTTGTCATCACATGGTATCAAAAACCATTTAGGTCAACCTGATCCATTCCATCTCAAAACCATATTCTCAAGTTGGGCCGACCCAAATCGGTCCATTTTTTAAGTTGGTATACTTTGGCCAACTCATCTCAAGTATGGAATGTGTGCGAGTGAATTTCTAGCCAACTTGTTTGTCTCATCTCAACATGCGCTCTTGCATAAATCGTGCCAACCACATTGACACATGAACCCAAGCCTGTGCCAAGTTTGTGGGAGCTCTCTGATCTACCCAACTCGCCCATCTCAATCCTCATGTCATTGTCACACAAATCCGTATCGCACAATGTTGGAACCCAAAATTTGGGCATTCTATCCCACATTGACCGTCTGGGTGCACCCATGGTCTGAAGTATTGCATCATAAGCCACATTGTGCCCAACTAATCTTTGGCATGGTAAATTTCTCTCATGCACGTAATGCAACTACTACTTTAAGGATATTACATCCTCCCTCATCCAAAATCATTGTGATCTTCAACAATCCTCCAACCAGTAAACTCGATGAAAAAATCCACCAATCAGAGTCTCCACAGAAACTCGGCACCAAGCCTCAAAAATATGTCTAATGTATCCATATTCAATAGGAAACTTTGCACCACATATCAAATTCACCTTGAAAAATCTCCACATCTTTACATTTTTTTCAGTTCATAGGTCAATGAATAATCATCTCAATCTACGATATGCAATAGCTCTCACAACCAACACCATGGCTATCCTCTCAGTCAAAGTATAGGAGCTACCAATGCTCCAATTTATGGTATGAAACCCATGGAAATATCATCCTAGTGTCATAAATCTTCCACAAAACCATTTGCCACATCCCAATCTCTCCTCCAATCCACCAAAATTTCCATCTTGTCTCATCGCCAAAAAAATCATTTTTTCTACTCAAACTCTGAATGTCCATGGTTGCATTTATCCATGATCAAAACTATCAAATATCAAACCTATCTCACACATCATTCTACGTGCGACAATAAAATAAAAATCCACTTGTAACCATCATTTTCATAGATGTAATGGTGAAAATCACCCCAATTGTCCCCTTAATAACACCCAAAAACCCATTTGCAATCTTAGTTGAACACTACCTCCCATGGTAGGAACTATTGTCGATAAACCTGCTTTAATGCTTCTCACCATCTTCATGATCTTCCAATATCCATAATATTATACCCCGATAACACTTATCATGCTCCTAGATAACTTGCATGGTTATAGGTACCTGATGGATCTCTAGGTGTGCTACACCAATGTTTTTTCTACCCAATGACTTATGAAACTTGGACTTACTTAAAATTGGACTATACCTACACTTTTTTTAGCTAAGTGTTTTGTATAATTACTTATTTACTTAACCAAATATTCACATGTACAATAATATAATCATCTCATCATGCATTACATCAAGATAGATATACACATTATGGTGCAAGCAACTCACCAACCTAAACCCAAAAGATGAATAATAATGATAGAGATTACATCAAACATCCCATAGGCTCACATAAATGGAAACCCATGCTAAAATATATAATAAAGGTCTTCCCTAGCAAAAACACCAAATTTCGGTCTTTCCCAAACCTCAAATGTTGGCTCCGAAGAAGCCTCAAATTTTATCCTAAATGTCGAATTTTGGTCCACATGAAAAAACACCAAATTTTGATACACTAGAAAACACCAAATATTGGCCCCTTAAATCATAGGTAGACAAGCACAAAATTTCAGCTTGTCTCACCCAATGCAAAAATTAGTTGTGCCTTCGTCCGTGTTACCAGGGGAGAGGCATGCTACACTATCAATTCCAAAACAACAGGCCCACACATCTTCCCATCTAAAGAGATGTGACCTAGTCATGCCCTCCATCTTACTCACCCCAAACTTCTACTTGGTTTATTATGAAATACTGCATGGAAACCATGTTTTCCACTCACACAACTCCACCGAAATGTGCTCTATTTTCCTTCATTCCAGAACTCGTACAACTTAATTATATGTGGTTTGTCACACTTTTTTCGACCATTGTATCCCTCGTTTGGGGTGCATCAATTTGTATGGTTGACTCTACAATTTCCTATTCAAAATTCCATCTCCCATCCTGTGCACAAATTGTTCTTCCCAGTCAAATCCTCCATTGCAAGGTGTCCCAAATCATCTCGATTGACGTTTCATCTATCCATTACAAGTATGGTGAGTCATTCTACCCTACTCATCTCTTCATCGGACAACATCCCGACTCCATTGATACTGACCCGGTCCATTCCATCTCGACACCCATTCATGAGTTGGTTTGACCCAACTTGATCTGTTCTACAAGTTTGTATATTTTTACTAATTCATCTCAAGTATGGAATAATTGTGTGGGCACATGCCCAGCTGATGAGTTGAACTCATCTTGGAATATTCTCTTGCAGAACTTGTACCAATCACTTTTCCATGTGAACTAAAGTTTATGTCAAATGTATGGGTGCTCTCTTATAAAACCAACTTGCCCATCTCAATACTCAATTAGTCACATGAATCCTCATCACGTGATTCTAGAAACCCAAATTCGAGCATTTTGTCCCACATCAATCATCTAAGTGCACCCATGTTGTGTGATATTACATCACAACATGCATGGTGCCCAACCCTCTTACATATTGTGCACCTAATGTGATTGATGCTTCGAGGGTCTTACACCAACCCTCGAGACAAGCCTGGACCCAAAATTTTGTGTGACAGTGAAGTAATGTTCATTGGAAGCTCTCCTCTAAAGAAGACGATGTTTTCCAATAGATATTTTTGTGTGACAGTGAATTAATATTCATTGGAAGCTCTCCTCCAAAGAAGACAATGTGGTCCACATGAAAGGGGATGTCTAGAGGGATACCAGATATTGAAGTCCCCAAGAAAATAGGGACACATCCATCGATAAGGAAAAAAGTATCCAATGAAGTTCAAGATAACCTGCCTATTGTAACACAAAACCCATGAAGCAGAGAAGATAAACAAGAGAAATAAACAACCCCTATTGCAACACAAGAACTAACAAAGGGTGGAGAGACAGAAAAAACCCATGTTATAACACAAGAACTAACAAATAGTGAAGAAAAAGAAGACACAAGAACTAGAAGAGGGTGCCAAAAAAGAAACAACCTCTACTGCAACATGAGAACTAGTAGAGGGTGGAAAGAGAAATGACTCCTATTGAATGAAAGGAAGGAGAAAATGCCTTTTTTTCAACACCAAGTTTCTCTCTATAGACCAAGAAATTTCCTTTCGGAAAATCCTTTGTGAGGATATATCTTCTCATCTGTCAAAATGTGAAGGAGTCTCACAACTCCTCTCTGCACCATGTCTTGGATGTAATGATATTTGATATCAATATTCTTTGACTTGTCATGGAACACACAGTTCTCTGACAAACGAATCCCACTCTTGTTTTTGCAATAGATAATTGTTGTGTCTAGGACCTGCTCAAAAAACTCTCCAAAGAGATTCCTCAACAAAATGTCTTCATATATTAATAGGTTGGTTGCAATATACTAAGCCTCAGTTGTGCTAAGGGATACAAACTTTTGCTTCCTACTCATTCATGATATCGTGGTAGATCCAAGACTAAAAGAACATTCGAAATTACTCTTCTTAGCGACAACATTGTCAGGACAATATGTGTATGTATATCCATGTAGTCTAACATCTACAATGACATATCACAGTCCAAGGTTAATAGTCCCATGTAGATATCTCAATACATGCTTGGCAAACCCAATGTACATGGTGAGGCTTAGTCATAAACTGGCTCAAATAGTTAATTGCAAAGCATGTGTAAAGATGCCTGTTCACAAGGAACATCAAAGCACCAACCAGTTTTTTATACTCATAATGGTTTGAAAGGTCTGGTCCAGCAACCTATCCACATAACTTCTTTAAATTCATCTCCATAAGTGTAGGCAAGGACTTCCATTCTACCATGCCAAATCTCTCTAACAGTTTCACAACATATTTTCCTTATGAAAGGAAAACCTTACCTTGTCTTTGTGATACCTCAAATACCAGGAAATAGTGCATAAAACCAAGATATTTCATCTCTAATTCAAAATCCATCTCCCTATCACATTCAAGAATGAGAGGGTTTACACCTTTCAAAAATAATTCATCAACATATAATACCAAAATGAGAGGCATACCTTGGATAACTGTGAAGTACATGTTTGGATCGACATAGCTCCTTGTGAATCCAAGCTTCATCAAGTAATTGTCAATGCAAGAATATCTTCCTCTGGGGGCATGCTTCAAGCCATACAATGTCTTCTTCAATCTACAAACTTGTGTCTTATGGTCCTCTACTTCAAATCCATGTGGCTTCTCAATGTAAACTTATTCCTATAACATTCCATGGAGGAATGTTGTCTTCACATCCATCTGGTGAAGGGTCCATCCTTGATTTTCAACAAGGGAAATTATCGAACGAATGGTGGTGTATTCGGTCATAAGAGCAAATATATCATCATAATATTCTCTCTCTTTCTAGGAGAATCCTATTGCCACGAACCTTGCCTTATATTTATCAATACTTCCTTCCATCAACTCCATGATTTATCTTGAATAACCATTTCGAAGTCACCATGGATTTCCCCTTTGATCTTGGAACAACATCCCATACGTCGTTCTTCATAAATGATTCATATTCTTCATCCATAGCATCCTTCCAAACTTGTTATTTAATGAGTTCTTCAAAGGTGGGAGGCTCAACTTCAATCATATTTCTCATCACTATAACATATCCCTGGTACTTGAACAACTTCTTGCTTTCTCTAAAGGGAAACATCTTCATAAAATATTACATCCCTCCTAATTTTATCCTTCCTTTAACTAGGAATATATATTATAAATGATTTATAATCTTCATGATATCCAACAAACATACCTTTTATTCTTGTTTATTCCAACTTGTTTGTTTTATCTTTCACCACATGAAAATATACGAGGCAACCAAATATACATAGGTGACCAATGTTGGGCTTGACACCTACAGATACTTCTTCGGGAGTCTTGTTGTCCAATGCTTGATAAGGCACCATGTTTTGAAGGTATATTAATGCATCTGTTTCTTCACCCCAAAAGAACTTCGACAAATTTTGATCATGGAGCATGGCTCGGGCAACTTCTATAATAGACTTGTTCTTTCTCTCAACCATTTCATTTTTTTCGAGATTATAGAGCATGATTGTCTTCTTCTTGATACATTCTTTCTTGCAAAATTCTATGAATTGATTTGAAATGTACTCTCCATTATTGTCAGGCCTAAAGATATTAATTTTACTCCATGTTTGATTTTCAACCAAATCCTTGAAGTCTGTGAATAGTTTGAAGGCCTCATCCTTATACTTCAAATAATATATCCATGACTTCCATGATAAATCATTGATGAAGGTACTATAGTAGAGATGGCCACCAAGTGAATGAACGAGCATTAGACCACATATGTCAGAATGAATGAGATGGACGATGTAATTATAATTGTTATTTCTATAGGAGAATGGTCCCCTTGTCTTATTTCCACTGACACATCCTAGACACCCTCCATCATGATGGGCTTAAAAATTCTTCGATTTTGGAATATCTTCATAATGTAGACGGGTTAATATACAATGCCACAACTTGATTTTATGATTAGTGTCATGTACCATTGTTAGAATAGGTCTTCCAGTGACTCTATAAAGTCATTCAAATATAGATCCCAATCTGAAAGCACTGTCATAGATGATTCAACTTTCCAAGTACTTTTCCTTTTATGAAATAAACCCTCATTCCTTAGTCTTGTAAAGTAGATATATATACCAAATTCTTCTTCAATCACAACACATACATCACATCATGAAGAAAAACAGATTCCCTAGAGTCCAAGTGAAATTTAATAGACCTAAAGCTTTTAATGCGATGAGTGGGGTTATCTCCAAGAATAATATTTAAAATTTACTCCCTCTCTACAAAATTAGAGAGAAATTATTTATACGTAGACAAATGATGAGAGTCTCCACTATCGACCAACCAAATATCCCAAGTATTTGGAGGAGAGGAATTAGAAAGTGAAAAAATAAGGATATATTGAGATTAATTAGTAGCATTACCATTCATTCCTGGAATTCCTTGACCTCTTTTATGAACAATATCCTTCTTCAATATCATCAGGGAAGTCTCCTATTCTTCTATCATTCCTTCTTCCATCTTATCTATCATATAACCTATTTCTATTGTAGCCATGATTATTGTTGTAGGACATTGAAGTATTCCTTCTTGGAGCATCTCGCTTCTCAAGGCAATCTCGAGCATAGTGACCCTTTTGATGACAATTGTAGCATTCAACATCTATATCTCATCTTCTTGGATTCTTAGAGTCTAGGTTGGCTTGATTTCCTTTCTTCTTATTCTTCGTCTTCCCTTGAGCAACGAAAGCAGTAGGCTCTTATTCATTTTGCATTTGAATTCTTCCCCTAGATATCATCATTATTTCTTCTTGATTTCATAGAGAAAGTAGCTCACCAAAATAATGGATCCTTTCCCTATTGTTGATGTAAGTAAGGAACATGTCCCATGATGAAGGAAGACCACTAAGGGCAGTCATCACCAATTCCTTGCAGATACAATTTCTTCAGCAGTTTGGATTTAATCCTTGATTTGAGTGATTCTCATGAAGAATTATTGTATAGTCTCTCCTTTGTGCATCCTATATTCCTTGAATTGATTTTTCAAACCCATAATGTGGCTCAAATTTTTCACGTCATACATGCCAACAATATTATTGTACATTTATTTGGATATCGTCAAAGATTAATTATACTCAAGTAGATGACCTCTTAAAGAATCAATAATGATCTTCATAAATTTAATCTCACCTTTCTTGTACTTAAACTTGACAACATGGGGAGCATTTTCTGGTGGTGCTAAAATATTTCCTTCCACATATTCCAAGACATATTACTCATCTAAGGTGACATTGATCCTCGTCTTCCAAGCTGCAAAGTTAGATGCATCAACTAGATTTTCATTATCCTTGAAGTACGATGTAGACATTTTTACCAAACCAAAATGTATTTTCAATCAACTGCGAGAATATGGATGCTCTTTCTCTATGTCTCTTGGGACTGTCTTCACCTTAGCGCTCTCTCCAAGTTAATTTTTTCATTAATATTTGTTCTATGTTGCAACTATCACTTCAACAATTTCCAATCACATCCAAATTACAATTTCCACATCTTCAATTAACCAATAACAAGAGAAAAATAGTAGATAGAAAAATGATATATTATGCATAATGAAAAATAGCCAAGAGACAAGAGAGACAATGTTTGGTTAATGACCATGGAAAAACCCCACAAGGGGAAAAACCTTTACAATTCTTTTTTTATTAGATTGTCTTCAAAAGTTCAACAGAGGGTACAACATCCAAGAGTCAAAATCAAGCTTTAACTAGCCAATATCCAATATCCAATTTAGTCAATATAACAAGAAATTATCCAAATCAGAGACAAGAGAGGGAGAATCAACAAAAGTCAACTCTGGTGCAACTGCAAATCTTCCCAAGTCAATAACAGTCGATCTGCCCTAACCAGTCCTCCAGTCAATGACCAAACAACCCCTCAAGAGCTTAATCAATAGAATTCAAACTCGGCCTATATCTCCTTGATTTTCATACCAATAAGTGTGGCCCACCCAAACAAAAATACCCTCAAAATATAGAACCAAAAATCAACCCAGAAAGTCAAAGTCAACATTGGTCAATGCTGGTCAAAGTTGTAGTCAGTTTCAGATTTTGACCACCTGTAATTTTTTCCTCTTTCTCCTTCACATGTGTGAGAGAAGACCTACAATTTTTTAGATAGATCAAACCCAAGAAGACAGAGAGAAATGTGTGATGAATGGTATCTAAATGAGCTTGAGGTGTCCTTAATTTATAGGCATCGGAAGAGGGACATTTGTGCTCTAGGCTGACCTAATCAAATTCCATATTATGGGCTTCACATCAAAAATATAGGGGGGTGATAGTCCCTCCTTGTTTGTTGCCTTTGGCATAGTAGGGTGGTCACGGGGGGGGATGACAACCCCCCTCATTGGGGGGTTTACAGGGGGGTGGTAGCCTCCCTGCACGGGGTCCGGGGTTGCACCCCAAGAAAAAATTTATGCGGACCCAAAGATGGTGGTTTGACCTACCCATAGTTTTTTTCATGGGTTTTGCACATGGTTTTGGGCACGATGGTTTTCTTCCCATGTTATTTTATAGATACGGTCAAGGGAACTATAATTATGTTCTAATTTAGGGTTAATGGATTGGGGTTTTATGAATGATTTGGAATTTATATGTATGTATTATAAAAATGAAAAGAATATAATGAATAATCAATTTGGTAGTCCCGGTTTTGGGATCTATGGGAAAATATTTGTGTATTTTTGTTTTATGTTTTATGTTCTTTCCATTGTTTATTTTCTATTTTTGAGAATTCGTTTGCAGGTAATTTATGTACAGGGTTAAAACCTACATTCCCTTATCCCAATGCAGTGCTTCAAAAGTCAATTCTGGTCCTCTTAGGAAGAGGAATTTATCCAATGGTTGGAATTTGTTACTGAGCTGCCAAGTTAACACATTAGTATACACAACCTAGGATGAGAAAGTCACACAAGGGAGGGGCTTATATAACAACCACCTGCTACAATAGTAGAATACATTTGGGAGGAAAGAGTTACATCATTACAGAGTAAGGATAGACCATACCATGGGCCTAGTCCCCCAATTCCAGGCTACAATGACATAACAAATCTGAGGCAATTCTCCTCCAAATAGTACATATCGACCCTCACAAAAAAAATGAAGTCCCAAGGAACTTTTGAACAAAAGGAAGAGGGAGGAGTTGCAACGCTAGAAAAGGAGGTCATCTGTCAATTCCCTAGAGATCCCACATAGTTAGAGACACACCTTGGATCTTTGGGAATGAGATGCCAATGTTTTTTCCTCCTAATGTCTTGCTCAACTTTGACTTACTTAAACTTGATATACACCTACTCTTCTTTTATTTAAGTTTTTTGTGGAATTACTTGTTTAATTAATAAAGTGTTGACATGTACAAAAATACACTTATCTCATCATAAAATACATCAAGACATATATGCAAATAATATGATGTGGGCAACTCATTGGCCTAAAACTCAAAAGATGTATAATAATGATAAAGATTACATCAACAATAGTAATTTGTGCCAAACCATACAAAATATTCACTCCCTGAACAAAACACCTAATTTACAACAAAACTCCACATTTCTACCAAACACCAAATTTCAATCTTACCCTAACCTCAAAATTTGACTAAGAAGAAACTTCAAATTTTAGCCCAAATGCCAAATTTTGATCTGCATAATCAAACATAAAATTTTGGTCCATCTAGAAAACACCAAATTTTGTCCCATTACGTCAGAGTCAATGAACACAAATTTTTTACTTGTCTCACTAATTCCAAACCTGGTCATGCCTTTGTTTTCATTTCAAAAGGAGAGGCACGCCACATTATCAAATCACGAAAAAAATGGCTTGCATGTCCACTCGTCTGGCGTGGCCTAGTCATGCCATTTGTCTTACTTGTCCTAGGATTTTGTTTGGTTCATTCTAAATTATTTCCCAAACACACTACTATCCACTCACATGATTGTGCGAAATTCTGCTCCATTCACCTTTGTTCCACAACTCATCTGAGTTATATATATATATATGTATATGTATATGCATATGTATATGGTGTATTGCAATTTTCCCAAATGTTGTGTACCTTTTTTGGGGCACGTAAGTTCATATGGTTGAATCTATAAGCACCTAGACAATTTTACATCTCCCATCGTGTGCATAAATCATTCCACCTAATTGGCTCCTCCATCGCACAATGTCACAACTTGTCTCGGTCGACGTGTCATATACCCATTTCAAGTGTGGTGAATCATTCCACTCAACTTATCTTGCCATCACATGGTATCACAAAAAATTTAGGTCAACCCATTCCATTCCATATCAACACCACATTCTCAAGTTGGGTCGCCCCAAATCAGTCCATTCTACAAGTTGGTGTATTTTGGTCAACTCATCTCAAGTATGGAATGTGTGCGAGTGCATTGCTAGCTAACTTGTTTGTCCCATCTCAACGTGCGCTCTTGGACAAATCATCCCAACCACATTGCCACATGAACCCAAGCCTGTGCTAAGTATGTGGGAGCTCTCACATCTACCAAAATCACCCATCTCAATCATCATGTCATTGTCACACAAATCCCACATTGACGGTATACGTGCACAGATAGTGTGTGATATTGCATTGCAACGCACATGGTGTCCAACTCATCTTTGGAATGGTTAAGTGCTCCCATGAACCTAATGAAACTATTTCTTTGAGGGTATTACAACCTCCCTCATCCAAAATCATTGTCATCCTTAGTAATCCTCTAATCAACAAACTCGACCCAAAAATTCACCAAGGAATCAAAGGAGGAAGATCATAATCTAGATGATGATGAGGAAAAATGGGTTAAATATTTTGGGGTCATACCTTCAACTATGGAGGGAAAATCCCCATAAACTAATGGACACTTAGACTCCAAACAGGGGAATTCAAAAAATGGATGAAGAAGAAAAATTGATTTATCCTTTGTTTCAATGGGGCTATCAAAGGAAACCATAGGGTGGCAAGAGTGGGGATGATTTTCCACCCTGATAATATTGAATAACTAAAGCGTGTTTGGGGCTTGGGACATACATCTAATAATATGGCATAAGCATATGCCTTGTTTCAAATATTAAAGATGATTTTTGGTATTAGAGTGAGAGATACAATTGCAATAAGAGACTCTTGCAATATAATCCACTATCTTTACTAATGGCGGTGATGGTGCAGACGTTAAGGAGAGCCTTTCAAATTTGCTCACAATGGTTTCTAACTCCGGAGGAGTCGGATTCAATTCTTCACTTTCATTTTCATTCATCAAATTTCCAAAATTTGATTAATGAAATCTACCGAAGTTATATAAAATTTCCACAATATGATCTTTGGCTTTAAATAAAGTGCTTCTAAATCATTTTAAGAGCTCTTTAAATCAATCTCTTATAACCCCTTTTTGATATTGAATATAGCATCAAAAAAAATGGTTTGAACCAATATTAAAATCCTTTGGAATGAATAGCTAAGTCTTTAAATCAAATATTTAAAAACTATTAAATTTCCAACATAAACACTTAGTCTACGCTTTCACTCAGCCCACACATCGATTTTTTTAATAAACCAATTTCCATTTCAAATAATGTTGGTTCATACATCTTCCAACGTATTCATTTAATTTCAAAGCAACACTGGCTCATACCTGAAGTTTCCAACGCGTTAAATTTCCAACGCTGGCTCATACCTGAAGTTTCCAATGCTGGCTCAGATCTGTCACAATGCTGAACTGATAGAATCGCAATTTCTTAAGAGTTGAGCTTTAATATGCCGGAGCTATGCGATTTTGGCTGTATTATACCTTCAAACTGCTTCTTCAAAACTGGAATTTGATTGTGTTAACTCTGAATTCTGCCCTTTAAAACAAACAATTTCTTTCTCTGCGTTAAGACTGTGATTCAACAGTATCATTCCAGCAAACATATATTTAAATACACCTTCAAAATTTCACTGCGTCAAAAGGAGTTTCTCTCTCTGCGTTAAGATTGTGTTTCAACAATATCATAGATTCTTCGTTTGGCAACTTTCAAGGCCAGAATCATATTGATTCTTGCCAATCAAACCCCAGAACGCTTATACAAATTCTTATTGATATCAGAATTGATCTCTGATATAAAAGAACTTCTTCACACTAAAAAAATGTGTTTTATCTTAACAGAGAGGACGTAGGAATATAAGCATCTTGCAAACATAAAGAAGTATTCATACAGAGTCTGCGTTGCAGTCAAACTAATATTGAACTATTTAATTCAAGAATTTAAAAAGAATCAAGTCTTCTTCTAAACAGAGACCATATTAGTTCGATTGCCCTCAACTTATACAGAAATATCAAACCAATAAAATTTCGAAGATAAAAGATCTCCGGGGATTGCCAGTACGAACAATAATTCAGAACTTTGCAATCTTTATTAATTTCAATCCTCACAATAATTCCTCACGGCCAACTCCACTTTTCTCCATTACAAAGATTCTAATTTATAGTTTTATTACAAACAAAGAACTCTTCAATTTAGGATCAAATTTCCTAAATTGAGACAAAATCCTACTTGTCCAAATATCTTCCTAAAATATATCAACTGCAGTTAGATATGCTCAACAAGCTCACACCTATTAAAACCACTTATCTCTAAATACTCTCCTAATTTATTACAAAAATAATAATATTAATTTGTTTGAGGAATTCAATCCTCTCATTAAACATTGAATTTCACCTATTAGTGAATGAATTTTAACTCAACTAGCCACAACATGTGAACAAGCTTTCACATTGCTAGCTAGACTCTAATGCCCCTGCATCATTTACTCTAGAACACTCCCTAAAAATATGGAATGTCATCAAATTTTCAAGTGAAGTTACCATGGGTACCATTCTATTACGAGAAGGAAATGTTTCTAGCTCTTTATAGTAAACAATTCCAAGGCTGGTTTTATGGCTAATAAAGGGGTAAAATAAAAAGTTGTAGAATTATTTTGGAGGGGGAAAGGAAGTATGACTCCTTCCCATAATAAAATTACATATTAATTATGTGATGACATTCAAATTGTTTGAGGCGTGGGAGCACACAAGTTAAGAATATAGCTCTACCTTTGATTAGACACAGTGCCTTAGTGGCATGACAACTGAAGGTTTTGAGGCACTTGGACATCATGTGGTGACGAGGTCGTATTCTCTTTATGATATTATGGTTATGGTGGAAGCAGGTATCTCATTCAATGAATGCATGGGCATGAATTTTCAAGTGTGGGATATTTCAAAGATAATAAGCATTGAAGGTTTGCAATAGTGTGGTGTTGTGGAAATAATTGGATTTAGCCTTCTCATAGGATATTTAGAGTATGTGGCTATGATCAATCTTTGATTGCATAGTGTATTGTAGGAAATCCCCTTCTTGGAGCACTTGGATACTTAACGAAATGGTGGTAGGAGGAATATTGAATTTATTGTAGTAACTGGATTAGGGGTGACATTGGGATGTTAGGAGGGTTGGGTATTCCAGCTAAAGGACAGGGGAAAGGAACGTGAAATTTGGCAGAAAACTAAGGTAATTGGATTTTATGGCTTTAGTTCATTTCTTTATTGATGTTCAAGAGTCCAAGTTCCAGTCCTTGTTTTTATTTGTGATTGTTATTTCCATCCTCACTCTTTATGAAAGGTTGGATTTTTTAGAATTTTGGATACTCTGGTTTGTGGGCTTATTTTCTATTGATGTTCCTTTTCTCATATTGGAGGATGGTGTGGCCTCTCCAATGCTTCCTTGCTCTTCCTTAAGGGTATGCTTCATGCTTCTTTTTTATCCTTTATATGAAGTGAAAGGGAAGATTTTTTGGGCCTAGGTGCGTAAGAGGCCTGGAAATACTAGTGATGGCATGGGTTTTCCTCTTTAGGCCCTTCAATCACTGTGTATATTCCTGGATGGTTTTTATGGGGAAGTTTAGACTCTCGATTTTGTGTCCATGAAGGTTTTGGATTAGGTTATGTTGGTGGATTTGAACTGTACACTAGAACTTCAAGACTTTGAGGTGAGGTAGCCTTTGTTGGATTTATATGATCATTTATCTTGTTCACTTGATACTTACATACATTAGTATTTTTTGCTTTCTTGGAGGTGACTTTTATGCTCCTAGCCTTGGATTGTAGGTTTGATCACATAAATCAATCTTAACTTATCAAGGGTTTCATTGAATTTCGAAGTGGAAATTTGGATAGGGTGCTTTGAGGGCCCTATTTCTAGTTTACTATTTTGGTTCTCTTTGATATTCAATGTGCCCAAGGTGGTTATTGGGTCTATTCTTTATGTAACACTCTTTTCTTGTGGGTGGTAAATAATTTTAGTTACCTCTACATTCAGGTTAGTTTTTCATCTTAACAGTGGTGGTGCAAACTCTCATGGCTTGTGGTGGGAATGATAGCTAGTTTTATTATGTTATGAAATCCATGCATAGAGAAATATCCAATATATTCCAAAACTTGCAACACTATCAGGCTAGAATTCAACATGTGGAGGATGAACTAGATTATAGCATATCATAGTTGGAGGATATTATATTAAAAAGGAGAAATGATAATGACAAAATAGATGGTGAAAATGGAAATAGGGGGGGTGATACCCTTGAATGGTAAATTTAGTATCTTTACATGCTTAGTAGGATTTTTTTTTTGGTGGACTGATATTCACATATGTATAACTACAACAATATGAAATATTGCACAGCTTGTCAAGAAAAAATGTCTTAACTCAAGCTCATTCTCTTGGCATCGTGGGGAGACCCCAAACCAAATACGAGTAGATGGAAAAACTATGTCTAAGAAAGACACAATAAGTTGGAAATTTGAGACTAAAACAAGGGCTATTGGGACTCTCAAAAATGAAAAATCATGGATACAAGCTAGAGCAAGAAATGGCAGGGGAGTATAGGGTGAAACAATGGATATATTAAGGACACCTCCTCCAATGCCTATATATTAAGGACACCTCCTCCAATGCCTATATATTAAGGACAACTCAAGCTCACTTGGACAACATTCATCGCACACTTATCTCTCTCTTCTTAGGTTTGATATATCTAAAAAATTGCAGGGCTTCTCTCACACACGTGAAGGAGAAAGAGGGAAAAATTAAAGGTGGTTGAAATCCGAAACTGACTGCGAATTTAAACAATGTTGACCAATGTTGACTTTGAATTTCTGGACTTATTTTTGGTTCGATATTTTGAGTGTATTTTCGTTTGGGTTTTGTGCACTTATTAGAACAAAAATCGAGGAGATATTGGAACTTTGACTTGGGCTGATTGCAAAGATAAATTGCAGACTTTGACAACAAAAATTCTCTCTTATTTGACTGAGTTTGACTAAGTTTTTTATGACTATTTTATGTTGACTTTAACCAGCAATTGAGGTTGAATTTGACAGTTGTTGACCAAGCTCTTAAGGGGTTTTTTTATTTTTGACTAAAGGACTGATTAGTGCATGTTGACTGCTATTGACTTGGAGAGATTTGTAGTTGCACAAGAGTTGACTTTTTTTTACTCTCTCTCTCTCTCTTGTCTATGATTTGGATAATTTCTTAGCATATTAACCTAATTAGATATTGGATATTGGTTCTAGATATTGGCTAGTCAAATATTGAATTTGAATCTTGGATGTTGTACTCTTTTTGCTGAACATTTGAAGAAAATGTAATAAAAGAAGAATTGTAAAGGGTTTTCTCCCTTGTGGGGTTTTCCCCTGGTCATTGGGCAAACATTTTAAATCTTGTCTCTTGGCTATCGTTCATTATGCATATTGTATAATTTTTCTATCTACAATTTCTCTTTTTTTATTGGTTAATTGAAGAAGTCAAAATTGTAATCTGGATGTTATTGGAAATTGTTGAAGTGATAGTTAAAACATAGAACAATTCTTGTTGAAAAAATTAACAATATGATTTTAATCAGTCGATGGTAAGAGACACATACTATCAAATTATTAGCTTCTATAATGATCTAAACTATTTGCTACAATGCCTCCCACAAAAATAAATACATATCGATAAGCTTTTGGTTCCTTATATGGTTCAATAGTTGGAGGTGATACCAAAAAAACATTGTTTTTCCAGACTTTACAAATGATGAACTTAGACAAAAAGTAGGTAACACTTTCCTATGGTGTTGGTAGTGAACTCCTTGCAAATACCCTTCCCTTCCTAACCAAGACTTCATTTTATTGCAATAATTCTTCTTTGATGTTGGGAAGTGAATAATTCCATGAGAACCATTTTTATCCTACCATTGGAAGTCATGTAACTACAATTAGAACCTCTTCCATGGAAAATTTTAGGGGATAATATTCGCAATTGGGACAATTTTCCTAAAAAAAGATTCACCAATTTCCATTTCTTCTAAAAATGATTCACCCAAATTTTACAGTATAAAATTATTTCACTAAAAATCACCAAAATTATATGGAATCTACCTATAAAATAATTAGAAATTCGGATATCTTTATAAAGATATGAACAAACATTTATAGTTTTCATATTAGACAATAATGAGATTCACCAAGATTTATAAACTTTAAAATAAATTTCCATCCTTAAAATGTTCTCTTCCTGCTCATCCACTTTAATTTTGATTCCTCTCACTAATGTCTCTGTACCCTGGAGGTTTCACATGAATTCAAGTGAAACCTCCTCATTGAGTCCCTGCAATTTTTCAAAGTACTCTAACCATTCAATATTATAGAAAATCTATAAGGCCTCATTATTAATCCTTAATAGTGCCCTATCTAGTTCGGATCAAGTTTGGTATCAAAGTAGGTCTGGAAGGGATGTAGGTATTAGATCAAAGATGGGAAAATCACTAAAGAAACCATTTCTCAAAGAGAATGTTTAGTTGAAGAGAATGATGTGAGAAGTAGAGGATGAAAGTTAGAAATTGTGACTTCATTTATAGGCCATGGAAGAGGCCTTGGTGTATAAACCTAGGATCTCCCCTAGTCAGAGTATGCCCCATTTATTGTCCTACCCACCCTGTGGGATAACCTCCCCATCTAGTAAATGAGATGAGGGACTTGGGATAGAGTGTGATCCCTACACCTTGTAGTAGGTGGATCTCGCCCAAGTTGGTGGATGCAAGTGTTATACGGTCAGACTCTCTAGGATTAAGATGGATGATCAAGGAAAAAAGGGTAGAGTGTGATCCTTACCTTCGGTAATTTGATCTCACCTATTGTCGGGGACTTTGGGATAGAGTGTGATCCCTACATTTCGGTAGGTTTGTTCTCACCCACTATCTTTAGATTTAGGTGGTAGTTAGGGCTCCCTGATGGTGATGATTTCGGGTGGTAGTTGAGTCTCCCTGATGGTGATAGATTTAGGGCAGTAGTTAGAGGTCCCCTGTAGTGATTCTTCTTTAGATTTGAGAGTGTTAAAAATGAGATGAGAAAATACAAGTAGAGATGAGTAGGGATGCACATGACATGATGCCGATATACTTGTGATGATCACATGACACAGTTGACATTTCTCCCTAGATGAGAGGAAGTGTTAATTTGGAAGCTTAGTGACAAATTCCAACCATTGGACTAAATTATTCTTTTCAAGAGGACCAAATTTAATTTTGAAGCACTGCATTTAGATCAGGGAAAGTGTATTTTTCATGTGAATCCCACAATATGACATTTGATCATGTTAGCATAGAGGAAAAATTGTCCCTCCTCTAACACATATATATTAAGGACACCTCAAGTTCCTTTGGACAACATTCATCGCACACTTCTCTCTCTTCTTGGCTTTGATATATCTAAAAAATTGCAGGGCTTATCTCAGACACGTGAAGGAGAAAGAAGGAAAAATTAAAGGTGGTTGAAATTTGAAATTGACTGCAAATTTTAACAACGTTGACCAATGTTGACTTTGACTTTCTGGACTTATTTTTGGTTCGATATTTTGAGGGTATTTTCATTTGGGCATGGCACACTTATTAGAACAAAAATCAAGGAGATATTGGAACTTTGACTTGGGTAGATTCCAAAGATAATTTGTGGACATTGACAACAAAAATTGTCTCTCATTTAACTCAATTTGACTAAGTTTTTTATGAGTATTTTATCTTGACTTTAACCAAAAATTGAGGTTGAATTTGACAGTTGTTGACCAAGGTCTTAAGGGGTTTTTTTATTTTGACTGAAGGACTGATTAGGGCATGTTGAGTGCTATTTACTTGGAGAGATTTGTAGTTGCACAAGAGTTGACTTTTGTTGACTCTCTCTCTCTCTCTTGTCTATGATTTGGATAATTGCTTGGCATATTAACTTAATTAGATATTGGATATTGTTTCTAGATATTGGCTCGTCAAAGCTTGACTTTGAATCTTATATGTTGTACTCTCTCTTTGCTGAACATTTGAAGAATTGTAAAGGGTTTTCTCCCTTGTGGGGTTTTTCCCAGGTCATTGGCCAAACATTTTAAATCTTGTCTCTTGGCTATATCTTTAATTATGCATATTGTATAATTTTTATATCTATTATTTCTCTCTTTTTATTGGTTAATTGAAGAAGTCAAAATTGTAATCTGGATATTATTGGAAATTTTTGAAGTGATAGTTACAACATAGAACAATTCTTGATGAAAAAATTAATACTATGAGTTTAATTAGTCGATGGTAAGCGACACACACTATTAACTTATTAGCTTCTATAATGATCTAAACTATTTGATACAATGCCTTCCACAAAAATAAATGCATATTGATAAGCTTTTGGTTCCTTAGATGGTTCAATAGTTGGAGGTGATACCAAAAAATATTGTTTTGCCAAACTTTAAATGTGATGAACTTAGACAGAAAGTAGGTAACACTTTCCTATGGTGTTGGTAGTGAAATCCTTGCAAATAATTGTCCCTTCCTAACCAAGACTTCATTTTGTTGCAATAATTCTTCTTTGATGCTCCGAAGTGAATAATTCCATGAGAACCATTTTTATCCTATTCGCAAGTGGGCTAATTTTCCAAAAAATGATTCACCAATTTCCATTTCTTCTAAAAATGATTCACCCAAATTTTGCAGTATAAAATTATTTTACACTAAAAATCGCCAAAACTATATGGACTCTACCTATAAAATAATTAGAAATTTGGATATTTTTATAAAGATGTCAACAAACATTTATAGTTTTCATATTAGAGAGTAATGAGGTTCGTCAAGATTTATAAACTTTAAAGTAAATTTCCATCCTTAAAATGTTCTCTTCTTGTTCATCCACTTTAATTTTGATTCCTCTCACTAATGTCTCTATACCGTGGAGGTTTCGCATGAATTCAAGTGCAACCTCCTCATTGAGTCTTTGCAATTTTTCAAAGTACTCTAACCATTCAACATTATAGAAAAACTATAATGCCTCATTATTAGTCCTCAAAAGTGCCCTATCTAGTTCATGGTAGATTATAAATCCTTCCATGGTTACTATTGGTTATGGAGAGAACATTAATTCATGAAATTTTGAAGTATATTCCAAGAAAATAATATGATACCTATTCTAATATTATTAATATTGGTTATATCATATTTAAAGATTATATAATTATATAACATTATTTTTAATAAATATATAATAAATATTTAAATACAAATATTTATTAAATTTATATATAAATATTAAAATATATAATTATATGAATTAAATTAAAATTATGTTATACATTTATCATATATAAAATTTAATTATCAAATATCTGATGCATATTAAATTTAAATTATTATAAAAAATCAATATAAGTTTTTAATGGTATGTCAATATTATTATTATTGAAGTTTTAAATATTGTATACATATAATCAAATATATTCTCAAAGTGGATGCTCAGTGAGAAAAGTGATTTTGTTTTACCATTTCTAAAGTAGTTATAAAAGTTTTTTATATCGACTTTTTAAGTCATCAAAATGTATATTTGTTATGATAGACCAAACATTGGTCTCAATGGACGTTAACCATCATCATCATCATAAAGTTAAAATAATAAATATTTTATTAATATTAAATTAAATTAAATTTAAATAATTTTATTAAATATTAAATTTACAATCAAAATACAAAATTATATAAATATAATTAAATAATTATAAAAATATAAATTAAATATAGTTATACTAACACAAATTTATATCATACAAATCAAATAAAACTATTCAAACAAAATCAATTAAATAATACAATCAAATATAAATGTAATCTTACAAATTCTTAATATCATACATAGACATAAAAACATTTAGCATAAAATTTTATCATCATATATATATATATATATATATATATATATATATATATATATATATATATATATATATATATATATATATATATATATATATGTTGTGTGTGGAGGGAGTGATAAAAATTGGGCTATAATGCTTTTATGTGTGTATTTACATTGAGAGCTTCTCTTAGCTTCAAGAATCATAAATTCTCTACTAACGAGGCCAACCATGTCATGAAGGTGGTGTTGGGTGTGGAGCCTGATTATCTTGTTTACTTTGTATCACAGCATTGGACCCCTGTACCATAAAAGGGGCGGCTACGCCGCCCGAAATTTAATCACTGCCGTGGGGGGTCCAGGGGGGGGCGACAGTGCTTTTCGGAGCCCCCCCCTGGCGGGGGTTCGGGGGCAGCGCCCTCGAAGCTAAAAACAGATGTAAAATTGCCTTGTAAAAGTATAGTAATTTCTAGTCAATCTGGGCCGTTCATTAGGCAAATGATCTGACGGTAGAAGTTATGTTTAGATTAGGGTTTTTTGCCCTAGAAGGCAACCCCCTTGTATATATGGGGGCATTGTATTGCGGCTGTGTATGAGGTGTGTATTCTCGGAGCAAGAAACAGAGAGGGAGACTGTGAGAGAGAACAGAGGATATTACAGTGGATCTACTGTAGGTTTTGTCTCTTCATTTTGTTGGATAATATAAAGGAAGGACTGGCTGTTCGGGGTGGACGTAGCCCAAACTGGGTGAACCACGTATATCTGTGTCTCTCTGGTTTTATGTGTTTTGTGTGCTTGTATTTTCCGCATATTTTATGTGTTTTCATTGCTCTGTAATATTTAATTTTCTAACAAGCGGTATCGAACCGAAGGTATATTTGGGTGATAAACTCGCGAGAAAAAAGGGTTCTAGTTCGAGTGGGGCTTGATGGCCGGACGATGGTAAGTTTAGGGTCGAGAAAGTTATTAGCCAAAACTTTGCGCATTTGTGGAGAAATTGCCGAGATGGAAGATTATCTGTATCGCAGAAAGATGCGTACCTACCATTGAGCGAGAAAAACAAAATGGCGACCATGACGGACGCGGAATGGAACATTCTCGATGAAAACCCTTTTTAACAGTACGGTTGTGTCTTGCGGCGTCAGTCACCTTCAATATTTCGAAGGAAACAGCAACAGAGGGTTTGATGCAGACGTTGGCGAAACTGTATGAAAAGCCCTCGGCCTCAAACAAGGTATTTCTTATGAAACGACTATTTAATATGAAGATGTCAGAAGGTGGATCTGTTGCAGACCATTTAAATGAATTTAATACAGTTACCAGTCAGTTAAGTTCTGTAGGGGTAAAATTTGATGATGAAGTTAGAGCTTTGTTATTCTTGTGCTCATTGCCAGAGAGTTGGAATGGTTTAGTAATGGCCATTAGTAACTCTGTCTCTGGATCTAGTACTTTAAAGTTTGATGATGTTGTTGGTGCTATCCTTAGCGAGGAAATGCGATGGAAAATCTCTGGTGAGACATCAGGTAATGCTTTGAGTGCAGAGTCTAGGGGAAGAAGAATGGAAAGAGGAAAGAGCTCGGGATATCGTAGTAAATCAAGGAAAGGCAGATCCAAGTCCAGATTGGGGATAGTGTGCTGGAATTGCGGAAAGAAAGGACACCTAAAGAAAGACTGTAGATCTCGGAAGGAAAAAGAAGGAGACACACAACAAGAAAACAATCATGAAGCAAATGTGACAGGTGATGTGTTACAAGATGCTTTGATTCTTTCTTTCAAAAATGTTACTGATTCTTGGGTTGTAGATTCAGGGGCTTCATTCCATGCCACACTTGATAAGAAATATTTTCATGACTATGTTCAAGGAGATTTTGGACAAGTTCGTTTGGGTGATGATAAACCCTGTAAAATTGTTGGAATGGGTAAAGTTATTGTAAAACAACAGAATGGAAACCAATGGCTACTAAAGGAGGTAAGGCATGTTCCAGATCTAAAGAAAAATCTGATTTCAACAGGGCAGTTAGGCAGTGAAGGTTGTGTGAAAACTTTCACAGATAAAACTTGGAATGTCACCAAAGGAGCGCTGGTAATAGCAAAAGGTGAAAAGGTTGGTACATTGTATTTATGCAATGGTATTTCTAACTCTGTTAATGCTTTAACTTCCAAAGGAGGAGATGCAGCATTATGGCATCATAGGCTCGGACACATGAGTGAGAAGGGAATGAAGATTCTTCACTCAAGAAATTTGTTGCCAGGTTTGAAGAATGTTGATTTGGATTTCTGTGAGAATTGCATCTATGGAAAACGGAAGAGAGTCAGATTTCTCAGAGTTGGGAAAGAAAAGAAGAGCGAAAAATTGGAGCTTGTGCATACAGATGTATGGGGACCTGCTCAGGTATCATCTCTCGGTGGCTCTCATTATTATGTTACTTTTATTGATAATGCAACTAGAAAAACATGGATTTATTGTATTCAGAATAAATCTGATGTATTGGATACTTTCAAGAAATGGAAAGCCTTGGTTGAGATTGAGACAGGAAAGAAGTTGAAGTGTCTTAGATCAGACAATGGAGGTGAATATTGCAGCAAAGAGTTTGATAGGTACTGTTCAGAGCATGGAATTTGTAGAGAGAAGACAGTTCCAAGAACACCACAAGAAAATGGTGTGTCAGAAAGGATGAGCAGAACAATCATGGAGCGTGCAAGGTGCATGAGATTGCATGCAGGATTGCCTTTACAATTTTGGGCAGATGCTGTAGATACTGTTGTTTATCTAATAAACAGAGGGCCTTCAAATTCCTTGGATGGTGGTATTCCAGAGGAAGCATGGACAGGTAAAAAGATAAACTACTCTTTTTTAAAGCCTTTTGGTTGTGAAGCCTTTGTCCATATTAATAAAGAAAACAGAACAAAGCTTGAGGCAAAATCAAAGAAATGTACCTTTATTGGATATGGTGCTAATGATTTTGGTTATCGCTTATATGATTATAAAAATCACAAAATCATTAGGAGCAGAGATGTAATATTCAATGAAAAGGTCTTGTATAAGAATCAGTTGCAGGAAAAGAAACAGGAAAAAGAAAGCAAGGAATACATGGTTCTTGATGAGATAACTGAAAAAGTAAAGGTGCCTGGAAATAATAATAATCAACAACCACAGCAGCAACAACCACCACAACAGCAACAGGCACCTCAAACACCTGAAAGTGGTGTTAGAAGATCTACCAGGATAAGTAGATCCCCTGAACGATACTCTCCCTCATTATATTATTTATTGTAGACTGATTCTGGTGAACCTGCATGTTATGAAGAAGCAATGCAGGTTGAAAGCAGGAAGAAGTGGGAGCTAGCCATGGAAGAAGAGATGGACTCCTTAATGCATAACCGGACTTGGGACTTAGTCAGGTTGCCTGCAGGTAAAACTACATTGCAGAATAAATGGGTTTACAGGCTGAAGGAAGAAGATGGAGGAAAACAGAGGTACAAAGCTAGACTTGTGGTGAAGGGGTTTACACAGAAGAAAGGTATTGATTTTGATGAAATATTTTCTCCTGTTGTTAAAATGAATTCAATCAGAACTATTTTAAGTCTTGTAGCAGCGGAAGATTTACATCTTGAACAGTTAGATGTAAAGACAACATTTCTCCATGGAGATTTGGAGGAAGAGATATACATGCAGCAACCAGAAGGATATGAGGTAAAAGGGAAAGAAAAATTGGTGTGCCGGTTAAAGAAGAGCTTGTATGGCTTAAAACAGGCCCCAAGGCAGTGGTATCTAAAATTTGACAGGTTTATGTCTGAACAAGGTTATACTAGATGTCACTCTGATCATTGTGTTTATCTGAAAAGGAAAAATGGTGGCAGCTATATTATATTGTTTTTGTATGTAGATGACATGCTTGTTGCGGGGTCTAACATGCAGGAAATAAATGTGCTCAAAAGAAAATTGGCAAATTCATTTGCAATGAAGGATTTGGGAGCTGCAAAACAAATCCTTGGTATGAGGATAACTAGAGACAGGAAAAATCGCAAATTAACACTGTCTCAGAATGAGTACATAGAAAGGTGTTGAAAAGATTTAATATGCAGAATGCAAAACCAGTTAGTACACCTTTTGCTAGCCATTTCAAACTTAGTAAGGAGATGTGCCCAAAGACCCAAGAAGACATGGATTATATGTCTAAAGTTCCATATGCATCAGCAGTTGGAAGTTTAATGTATGAAATGGTCTGCACAAGGCCTGATATTGCACATGCAGTGGGAGTTGTAAGTAGGTATATGAACAATCCAGGAAAAGAACATTGGATGGCAGTAAAATGGATTCTCAGATATTTGAGAGGTACCACAAATCAAGCATTATGCTTTGGTGGTTCAAACATTGCTCTACGGGGATATGTTGATGCAGATATGGCAGGTGACAGAGATAACAGGAGGAGCACTACAGGATATGTATTTACTGTAGGTGGAACAATTGTCAGTTGGGTTTCAAAAATCCAAAGTGTTGTTGCACTTTCAACAATAGAAGCAGAGTATGTTGCTGCTACAGAGGCTAGTAAAGAAATGATTTGGTTACAAAGGTTTATGGATGAATTGGGTAAGAAGCATGATATGGGCACACTATACAGTGATAGCCAAAGTGCTATTTATCTTGCAAAGAACTCAGCATTTCATTCCAGGACTAAATACATACATCTCAAGTACCATTTCATACGGTCAGTATTGGAAGATGGAGAGTTGAAGCTGGAAAAGATACACACTAGCCAGAATCCTGCAGATATGCTAACAAAAGTTGTAACCAGGGAGAAACTGAGAACATGCTCAGTTTCAATTGGTCTTCAAGGATGAAAATGAAGATGAGAAACAACCAGGTCCAAAGAGGAGTCATTGTCCAGCAAATGAAGCAGCGATGGAGTTGCTACAATCAGTCTCCAAGTGGGAGATTGTTGGGTGTGGAGCCTGATTATCTTGTTTACTTTGTATCACAACATTGAATACTGTGCCTTAAATCCATGGTTCGCGCGCAGGAAATTTAATCGACGCCATGGGGGGTGGCAACGCTTTTAAACCCCCACGGCGGGGGTTCGGGGCCAGCGCCCCCAAAGCTAAAAATAGATGTAGAATTGCCTTGTAAAAGTATAGTAATTTCTAGTCAATCTGGGCCGTTCATTAGGCAAATGATCTGACGGTAGAAGTTATGTTTAGATTAGGGTTTTTTGCCCTAGAAGGCAACCCCCTTGTATATATGGGGGCATTGTATTGCGGCTGGGCATGAGGTGTGTATTCTCGGAGCGAGAAACTGAGAGGGAGACTGTGAGAGAGAACAGAGGATATTACAGCGGATCTGCTGTAGGCTTTGTCTCTTCATTTTGTTGGATAATATAAAGGAAGGACTGGCTGTTCGGGATGGACGTAGCCCAAACTGGGTGAACCACGTATATCTGTGTCTCTCTGGTTTTATGTGTTTTGTGTGCTTGTATTTTCCGCATATTTTATGTGTTTCATTGCTCTGTAATATTTAATTTTCTAACAGGTGGAAGCTCGTCTGCCCGCCCCCCTCACTTCTAGCCTATAATTACACTACACTCATCACTCCCCGACCCCCACTTTTTATTTTAAATTACATACAATATGTCATCCACATTCATTCTAAATACATAGATATAAGGGAAAGCCACATAACAAATATTATACACAATCATCAATGCACATCAAATTTCGATTAATACATGATTGCATATCAAAATTTGCAAACATAAAAACATTACACATAAAAATTTGATTATTACATAAAAATAAGCATCAAAGTTATAATCATTGCAAGCAAAGGAATTGCAAATGCACAAACCCAAAAAATTCTCAAACATACAAACTTTCATGCCAAACACAAAAATTTTTGTAAATGCATAAACATACAAGCCTATATAGACATTAAGCATTAGAAAAAAAATTCACACACACTTTAAAGTACAAGTCATACAATATAATTGTAAATACTATGCAAATAAAACTCAAAATACAAGCATACGCAATCATACAAACATCCCATATCAATTACACCCTAAAAATATTGTAATGTATAAGATACAAGCACATGGAGATACTAAGCATTTCCAAATGAAATTTCACACACATTTCAAAGTTCATATCCAAATGTCATACACAATCATTGTAAATACACAACCATACAAATGAAGCTAAACCACAAGCATTGCTACAATCATGAATGCACATCAAAATATGAGAATACACAAACATAGAAACATCACATGTCAATGACACCCTAAAAGTATTGTAAATGCATAAGATACAAGCACATGGATATACTAAGCATTGTCAAAAGAAATTTCACACACATTTCAAAGTAGTCATACACAATCATTGTAAATACACAACCATACAAATGAAACTAAAACCACAAACATTGCTACGATTATGAATACACATCAAAATACAAGCATATACAAACATAGAAACATCACATATCAATTACCCTAAAAATGTAGTAAATGCATAAGATACAAGCACATGGAGATACTAAGCACTGTCAAATGAAATTTCACATGCATTCCAAAATACACATCCAAATGTCATAAGCAATCATTGTAAATACCCAACCATACAAATGAAACTAAAACCACAAACATTGCTACAATTATGAATACACATCAAAATACAAGCATATGTAAACATAGAAACATCACATGTCAATTACACCCTAAAAATGTAGTAAATGCATAATATACAAGCACATGGAGATACTAAGCACCGCCAAATGAAATTTCACATGCATTCCAAAGCACATATCCAAATGTCATACACAATCATTATAAGTACATAACCATACAAATAAACCACAAACATTGATACAATTATGAATACACATCAAAATACAAGCATAGAAACATCACATATCAATTACACCCTAAATGCATATTGTAAATGCATAAGATACAAGCACATGGAGATACTAAGCATTGCCAAATGAAATTTGACAAGCATTCCAAAGTACATATCCAAATGTCATACACAATAATTGTAAATACATAACCATACAAATGAAACTAAAACCAGAAACATTACTACAATTATGAATACACATCAAAATACAAGCATAGAAACATCACATATCAATTACACCCTAAAAATATTGTAAATGCATAAGATACAAGCACATGGAGATACTAAGCATTGCCAAATGAAATTTCATACACATTCCAAAGTACATATCCAAATGTCACACACAATCAATTTAAATACATGACAATCATACAAATGAAACTAAAACCACAAACATTGTCACAATTATGAATACACATCAAAATACAAGCATAGAAACATCACACATCAATTACACCCTAAAAATGTAGTAAATGCATAAGATACGGGCACATGGAGATACTAAGCATTGCCAAATGAAATTTCACACACATTCCAAAGTACATATCCAAATGTCATACACAATCATTGTATGTACACAACCATACAAATGAAACCAAAACCACAAACTTTGCAACAATCATGAACACACCTCGAAATACAAGAATACACATACATAGAAACATCGCATATCAATTACACCCTAAAAATGTTGTAAATTCATAAGATACAAGCACATGGAGATACTAAGCTTTGCCAAATGGAATTTCACATCTAAGAATTTAAAATGGGTAAAGCATGCATTAACAATTAAGATGTTGATTTTGGATTTCAAATTTCAAGTATGTTCCATAATGTAGATTGATGTGTCATTAAACATTATTAACTTAAAATCTATGATACTAAATACTATTAAACACAAGCAAAGAGGAAAAGTAAAACTAAGCAGTGGAAAAGGAGAGAATATGCACAAACCCTTAAGAAGAACCATGGTTCATTCTTAAGGGCATTGAGAAGGGGCTTTTTAGCCCCTTCAAACAAAAAATAAATTTTTTTATTATGAAGTTTTCCGAGAATAATTACACAATGAATAAATAAGTGTTAATTTCTTTTGAAAACAATTAAAGTCATAATCATTTCATGTCTTCCTGTCATGAACATGATGGACATATAAATGCTTCATATGTTGTGGTCATGCACATATATTCCAGTCATTCTCTGCAAAATATAATATATTTTCAAATTCAGTGAAAATTCATATTTAGTGGAACAAAAAATACATAAATTTGATTTATCATTTAAGAAAAGTGACTAATTTAAGAAGACTAAAGAGGAACTTTGAGCATAAATGTTGGAGCATGTACTTTCACTTAAAAAATAAAATCATTTAGATATCTATATATATTCTGAGGTGAAAGGATTTTAATCTCTATATATATTCTTAGCTGACAGGATTGTGACCACTTTAATCTCTATATCTATTCTTAGCTGAAAGGACTGTGACTTTCTATTCCATAAGTTTTTTTCAACCGTTAAGATTTAATTACTATGGTTTATATACTGAAATTCTTTTAATTACTATGGTTTATCTACTAGAATTTTTTCTTATAAATGAAAAAGCAACCAAAACAAAGTAATGGTGGGCACCTGTGTATCCTGAAGCCCATTAGTGGTTTGCTCCCTGCCTCCCATCCTGAAGCCCATTAGTGGTTTGCTCCCTGCCTCCCATTCTCGTTGAGAGCCCATCACACAGCTGAAAATGAATCCCACAACAATAAAATCCAATCTAATTATTTATTGAAACAAATTGCTCCCTGCCTCTCATTCCCATTCTGGCTGAAAACCCATCACACAAAAAGCTGAAAATGAATCTCACAACAATGAAATCCAATGTAATTATTTATTGAAACAAATAAAATTCTGTGAGTTATCTAAAATTCTATCTATCTATAAATTAGATGAAAAATAAGAAAATATACCCATGCATGAGTGGATCCAGTGGACTGGCGGTGGTTTATTTTGATTTGTGAATCTGATGCCTGAACATGCCTGTAAATCGACGCACTGGTACAGGGATCCACCTCACCTCCTTCACGCTGCTCATGTGCTGGTGGGGATCGGGGCTAGGTCATCCACCTTCCATTTGTTCATATATTTCAAAACAAATAATCAGAACTATAAAAGGTTCAGTTCAGATGTTGTTGACTATTTAACTATTGGAATATCTACTAATGCAATGCAATGCAATGCAAGAAAACACATCACATGTTTTTCATTATTTCATTACATGGAATGTTGAAAATCATCACTCTATTTTTATTTCTTAAATGATTCAGACAACACAGTCTGTGCTAGTTGAATAAGGACTGGGATCATGCAACACAGTCACTCACAGTTTTTGAAGGAAACACAGCGCAAAGGCTGAACAAGTCTCTCGATCAGAGACGCCTCCCATCCCAAGGACAGAAAATGCCCGCCTGAGACGTTTAAAGTCGTTTTACTCAGCTAAGATGAGATATTGGGAATCTGAGTCGTTTTACTCAGCTGAGATGAGATGAGATGTTGGGAATTTGTAGGTGATTCCCTGAATCACGAGGGCAGTTAGGTGATTCCCAACAGCCTCTGCACGGGACGCCTTCGTATACTGTACAAGTACAAAAATTGGGTTCAAAACATTTAGGTGATTACAGTTTTAAGGAGGTCATAAATAAATTTATTGGATTCTACTATTTGTATCACAGATTTGGAATTCCCATTGTCCGGGAAAAGTAAGGCCAATTTACCTTGTCGTAACATTGAAACTCACCAGGTGTCGTTGAGGGATACCTCAGCTCCCCACAAGGCCCCTGCGTGTATGACAAACTTGCATTCTCAGGAAGGAAACAAACATAGCCTATTCAGATCAATCGAAGACTTAAAATGGAAATCTATGTTTCAATTAATTGGAGAGAGAATTAGATGGGCATATAATCTCCGAAACTTTTCATATAATCTTCCCTTGAGTAGAGGTAGAGGTAGGGTGTCTCACCCTAATGAGATATACTCTTTGTTTCTCCTTCCAGCCTTATCGATGTATACCAAATCTAGATTTCACTGGACTTCTTTTCTGAAACTTCTCTGTGTATACCTAAATCGGCGTTCTTCAGAGGCAGGGTGTCGCCTTATCGGTGTATACCAAATCTGGATTTCTCTGGACTTCTTCCAAAGCCCAACCAGGTAAGGGAATGCTACATCCACAACAGAGTAGCAACAACAGTATAAATAAAGGCACAATGATGGCCTTATCATCCAGAATTGCATATAAAACAGAGAATGCTACATCCACAACAGAGTAGCAACAACAGTATAAGTAAAAGCACAATGATGGCCTTATCATCCATGATTGCATATAAAACAAAGAGCAGAGCTACTTGTATACATTTAACAAAAAAATTGATAATAGAGAGCTATTTATATGCATTTAACAAAATTGAATTGACAAAAGAAAGAAGACACATAGAAACAAAAGACTACACAGAATTTGACCATATCAAATGAACATTAACACAAGAAGACAAAGCAAGTTGAAACAAAGAGACTATACGGGATTTTACCAGAAGATTCAAAAGAGGAGGATGGGGATGACGATGACGACGTGGGAGGATTGAATAACACACCTCCTTAATTCTGTGGCAATCAAGGGCAGGGCTTGTGAAGCAGTTTGCAGAAGGAAATAATCCTATGGCGGCATACCAAAACAAGACAGGGGTAGTCAGTCTTTGTTTGCCATTGCATTTGCTATAGCTTATGCAGCACCGCCCAGTTAAAAGTTTGAGCAAGACAAGACAGGGGTAGCCAGTCTCTGTTTTCCATTGCATTTGCCACAGCTTATGCAACACCGCCCAGTTAAGAGCTTGACCAAGACAAGACAGGGGTAGTCAGTCTCTCTTTGCCATTGTATTTGCCAAAGCTTATGCAGCACCGCCCAGTTAAGAGCTTGACCAAGACAAGACAGGGGTAGTCAACCTCTGTTTGCCATTGTATTTTCCATAGCTTATGCAGCACCACCCAGTTAAGAGCTTGAAAAGGGCTGGCCGAACGACACTAATACTGCAACATTGATCCCAAATCAAACTACTTCCTGCTAATCCCACTCATTGGGCTGATCATGTATATTTGAATCTATAACTAGAAAAAGAAGAAAAACAGAGACGTGATGCAAAGAAATTTACCTAATCCCATGTAAATATGAATTGACATAAATACGTTTAACCTAGAAATTCAATATATGCTAGAACAGAGCTAATTGCATGAAATTCATATTAATTCTAATTCTTCCAGTGTATGCCAATTACTAAGCCAATATAACATCAGTGGGAAGGTTTAAAAAAAAATCAACGCATGAAAATCACAAATTCGTATTAAGAATCATCCATGTGAAGGTTTTAAAAAAAATCAATGCATGAAATTACAAATTCATATTGATTCTAATTCTTGCAGTGTATGCCAATCTATGTACAGAAATTTGCATACCTAGGATTGAGAAGGATATGGGTGGATATCTCATCATTCATATACCTTTCGCGCCTGCTAATTTAAAATTGAATTGTTGCGATGTCTGTCTACCTCCACCTCCCCTTCCACGCCCCCAAATACCGCGCAAACCAGACAACAACAGGAAAACCAGACCATACCAGACAACAACAGGCAGACAAGACAAAACTCATATAGAGACCACCACAAACATAAAGCTCTAAGACAAGAATCATACAGTGCAGCGCAGTAGCCATGAGTGGGAGGAGGAGGAAATTCATGAGAGACAGAGATTGGGACAAGCATCGGAAACAAATATTGGTTGCATTTAACGGTCATGCTTTTCTTGACTGACAAAAACAACTTTTCTTGACTGCAATCTCAACAAAAAAAAAAAGCACTTTGTGGCACATGTGGAAATATATCTCAGAATTCAATGTTTGTAATAATCTAAGGGTAACCCTTTTGGCAACCGGCCATATCTCATTTGAAAACGAATGATTATCTATTATTAAATAATGGAAAAAGAAATTGAATTGGTTGAAGTGTCAAAATCATAATCTACAACCTTTCACGCCCCCCAAATACGCCTTGCAAGCTCAATTACAGTCCACTCTTTGCGTTTATTTTATCATAAGTAAATAAATTATGATTATTAAGCATTGCACACATATCTATAACTTTAAAGTACATATATTACTAACTTATAATTCAGTAAGAATGTATATTTTAGGTGAGTGTAGTAAATGTTAAAGTCATCCTTTCTCATTGTTCTTATTGAATTGGAGAATGGTCCCAACCAATCAAGTTATCAACTTTAGAGTTGTTTCACAATATTTAAAAACTATTCATGTTGTTTAGGTTTATTGATTATCTATCCAAGGGAAGCCCAAAGCAACTAGATTTAATATAAGGCCAAAAGACACTCCCATTCATAATGACCAAACTTATTATAGCTTGGGAAAAAGAATCTTAAAGGGAATTACAAGTAGATACACTAAAACCTGTTCATGTCACTGGAGATATGACATGTTGTTGAAGGATAATATATAGTTTTAATGACGGACTGGCCACTGATGATCATTACTCACTTGATCAAGGAAGATCATGAACAAGGTTCATCGAGCATCATTATCTTTCAAACTTTCCAACTTCTCTTTCTTCATTCATTATCGTGTCACTTCACTATCCATTTATAAAATGTCAAAGAGATTGATTTCATCTTCATTCATTAATTTCCTCCTTAAACACTACTTTCATGTATTTCCAAATGGTTAAAGCATTTGACATGTGATGGTGAGAAGAGAAGCGCATATTCCATGCATAATAATATATAATATTTGTCATGGGTAGCATAATGAGTTTGGGATTTATCATTGAATATATGATAAATGATCATCCTCTTCGATGGAATAATTTAAACCATTACGGGTAACACCTTACTTATCATATATTCAACAATTTTGAGAAGGATGAAGTTCAAAACTAGTCAGATTTTAATATAAGGAAAATTTTCCAGACTCAATTTAATTCATAGATTAAATTCTCTATCTCACTCTCTCTCTCTTCAAAAAAACATATTAAAAATGCTTCACCCAAATTTTATATAATAAAATCATGTATCTTTAAAATCACGGAAATTCTATAAAAAATTTAGTAAATCCTTATTAATTTAAATAATTTGTACAAATATTCCTACACATTTTTCATATTAAATCATTAAAAAAAAATTCTTTTAAATAATTTTCCTTTGTATCTAAACATCCCATGGCCTACCCGAATGGAAAAGATTGTAATCCAAGCTCAATAAATCAATCTTTCTTGTTTTCTTTAGTCTTGTTTCATTTGATTTGAGAGTTTAAGAGTCAGGTATATATGCAAAATCAATCACTGAAAGACATCTCACATCCTCCATATGATAATCCAAGCTCAACAAATCAATCTTTCTTGTTGTCATTCGATTTTTTTCATTTGATTTGAGAGTTCAAGAGTCAGGTATATATGCAAAATTAATCACTGAAAGACATCTCAGATCCTCCATATGATTGTGTCAATTTTTTTTTTCTTTTTGATTTCCATTAGATTTATTTCATTTGATTTGAGAGTTCAAGGGTCGGGTATGTAGAAATTATATACAAGATGCATGTATATATCCAGATTCTCCTGATCTAAGAGTATTTTATCTTCTTGCTAAATACAAAATCCTTCCACTGTTAATCTTTTGCGGAAATTTAAAATCAATTGCAAACACATGAATCAATAAAAACAATCGCACATAACACAGTTGTTTAACGGGAAAGCTTGAAGCTGAAAACCCCAACTATCATATATTATGTATCATGGAGATCATGTAACAATATCATACAAATCTTAGTACATCAAGCTCTCAGTACAATCAATCGTCACACACTAATGAAAAGAAATCTACAAATCCATGCACTGATTTCTTGCCACCTGCTAGCCTGCCTCCACTGCGCAATCCCTGTTGAAGAATAGCATTGAATGAATTCGAATTACCCTTGCCTTGATTGCGCAATCCTCATTGGAAAATCCAATGTGTGTGTGGTGAAATCAATGCATCAATATAGTCACAACGAATAGTCCATCTTGCCCTTTCACCTATCTCTCCACTGGGTCTCCACTGGAATTGACATGCAATGTAGTTAACTGCTGTATTTGTTCAGTTTATTAATGAGTTATTATTTGTGAATTAATTAACTAATTAATTCACTCCACTTTCACTAGTGTATCATTCAGTTAGACTAGATACAACTAGCTCAACTGAGTTTAACTCCAATAACTGAGTTAAACTGAATAACAACTCCATGAACTACTCTTCCAACTCTGTCATAACTTTTCCACTTCAGTTCTAACTGAGTCCTCCATGCATGAACCACCAATAAACCCTAGGAATTGCGTAATTCCTTCAGCCCACTGTTTGCCAAATCTATGTACTGAAATTAAGTGCTCCAAGAGAATAAGTTGTTGTTTATTGTCGGATTATTATTAAGAGCTAATAATAATCAACACCTCTATTTTTAGATCGACGATCTATAAATAGAATTTGCCCAATATTCTAAAAATAGAATTTCATCTATTTTTCCAACTTGACCAACCATCCACAAATAGCATCCTGCAAGTTTTGAAATATGATCACCATGTCTAAAAATAGACTTGCGCCAAAAATAGCCTGCAGGCCCACTTAGTGAAGGCGACTCTTTTCACTAAGCTCATCAACTTGTTGAATCTCAACACTCCCTCTCAACAAGATAAGGATTATCTTTCACCCCGATCCTGCCTCTATGGTATTCGAATTTGCTCCTGGTGAGTGCCTTCGTCAGAATATCTGCATCTTGATCCTCCGTAGGAATGTACTGAAGCAACATGATCTTCCGCTGCACACAATCTTTGATATGATGATACCGGATATCAATATGTTTAGATCTATCATGAAACACAAAATTAATTGAGAGTTTAATGCAACTCTGATTATCACAATTTATCACTGTAGGATCTAAATGTGAATCAAACAAACCGACCAGGATCTTCCTCATCTAGATAGCCTCACATGCAGCTTGACTTGCTGCCATGTATTCTGCTTCCACTGAACTGAGTGCCACAGACCTTTATTTCCTGTTGTACCAAGAAACAACCATAGATCCGATACTAAAAATCCCTCTTGATGTGCTCTTTCTGTCTGTTGGGCTGCCTGTCCATTGTGCATCTGTGAAGCTATGAAACTTCACCTCATCCGTCTGTTTGTACCATAAACCATACTCAGATGTGCCCCTGAGATATCTCAGGACATGCTTGTCTTCCTTCCAAAAGAGCTTGGTAGGCTTAACCATCGCTTGTGAAAGTTGTTTCACCACATAGCATATGTCTGGTCTTGTATTAACTAAATACATGAGCGAACCCACCAATTGTCGATAAACAATGGAATCCACTACCTCTATCGATGTAGCATCCTCTTTCCTCCAATTTCCTGGAAGACGAGTGTCGATAGGCTTGTAGCCTTGCATGTGAAACTTCTCCAGTATCTCCTGAGCATACTTGCCTTGAGACACAAATAGTTCGTCTTCTCGATGCCATATTTCCAATCCAAGGAAATAATGAAGGAGGCCCAAATCCTTCATCTCAAACTCCTTTGCAAGATCTTCCTTGCATGAGTGTATCAACTACTCATCACTCATTAGTATTAAATCATCAACATAAAGAACAATGATTAAAAGCTTACCCTCCACCACAATTTGGTACAAGTTTGCATTTGCCTCACTCTTGGTGAAGCCAAGTCCAGTGAAATAGTTGTCAATCTGAGTGTACCAAGCACATGATGCTTACTTCAGCCCATACATCACTCTTTTGAGCCTGCACACATGCCACTTGCTGTTGAAGATCTCAAATCCTTTAGGCTGCTCAATGCACACCTCTTCCTCAATGATCCCATTAAGGAATGCAGTCTTCACATCCATCTGATGAATGTTCCAACCCATCTGCACTGAGAGAGAAATGATGGTCCTTATGGAAGAATACCGTGTCACAGGTGCAAAGGTTTCTTCATAATAAATCCCCTCTATCTGTGAGAAGCCTTTGGCAACAAATCTTGCCTTATACTTCTCGACGCTCCCATCAGCAGCGTGCTTTACCTTGTAGATCCATCTTGATCCTACAATTGATTTTCCCACTAGCCTTGGAGCACTCTCTCGAGCACTGTTTCTGACAATGGAGTCATACTCCTCCACCATGGCATCTACTCATGTGGGCTCCTGCACTACTTCTTCAAAATAATATGGCTCTATCACGATACACTTGCTCATAAGAGCCATGTATCCAGTAAATCGGTCAGGTGACTGTCTCTGTCTGTGTTGTGATGTGGGGACTCCTAAATCTATGTCGCATCAAGCTTCAATCTCTCAGCTTTTGTGGTCCTCTTTCTACCTTATCTGATGTTTGGTTCTGCATAAGTGGACTCCTCCACTCCATGAATTTCAACTTTCTACCTTATTTGATGTTTGGTTTTGCATGAGTGGACTCCTCCACTCCATGAATCTCCTCCTGTGGTTGATCCACATCTGGAGGCTCATCTTTCGGAACTAGCAGTTCCTCCACTACATGCAAGTCTAGCTCCCTCTCAAGCATAGCTCGTGCAGCACCCACGATCGTTATGCTCTTCCTCTCCGCGACCCCATTCTGTTGTGGGTTATGAGGCGCTATGAGTTCTCTTCGAATTCCTTCTTTGCTACAAAAGTCTTTGAATTTTCCCGAGATGTATTCACCACCATTATCACTCCATAGAGCTTTCACTTGCTTCCCCGACTCCTTCTCCACCAATGCTTTAAACTCACAGAACTTTGAGAATTTTTTGCTCTTATTCTACATGAAGAAGATCCAACATCTACGAGAATAGTCATCAACGAATATAACATAATACCTGTGTTTTTCTATTGAAGCAACCGAGAAAGGTCCACACACGTCTGTGTGAATTCTCTCTAGGATGACCGAAGCACGGTTCTTCTTCTCGTGAAAGGTGGTCTTCACAAACTTACCCATAGTACATCCCTTGCACTGATATGACTGCACAAGAGTACCCTTGGGAAGTCCAGTAGAAATCTACTGCAAAATCTTCAAAGCTCCATGGTGAAGATGGCCCAATCTCCTGTGCCATAATTCACCCTCATCTCGGCTCACCACTTCTTCTGCTTTGCCCACCATTGTAGTGCAGCCATCTACCTCCAGCTTGTAGAGATTCTTAACTCGAATCCCTATCCTCTTGGTTTGACCCATTGTTTTATGTCGCAGGAAATATTTTCCATCGCTAAAAACAACGTCATAACCTTTGTCTTCGAACATTGTGACAGAGACCAAATTCTTCTTCAGACCTGGAACATGCATAAAATCTTTCAACAAGAATGGATTACCGGACTCCCTATCAAAGGTAATGGTCCCAATGACAGTTGCACTATATCGACCATCTTTGCCCATCTCTATATGCATTTTAAGGTCCTTCTCCTCCAAGTCACTAAACAACTCCTTGTCTCCCGTCATATAGAAAGACACACCACTATCAAGATACCACACCAATCCCATATAGCTTGAAACCAAGCATGCGATCAAAGAGTAATCAAGTTCAAATTGTGAGGCTAAGGCCTCTCCAACTGTAGCTCCAACAACCTTCTTGTTCTTCTTCTTCTGTGGGCAGTTAGTGGCGAAATGCCCATGTTCGTGACAATAAAAACACTTCACTTTGGAAAAATCTTGCTTCTTGCCTTTTGCTTCGAATTTTGAAGGAAATTTCTTCCCCTTCCCTTTCCTTTCTTTGGCAGCCAAAGCGCATTTCTCTTCATCTTCATTCTTCGATGAAGAGCCATCCCTGTTACCTCGCCTTATCTCCTCCTGCACAAGATCCGACCAAAGTCGCTCCCATCTTAGCAGTTTCTCCTGTCCATTAACAGAGTCTTTGTAGCTATGCCAACTATTCGGAAGCCCAAGGAGAGCCAAGCTCACCAAGTCTTCATCATCAACAATAATCCCCACACTTCCCAGTTCATCCCTACAGTGGACAAACTTCGTGAGATATTTTGGAATAATGTCGCCCTTCTCCATTTTTATTTTTCTGAGCTTGTCTTTCAGTGCCAACTTCCTCTGGTCGCTGCTGCTTTGGAAAAAATATGTCAAAGCCTTCCGCATTAAGAATGGAGTGGCTTTCCCATGAAGGCTGGAAAAAATATGGTCCTTCACACCTTCCTACATAATTCTTCTTTTCTTTGCTACCTTCTTTTTCCATGCGTCAAGTAATGCAGCATCGCTAGATCCCGGCTTAGGAACATCGCTATCGATGAACTCCTTTAGTCCATTATCCTCTAGCACCGCCTCCATCCTATCCTTCCAGGCTATGTAATTCGAGCTCCCATCAAGGGCATACTCCAATCACAACCCATTGAAATACATTTCAATGTATACTCAACTTCTGCACCAAGAATTTTCTGTAGAAAATTCGAATTTTCCACCAGCACAAAGTCAGCAATTCTTCACAATTGCAATCTTCAAGAATTAACACTGCTCTGATACCATGTAGAAATTATATACAATATGCATGTATATATCCAGATTCTCCTGATCTAACAATATTTTATCTTCTTTATAAATACAGAATCCTTCCACTGTTAATATTTTGCGGAAATTTAAAATCAATTGCAAACACATGAATCAAAAAAAACAATCGCACATAACACAGTTGTTTAACGGGAAATTTTGAAGTTGAAAACCCCAACTATCATATATTATGTATCATGGAGATCATGTAACAATCTCATACAAAGCTTAGTACATGAAGCTCTCAGTACAATAAATCGTCACACACTAATCAGAAGAAATATGCAAATCCATGCACCAATTTCTTGCCACCTGCTAGCCTGCCTCCACTGCGCAATCTCTGTTGAAGAATAGCGTTGAATGAATTCGAATTACCCTTGCCTTGACTATGCAATCCTCATTGGCAACTCCAATGTGTGTGTGGTGCAATCAATGCATCACTATAGTCACAATGGATAGTCCATCTTTCCCTTTCACCTATCTCTCCACTGGGTCTCCACTGGAACTGACATGCACTGTAGTTAACTGTTGTATTTGTTGAGTTGATTAATGAGTTATTATTTGTGAATTAATTAAATAATTAATTCACTCCAGTCTCACTAGTGTATCATTCAATTAGACTAGATACAACTAAGTCATCATCTCCAAGAGTTAAGTGGAATTTTCAGCTAATACCTAAAGCATTTCTAGAGAAAAAATGACTGACATATTTATTCCCTTCAATTTATGAAACAAAAATTCACCCATGTTATTGTAAATATTTTTGAGACTTTCCAAACATTCAATAAACATCTAGGATGGACTCCAAAAAAGGAATTATTCATAAGAGAGAGTCCATGTACATTCAATAACATACAAGCTAGAGTTCAAATAAAGCATTATTGATGCAAGAGTGTCCATAGACATTCAAGAATGATTTTAAGAGGCTCTCTTAGACTCACCAAATTTCGACCTTATGACCTGCCATTGGAAAATAAAAAAAATTGTATTGAACTAGATTACAAAGGCCTCATTGAAATGGCCCTAGTCAGGGCTAGAAATCGAGTCTAGAAGGTTGAGTTATCATGAATGGATATTACCATGAAGAAGGCCATAATTATAGAACAAGAATTAGGGATGAAGTGGAGTGGGAAGGGAAAGTGACCATCAAGGGTTTCACCATGTTATAGGATGATAATGGTCTCTGGAGATGATCATTAGGGGAATTCACCACTATTATTGACAATATTCTCAAGTGATTTCCAAACATTCCATAAACGGTTGTACCAAAGTTGAGAAATATATTATTGACTTGAAAGTTGAGAGACTTGCTAGAAATTCCAAAAAATGTCATGCCAAAAAAATTTCGGGTCAATTTCACAATAAAAACTATTAGACTAGATGTTTTAGCTTATAGACACAAAAAATTATGTTAATTGATGTTGGATTTATTTGGAATGTCGGAGGATTTATTTAATGACAAAAAATATACCCTAAATTCATAGGGTTTTGACCTCATGACCTACTACTTGCAAATGAAGAAAATCATATTGGGATGGACTGCAGATGACTTTGTGAAATCACTTAGGCTAGAGGAGTAGGAATATAGTTTATTGGAAGGTTAGTGGCTGATTAAGGGAGCTTTCTATAAAAAAGGCCATAATGATGGAACAAGAATTTGGGTCAATGGGGACAAGGAAAGGGAATGTGATTGTTGATGGTTTCACTATGTTATGGATTGATAATGGTATTTGGAGAGGTTCATGACATGAGTTTTCCATTATTATCGACAAGATCCCTATGAGACTTTCTAGATATTCAAGAAAGAGACAGGCAAAAAAATTTCCATGTCAATTTCAAAATAGAAATATTAAAATTGATTTTAAAGAAAATTAGCGCTTGAAAGTATTAAAATTATTTTTGGCATCATGTATCCTACTAAGGATTCTTTACTTGGCATGTTAGAGGCTTTCTTTTATGTAAAAAAAACTACCCAAAAATCATTGGGATTTGACCTAGTGACTTTTCACTAGCAAATAAAAACAATTCTATTGGAATGGATTGGAGAGGGCTCTATGAAATGATCTAGCTAAGGGGAGAAGGGATATATTTTAGAGGATTGAGTGACCAGTTAAGGGAGCTTGTTATCAAATAAGGATCAACGTATGACCCAAATTGGGTATGATGTAGAGAGGAAAATGGAAAGCAACCATAGAGGGTTTCTGTATTGTGCACTTGTTTATGATTGAATTACTTAGTTGTCGTGAAATCTTTATCAGTTGTTAAGTTTATTATTGCTATGTGTGTGATCTTATTAAATGTTTTTATAACAATGTTTTTCTTAATATTCATGTTGTAAATTATGTTGTTTCTATTCATGGTATTTGTTCTATAAGGCACTCATTAATTACTTGATTTTTTTTATTAAATATTATACGTTCCTTCACTCAATAGTTCCCTTATTTTTCTGAAGCACACTTCAATCATCAAGATGGAAATCGGGCCTATATACCAGATGGGATACCATAATGGTGTAGATTCTAATTAGGATTCTGCATTGGGGAGATCCCCTAATTGTTATCAATAAATTTCAGCTCATTAATAGATTTGACACTAGAAGGAGGGCCTCATGGCAGGAACCAACACATTCCCTTGCCCAAAAAATTCCCAACAAGCTAGTAATGCACCCCATCCTTATTCTCCTCAGACTCCTCTCCATCCCTCCATGGGTATACCTTTTGGAGATCTCCAACACGGTGATTCCCAACCTCCCCGACTCGAGGATGTTCCTGTGGAAGGGAACACTCCTTTTTATGAAGTCACACATGAAAAATTGAGTGCCTTACGCCCTATCACCTAGAATTCCATCAGAGGTCTGTAGGGAATCCCATATACAAGTTCTGTTTCTGAACCTTGTACTTCCAACCCACACCATACTCGTCAAGGAATCTTGATGAATTCGGTACTGCATTTTATTGGAATGATTTTGGAAGACTATGTGGATGTCGTTGAGAGACTCTCAATTGAAGGTTTGGAAATCCCCCCAACATCTGAGAGAGAAGCCCCAAGGATCACATTTACCAGGGTTAATAACCAAATACTGCAGGAGAATGTACAAGGAGGTAATCAAATGCCACTGGATAACAGTCAAGTTAATGATCCTCCACCTGAGAGAAACCCCGAGGTGGTTCAAGGGGTAGGAAATGAAGAGAATGTTTGAAACAGAGATAATATTTACCATACAGATCCTCCCTTGAATGAGTGACCTTTCAGGTTCCCGAGGTGTAGTCTCTCTGGAAAATTTATTTGATCTACATAATCATTTTTAAGGCCGACCAACTACCAAGACACAAAGCTCCACACTGTCACATGAGAAAATCAATATTGGGATTGAGGTCAACCCTAAATTCATCAACCTTGGTAGTGGATGTTTTCTTGATGAAAAAAAATCATTCCTCAACTTATTTAAGAGGTATCGGGATATGTTCACCTGGACTTATGATGACCTCAAAATGCATGACACCGGTATTATCCAACATGTAATATCAATAAAAGAAGGAGTCAAGACTTTCCAACATAAATTTAGGAAGTTACATCCTACCTTGGAGCCTCGTATTCAAAAGGAGTCGAAGAATCGCTTCGATGTGCATATTATCTTCAAAATCGGGCATTCTACCTAGGTCTAAAATATAATTCATGTACAAAAGAAGTCTGGTGAAATACGGTTGTGCGTCAAATTCTGAAATCTCTTCCAGGCTTTAGAAAAATACAACTATCATGTTCCCTCTATGGATCAATTCCTCAAATTGTATCTAGTTTGGAAATTTTCTCTTTACTCGATGGCTTCTCTGGATACAACCAAGTCCTGGTTTTCGAACCAGATCATTTGAAGACGGCGTTCAGAACAAAGTGGGGGAATTTTGCTTTTTGATGCATGCCCTTTGGTCTAATCAATTCTAGAGCAACCTTCCAAAGGTCATTGAACATTTATTTCATGGGACTAATAGGTCAGAGCATGGTTGTATATCTAGATAATGTCACGATTTTCTCAAAGAAGAGGCCTGACCACCTACATTACCTGAAGCAAATATTTAAGCGATGCCAAAAATATGGGATTTCATTGAATCCCAAGAAGGTAATTTTCATGGTATCATAAAGTAATATCCTGGGTCAAATCATAAAAAAGGATGGGGTCACTGTCGATCCTGACCACGTGAAAGCTATCGCACAAATTCTTGTCCCAAGCAACAAAAAGGGTATGCAATTTTTCCTTGGAAAGATCAAATTCCTCCACAAGTTCATTTCGGATTTCGCCCAGATCTTCAAACCCCTACAAAATATGATTAATAAATGATATTGTATGGTGGTGCTATGAATATCGTCATCTTAATGAAATGAAAGCTTCTTTGAGATTTGGTGCACTCCCCTCTCATGTATTTTCCAGTTTTATGAGTTTTCTTGCAACATATGGATGGTATATGATATGATAACCTCATGCTATGTTGATAAAATTTGTATTGCTATCGACATTATATTATTCTGTATTATGCACTTGTTTATGATTGAATTACTTAGTTGTCGCCAACTCTTTCTCGGTTGTTAATTTTATTATTTCTATGTGTGTGATCTTATTAAAGGTTTTGCTAACAATGATTTTTTAAAGATTCATGTTGTAAAGTATGTTTTTCTATTCATGGTATTCGTTCTACGACACACTCATAAATTAATTTATTGTGTTTATTAAAGCTTGTACATTCCTTCACTCAATAGGTCCCCTCTTTTTCCGAAGCACACTTCAATCATCAAGATGGTAATCAAGCCTACATACCAGATGGGATCCCTAAACCAAACAGTGTAGAGTCTAATTGGGATTCTGCGTTTGGGAGATCCCGTAACTGTTATTGGTAAATTCCAGCCCGTCAATAGTTTCATAGGGATCTTGTCAATAATAATGTAAAACTCATGTCATGAACCTCTCCAAAGACCATTATCAATCCATAACACAGTGAAACCATCGACGGTCACATTCCCTTTCCTTCTCCCCATTGTCCCCAAGTGGTGTTCCATCATTATCTCCTTTTTGATAGCAAGCTCCCTCGATTGACCACTAATCTTCCAATTAACTATATTCCTACTCCTCTAGCTGAGGTGTTTTCACAAAGTCTTATGAAATCAATCCCAATGGGATTTTCTTCATTTGCAAGTAGTAGGTCATGAGGTCGAAACCCTATGAATTTATGGTATATTTTTATTCATTAAATAAAGCCTTTAACATTCCAAATAAATCCAACATTGATTAACATACTTTTTGGTGTATAAGCTAAAACATCCAGTCTAATAGTTTTTATTGTGAAACTGACCCAAAAAATTTATGGCATGACTCTTTTTGGAATTTCTAGCAAGTCTCAACTTTCAAGTCAATAATATATTTCTCAAATTTGTTCCATTCTCTTATGGAATGTTTGGAAATATCTTGAGAATATTTTCAATAATAGCGATGAATTTCCCATATGATCATCTCCATAGGCCATTATCACCCTATAGCATAGTAAAACCCCTGATCATAACTTCCCCTTCCCACTCCACTTCGTCCCTAATTCTTGTTATGTAATTATGGACCTCTTCATAGTAATCTCCCTCCATGATCACTCAACCTTCCAGACTCTATTTTTGGCTCTGACCAGGGCCATTCCAGGGATCCCTTTGTTGTCTGTTTCAATACAATTTTATTTATTTTCCAATGGAAGGTCATAAATTTGAAACTCAGTGAGTCGAAGAGAGCCTCTTAAAAGCTTTCTTTAATGTCTAGGGACTCTCTCATATAAATAATGCTTTGTTTGGATTCTATCATGTATATTTATTGAATATATGGAGACTCTCTCATATGAATAATGCCTTATTTCAAGTCCATCCTAGATGTTTATTGAATGTTTGGAAAGTCTTGAAAATATTCACAATAATAGGGGTGAATTTTTGTTTCATAAATTGAAAGGAATAAATATGTCAAACATTTTTCTCTAGAAATTATTTAGGCATTAGCTAAAAATTCCACTGAACTCTTGGAGATGGCAAGTTAGAATCATCTCCTTGTGGGTGCTCCAATTGGATGAAAATGGAGGAGAAGCCTATTTTGCATATAGAACCAACTCTTGAACTCTCAAATAAAATGAAATAAATCTAATGGAAACCAAAAATAAATAAATAATCTAATGCAGTATTATGGAGGACGTGAGATGTCTTTTAGTGATTGATTTTTCATATATACTCGAATCTTGAACTCTCACCTAAGAAGGTATTGGGATTATCAAATATTCACTAAAAAATACACTATCAGGGAAGTAGAAGTGACGAAAGCAAGTTGAAGGACATAACCCAATCTTCGATAGAGCAAGAGAATTTCACATTGAGATGGTAAGCAAAGGAGAAAGCTCCAGATGATCCATAATTTTATCAATGGAAAATGATAATTAACATGGAAGGTTGATTTCTTTGCTACAACAATAATCCAGACTTCAAATCTAATGTAACATGAAATTCCATTGTGTTCCTTTTGTCATATTGAAAATGTTATATAATGTAATAATTATAAAAATAAAAAAAATAAAAATCATGTGAGCCACTATGAATAGGAAAGGTCATTAGGATTAAAAGTTCATGGGATATATGAAAATTCATGAGGAAGGTGAAATATCACCTAACCTATTTGTAGAAATATCCTCATACCTCAAGGGGAAGGGGCTTTGGGAACTTGAGCTACGTTATCATTTAGATAAATGTTTGTGCTTAGGTAGCTAGAGAACTCTTTCTCTTGGCAACTTTTATGTTGAGCGGTGGTAAGGCTAGGGTTTCTTTAGAAGATGATATGTGAAACCCTCATTCACATTGTTGGACTTTTATGGGTTTGTGGCACATGTACTTGTATTTTCAACATTATCAATAAGAATTTCTTCATTTTGGCATGGATTCCCATGCATTCCTTTGTTGCTTGTAATGGCTAACCAATACTCTAATTATGTTGAATGTGTTCTTTCATATTAGGTTTATGTTAATGAACTAATTCGTGGCATATGAATTATATGTTTTCTTTGAATATTTTCTCGCTTATTTCATGTTGTGCTAGTAACTAACTGTGAACTAATTTGTATTCAACCTCTAGAAATTCCTTATTGTTATGTTTCAGATGGTCTTAGCTAATTGATTCCTCTTGAGGCATACTTTTCTTATTGTTTTGTTGTTATGTTCTCCTACATTGTTCTACAAGTTTTTCAATTATGGGTTGATTATGTTGTCATTCTCTATGCATTTCACACTTACTCTTGTGATAGCTTCTCTACAACTGATAGCCAAGAGAAAACACACATGGTGGCAGTCAGTCCCATATACCAAATTCAGATCCTATCCAAAATGGTGTGAGGTCTAAGTGGGAATTCACATCTAGTAGACCCCTTACTGTTGCCAGTTCACTTTGCCCTATCAACAGAAGGTTATGCAAGGAAACAGGGAAATACAGATGACTCTGGATGAAAATAAACCACACTAAACTAATGCAATTTCCATATGCCATAGATATATTCCTTAAACAGAACACCCCTACAACATACATTGAAACATTCCCATCAACTACAACATATATCATTTGAACGTAATACGCTATTTAACAAAAAAATTAAACATTAAAAAATAATTCATTGTGTCAGTGAAAATCCAACTCCATCGCAAAACAAAAGAAACATAGTTAATTTATTTATATAGTGACACAATTATTTACAGTATATACTTCAGCAATACATTATTCACACAAAACATTGTCGCAAACCTTGTTAAGACTCTATAACTCATTCATTGATCTCACTATTGATACAAAATACATAAGTGATAGAACCTATTCATATTTCATATTTATATTAAGCATTAGTAGCCCAAGTTATACACAAGCTTCATATACCCGAATGTTGGAACTCAAACTATGATCGTTCATATTACACTATCTAGCCAACACCATTACAATAAACCAATAAAATATTAAAAATAGAATAACAGATTATCAGATCCATAGTACAATCATCAAAAAAACTAGAAAAAAAAACTATTATCCAACTGTAGGACATAAATAGAATCAAACATAGTAAAAAAAACCACTAATTAGATAAATGAACCCACTACTATTGGAAACAGCTCATTTTATAGTTTTTTGTCTTCAAGATCATTCAGGGAATCACTAGCAATATCACCTAGCTAGCTCAAGCTAATTAATTATCCTATGGTACATGTCGAGATACAACCATTATTTGGACCAAACCGGGATGAATCACCACCAATGTCCATATATAACCAACCAACATAGGTGGAGGATACACTATCGGTTGAGGGATATTTCATTTAAGGAATAGTCTTCTCGACCTTCGTCACACATCTATGAAGTATGTTTGGAATTTGTGGAATGTTTTGTGTATTGGTATCCATCTGCTAGAAATGGCCTTACTATTGAGAGGTGGGGGGGGGGGGGGGCGGTGAATCAGTAGTAATAGTATTTACTTAAATCTTAATTATTTTTACCAAAACACCAAATTCAGGAATCCATCAATTATGCTTGTGAGACTAGCATCAAATCAAAGTATCAAAGCATAAAAAATCACCATAAAAGTACCATAAATAATCAACATGGAAAACATGCACATAAGAGAACACAAATATTTTATGGTGGAAAACCCTCTCAAGGGAAAAAAACCACTTGCTACTGTTGTTGCAAAAATCTTCTATTGTGTTGAACAAATTTTTACACATAGTAGCTAGCACCTACTTATTGGAAGACTTGACTCCTACAATAGTGTTTGACATCCATCAGTTGAGAAATATCTACTCACACGACTCTGTAGATAAAAATCTACTGGAAACCTCCACCACCAATGAGCCTTGCCTGACATCCATTGGATTATCCCATCACTATTGGATTTAGATTCTCCTCCTCTAATCATTGTTTTCTTGTCTTTGCAAGCATGAAGTCTCTATGCCTCCATTCTTCCATGTGAACCACGTTTTAGAATATTTCAGACTGGGTTCTCAAAGTTGCTCAACATGAGAAACCCAACAACAACTCTAATCTAAATCTGAAAATAATAATATGATATACACCCTCTACTCAAACACAACTACAAATATGTAATATGCAAGAAAAATTATTGTAACACACACTCACTTACTCACACCAACCACAAAACAATCCACATTATCATAAGGATATATGTCAAAATGTGCTCAACAATCTCCAATCAATACCTTGGGAAAATACCAAGGATATCTCAATACCATGGACACCAGTACCATAGTAAAGTATAGGACAATACCACAGGTCAATACCATGGTTACACCAATACAATGCACCCTTGTGCCACAGTAATCTCTAGGTCAATAACACGGGTCAAAACCATGGTTATGCCAAAACCATAGACCCATGTACCATGGTAATGCTAATACCTATCAAACCAATACCAAGTGTCGACTTGATCCACACATGAAATTTCTTTAAAACACACATAATGATTTATGGAAACATGAATTACTTTGGGGCTTGGAAATAAATGTTTATTGCAATTCCTCCATCAATAGAAAAAAATTGACTAGTAATATATGAAGCTGCAGGAAGGAAAAGAAAATCTATGATAGATGAAACTTCATGAGGGTCTCTTTTGAATAAATATTCTGCAACATAAGTATTGTGATATCAAATCACCTCTTGTAAAGTTTGTTCTATGGTCTTGCACTCTGCATTACGATCTCCCTTTTTCTTTTGTTCAACAAGAATAATACTACGATCAATCCACTAATCGATCCTAATACTTTTTAATGAATTCACGCTATCTGGAGGGCCAAATCAACATGATCCAAGTCTGACCAAATCAAAGCATAGAATAAATGTGTCTAGAACTCAACTAACCATCGCTCGATGACTCCTTAACACAACATGGCATAATGCATACTCTGCCCATCGCAGAGGTTTTTTTTTTTGGATCCAATCACTTTTTCACCAAAACTCTAGATCAATCCACATTATTTACGCTTAAACAACCAATGCCTAGTGCTTACATTAGACGAGATCCACAGCCACTAACAAACCAATCGCTCTGCATTAACTCATAAAGGCCAATTTGACCATTATGCCACTATGAATTCACCATGAACGCATTCAAAACAACTGAATGACCAAAGAAAAGGATTAAACCATGACCAAATCTATTAATCAAATCAACACGATGAATGCATGCCATAATTATTTGGATCAATCCATGAGAAAATATGACTAGATCCGAACGACGATCTAGATATATTATTAATGGTTTCTTCCATATGCTTGTGAATTATTCCCAGTTGTGATTTTGCAATTAAACAAGCATTTGAACCCACAATAGACTGAATCATGAAATTCTAGTCTGTTGCAAAAATATAGCGGAGACAAACGCCTTAACCCAATGCTTGAATATCCATAAATTCGATCGATTCAAGGAGCTATATCCGTAAGAGAATAAATCGATTAGGCTCATTATTCTGTTGAAATAATATTATTTACTTTTCGATCGAGTTCACATAAATGTTTTGATCTGAGATCTCTTTACACTAGTATCAATGGATGCTCCAATGCACCTAATTATCATATAAGCTCTTGTACGCCCCTTTTTTCCTCTCTTTTTTTTCACAGGTGCTAACACATATTAAATCAAAGTACCACAACATCCAAGTGCCATTCTCATGAAGCCTCCTTACGCTGCCAAGACTACTGATGTTAGTCCACAAGCATCCCCTCCTTTTGATATCAAGTACGAGCTCAACAAACTAAAAATTCCCAACCCTCCCCGTTGTCTGAAGTTTGAAAGAATCCCAAAATAATTTATCTATATCGCCCAATGATGAAGAATTTGCAGCAGATCCATTTTTTGAGATATTTTAAAGCCTTTAAGACAATTTTTATTGAACACTCGAAAACTCTCATTTTCTTGGAGGAGCTCCCCCTAAAGCTGGGATGGCCTCAGTTATCTATTGCTCTTTATTTTTGCGGTTGTTTTCTTTTCCATATTTTTTTATATCTCACTTGCAGGTTACTTTGATGCATGCTGGAAGTTTTTGCACAAAGATTCTCCTTCTTTTGTCTAGACTCAAAGATAGCAAGAGGTAGTTTACAATCTTTGGACATATGGCCAAAATTATCACATAAGTAACATCTTATATGCCTAAGAAACGACAGAAACAGTTCAAAATTTTTGTTGGTGTGCCTTGTGCCTTGAAACCTACAGTCAACAACTTTATGCCCAAATTCATTACATGAAAAATAATATCCATGAAATGAATTTTTGTACCTATCCAAGGTTGAGCTTGCATGATGTGCCTTTTCATTCAATTGCTTCTTTTGTTGCATGCTCTAGCAGTTTGCTGAAATTTTCCCAAATTTCTGACAATTAAAACATCTAATATTTATCATACCTTTCTTTAACAAATCGTTTGGCTTTTGTTCTTGATGATGGCTTCCTTCAGCGCTACTGCAAATTTCTTCTTTGGGATCTCTCTTTGTTGCCTTATTTTCTCTCTTTAGACTAGATTTGCTTTCTTCAGATTATTCTTTTAATTTTTCATGATTGTTGATCTGATATTTGAGTTGGCTTTCAATCTCCTCTTTAATTCTTCTTGATTTTTACAACTAATTTTCAACATCAGAAATTTTTTATTTAAATGCATGTTCTTTCTCCCCAAGAATCTGAAGAAGTTTGTTCAAATCTTTATTCTCCAACATGAGATTCTCTATCAATCTTGCTTGCGCTTTGTTTTCCGCTTCAAGGATTACTAATATCTCAAGCTCTTCATTATCAAATTCCTTCACTGGAAAGACACCTTCCTCGCCTCTTGAGGAATCAACTTCAAAACTTTGGTTATATTCTTCTAATCCATCAATCTCAAGAGAATCAATATCACTACATGCATAAGGAAATGTACAACAATAAACAAGACGATCACAACATTTACCTTCATCATTCTTAATAGCAAGAAGAGGGTTTTTTTTTTTTTAATTCGAAATATTCTTCACTTGTTTGATGCTCTTTCTTTTCTGACATATCTTCCTCTTGTTCTTGGCCATGGCCCATGGTCTATTCTCAAGCGATCAAGCTTCACTAAGAGAACCCTGCTCTGATACCAATTGTTAGAAATTTCCTTACTACTTAGAGGGGGGGAGGGGGAGGAGGGGGTGAATCAGTAATAATAGGATTTACTTAAATTTTAATTATTTTTACCAAAACACTAGATTCAATAATCCATTAGTTATGCTTGTGAGACAAACATGAAATCAAAGTATCAAAGCATGAAAAATCACCATAAATAATCAACAAGGAAAACATGCACATAAGAGAACACAAATATTTTCTGGTGGAAATCCATCTCTAGGGAAAAAAACCACCCATTGTTGTTGTTTCTCAAATATTCTATTATGTCAAACATATTTTTACATAGAGTAGCTAGCACCTACTAGCTAAAAGAATTGACTCCTACAACAGTGCACTGACATCTATCATCTAAGAAGTATCTACTCACATGACTTTGTAGATAAACATCTACTGGAAGCATCCACTGCCAACGAGCCTCTCCCAACATCCATTGGACTATGTGTTGGCTTCAGGGGCCTTGACCCAGGCTCAGAGTTAAGGTTTTCCAACAAACCCCTATACTACTGGCCCTTTCGGCAATGACTTACTGTCGCAGGCCAAGGTCTCACCCGAAGTAGTATGGGAGGGTGCTGGAACCAGATTTCCACACTTTGGGAGAGAGTAGGTAATTAAGGTAGATCTTCATTGAATCTATCAGGTTCACATAGAAACAAGCCTATTATCAAGCTTTTAACAGTATAATTAGCATGTAACCATAAAAAAATCTATTATCATTAACAGATCTGATCAATACATTCGCATCCACGAGCACATCAACAATTACCACCATATACCATCACAATCGCAGCTAATTCATATATTGCAGATACATTCACAGCTTAAATAAATAACACAGAAACACTTCAGTAATAAACACAACCAGTCCAGATATCATAAAGATACTTCAAATAGATTATGCATTCATTAGTATCCACAAACCCAATTACAAACCCAAGACACAGCCCGCGCACACAGCCAGCGAGGTCCGCACACAGCAGGATTGAGGATCTCCGCAGACACAGCCAGTAGGATTCCTTACCCAAAACAACCCAAGACAGATCTTAACAGTTCGTTCACAGGATCAATCTTAATTCTTCTTACTTACTAGACCCAACTATCTATCTATTTATATCATCGTAGCCTTTGCTATCCTATGGTCTGCAAACTGTTGTTTGCGAACCCTAGGTCTACCCTTTGACCCATCACAAAACATTGGGGGATTTGACCTACCCCAAAACGCCTACGCAAGACCAAATATTACAAAATTATATAAAAAACGCAGCTTACAGAACCCCGTTCCAATAGGCCCCCAACACAATCTTGTGACTCGTCCCTAGTCACAATGGCCGTGGGGTTTTCATCTTCGCCTGAAGCTGCTTGATTGCATCGACCAGAGGGGGTAGCACTCCTTCGCTCTATGTGGCAGCGTTCTGTGCAATATCCACCTACTTCTGCAAAGTTTGGCCTTCAATAGCGGTAGCGACACTTTCTAGGTTCTGATTCAATTGTTTGACTGCAACATCCACTTCCTGAGATAGCTTAAGGGCTTCATCGGCCCATGGTTTGAGGTGGTCACTCAAAACTTTCTTCTTGTGGCGAAGCTCTTCTAGGTCATCTCTGAGTGCATGGCTGGCTCACAGATGTGCCAGGAATTGAGCGGGGATCAAAGTGGGCATAGTAGCTTCCAGTTTCTCAAATTCTTCTTCCTTCTGTCGTAGCTCTTGAGTAAATTCACGTAGGAGAGGATCGTGTTGGACCTAAGACCACAGCTACATATCTGTCTCAATAAAGTCTACGCCTTGAGCGATCTGGGCTGTAATGGTATTCGTGGCTTCCATGACCAACGCAGCTCATTGTGCTCGTACCTCAGGTGGAGTTTCCGGCTGCAATTTGGCCTGCAACGCAGAAATCTGCTGCTCCATCTCAGTCTTGAAATTATGAATCTCGGTCCTAGAAGCCTTCAGGGCTGCAACGAGTCCCTCAATCTTGGCCTGGGGGGTAGCAAAGGCCAGGATATCTTCAGTCACATCTGTGCATAGCTTACTAATTAGACATTCCAACTCGGTTTGATGTGTGGCGGCAAGGGTGCATGCAGCCTATGCCTGGGAAACCTCGGCGGTTTTTTCAACGATTGTCTGCTTGGCTGTACTGAGCTGCTAATGCACCCGTCGATCTCTGTGTTGAATCTCCTCGAAGAGGGATGTATGGAGGATCTGCAGAGGTTCGTGTGGAAGCCGGGCCAAATCCAGTTGTACTTCTGTGCAGGCCTGGAGTTGCACACATAAGGTAGGCGGGCTTAGGGTGTGTGTTGTGCCTGGCAGGGGGTAGAGGCGGCTTTCAATCGTGAAGATAATTTCACTACTGGTTGATGGGGGCGGCCTCATCTGAACCATGCTCATCTATAGGGTAATGGTCTTGAGCTGCAGAGCTTGGAGCTCAGACTGTAGTGCGGTGACCATGGCCTTCTAGTGCTCTTCCAAAGCAATCCATCTGTCTTCCAAGGTGAGGGTGACCACATCTACAATTTTCTCCAAGTCTTCCTCCATCAAAGTAACGTCAGTATCCCTATCAGGCCTTATAGCATGTCGTTTCTTCCACTAGCCCTTGAGAGGGTCAGCTTTCCGTTTCGTACCACGCGGAGAATCAGTACCCTAGACATCCAGACCCTTCATGTCCATGTCCTGCTGTGATTCTGGCTCTGCACCCTTCCCAACGTCCTTTGTTCTTGTGGAGTCTTCCGGGCCACGTCCTTCTGCATTCTTGGTGGTATCAGGCGGGGTGGTCTTCGAGGCAGTGCTTGTACCTGTAGTCTTAGTTGTACCTGATTTGAATCCCAATCTCCAGTGTGGTGGCCAAGTGGCAACGAGTAGGTTGATTTCCTCGTCAGCGACCATGTAAGGCAGCGATACTGACACCGGATCCTTACGGCCCTAAATTTTCACATTGTGCATCGTGACTTGGAACACTGCGATGCTCTTGTACTTTTCGTAGACCACTGGTGACAAGCATGGCTAGGAGTGAATTTCTGCTGTGAGCCCACTCTGAAAGAGGACCCAAAAGAATTTTTTATCCTCAATGTGCTGCTCATCCTTCGAATCCCACAAATTCGCATATCGCGCCCCCTTCACACATGTTCGGTTCAAGCTCAGGGAGGACCGAGTCTTCAAGGGCTTCCCATGAAACCAACGCAATTAGGAGTAGCAGCCAGGAGTAGAAAAAATCCCTTCCATGATCCTAGGCCTCGCACACGTTCTCCAAAAATTCGTTGCAAAGGAACTGGGACCAGTTGAAGCAGAACCCCTTTTCACAACGGCCAGCCAATTGAATTACATAAGCGAGGACGGTCGTGGCCTGGAACTTGCGTATCATCTTACAAGCCAGCATTATGGTACCCATTCACACTCCTAGGTCAGCAATGGTGTTGATCATGAATCCCCTAGTATTTCTCTCAACATGGTAGTCGTCTCGCACCTTATCGGCGATATGTTGCTCATACTTCTTACCGACGTGCTCCATGGGATTTGGGCCCTCCATGGGGAGACCAGTAATACGGTGAATGAGGGCATCATTTATGGGAATGCAGTCCCACATCCATAAGATGTCGTCATGGATCAGGGCTAGCAACTGTCACGCAATTCGGTCAGTTATACTGTATCGGCCAAAATGAGACATTCGCAGCAAGTTTAGTAAACTAGATTTTTCTAGCCCGTGTGCCCACGGCGTTGGGATGACCCTCGCACGTCATCTTCCATTATTATTTCAAGGTACAACTCAGGTGCCAATTCTGGGAAGTCCTCTAGGTTGACCAGGTCGTGGTCGTCGAACTTGCCATGTGCTTCTCCAATTATGGGGACTTCACTCGGATTAGTGGCATTTGAAGATAGGCGTGCATACCTTCAAGGTTCTTAGACGTGCGCATCGAGGGCCGATGAGGCCGAACATGGGGTGAAAGCCAAGTGATTGGTTATGCAATCTGGGCCTATTCTTGAGTAGACAGAGGTCGATTCGTCGGGTTAGGAGAGCGTGCTTGGGGCACCGTTCAGGGGGATTTCAAATTCCGAGGGGAGGTGTGTGGATTCCCTCCAGCGCATTTCACAACCCTCCCCTACCCTTGCTCCTGGCCTTTCCCCTTATCTTTCTTTTTCTCCACCTGCTTCCCCTTGGTTACTGTGGACACAACCTCTTCAACTTCAGGAGTGACCTCCAATACTTCATCAGTAGAGGCCATGGTCTGCGATGATTCAGCTGGATTGGTTGTGGTCATTCTTTCTTGGAAGAAAAATTTGGGATTGCTACTATCAGAGGGGGTAGCCCACCCAGACATTAACAGAGCACAATAGTTACAGAATTTTGCAAAGCACAAGATTTTTAGAATGCACGAAACCCACTTCTGATCTACCCTCCTGATTTTGTAGCTCTGGATAGTGAAAAACACTTGGGTGAGGCTTATCTGAAACTTACCATCAAGAAAACGGTAAAAAATCTTTGGAAATTGCCTCATTAATTGTCGACTGCCCGCTCCTTTCAACAGTAAAATATGCTTTTTACCCAGTTTTATTGTTCCAATGGCTAGTTTTCGCAGTTGTGTATTACCCCTACGTTCCCAGTGCACCTCCTTGGGCTTCCAGACCTGCGATCGACCCCTACGCTTCTAGCGCACCTCCCCATGCTTCCAGACCTGCTAGTGATCCCTACGCGTATAATGGGCCTGCCTGCGGTTTTCCTCCTGTCTGCGCATATTCTGCCTACTACAGCTACTCCAGCCATATAGTCATTTGATCCAGTACGGTTTGAGCCGTCTGCCATTAACATGTCCTGGTACAATGTCACTGCGTAGTGTAGCTAACTGGATAGCTCCTCCGTCAGTGATTTCCTTTACCATATAGGGGCCTAGCTAGTGCTGATGGAACTTCCCTGGGTGTTTCGCAAACTGGCTATCGTATAGCAGGACCAATTATTCCTCCGAAAAGATCTTTTTCCAAATAAGTCTATCATGCCATGTTTTTTCCCGGACCTTCTGAACTTTCTCATGAAAGTTAGCAATGAATCGATCTTTATCCAAGGCAACGAGCTGCACTAACCATTCGTCCATGATATTAGGCTATGCACTAACTAGTTGGAATGATTCCTCTCCCTCCACCTACACTACCAGCACCATATACATTGCAAAAAAATCCCCAGACCAACTTAAGACCGCAACTCCTAGCCCAACCCAACCCGAACCCTAATAATAGGCTAGTTCAATATGTTCAAATAATCGAAGCACCAGAACTAGAAACCGAGTTAAGGGAATGCAACGACCTTCAACTAAGGTCTGGGCGCATAATATAATTAGAGGGAGACAAAAATGTTCAAGTTGAAAATCCGTTACCTTCAGAACAAACATTTCAAAAGGAGAATGTGGTTAGACAACAAACTCATGAGCAAGTAACCACCTCTTCTCCACCATTCCCAGAACGACTAATCATACCTCGTCCAATAGAACATCCTGATTTTGATCTTCTGGGAGAACTGAAAAATTTATGTATAAAAATCCCACTCCTCCAAGCTATCCAAGATATTCCCATTTATGCAAAGACCATCAAAGAACTATGTATAAGAAATCCGAAGAAGAGAACAACAACTAACCCAACTGTCCAAGTAGTCGACACTCTATCTGATTTACTATCAAGAAGAGAAGCACCTGTAAAGTATGAGGACCCAGGAAATCCTATAGTTACGGTGCAAATCAATGGACAATAATTTCCAAATGCCTTAGTTGATTTGGGAGCTACAATGAATATCCTAACAATCACCACTTGTCAAAAACTTGGCATTACATCATTAGATCCAACAACAACCTTATTGGAATTGGCTGACCATCGGTAGTCAAGCAAAAAGGCACACTACATGATGTAATGGTATCTATAGACTCCTGGGAACACCCTGCCGACTTCCTGATTATTAACCCCAAAAACTGGCTAGATGGACACCCTTTAATCTTAGGTAGACCTTGGCTAGCAACTGCTGATGCTTACATTGGCTGCCGACAAGGCAGCATGACTATAACTAGAGGGAGTTATGTCAAGAATTTAGCCTTATACCCTCCAGCCCAGCCAAGCCTAACGATAATAAAAACAAAGAAACAACCTGTATCATACCTCATAGAAAACATTAGATCACCATTAACCATAGAAGATGCCCTCGATTTTAAAGACCAAATAGAGGATGACATCATTAACAGTTTCATTAACCAACCAAAAACCAGATCCCATTTGCAAGGTCACATGATCAAGGCAGCATTTGATAATGAAGAAGAAGAACATCCCCTGAAATACATTAAAGATCAATCAATACCTACCACTTCTGTTTACAATAGAAAAACCATAGAAATTGAGCCAGGAAAAACTCTGAACATTAACAAAAATCTGACTGTTGAACAAGAAGAGAAGATGGTCCAACTACTGAAAAAATATAAGGGAGCTTTTGCATGGGATTACCCAAACATGAAAGGAATTGATCCCCAGTTATGTACACACCACATTTATATAGAAAAATATGCTAAACCCATTCACCAACCCCAATGAAGATTAAAGCCTCGTCTTAAGGATATTGTGAAAGCTAAATTACAAAAAAATTTGGATGTAAACTTTATTTATCCAATATATGATAGAAAGTGGGTCTCTCCACTAGTAGTGGTGCCAAAGAAGAATGGAAAGTGGAGGATATGTGTAGACTACAAAGAACTAAACAAAGTAACCCAGAAAGACCACTTTCCCCTTCCTTTCATTGATCAGGTATTAGATACATTAGCAAGAAAGAAATTATTTTCTTTCCTAGATGGCTTCAGTGGATACAATCAGATTCAGATTGCCCCTGAAGACCAAGACAAGACTACTTTTACCTGTCCTTGGGGAACATTTTCTTACAGAGTTTTACCCTTTGGTCTATGCAATGCCGCTGCCACATTTCAGAGGGCCATTCTCAGCATATTTTCAGATTTAATAAATGAAGGGCTCGAAGTATATATGGATGATTTCACACCTTATGGAGATGATTTTGAGCCAGCATTAGAAACATTGGAAAAAGTGCTACAAAGGTGTATTACCACCAGGCTCTGCTTAAGCCATGAGAAGTGTCACATGATGATGACCGAGGGACTCATCTTGGGTCATTATATCTCAGCAGCTCGAATACAGGTAGATCCAGCTAAAATTTAGATAATTTTGTTAATACCTACTCCTACCACACAAACAGAGGTACGTAGCTTTCTAGGATTTTCTAGTTATTATAGAAGATTCATAGAGCATTATTCTCAAATAGCTGCACCTCTATACGCACTAACAGGGAATGTTGATTTTATTTGGACAGATAAATGTGACCATGCTTTTGAGGATCTGAAAAAGCTTCTATCAACAGCCCCAGTTCTAAGGGGCTCAAATTGGGATTTTCCATTCCAAATTTCATCTGACGCCTCAGACACAGCTATTGGAGCAGTCCTTGGACAGGAAGAAGATAAAAAACCATATGAAATTTATTATATTAGCAAGAATCTATCTCCTGTTGAATTAAACTATACTGTGACTGAGAAAGAATTTATAGCTGTAATACATGCTGTAAATAAATTTAGACATTATATAACTGGGTATCCTGTAGTTTTATATACAGATCACTCTGCCATAAAATTTTTAGCAAATAAACCTGTTACAAATGGTAGAGTAACAAGATGGTTGATTCTATTGCAGGAATTTGACATCACAATAAAGGACAGACCTAGAAAAGAGAATCCTGCAGCTGATTTTCTCTCACGAATGCCAAAACCAATGGATGCAGCAGCAGTCGAAGATCAATTTCCAGATGAAAATTTGTTTGTTTTTATTGCCAGAACCCCATGGTATGTTGATGTTGCAAATTATTTAGCAATAGGTAAATTACCTAAGCATCTAACGCCCAATGAACGAAAACAGATAGTACAGCGCAGTTCCCGATTCTCTTAGATTGGGGGCTACCTATTTCATACAGGAGCAGATATGCACATCAGAAGATGTGTCCGAGAAGACGAAATATTTGACATCCTGAAAGCATGCCACGACGGGCCATGTGGCAAACATTTCACAGATCGTAAGACTGGTCACAAGGTTTTATAAACAGGCTATTACTAGCCTACAATTTTTAAAGATGCTAAAAATTTTGTACAAGCCTGTGATAGTTGCCAAAGGGCAGGACGCCCTGGACAGTCCGATGAAATAATTTTGAATCCACAGTTAGTAATTGAACCATTTGAGCATTGGGCGCTCGATTTTTTTGGTCCTATTAACCCACCATCAAATCAGAAAATATACATACTAGTTGAAACAGAGTATGTTACTAAATGGGTTGAAGCAAAGGCACTTCCAAGAGCTAGAGAGGACTCTGTAATACAGTTCCTTTTCCAAATATTTGTGCCATATGGCCTCCCAAGGGACATAATTACAGATGGAGGACTGCAATTTGTAGGTAATAAAATCGCTGCAACATTAAAAAATTACCACGTTCAGCACAAAATTACAACCCCATACCACCCACAGGAAAATGGCCAAGTAGAGAGCACGATAAAGGTGATAAAAGCAATAATTACAAAAATAGTTGCATCACACAGACGTGACTGGGCTTCAAGATTTCTGGAAGCCTTGTGGGCATACCGAACAACATGGAGAAATACCACTGGGTATTCACCATATCAATTAGTATTTGGAAAAGAACCCATATTTCCAATAGAATTTGAAATTCAAACATTAAGAACAACCCAGGAGGTGGGTTTGAATTTAAATGAGGCCTGGGTCAGCAGATTACAGCAAATCAACGAGTTAGATGAAATTAGGATTTCCGCCCTCTAGCACACTGCATTAATTCAACAACAGAGAGCAAAATGGTATGATGCCCTCATTAAAAATAAAATCTTCCACGAAGGAGATTGGGCACTCCTATATGACTCCAGGTTTCAGGATTTCCCTGGAAAACTCCAGACACAATGGCTTGGACCTTATGATATACAGAAAGTGCATGAAAATGGCACCATTACGTTAACTACCATTGATGGATCTAGACATTCTTTCAAAGCAAACGGTCATCGAGTACGAATTTACCACAAACCGTAATCGAGAATCCTTTTACCAGCAATTACGGGGAGATTCTACTATGCAGATTCTTGTTGAGGAAGATAACTCCTCCTCAGCATTCATTCACTGAACAATTCCTTTATTTCTGAAATTTGTACATAAGCTTCTTCTTCTTTTTTTTGCTTGTATGAACTGTTTTTTTGTACAGATTTTGTTTTTCGTGCTATTCTTCTTAAGGAACAGCTGTTGTTCCTCTTAAGGAACAATAGCCGTTCCTCTTAAAAGGAATAGTAATCTTGTGTGCCTTTATTTTCCATGCTGTTCTTCTTAAGGAACAATTGTTGTTCCTCTTAAGGAACAACAGCCATTCCTCTTAAAAGGAACAACAATCTTGTGTGCCTTTATTTTTCGTGTTGTTCCTCTTAAGGAACAACAATTGTTCCTCTTAAGGAACAACACATCTGCGTGTTCATCTTTTTGCTGTTCCTTTTAAAAGGAACAACATTTCCACCGATTATTTTTGTTGTTCCTTTTTAAAAAAGAAACAACATTTACGCCGATTATTTTTGTTGTTCCTTTTTAAAAAAGAAACAGCATTTCCACCGATTGTTTTTGTTGTTCCTTTTAAAAGGAACAACATTTCCGCCGATTGTCTTTGTTGTTCCCTTTAAAAGGAACAGCCCCTTCGCCATTATTTTTCATTTTCTGTTGTTCCTTCTAAGGAACAACAGTTTCGATTTAGAGTGTTTTTTTAAGTTGTTCCGCCAAAGGATCAACATTTCTTCTTTGTTTTATCTGTTGTTCCACTTAAGGAACAACTGTTGTTCCTCTTAAAGGAACAACAGCATGTGTGTTTTTATCTTTTTGTTGTTCCTCTTAAAGGAACCACAGTTTTGCGTGCAGATGTTCTTTTTGTTGTTCCTCTTGAGGAACAACAGTTGTTCCGTCTAAGGAACAGCAGTTGTTCCGTCTAAGGAACAACACTTTTTGAGTGCATTTTTCTTTTTTTTTAGAACAACATTTTGAGAATTTTTGTGAATTCTTCATGATCCTTTTAAGGCAAATATAAAAATTTATGCAAGGACACAAAAATTAGAGGTTACTGGAATCAACACATCAAGGAGAAATTGTAATCTTTAAAGAAATTGTTGTGCATTGATAAGAAAAAAGGAAAGGACACAACTATCTATATCACTTTGATGTCTTTATTTTCACTAAAACTAATTTGATTGATTATTTTTATCATGTTGGTTCTTCCCTAATCTTCATAATTCTCTTTGAATTTTATTATTGAATAAGAATAAGGGCATATTCTCCCCTATTGAGATGTTCAGACTTCTTCCACCATCCCTACTCTTAAGGAGTGTTGAGCCATCCTTTATACATAAATAGGCAAGTGCTATATAAAAGGAAAAAGAAAAGAAAAAATGATTACTAACAATTCTATGATATGTCAGATGGAGGATAGGGGGTCTCATCAAGAGCCAACCTACTATGATCATAAGGAAGCAGTGAAGTGGCATTCCCATTATGGCCACCACACCAGGGATATGATCCAATGGGCAACTCAGAAAAATAAAAAGTCCTTGGAACAGGAGGTCTCATCACGAGCTGGCCTACCCACCTTTCACTCCTTCTTGGTGAGTGGCATTGTGATTCATCTGGTTCCCAAGCCAGCACAATGGCCTCCATCATGATATCACAAAGCACTTTCCTAGGCATATATAAAGGATTATGGTTCCAAGGGTGAAAAAGCAATTTTGTCAAGGTTATAGACACCTGTGGGCAACAGAGCTCTGCTGATGGTATTGGAGTCATATTTTTCACAAATCAATAGCAATTATAAACCCTTTTCTTATATATTTATCTTAATTTCAAATGAGATTATGCTCTTAAACCCCTTTGTTGAACCTCTTATACATAAAATATTGTTTATAAATCAGTCATAATGGTTTAAGTGGATAATGACCGCATAAGCACTTTTATTTATGTCAGCTGTCCTTTTCCCTATTTCCGAATCATTACATAGCATTTCCATATCTATTCACGATTTCATAATATGCCTCGATTTCAGTAATTTGATAATTTTTTATCATGTCATGAATATGTACGACTACTGTCCAATACGCTGCTCCTCCATTTTCCGGTCGAGGGCGACCTATCATATTTCAGGGGGGCATGGGTGACTTCCAAAATACACTTGCATACGGGTCAATTCCCTATTTTCATCAGATCCCAGAAATAGCAAGTTTAACGGTATTTTCCGATATGCATGGGGTGTTGTTCCATTGCCATTTTTGTGTATTATTGTGAAACATTAATAGTGTGCAGGGCATATATGAAATGGGAGGGCGAGCAGTACATAGTGAGCCTCAAGTACTAACAGTTTCTGACGCTGCATGAGAAATTTTGGAGAGAGCAGGGTGGATTACCTACCTTACATGACTGTAGCAGCCCCATGAAACTGTGGCCATCGATTTTTTGTAGAACTTGCAGGAGGACCATTCCATAGTAAGAGGAAGGAAAATAACAGTGATAGATGCAGTAATTGCTGAGGTGTTCGGTCTACCAGCAATTGGACCCGTATGGACCCATAAAAAATTGAGACTTCAAGAGGCCATGAACATCTTTCGGGACGAAAGACAAACCCTGACCGTCAAAGGAAAAGGAGTCCAACCGGCAACTCTGGGAGAACCATGGGTAGAACTGGCTAGAGTAGTGCAAAGCTACATTACATGCGATGGAAGAAAGGATGTGGTAAGACCACGCCACCTCAAATTATTAGCAGTACTAAAATAGAAATGTGCTGTGAATTTGCCTGCATATTTAAATTTTTTACTGCATGATGCTGCTTGGAGCATAAGGAAATCCTGTCATACAAGGATGGTAGTAAGCCACAATTGTTTCATTCGATTAATAGTTAGTTACAGTCTTGCTCAGCCACAGACTAGTTGGGAAGAATTGTTATTTTCGATAGACGGGGGAATAGCCTTACCTGCCCTGAAACGAAAAAGAATCACTAGCACAGCAAACAGACCTCTAAAATGCAAACAATCCTCCAGATTAAGAAAAAGCAGGGGAATGTTGGGAAACCTCCAGAGTAACAGCAGCCAACCCTTAGAATTACCTAGTTCTGGAGATGAGCAACCCCCGCAACTGGAAGGAGGAGAAAATCAGGAAGAGGAAGAAACTAACTGAACCAGTGAAGAAGAAAGAGAGGAAACGAAACCTCCCGTAACCTCTAGCGCAAGTCCACCACAGAGTCCATTGCAGGAGGATGAAGTGGCCCAAATTTTGGCCAATATGTGTGAGTATATGCAACCCCAGAGTCCGCTCAACCTCAATATTGAGGCAGAACAATCACAAGAACATTTTGTCCACATCAAGGATACATCCGAGGAAGTGCATGAAAAGGAGGAGGCAGAAGCAGAAGCCCCTTCAGAAATAGTAGATCAAACTAGGGTTTCCTCCCCTGAGGAACCTAGTCAGGATAACGCGAACACTAAAGAATTATTCCAAACAGAGAATATGGAAACGAGCCAGGGTGAGGGCACGGTCCCTAAAGAACAAAACCTAGCTGAGCAGCCAATTCCAGAAAAGGGAACAATTGTTCCTCTGAAGAAGAAGAAGACAAATGAAATTAAGCGGCTGCGGAAGGAGCAGCAAAAGTTGCTAAAATTAGTAAAACAACTCAAACAGAAGACAAGGGTTCTAAAAAGGGAGAAAATCTCTAAAAGAACCCCGAAAATGGGGGATGCAGCCATCCAAACGGAACCCCATAATACAAGGGCCATGGAGACTCAAACCAAGCCCATATTCATTCAGGATAGCAAGGAACAACAGGCAGTTGTTATAGGCGCAGTTTCCCAAACCGAAAATGTACTATTCTGTAATAAAGATGTTCAGACTGAGGCACTATCCTCTAGCAGTATGGCCAACCAGACATTTTGCAATAAAGAGACACCGACTGTAGGAACTCGATGTTGTACTAAGAAAACCCAAGTAGATCTTCAACCCAAAAATGTTTTGATAAACAATGACCCTGGTATAGCAAAACTCCAAGAGGATCTAGCACAGGCTCAGCGAGCTAGAGAAAAGCTCAAAGAAGAGACTGTTCCTAGGAATAAATACCAAGAGTTACATCAGCAATTAAGGGACATCAATTCATCAGAGGTAGAAGCCTTTGATAAATGTCGGAAGGCAGAAGAAAAAGTTGAAGAGGTAAGGAATAGACTACAAACAGTCAGGAATCAAATGGATACTCTCTGTTCTCTATATATAAATGTTCTAGCATGTAGGTCCCCTGCCAAAAAATATGCTTTGTTTTTGTTAGAAAGATATTTGCAGTTAAAAATTAAAGCAGTTAAGGCAAGAAAACCTATAGAATTAAAAATTGTAGATGATTTTATAAACTGATGTAAACTCTATGGAGTAAAAGTTCAGCGCCTACTCTATGAATTTTATTTTCACAATTTTATATTGGAAGGGGAAACAGAGACAAATCCCAGTCCTTTTGTGGGTGATGTCCAATATCAAGCATTCATTTCATTTGTTGTTAACCAGTTAAAATGGCTCAAGGCCTATAACACTTTTCAGAGACAAGAAAATGGGTTAGAATTTTGGGTTAGGGGCGAACCGAGACACCCATTACAATTATGGGCTAGGCAGAAAATCTTAATGACAAAGGAGGGTGTGATCTAGACATTGGGACCCATCCACAAATCAATCGTTCTGGATGGGGTAGAATATTTTCTATCCATCAGAGACTAGGCCGTAGTAGCAGCTAAACTCCGATGGAAGATTTCCAATCAGAATATTCAAGATAGAGAGCCATTCAATTATAAAATTTTTGAGTTAGCTGCTAATCGCCTGGTTATCTATAGTAACCTCATCTTGAGGGAAGGCTCGTATTGGTTAGGTTGTAGATTTCGAAGCCCTATTATCTGGTATCCTGCAGCAGACTATAAGGCCAAATATGAATTTCCTGAAGGGCAGACAGGGCATATTTTTGAATTTTTAGCTGCAAATCATGGTTTTAGACCACCTAATGAAAAACCCTCTCCAACCTATTCTCTAACTGCTTTACATGTAAACTATGGTTTTCATGAGGACATGAAAAAGGGTAAGCAGGGGGGTGTGTTGAGCATTGGAAAAGGTATGAATTTGCCATGTATTTCTTTATCTTTTTCCTTTAATCATAACTCCTTTATATTCTAGAATGGTAATATATTGAAGAATTATAATAGAATTAAGGAGATTAGTGATTGTTGCAAATATATTAAAGATTGTCTTTTCTTAAATGCAGAAAATAGATGAAGTGGGAAGCCACCATTCGAGAGGAAAAGACAAAGCAGAAATAATTGTTGTCCCTTCAGCAAAAGGCAATATCCAGACAAGAAGGTCAAGATTGGGGCGCATAGTCAAGGAAAAGAAAGGAACAGTGCGGCATCAGCGCAAGAAGACAAAACGATAGCTGAAGATAGAAGATAGAGAAAATCCCTCAGGATCTCTCGATCCTGAGGGATCGCTGCTCAAAGCTTATCTGTATTTCTTGTTTCGTCCGCTGGCTGTTATAAAAAGATAGCGCTTGTAGAAATCGGGGGACGTATTACGATTATTCAAATTTCCTGTTGTATTTTCACGATTTCTCATCGACTCTCGTTAGTTAAAACATAGTGTGATTGCTTGTAAACTCTGTTACATATGATTAATAAATAAATCTGGTTGTCGTTCCATTATTTGATACTGGAGTAGTTCGGCGGTGCTTCACTAGCGGCTAAGGGCTCGGCCCTGGTGGATCCACTTGCTATCTGTACCATTACTTTCCAATTCTAGTTGTGTGATGGTTTGCTTTAGTTTTCATTTCCTTTAAATTGCATTGCTTCACAGTTTGCATGTTTTATAGCTTACTGTTCAATGTTTTATGAAATCGGTTTGTTGCATCAGTTGTGAGTGAATTGCGTTGCTATTCCTTTCCAACGTAACAATATTATTTATTCCTCTATAAATTGTATTGTTATGCTTCTTAGATATAAAGCTTCGTTGTTCAGAATTTGCTGTTCATTTCCATTAAATAGTTTTGTTGTTCATTTCTGATAACTAGCTTTTCTTTCCTGTAAGTATTTGGTTTGCTTTAGAATGTTATTGCAGAGAGCGTGTTTATTCTATTTCCATTAGCAACATTATTGATTTAACTCAGTTACCATTTCCAATTAGTTGCTTTATTGTGGAGTGTAAGATCATCAACTGTAAATGACATTGGCTATTACTGTCTAAGTTCTCAGATTGAGGATCTTGTTCATGCTTGATTTCATTTACATCAGTTGACAGAGGAAAGAGTTATTACTACAGCATCCTTGACTGATGATTTCCGAGTGAGTGATTAGATTTTAGAGCTTTAAGTTTCATGTTATTGTAATTAGATTTCATTTTCAAGCATCTGTTTGCTCTTGTATTTGAAACATTGTACTGCAAATTGGAGAGCATTGCTCTTAGATTAAATTGTCGCCTTAGACTGAGTACACTCTTGAGATAAAAAGTCGTACCTGGATTGATAATTAATGTAGGATAAATAGGAGTTAAAAAGACACCTTTTATACCTCAACAAGTCCTTGTCGACAGACTATGTGGCCTAACAAGATCCTGAAAGGTATGCAAAATATGCACTTCTTAATATTCAGGGAAATCTGGTGCTTTCTATAGGCGTCCAACATCATGCGCAGGTTCAAGACATGATTTTTACCAAGCCAAATATTGTCCAATCATCAAAATATACCTCCAAAAAATTGTGGATGAACTCCTTGAATACTGCGACCACTACCTGCAAAAATATGGTAAGGGCATTCTTGAGCCCAAACGGCATGACAATGTACTAGAAGGATGCCCATTTAGTGGCGAACGTAGTTTTTCTGCGATCTTCAGGTGTGATCCTGATCTGATGGTAGCCCAAAAAACTTCCAGTGAACGAGTATGCTTCCTACCCTCCCACACTATCGAGAATTTCATCAGAGAATGGTGTAGGGAAGGGATCCTGTACGCAAGCATCATTCAGTTTATGCAGGTCAACATAGATCCTTATCTCTCCTTTAGTATTTTTCTCCTGGACCACCATAGGTCTCACCCAATCGGATTTTTCTGCAAGTTCAATGATACCTGTAGCTATCATTTTGTCTATTTCTTCCCTGACTTTCTGCTTATACATGGGCTTCAATCGGTAAGGTCACTGCTTAACAGGGCACGCATCTGGTTTTAAAGTGATGCGCATGACCCCTATGTCCCCTGTAATACCCTTGAGTTCTGATAATTTCGTAGGAAACAGGTCCTGGTACTCTGTAAGAAGCTCCGCGACTTTCACAAAAGTATCATCATCCAAGTAGTCCCCAATTTTAACTAGCCGCAGGTTGTTCTTCTGTTCCAATGTTAACTTCCCTTAGCTTAAGAGGCTTGGTCACATCAACAGTCTGTAGTGGGATCCAGCATCTGTGCATTCTCGCTCCGATTCCAGGATAGCGATATTTCGCGAGTCTTCATCACAGTCCTCCATTGATAGATTGTGGCAGTTAACAATATCATGCATCTGCGTATCCTAAGTTGGTGCCCCGTACTCCACACGAGGGCGTGATTCATCAAATACTAGGGCATTTATATCCTACAGGGCCTCGTCTAATGCCTTAGTTCTGCCTATCAACCCAAACGTCCCCAAAAAATCATCCTTCATGGTCTCCCAGTGACGGGTACACTGATGTAGTTTTGCATCCAGATACCACGCAGTGGGAATTGGCCCCAAGGCATAAATAAACAGGTTGACCCATTCGTTCATGGTCCTTTCACACCATGCCTCCATCCATGTGGTCATGTGCTTGCGTGGGTCTCCTTGGCCAAGGAAAGTCTCCATGCGTAGGTGAACGGGGGTTTGAACCATAGGATCATCATCTCGTGGCACTCCTCCCAATATTGGAATGCCCCCTTATGAGTTTCCCACCACCACGCAGGGGTTGCGCGCATGGCTAGGTTAAGCGCCCACATTCTTCACCCCCTTGGGACTTCTGCTTTAAATTTTCTCAAAAATTCGATAATACTACCAGAACCATCAAAGTAGGGCAGTTCTCTTACCTCTGAGGACTGGAAGCTCTTCGTGATCCTAAGACATTGTAGCGCAGATACATCATGTAACTGATTCTGCCAATTTTTTTATCTCCCCATCAGAGTCAGAGAGGCATTCACTTTCTTTCTCCCAACAAATCACACCATCAGTTGTATGATTTATCCAATCCTCGTCCCGGGCGATTAGTTTATAAATATGATCCACGTTGTATTCTTCGCGCATATATTATGTATACCGTTCTCCTTCCGTAGGTTCTAGAGGGACTATCACTCTCGTATCCTCATTCTAAAAAACCATGCTCCTTTTCTTCAAGTTGATAATGCCTCCCATGTCTATCGCCCAATCTAGTCCCAAGAGTGCAGGATAAGGGTACGCATCTTCCACAATTTGAATTACTTCAAAATCCACGCGTACCTTAACCCCTGCGATATCTACCATAATATTTGACAATCTCCCCAACAGTATGATATTTTTTTGGTTAGCCATGCGCAGTTGTATAGTAGACCATTCCAGCTTAGGTTCTCCCATCCTCTGTCATGTCTGCTTGGGTAGGAAGTTTGCATTAGATCCCAAATCCAGGATGACTTGATCCATTTCATAATCGTTGATCTTCGCTGTTAGCCACATTTCTCGACCAATGTGTTTCTTATGTTTGTACAATTTGTGAACATTTTTAACTTCTGTGGGAGGGTTAGTTCTTTCTGCGCAACTATCTATCAGTGCTTGACGATTTCTACTGCCTTCTGGTTGCGTAGCTGCTTCATACATGCCTGTAGGAATGGTTTAACTTCGTCGTCCACTCTTAGGTTTGTTGGAGCCTTGGAAGTAGATGCCTCATCCTTGGTAAAGTCTTTGTGAGTGTCAATGAAGACTTCTTTCTCCTTCTGTAGGTCCAAGCTTCCCTGTTCAATAGGAGCTTTCCAAATAAGGGGTTAACCTACAAATTTCTCCTCAACTCCTCCAGTAAATATGTCACTACGCGTTATGACATTAATGCTTGGTCCCTCATCGCGCGGTTCCGCCTTAACCCTATGCACATTCTGCGTTGGTGTCTGTTGATTTTCCTGCATTCTTGCTATCAGTACTGGGCAATCTTCGATCACATGATCCAATTGTCTACAATATCGACAAGATTGTCGTGCAGGGTTCGGACAGTCCCTTGCGAAGTGCCCTATTTCTCCACAGTTGTAATAGATCAATTTCCCTCTTCCCCGACCTGCGCCCCCACCTCTTCCCCCTCCCCTACTTCTTGCTGGGAAACCTCCTTTGCCTGAGGGAGATAGTGGTGAAGAAGGGTCAACCTGTACTCTGTATAGTTTTCCTCGGTCTATCATTAAGTCATATGTCCAACAGTTATGTTCATCATGTCCCACAGATGAGCAGAATCGACACCATTGTTGCTCGTGCACACCGAATGAATGACCTCGGTGAAAATATATTTTTTCTTCCACTTCTCAGTTGTCAGCTTTGTGCTGCAATTATCCCTTACAAAAAATTCCTGAATCTGTTTTTCGAACCAGTCTTTGAGTTCCAATTTCTGAGGTCTCCAACAGCCTCATGGCATTACCCGATCTCTCCCTCACAGTGCTCCTGGTCCTGGTAACGGAACCATTTGTTGGCTTCAGGGGCCTTGACCCAGGTTTGGAGTTAAGGTTTTCCAACAAACCCCTATACTACTGGCCCTTTCGGCAATGACCTAATATCACAGGCCAAGGTTTCACCCGAAGTAGTATGGGAGGGTGCTGGAACCAGGTTTCCGCACCCTGGGAGAGAGTAGGTAATTAAGGCAGATCTTCATTGAATATATCAGGTTCGCATAGAAACAAGACTATTATCGTTCTTTTAACAGTATAATCAACATGTAACCATAAAAAAAGCTATTATCATTAACAGATTTGATCAATACATTCACATCCACATGTGCATCAGCAATTATCACCACAAACCATCACAATCGCAGCTAATTCATAAATCGCAGATACATTCACAGCTTAAATAAATAACACAGAGGCACTTCAGTAATAAATACAACTAGTCCAGATATCATAAAGATACTTCAAATAGATTCCGCATTCATTAGTATCCAAAAACCCAATTACAAACCCAAGACACAGCCCGCGCACACAACTAGCGGGGTCTACACACAACAGGACTGAGGATCTCCATGCACACAGCCTACATGATTCCTTACCCAAAACAACCCAAGAAATATCTTAATAATTCGTTCGTAGAATCAATCTTACTTCTTCTTACTTACTAGACCCAACTATCTATCTATTTATATCATCGTAGCCTTTTCTATCATATGGTCTGCAAACCATGGTTTACGAACCCTAGGTATACCCTTTGACTCATTATAAAACATTGGGGGCTTTGACCCACCCCAAAACCCCTATGCAAGACCAACTATTACAAAATTATATAAAAAACGCAGCTTAGGAAACCCTGTTCCAACACTATGCAATCACCATTGAATTGATATTATCCTCCTTTAATCACTATTTACTTATCTTCGCAAGCATGAAGTCTATATGCCTCCAACTCCCCCATGCGAACCACATTTCAGAATATTTTAGACTGGGTTCTCAAACCTTTTGAACATGAGCAACCCAACAACAACTCTAATCTGAATCTGAAATTAATAATTTTATATACACCCTTTACTCAAACACAGATACAAATATGCAATATGCAAGAAAAAATATTGTAGCACACACTCACTTACTCACACCAACCACAAAATAATCCACATTATCATAAGGATATATGTCAAAATGTGCTCAACAATCTCCAATCAATACCTTGGGAAAATACCAAGGATATTCCAATACCATGGACACTAGTACCATAGTAAAGTCCAGGACAATACCACGGGTCAATACCATGGTTACACCAATACAATTCACCCTTGTACCATGGTAATATCTAGGTCAATACCATGTGTAAAAACCATGGTTATGCCAAAACAATGGACCCCTATACCATGGTAATGCTAATACCTGTCAAACCAATACAAAGTGTCGACTTGGCCCACACACACAAACCAATACCAAGGTAATGATACCATAGTAATCCCTATACCTGCAATTCCAATACCAAGGTAAACATTCTACAATTAACAAGACAAGCAATATAACCAATTGTACATAAGCAAGTATATCACGAACCGATTTGCTCTATAACCATCTGTCACACTCAAGCCAACTACAACACATGCCTAGGTTGAAATCAATGCCAACCATTAACCACTGTAATCAAAATTTCACCTATGACTACATCATCCCCATCCTTTGCATCATTTATCCACACTTAGGAAATTTTTCAAAATTTTCCTCCCTTTTCTCATTGTCCTTTCTTATCCCCAATAGTCCCCCAGCACTACTTGTGCATTGTCCTTGGGACACTCTGTCATGGTTGTGCACCAATGGAATAAAGAACCTCTACAATATTTGCCACAATTTTTTTAAACATTTATTTAGTAATGTGTGTGATTGTATTTTCTTCCTCTACCAATACTATAAAATTTATGGTAGTCTTGATATACATAGAATCAATTTGGAACAAATTTTCATTCATGGGAATGACTTTGTGCATTGTGATTTGTGTTGCAGTGAGATGATATATGAGCTGCACGGATTCAACTTGCAATTTTTCCACTTTTTGATCCAGTTTTGTTTGCCCCACTCTACATTGGTTAACCTTTATTCCCAATTCCACTAGGATTTATATCAGCAAATTCCAGGACACTAATTCATTTTCAGTTTTTGGGGATCCGTTTGTAAGCTATAGGATGAGAAAACTCACAAATACCATGGAAGAATGAATTTGGGTATTGAAGACTCATACAAATGATTAAATAAATAATTGGAAAGGTCTTAATTATGTTCATTGTAATTTGTGATCACTTCCACCAATTCCTAGTCCCATGAAGACAAAATTCGACTATGTTGAGATTGATATAAAAACTCAGGTTATGTGATGATACTAGTAATACTAAAGCTTTAGCAAATGTTTTTATATTTATTTTGCATTAAACTATTGGAGTTAGATTCAAAATATATAGATAGCATGCCATGACTTTGCTTTTGCAGGGGTCAATGACCTTGTTTATACATTTGACCCAAAAATAAATGATTGAATCATGGGTGAAAGAAATGTGAGTTCATGGGATAGTGTGGATGATGGACATGCCAAAATAGGTATTAGGGTGTAGTCCTATAACATTTCCAGTAGATTTAGGTTTTAGGATTGAAGACAAACTCATATGCCTCTTCTCATGTGTATCTGAGAGCCTTGAAATAGGGAAAGTCAATTCATGTTTATGTAATTTGAAGTGGATTTGAGTTGGATGTTTCTATTGGGAATTTCATTATATTTATGAATTCTAGGTGTTAGAATAATAGGATCACATGGTTGTGGCTTGGTTATATGTGGTATCATGGAATGCATTGACTAGTTTTTATGCACATAATGGTCATGCTTTACCCAAGCTCGCCATTTTTTCATGAAGATGTTATACCTAGCTCAGTCACAAGGCCATCTTTGCTACTATAATTCACACATTTAGGAGCTCTACAACAAGGAAAAGGATTCCATGCTTACATTATTAAACGTAGAGCCATTCTAGCCTTGTGAATGAAGGATTGATAGTTGACCAGTTCTATAATTATTACATTATACTTAAGGTTGAAAACTACAAATGCGTGGCCAACCTTCTTAGCCATGCTAGTAATATTAATGAAGCACTAGAATTAATCAATAATGTTGTTATCTCAATTCTCGTAGAATTTATAACAATAAAGAGATGAAAAAATGTGTGGAAAAACTGATTCTCAAATTGAACTCTTTGGCATCTTATGAATTACTTTCAAAAATATATATTGATGCTAAAACATGGGCAGACATGAGAAATATGCAGTAGACAATGAAAGATAGAGACATTGAAAAGGAACCCGCATGCAGTTGGAATGTGGTAAATAAGAAGGTGCATATTTTTCTTGTAGGTGATTGGCTGCATGTAAATGAAGAAGAATTATGTAGAGTTTCATAAATTGTTCTGGGAAACAAAATGGGAAAGACTACAAAGAACATCCTATACACATATGCAGTCCAACTCTATTACTTTAGCAACAAAAGCTAGATTTTGATTTCAATTTTTCTAGTAAAGTGCATTGTTTTGTCTCCTGAATGCATTTCGCATTGATTTGAAGAACCGATCTAACATTACTTCTAAAATATTATTAATCGAGATATTGTTTCCATATGTCATATGGTGGGCTCATAAATAAAGTGGGAATTGGATAGTGACGATTTTTCATTGCTTGGATTTGAAAAGATGATTTTATTCTTAACATTATGCTTCAATGTAGCTTTAACAAGGAAAACATATTGACCTTGTGATTGAAATCCTTTCTCAGGGAGTGACAAAGGCCAAAAAGAGGCAGTAAAGCTTAAAGGAGTTATTCAACATTAAGTAGATGGTAGAAGCCTATGCGTCCAAGTGAAGGATTCATCTTATGGATATGGAGTAGCTCAAACACATTGGGGTGGATCACCTGCGAAGGTATTGGGCTTATCAAAACTTCACTAGGAAATACACTAGCTACGAAACATAAGTCACGAAAGTAGTTTAAGGAGAGAATAAAATCTATGGGAAAGCAAGATCAGTTAACATCAAGACAATACAAGAAAAGGAGAAAGCTTTAGGTGCTCCATAATTTTATCAAAGGAAAATGATAATCAACATGGAAGTCCAATTGCTCAGCTAAGAAAATAATCCAAACTTCAAATACGGTGTAACATACAATTCCATTGTGTTCCTTTTGTGATATTGGAAATTTTATTTTATTTCATAATTCATAAAAATAAAAAATACTAGAATGATGTGAGCTGATATGAATAGGAAAATTCATTCGAATTAAAATGTCATGAGGCATATGAAATTTCATAGGGAAAGTGAAATATCGCCTAATCTATTTGTATAAATATATCCTCATACCTCAAGGGGAAATGGATTTTGGAACTTATGATTTTCTAGCATTTAGGTAGTTGTTTGTGCTTAGGTAGTTGGAGCACTCTTTCTCTTGGTATATTTTAGGCTGAGTGGTGGTGAGGCTAGGGTTTTTTGTATGGGATGATATGAGAAAACCTCATTCCACTATTAGATTTTGATGTGTTTATGGCACTTGTACTTGGCTTTGTAACATTATTAATAAGAATTTCTTCATTTTGGCCTAGATTCCAATGCATTCCTCTGTTGGTTGTAATGGCTAACTGATACTCCAAGTATGTGTGCGTGTGTGATTTCATATTGGTTTATGCTAATGAACTAACTCGTGGCGTATGAATTATATGCTTTCTTTGAATATTTTATCTCTTGTTCCATGTTATGCTAGTAACTAACTGTGGACTAATTTGCAGTTAACCTATAGTACTTTCTTACTGGTATGTTTCAGATGATGTTAGCTAATTGATTCCTCTTGAGGCATAATTTTTTATTGTTTTTTTGCTATGTTATTTTACATTGTTCTACAAGTTTGTCAATTGTGGATTGATTTCTTCCTCATTCTGTAGGAATTTAGACTTGCTCTCATGTTAGCTTCTCTACATTTGATAGCCAAGAGAAAACACACATGGTAGTAGCCAGACCCACATACCGAATGGGGAATATCCTATCCCAAATGGTGTAGAGTATAATTGGGACTTATACTGGGTAGAACCCTTAGAACCCTTACTGTTGGCGGTTCATTTTGGCCCGTCAACAGAAATTTGTGTAAGGAAATAGGGGAAATAGAGACAAATCTGGCTCAAAATAACCCACCCCGAACTAATGAAATTTCCATATGTCATAGATATATACGTTAAATAGAAATGAATTAATACACCCCTAGAACATACATTGAAACCTTCCCAACAACTACAACATGTATCATTTGAACATAATATGTGGTTTAATCAGAAAAGTAAACATTCAACAAGAATTCATTGTATGAGTGAAAAACCAACTCCATTGCTAAAAAATAATAATTATTGTTCATTTATTTATGTAGTGACACAATTATTTACAATATAATTCAACTAAATACTATCCACACAAAACATTTCCAAAAACCTTGTTAAGACTCTATAACTCATTCATTGATCCCACCATCGATAAAAAATACATAAGCAATAGAACCATGGAAATGGAACAAAACCTATATATATTTCATATTTATATTAACCATCACTATCACAAGTTATACACAAGCTCCACATACCTAAATGAAAGAACTCAAACAATGATCGTTCATATTACACTATCTAGCCAACACCATTATGATAAACAAATCAAATATTTGTAATATTCCAAATTACTGGTCAACTATTTGGAATATTAATTTTGCTAAATTTTTCCTTTTCTAATGTTAGCAGAAAATAAAGTGGGTAACGGTGACCCACAAATAAACTTTATGATTAAATCACTTTCCTAAAATCACCAAGGAAAAGATTATAGTTGGAGTGGGACCCATGGGGCCATATCACGCAAAAGACAACAGCCTACTAGCAGTGCAGGAGAGGCATTAGTGTAGGCAGTGCAGGGGCAGCATGGGGGCAGCAGCAACGCAGATATTGGCAGGCAGAGGTGGCAGCGCAGTCCGGTGGGGCCCAAGGGAACGTTGGGGGCTTAGCTAGGTAAAAGAGGATGAGATTAGATCATTCATCATTCATTCTTCATCTACTCATTTTTCTGTATGAAATACTGAAAGCACGCTTGAAGTTTTTAGCCGAGTCTGTGGTGTTACTTAGAAAAGAGATTTTCAAGCGAAGATCTCAACCTCATCCTCTGGGGAATTCGAATGCCTGCTCAGGAGAGGAGTCACACTCAGTTTTGGGAGAGAATCCACAATCACACATATTGGTAATATGCATTCCCTCCAGGACAGCGCAGAGGCCAAGCATGTATAAACGGATTACGCAACTCAGTGAGGAGCAGCACTTGGGAGAGAGGGAGAAGGAGCGTATTGCATCCGGGAGTTTGATGAGGGAGTTAGCCACTTCCTAGTAAAGTTCTTGAGCATTTTTCCAATATTTTCTTCTAGTAGTCAGCTAGAAACGAGAGAGCCCAAAAGAACAGCCTTTCAAGCCCAAGAGGTTGAATTTATGGGGTCAGAATTTCTGAAAACCCTTCGCGGGTTTTTTTGGGTTTGTTGAGGAGAGTCTAGTGTCTAATTCTTGGAATTTCTGAGCAATAGAACAGCCTCAACATGCAATGCCTTTACAACAAGCAACAATATTTTTAGCCAGGACTGCGTAGAGGAGGAACCAAGCAGAGTAGTAGTGCAACAGATATTTCTGAGTAGGGTTGAGGAGTGATTTTCAGCCTGTATTTTGCAGGACAAGGTGCCATCCTTCTAAGCACCTTCTTGTACCTCTTTCTCTCAGATAACTAATAAAATGGCTCAGATTGTTTTGGCTGTACCATGGTGATTTTCTGTTTGTTGTAGTTTTTTTCTTTGCATGATTTATATTACTGTTTGTTCCCAATTAGGTATATTACAGTGGTATGAAGGATTTTCCACTGTTTTTAAGTGAATTTGTCCAAGTCTGTAGGAATGGGTGCCCATAAAGCCATGTAGCAATCATGAATCATGTCAAGGTGAGAAATGATGCTATAACACCTATGGAGCACACGTTCTATGACACCAGAGGCTAGGCAGAACATCACTTACTGAAGGCTACAGTATAGAAGCAAGGAAAGAGAGCTTTAAATCACGCCATATCAAGAAGACAACGTTTTGGAGGAAGAAGAGAAGGAAAAAACACCAATGGCAGAGGAGAGAGAGGATGGAAAGGATTTTTCCAGCCTCCTTCTAAAGTCAATGCAGGAGCTCACGAAAAGGAAATAGGAGATGGGGTAGAATATTTTCAGAGATAACAAGCAACGAGAAATTCAAAGGGAATTTTAGATCTAAGAGGGACCTGGCTTCGGGAGTAGGAGCAGAAGGGCCACAAGAGCCGGAGGTGGCTCACTACATAGAGTACTTTGTAGAGTATCAGTATTATGGGCCGAAGTTCAGAGATTCCCTCACCTTCAACGAGTTCTGTTAGTTGAAGAACAACAATAAACCACGAGGCTAGACCAGTGGAGGAGGGTACACGCAGAGCACTGACCTGCAGCATACCGTAGGTAGAATTTTCTTGACTACTTTCGATGGGACATCGAAATTTTCAGCCAAGGCTTGGGTGTAGACGCTGGAAATTTATTTCCAGCTTAACGAGATGGCTGAGGTAGAGGCCATCAATGTGGCAGTGTTGCATCTTGAGGGACAAGCCCATGACTAATGGTTCCATGGGATGGCTATGCTGGGTCACTCAGCAGTGACAACGTATGATGAGTTCACCCAGAGGTTGATAGAAAGATTTCACCGGAAAGACCCGAAGGACCATTTTTTTGAGCTAACCAAGCTCAAATAGAGAGGAAACCCAAAAACTTACATTTTCGAGTTTTTGAGGCTTTCAGTGATGGTTCCATATCTGTCTGTGCCTAGGAGAGTGTATATGTTTATTGAAGGACTGGATGAACCTTTGTGTGGGCTAGTGAGGTCCACTTGGCCCACTACGTTGTAGGAGGCAGTAGGGAGAACAAGAGATTTGCAGGATGCTTTGCCAAGGACTGTAGGTTTTAACCCTATACAGAAATTATCTACAAAAAAATTCTTCAAGATAGAAAATAAACAATAGCGAGAGCATAAAACATAAAATAGATACACAGATATTTTCCCTTGGATCCCAAAATCGGGGCTACTAGATTGATTTTTCATTATATTCCTTTTAATGTTACAACACATATATAGACATGTCGAAGCATTCATAAACCAAAATCCATTAACCCTGGATTAGAACATAATCGTAGTTTCCTTGACCGGACCTAGCTGAAAACCATCATGTCCCAAAACCATGTGCAAACCCATGCACAAAACCATAGGTGGTTCCATCCACCAAAAAATAAGTAAAAAAAAAATTCTCGGGGCATTGCCCCAGACCCTGTGCAGGGGGCTACCCTCCCCCTGCGAACCCCTGAACATGGGGGGCTATAGCCCCCCCTGTGACCCCTCGTACGTGCGACGAATCGTGAAATAATATAACACATACCCAACATTCTTCCTCTTGTTGTTTTCTTTCCGCAGGGGGCCACAGGAGAGCTTAGTCATTAGTCTAGTCCTGCAATACCCATTGTTTCTCTATACCAAGAGAAATTCTGAGTGCTCACAGACTTTTTCAATGCATCTGAAACATTCTTCAAAGTGTCCAACTTTACTAGCAACACCTTTTTATCCTCAACAATATCTCTCACAAAGTGATATTTAACATCAATGTGCTTTGTCTTTGAATGATAAGCATGGTTCTTAGACAAGAAAATTTCGCTTTGGATATCACAGTCTATCCTTATAGCTCACTACACCAACCCCATACTTGAACACAATCTTTGCAACCAAAATTCTTCCTTTCTTGCATGAGTGTCTGCCATGTATTCTGCCTCTGTAGTTGAAAGAGCCACTACAGTATGTCTTTTACTAATCCAACTGAATGCACCTCCAAATAGGTTAAATACATACCCACTTGTAGATATTCTTTGGTCTGGATATTTAGCCCAGTATACATCAACAAAACCACGGATGTCCAAAACTCTGTCCAATCCTGGTCTTCCCTGGTAGCACAAACCATAATCACTAGTGCCACGCAAGTATCTGAAAACCCCCTTCACTGTTGTCCAATGCTCCTTCCCTGGTTTTGACATAAACCTGCTCAATACTCCCATTGCATGTGCAATGTCTACTCTAGTACAAACCATTTCATACATCAGGCTATCCACTGCACTTACATATGGAACATGGGACCTGTCCTCCACTTCTTCTTGTGCCTCAAGACACTGTTCAACAGATAGCTTTACACCTACAGGAATAGGAACCTTCACTGGTTTACTATCCTGCATATTGAATGTTTGCAATATTGTCTCAACATACTTCCTCTGGTTTAACCATATCTTCCTCTTTGCTTGATCTCTCTTAATTTCCATGCCCAAAATATAGTTTGCAGCACCAAGATCCTTCATGTCAAATTTGGAGAACAATTGGGTCTTCAAATCCAAGATAATTTCTTTTTCATTTCCAATTAGCAACATATCATCCACATACAAGACCAAATAAATAACACGGTCAAGAATTAATCTAAAATACACACAATGATCCACTTTTCTTTTAGTGAATACAAGTACCCATATATAGGTATCAAATTTCTGATACCACATCCTTGGTGATTGTTTTAACCCATACAAAGAATTTTTTAACTTGCATAGAATTTCTTTCTTACCCTTCACCATAAAGCCTTTAGGTTTCTTCATGTAGATCTCCTCTTCCAGATCTCCATGAAGAAATGTTTTCTTCACATCCATCAGTTCTATTTCAAAATCAAATGCAACAACAATAGATAAAATTAATCTAATAGAAGTAACCTTGGCAACAGGAGAAAAAATATCACCAAAATCAATTCCCATCACCTAGGAATAACCTTTTTCTACCAACTGAGCTTTGTATTTCTCCACCTTTCCTTCTACATTCATCTTCTTCTTAAACACAATTTTCTCTCGATGGGCTTCCTTCCAATCGACAACTCCACCATATCCCATACCTCATTTTTGTGCAAGGATGCGATTTGATCAACCATGGCCTCCTTCCAAAGTTTTTTATCCTCTGAATCCAATGCCTCCCTGATAGTTTTGGGATCATCGTCAGTGATAGTTAAGGAAAAAAATGAATAGAAATCAGATGGACTATACCTTTTTGGTTGCCTTCTTTCCCGAACTGATATTCTCACAACTGGAGTTTGTGGCTCTTCCTCTTCTGAATCTTGTTCTGTTGTAGAGTATGATTCATCCTCCTTTGGCCCAAACTCTATCTTCTCAGATTCCTTTGGTAGGACTTCATGTTTAACAAAACACCACATCTCGATTGTACAAAACACCACATCTCGATTGTACACAACCTTCCTTGTTTCTGGGTTCCAAATCTTGTAACCTTTTAAACCATCCTTATACCCAATAAAGATGCGCTGTCACACCTCCAGTTTGGGGAAATTTTTTTTTTTTTTTTTTTCTTATATAACATAGATGTTCATATGCTTTTTTTTTTTCTTATATAACATAGATGTTCATATGCATTGATCATCTACCTTGGAGTATTTAAAAATCCTCTATTAATTATATGTCAATTACCTCCATTAACAATTTACTCTCCATCTACAACCTTACACATATAGCTATCTGTCAATCTATATATGTTTCACACTTACATAGTTCCTTTATATTATCCTACTGCCAATATACTACTTGCAGGTCTCCACATTAATGTATGATTTTATTATACATATAGATATATCCCCTCTATATCTATATACCCTAGTGATAATTCACCCACCTTTTATTTCGTATACCAATTTTATTCCATATAGGTATATATATTTGCACATGGCCTCTATATATATATATATATATATATATATCTTGAGCCCTCACATATATATATATAAATCTATATATATGTACCCATATACTTTTATAATAAGAAGGGTTAGATTTTTTTTTCTTAAATTCTTATTATAATAACTCCCTAGCGTAGGGGGATAAACCTTTACAATCTTAAGTTACCGCTTGTTCACCCCTACTCATATATCGATTTATCCGTTATAATTCATACCTATGCATAGGTATCGGCATACCAACATATTTACATATAGCTAGAGAGAGTATTATTTACATAACCCTATGCGTAGAATCCTCGGTATACTTTACGAATTTAAACCGTTAAATGTATCCATAGTGTGTGAAGGTTTAACACTTGAGATATCTTTTGTCCAATGAGGCCAAGGCTGTGAGTATCATAATTTATTCGGCTCGTTCGTGTACCTTTTTGACTCGCACGCCTAACATGCACTGATTTAATTCGGCGTGGTATTCCGATATTCTTTACAACCTTTGTTTAACATGTTAATACGCGTTAATATGATGATAGATGTTTATTCGATGCAGTCAACGGCTTGCTCTTCAGGGCGACGGAACTTCAAAGGTTGAAAGGAAATTTCGCCGAAGCGTACTCAGCAATTGTCCTGGAATAATTTTGACAGGAAAATCCATAGATCAGTGGGGTTAAAGTAGTATGGAGACGTAGTTGCACGCTTAAATGTTATTATTCTTATTATCGGGGGACTAACCTATTCGGTTTCCGGTATTAGTAGATACCCGATCTGTCACTGATCGGCTTAGGTTACCTCTGTCTTGATCGTGACAGAATACTTGTCGATGCGTCGCTCCGCCAAGCCCGGACAGTGCCAGGAGATCACCCTCCGATCGACGCGTCGAGGGTTCATTGGTAAAAATGCAATAGATATATAATTTACCTGCTCGGGTACGCCTCCGGTTTCTGCGCATATCTTATGCGGATCACGCTAATCGGATTTATTTTACAGGTGTTGCACTACGCCTTGGAGCGGGACGTTCAGGCCGAGGCGGAATACCCCATCCATTGTCCTTACCTACTTGACAGCTCGCCCTGAAGGGACCATTTCAGCGGCTCCAGTACGGGACTCCATACCTCTTCGTCTCAGAGGATTATGGCTAAATACCGTGCTCCTGCAATGGCGTGTATATTTCTCATCTTCTTGTTTTCTGCAGCGTTTTAAATCGTCGTTTAGGTTTTCTTTTCGGTTCGTATGCTCATTTCTCCTTTTCTTGT